>CM067175.1:65887046-65947139 GCA_034093135.1 Erigeron breviscapus
ATATTGGATTTATCGGGTGTAATCCAAACACAAAGTACCTGCAATTTTCAAGATCTGAACCCAAAACTGTTTTTTTCACAACAAGCTTCACAACCATTTGGCTTCCAGTGTTGGCACAAGGTCCAGGAAACAACAAAGAATGGTGTCTCTTCCTGTAAAGCAACATCAGGTGAAGGAGACCTTACTTCAACAATTGCATACGGGAGCTTGGAATTCACTGCAACATCTGAAAAAGAACAACAGGAGGTACATAGAATCACATTTCAAAGGCCTAAATCGGATCTAAATCAAGAAGAAGATGAACAAAACGAGTTTGACCAGATTTGACCAAAACCCTAGGTCATGAACATGACCGGATTCGGTCAGGAAGAAGAAAAAGCACACGATTTCAAGACCATAGCTTCGATTATCACTCAAATCCAATCTAGATCAGCCGATTTATGTTCAAAACTTACTTATATTTTCTGTTTTAAAGATTTTCGTGAATATATATATATATAAACCGATTTGTGTATATATATATGTATGTATAACATGAAAAACGGATTTATATTGAACCCATTAAATTCCTTACCAAGTTTTGAAGTAGAGAGGATGATTTCTTGATGACAATTTTTGGTTGAGAGGGAAAAATGGGGAGGGGCGGCTGCCAAAGAGAGAGAGAGTGTTTGGGAGAAATGAGAGAAGATGGGGAGGGGCGGCTGCCTCTTGATGACAATTTTTGGCACATGACCCCTATTTAGGACAAAGCAAAACGAGCGTCATCTAAATTTACTCGTAATGACCCTTATTTTATGACTTCTCACTTTGCGCGTCATCTATTAGCGTGGGTCATAAAAAGCGGGTCAAGGATAGCCCTGTTTCTAGTAGTGTATTTTCCTTGGTTTATGAAAATTCCATTTTTGGTATGTTTAACTTGTAAACCCAGAAAATAATTAAGTTCTCCCATCATGCTCATTTCATACTTTTTAGACATTAATTCTGAAAACGTTTTGCAAAGTCTTTCACTACTAGACCCAAATATGATATCATCTACATAAATTTGCGCAAGAAGAATATCACCATTATACTTTCTCACAAATAAAGTCTTGTCTACATTACCTCTTTTGAATTTGTTGGCCAAGAGAAATTTAGACAGAGTATCATACCATGCCCTTGGAGCTTGCTTCAAGCCATAGAGAGCTTTGTCAAGCTTGAATACATGGTCAGGAAACTTTGAATTTTCAAAACCTGGAGGTTGTTCAACATAGACTTCTTCTTCCAATTTCCCATTCAAAAATGCACTTTTCACATCCATTTGATAGACTTTGAAACCTTTGTGAGTAGAGAAGGCTAAGAACATTCTGATTGCCTCCAGTCTTGCCACAGGAGAAAAAGTCTCATCATAATCAATTCCATCTTCTTGTCTGTAACCAAGAGCTACCAATCTTGCTTTGTTTCTGGTCAAAACACCTCTTTCGTCCATTTTGTTTCTGTAGACCAACTTGGTTCCAATCACAGTTTTGAGATGAGGTCTTGGAACAAGTTCCCAAACCTTATTTCTTTCAAACTGTGTCAGTTCATCTTGCATAGCATTAACCCAGGATGGATCTGCCAGAGCTTCATTAACCTCAGTTGGTTCCACCTTACTCACAAAATTAACAAACAAACAGAAATTTCCTGTTGCTTTTCTTCTAGTTTTGACACCAGAGAGAGGATCACCAATGATTTGATTAATTGGATGACATTTTGTCCATTTAGTTACATGAGATGGAGTATTTGTAACTTGGACAATAGACTTATTCAGATTTGAAGGTTCAGCACGATCAGCTTGTGGAATAGACTGATCAGCTTGGATTGGAGTTGGAGGATCTGAGCCAGTTGGACTGTCATTTGATGGATTAAGAATAGTTTCTTCAGTATGAGTTGGATCAGCTTGTACATTTTCAAAGATTGGAACATCTTCTTCTTCTTCAATGAGTTGCTCCCCCTGAGTTTGAGCATTATTAGATCCAACTGGAGGATTAGTTGGAGGCTCATTCTCAGGTGTAGCCAGTTCTTCAAAATTGAATTCTTCATCTTCAGGAGGAGAATTGACTGGCTTTGAACAACCTCATCAATGCTTACATTCATAGAGTTCTCAATTGTTTTGGTTCTTTTGTTGTAAACTTTGTAGGCCTTCATCATTGTTGCATATCCAAGTAGGATACCTTCATCTGCTTTCTCATCAAACTTTCCAAGATGGTCTTTCTGATTCAGAATGTAACAAGGACTTCCAAACATTCTTAGGAAACCTATTTCCAGGTTTTCTCCCCCTAAGAAGTTCATATGCAGTCTTTTGGTGTCTTTTCACAATAAGGGATCTGTTCTGGGTAAAGCAAGCTGTGTGAACTGCTTCAGCCCAGAAATGAGACTTGACATTGTTTTGAGCCATCATGGATCTTGCAGCTTCAATAAGAGTTCTGTTTCTTCTTTCTGCAACTCCATTTTGTTGAGGAGTTCTGGAAGCTGAGTAGACTTGTGAAATTCCCTTTTCACTGCAGAATGAATTAAGAGTGATATTCTTAAATTCAGTACCATTGTCACTTCTTAATTGCCTTACAGGCCACTTGTAGAGAATTTCAGCTTGCTTGATAAAATGAATAATGCTGTCAGCAGCTTCACTCTTGTGTTTGAGAAAGAAAACCCAGGTGTATCTTGAATATTCATCAACAATAACCAAAGAGTATCCCATTCCAGTGAATGAAAGAGTACTAATTGGCCCAAATAGATCCATATGAAGCAGATCCAAACAATTATCAATGGTTGAACATGTTTTAGACTTGAAAGAGGCTTTGTGTTGCTTGCCTTTCTCACAAGCACCACACAGCTTGTCTTTCTCATAATTTATCACAGGAAGACCAGACACCAATTCTTTCTTACACAGCTTGTTGATGTCTTTGAAATTCATATGAGACAGCCTTTTATGCCACAACCAGTTCAGCTCATCTTGAGTCTTTGACATGAAACAAACTTCTCTTGTTACATTTGGTTTTCTCATGTCAAAGGAGTACAAAGACTCATCCCTTTTTGCTACAAGAACAATATTACCTTCTAAATCAAGAACAATACCCTTATCAGACCTGAATCTCACTTCATAGCCAGCATCACACAATTGACTCACACTTATCAAATTGTGCTTCAAACCATTCACATATGAGACCCTTCTGAAAGTAAGGGGACCATTTGAAAGTATACCAAATCCTTCAGTCTTTCCTTGAGAGTCATCTCCAAAAGTAACATTAGGACCAGCGCGAATCCTAAAGCTACATAGCAGGGACTTACATCTGGTCATATGCTTGAAACACCCACTGTCCAAGTGCCAGGTATTATCGTCATGATTGCCCTGCATTTTCAATAAGAGATTAGTTCTTTTTGGGAACCCATCCAAAGATGGGTTCACCAAAGCTGACCATCTGGTCTGACTCAGACTGGGAAACACACTTTTATCACATTTGGACACCCATTGTTGCTTGATCTATCCTTTACCAGATTTAAAATTCTTTTTCGCAACATTTAGAGTTTCCTTTTTAGCAAATCCTTTGCCTATTCCAGATTTCTTACATTCAGCTCTTAACTTCCTTTGATCAACAACATTAGGATCAGACACATTTTTCAGAAAGTTAACATCAGTTGAAACCTTACCATTTCTAGACTCAACATATTTTGAAATCATTTTGTCAGAGTCAGATTTGATATCTTTTGAAATAGACACAGATTCAGTTTGTGACAATTTTCCTTGAGAACCAGACTTCTCATTCTTTAAAATCTTTATCTTTTCTTTTGGAATACTATGATCTCTAACCTTTCTTTTGTTTTTCTTTGAGTTACCATTGTTTGTTTTAGACTTTGAATCTGGCACAGATTGGGAAATGGTCAGCTTAGATAGGTCAAGACTTTCTGCAGGTTTTAACTCAAAGACCTTATCAGCTTCAGACACAGCTTCAGCAATGATTTGACCAATAGTTTCAGGATCATTAAACCCAATACCAGATTTCTGAACCAACTTAATTGGTTTAGACTTTTTCCCTTTGGTTTGGACTTTGGGTGGTGAAGGAGGCTGATAACAAGGCTCCATAGCACAGACTTCACTTATGGCTATGGCCCTATCATAATCACCATCAAAAACAGCTTGGATCTAATGAGGGATTTGCACATTTACACACTTAGCAGTCCTTTTAAAACAAATACACCATGACTCAGTTATTTGTTTAACTTTCAAAAACTTTTCTTCTGCAGTTTTAGCTTCTTTAACCAAAATGGAGTTTAATTGTTTTTGAGCTTTAACTTCAGATTCCTGTTTTTCAATGGTGTGACTCTTAGAACTGACTTCAAGTTACAAAACATATATTTCCTTTTTGAGTTCTTGATTGAAGTGTTTTTGTAAAAGAACCTCATCACCCAATCTATTTAATCTAGACAGTTTTTCATTATCAGACAGATTGGAAAAAGAAATTACCTCAGGTGGAGTAGTCTGACTGGTAGATGCCTGGTGAGCTGACTCAGATTGCTGTTGGATTTGCATTAGATCTTCAGCAAACTTTTGAGTAGCTTCATTAGCCATAAAACACTTGGCATCTTTATACAGTTCATCATCAGATGAAGTGGCACTTTCAGCCTAGTCTTTGGCTACCAGACTCTTCTCACTTTTGTTTACCTTCTCACTCAGATCAGCTACTTGTGCTTTTAAGGCTTTGTATTTTGTCTTGAGCTTTGAGTATTTTTCACTTCTTCCACCTTTGGATGACACAGCTTGAGAAGACTCTTTAGATCTGCAATCTCCAGCCATGTGTCCAGTTTTGCCACATTTGTAACAAGTGACTTTGGACATGTCAAATGGCTTCTTTGTCTTATCAGCTTGGCCAGCTTTTCCTTTTCCTTTAAACTTACTAAAGGATCTCCTTCTGATTCTTTCAGCCAACATAGCTACTTCATTAGCTAGTTCATCACCATCAGATTCATCACATTCAGATTCATCACAAACAGAGTTAGTGTTAGAAATCACAGGAACTTCATCATTACAAGGTATGATCTCATTACTCATTGAGCTAGGGTGTTCAGTCATTGAAGCAACAAGTGCAGTAGCAGGCTGACTATAAGAATCACCCATAGCAATCAACTTTTCAGCCTCTGAACACTCTTGGTTATGAAGCAAACCAAAGAGTCCAGGGAGATCAAGATCATGATAAACAAAAATTAGCTTAACAAATGAAATACAGTTATTCCATTTAGGTGGTAATGAATCAAGAAATTTACTCTTTAAAACTTCATTTTTCTTATTTATTCCAACAGCAACTAAATCATTAACTAAAGCATTAAAGCGGGTATGAGTGTCAGTCAGGGATTCATTTCTCAAAGAGAAGAATCTCTCATACCTCCTGGTCAAAGTAGTTAAAGTGGATTCCATGGAAGTAGAGCAACCCTCAAACATGACAGTCAATGTACCCCACATTTTCTTAGCTGTAGAACACATTTTAATAGAATGGTAAATATCTTTGGGCACAGCTTGGACAATGAAATTTCTAGCCTTCACATCCAAGTTAGCCAATCTCCTATCCTCATCCCCCCAATCTGCCTTGTCCTTAACAATAGATTTGATTGTGACAGGAATGGTTGGTTGACCATCTCTGACCACAGCCTCTACCACAATGGTCTGTGTAGGAACATAAGGACCATCCGTAAGGATGTCAGGCATATTGTTATCGATGGATTCAAGGAACAAAGACATTCGACCTTTCCACCCACTGAAATCATCTTTATCAAACATGGGTGGTCTGGTTGAAGAACCATTATCAATATAGGACGACATAATGCTTTACTATTAAAGAAAATAAGCAAGGATCTAGTCAAGTTAATTCTTAACCCCTGCTCTGATACCAATTGATACGTCCCACGGTGTATCAATATACCAAAGTATATTGTACACAGAACAGTTGTAGAGTGGGGGTGAATACAACTTACTTTGATCTTTACAAACTTTTAAATAAAACGTTTTAAGGATTCAGTTTATATATTCAGTAAGTAAAGAGCAAGAATCAATAAAACAGTAAAGCAGTAAAGTAAATGAAACATTCTTGAGCACAGATTATAGTTTTCAATGTAATCCTTTATTAAGAAATAATCTATACAAAGAATTACAGGGTTGTTGCAGAAACAAGATAGCCTACAGATATCTAAAAAACCCTTTGAAATGACAAACTACAATCAATAAGTTTCTACTCAGGAGAATCAGCCCAAGCTGATCTCAAACAGACTAAGCTGTGTGTAAGAGCAAAGAAAACTTGTGTGAAGAATGATTCTCAGGAATGCCACGCATATGCAATCAAGGATTGAGGCTTTTATAGGCGAAATGTAACACCCCGACTAGGGCGGAAACACGAGATGCCACAGAACGACATGGTACAAAAAGATTAAATATAAAACATTAACATTAAGTCTCAAATGCCATTCAAATCCAAAAGATTACATAGTTTAAGTTGACGTTTAGAAACCATTACATAACCAAATCCATAACAAAAGATCAAATGTTTGCATTACAAACCGTCAAGCACATAACAAGTAATGCATCCAACGAGGCGGTCAAGCTAATCTTACTGCTCTAAACCTAAAAAGCATGAAGAAAAAGTGTCAACTACGAGAGTTGAGTGAGTTCATAGGTTTATACTAACATCAAGTTTATATTCCATCAAGATCTTTATATAATAATTCATAATGTTTCCAAGAATTTCATCATAATATCCATACCCAAACCGTATGTTCAAACCATAATACCCATTCTTAAATAATATCAATAACACTTGGCCAAAGGCATATTTGATGAGTTTGGCTTGAGCCACTACTAAGACCATTTTACGTCAAAATAATGAAAATGATAATATGTCCCGAAGATATGATAATAGAAGCACATGCTGTCAATCACGTGCAATAATGATAATAAAAGGGTCGTGCCATGGAGACGACCAATAATATATATAAAGTAGATTAGAGCACCCCATGACCGACACCGTTGAAGGCGGCCAATCAACCTGTCGCCACTGATGTGAGTGAGGGGACGAATCCTAGTTGCGCAACCCTCTAACTACAGGCCTCAATGAGTTAATAGTAGTGTACAAGGGACTACCGTTTGACAGTACTCAAGCTCATCATATAACATATAACACGTTGAATATACAATATAATTCCCATATTATAAACATTCTTTCAAAGTATCATTTCATATAAAGAAAGCAATTTTAATTAATCATGTTTTCCACCCCGTAAGTAAAACACATAAAAGAGTTTGAAAGGGGGCTATGACTCACTTGATAGGAGAGTTACTTCTTGAGATTTCGAGAGTCTTTCCTAGTAGTGTTCCTCACCGAGCAAGCCTAAGCCATAACAATATATATATACACGACATAAGTCCGTGTGACATGAACTAGTAGGCTAGATCATGAGATGTATACTAGTAGACTTGCCCATCTTTGATTGTTGTTTAATTATGGGGTTCAAGTGCATTATATTGCTCACAATGTTTGGTTAAAAGATATTTGATGGAGAAATTCATTTTCTCATTATACGTATTTACGCATTGTTGGAAATTCGGTAACTTGGCTTTGATTTTCATGGTTCCCATTGTGTGCTTTGCTTAATCATGGTATTTGACCTTAATTATCTTATAGTATTGATATTCATGAATACTTTCTGATTTATAAGTATTTATTACATTTAATATTATTTAATTAATTATTTATTCATTTTCTTGATTTATTACTTAAATAATCCTTTAAAAATACTTTTAAGTACCACATTTGCTTTTATAATTCATAGATGATTTTATTTGGGTTATATTCTGATTCTTATGCATTATAACTTGTAATATTATGATTTATATATTTATTTAGGTAATTTTTCCATTAATTTAATATTAGTTTAATTTGATTTTTATTTATTTATTTATTATTTATTATTATTATTATTATTATTATTATTATTATTATTTATTTATTTATTTATTTATTTATTTATTTATTTATTTATTTATTTATTTATTTATTTATTTACTCCAGTAGGTTTTAGTCACTTTCATCATTGGTTGTGATTATTTAACCAATTTCATGATTTATATATTTATTTATTTATTTATTTACCTTTTAATTATCATTTAAATTTAATAATTAACAGAATTTCTTAGAAATCACCACATAGTTTTTTGGCTAAAAATCCCAGGCCTTTTAGGCAAATTTTATCATGGTAAATTCATATCATTTCAACCTCTCTTGTGTCTTGCTCATTTTGTGGACTTTATGCTTAATAATCATTTACCGAAATGGTGATTTTAGCCTCATTTCTTAAGCAATTCAAGTGCTTCAAAATGGATTTTCATCCTTATTTCATTATTTACAGAAAGTTCATCATATTTTGGTATTCCAAGTCGTGATAGTGGTGGTGGTGTGATATGTGCAATTTAGAGCTTTCGGTTAGTGCTTATTTGACCCGAAAAGGTGCTTTTTAGACTTATTATTGCCATGGACCAACCAAGTTGAGTTTTGTAACCTTAATATCATTTGTTTACAGTAACTTTTCAGTATTTTGGTGGTCATTTGATTATGGTGCATGTGTGTTCTCAAAATGCCCTTTTTACTTGATTTCGGCTTATGATTGTTGGCTTATTTTAACTTGTTTTGTTCCAAGCCCTATATCTTTGTAATCTTATCAATATTTCCAGAATATTAACATTAAGATTAACATATTTTTCACTCAAGACAAGTCCATATCCATCTCATAATCCAACAACAAGATTCAACTTTCTTAGATCTAACATGCATGCATCCATCTCATCATTTTCAATACAAATCTTTATAGATCTATCATCTAACAATATAAAAACTACTTTTTAATCAAATTTTCCAGAAATATCATCATCAATATACATATGAATGTATTCATTTTTCAAAAGAAAAGTCACTTTAAAAGCTATTAATACATAACCACACTTTTAGGTCTTAATCTTGTTGAATCCTTGAATCATTCTCCTAGATCTCGACATGCATGATCATGAGGAAGAAGATTCTATCAACTTTGCCCTCATCAAGTGTGTTTTTCAAAAAAACAAGAAGAAAACATAGACTTTTGATGAAAACACTTGAATATATGTTAAAACAAAATAAATTACACTAAGAGATGAAGATTTATACCCTTGAAGAACTTGGATTTGAGGGTGGATATATGGCAGAATTTTCGTGACCTTTAGACCCCAAATAATCCTTATTTCAAGCCTTAAACAACCCTTAAACCTTGCTTGAAATATCCCTTGATTAATCTAGCCTAAACCCTTATTATTAATATAAGTTTAGATTGATTTTGTCTTGCTTTTTCTTGCCTCCTTTGTGCCGAAAATAGAAGAAGAAAAAGAAGAAAGGAAGAGTTTTTCTTGAGAGTAAAAGAGTGTGTGTGTGTGTGTGTGAAGTGTGTGAAAAGTTGTGAGTTACAAGGAAAAGTAAATGAAAATTTTGAAATGAAAAGTGAGTGTGAGAGGGGGTTGGGGCCGGTTGGGATATGGAGAAAAGGAAGAGTTTTCTAAAACAATTTTTTTTATAAAAAGTGAGTATATATGTATTTGTGTATGTATATTTGAATGTGTGGTTGTTTTATAAATGTGATATAGGTTTATTTGTAAGTGTAAATTAATTATTTGTGTCCAAGTATATATACATGTGTGTCGTGGATGTGTATGTATATATATACATGTTTTTGTATTTTTAATTTGTTACTTAAATCTTGTCATAAACTTGTACTTATTTAGACATATATATATGTACACTTATTATTATTCAAGCATTTTTATGTACATAAGGATTTATAAGTTTTATTTTGAGATAGAAATTTTTATTTTCATGACCATATATACTTTAATTGGCTTGGTGATTAATTTATTGGATATTTTGTAAGGTTTATTGGATTTTGTCACAAGTTGTGAGTCTTAAATTATTATTTTTATAACTCGACTTCTTGAAGTAAAGTTCTTGTTCAATGACAATCCATTAAGTTTAATTTGAACTTAATTATAGCTTGAGATTGCTAATTTGGGGGCATTATCTACTAGCTTCTAGTACAACTATGGCTTGCGGGGTCATAGGCAACCTATCTAGCACATATATAATATTTAAAAGAGAGGGTTGTTACACGAAATCCCTTCTTCACTTGGTATCCAATAAAGCCACGTATTCTTCTTCTACTGGATAACAAAGGAATATTTGATCGTGCCTTCTCATAGTACTTGTGGTCCCCAAAGTACTGCCATTCATTCTTTATCATCCAATAAGAGTATGGACACGCATATGCAAATTCAACCACCAACTTGGATCCTAGGATTCTTCCTAGTCACGTCATTTGTCCTTATCTACAATCCAGGTTGTTATCTTCACTTGATTGTCAGACACAGATTGGCCCATTTGTCAAAACACCAATCTGCCTAAGTATCTCCAAGCTGACTGCTAATCCCAAGCTGACTTCCACTACCAGCTTGGTCTTCTATCTTCAATCCTCCTCTTCGACTTGTATTGAATGCTAATACAATGTTGATGCAGCTTGAACAATACTTGCTTCCATAAGATTATAATTACAAAACATGAAGCATGATCTGGGTCAGAAACAGATCGTAAGCTGTGTCAGCTTAGTCTGACCCAGATCAGAATACAAGAACCAAAAGATTTCTAAGTGTTTATCTATCAGATTTGTCATCACCAAATTTACAATGAACATTGGGACTCAACATAACTACTCAAGGTAGTTAGAATACGCGTAATAAACAAGGACAAGTAATAATGAGATCAACAAGTATCGTGCAAGTTCAATAATGCCACCATGTCAACCATGTCCACCAATGTCCCCATGTCCATCAATCCCCTCATGTCTATCAATGCCCTCATGTCCATCAATGTCCATCAACAACCATTCAACATGAACATACACTTCGGAACGATTCTACTTTCAAGGAGTCATAGATGCTTATATATAGGGTCACCCGCAGCCTTCCCACCACATCTATAACCCTTCGAAGGCATTACTGTCTTCCATGTATGCACAACTATCCTAAATCACAATATATTTCCATACACAATTTCCACAATCAAACAATCTATCAATCAATCAATCAATCAATCAAACAAACAATCATTCAATCAATAAATCAATCAATCACATATGTACACTTTTCAGCCCGAATCTCAATCGAGTAGGGAGACTACGGAACTCACCTTTGCCAAGCAATAACAAGTTAATATCAAGCTATGAATGTCCAACGTTCGCCAAATGTCCACAACCTATCAATATATATCACAATACAACCATATCTAATAAATGACTTCCAACCCTTGAACCCTTGGAACCCTAGAAATGACTTCCAACCCTTGAACGGACTCTAAAATGACTTCCAACCCTTGAACCCTTGAACCCTAAAATGACTTCCAACCCTTGAACACTTGGAACCCTAGAAATGACTTCCAACCCTTGAACGACTCTAGAGGCTCGACCCAAGGACCATGGGAGTTCAACAAGCCCAAACGACTCTTTTGTAGACTACTCGACTCATTTTAGACTACTTGACTCTTTTATAGACTACTTGACTCATTTTAGACTACTTGACTCTTTTATAGACTACTTTAATATTTTGTAGACTACTTGTCTCTTTGTAGACTACTTTCAGTTTTTCTTGACTACTTCAAGTTTTGTAGACTACTTTTAGCATACAAGACGACCAATTGAGACAAAACTTAATTCTTAACAAATGTAGAGGGCTCAAAGACCTTTTCAGAAATGTAAGGTTTGACTCTTGAAGATCTCTGACGAACGAGTTACGGCGTTTTCAAAACAGGTCTACACACTTTCGACTAGCTGAAACCTTATAACCAAACACACCCAAATTCGACCCAAACCTCCTTTGACCTCAAATTCGACTAGGAGCTGCTTTCAAACTCATTTTTAAACATAAATGAACATAACCCACATCACTAAACTCGATTTATAACAACAATTTTTGCTCAAATCCATTCTTGACCCAATTCAAAACCCTAGGAAACCTTAATTTGAACCAAAACTCGTTTTAACCATTTGGAAGCTACTAAACATGTTACTAACACATTTTGGACAAAACCCGTCATCAAAACTCTTTCATTTCAACAATCCATGACCAAATCACACCCAATTTTATCCAAAACCCTAATTTTGACTTCAAGAACCCATTTTGACTCAAAACTACTTAGGTTTGACCAAAAACAAGATTAATAACATTAAATGGTGATTTTGAGTTAAAAATTACTTACCAAATCTTCCACCCAAGAGTCAAATCCGAAAATTTGCTAGATGAGAAGTTCTTGTACTTGAAATTACCCAAATTTTTGATATGATATGAAGATGATGATATAGAAGATAACCCTGACACAAATCTTGCTTGAAACAATTATTTTGGTGTAAGAATTTTAGAGAGAGAGTGAATGTATGTGTGTGTGTGTCCTTGCAAGAGAATAGAGAGAGAATGAGATAAGGAAAATGAAATGAATGGATGGGAGAAAAGAGTGGTGGGGGAAAGGATAAGGTTGGGTTTAGTTGGGTGGGTCATGGGTAGGATCCATGTCACATTTCTAGTTTATTAAACACCATTTAATATCGTAAGACTAAATAAAATGACCATTTGACTTAAATAAACACATTGCACATAAATGACTTGCCAAAATGACTCCAATTATATTTACTAACTAAAATTGTTAGTTGAATTGTACAATTAGTAAAACGGTCAAATTCACAAATGTTACACATTTATAAAACCATACGGTGGTTTTTAGAAAGCAGTGGGCTAGAGTAAATTGCATAGTACTTTGTACAGTAGTATTCTTACCCTTTGTCATCACCACTTTTCCAACTCATTTGTAACGCCCACTTTTCCCCCTCTCTCGCTCTAATAACCTTGATCATAAACAAAAAAATGTATGATTCGTGCAAGTAAATCACTTAACAATATCATGTCTTTTTTCATTGATGTTAGTTTATTAGATATGGTTAATAAAGTTATTTTCATTTCATCCATACTATCATCTCATCATCAAAACGAAACCAACCATTATTTCTAATTGAGAAGATTAAATCCTTTTTAATACCTTGATTTTTCCACATGAAAATTTTGGTGTAGATTTTTTGTTGATGTCGTCTAATATTTGTCCCCGCCTCCCCTTTTAGTTGACCGTTTTTGGTGTCTATGGCGGTGATTGTCGATTTTGGTGGTTAATTGCGGTTGTGGCGTTTGTCCCGTTCTGTCTTTACGGGAGTTATTGCCACCGTTTGTTGTCAGTGTTTATTACCGTCGCTTGTTGGCAGCCGTTGTCATAGATGTTTGTCACACCCCACCAATCTTTCTTCTCGTATGCAACCAACCCCACTACAGTTTTCGTGACGGCAATAATGTTCGATTCTTGAAAGCAAATCTAGTTCGGTGAATTAGGCTATTTCACTCAATATAGCGGTTATTTCTTGTGAGAGGTTACGTGAATAGTCTTGTTTTTGTATATTTTTTTTATGGCTTTGTGTATAGGCAACTTATTTGGGTAATTTTTTAATTATTTTTCTTGCAAAGACTTTATCCCACCCATGAATATGAAAGAGCTGTTGTAAATTTATTTTTTTTGATATTCAGTCATTAATTAGTTGGAAATGTTTTGTAGTAAAAGATGAAAAAAGAAGAAAATCCATTCAAAGAAACCAAGAAAAAGCAAATGAAGCAAGGAAAAAGTTTTACAAATGATTATTGTAATGGTAAATGTAAAAGAATTAAAAGTTTCTGGCTAAAATAACAAAGGTTAAAAAATGTGTGGTAAAAAGTTAAAAACAGAAAGTCATTGTAGTTGGCCAGAAGTTAGAATACCCAAAAGCCCACAAAATGAAGTAAAATAGCCCAATAAATTAACTGGGCCACCGTCCTCACTGTTCATCAGTCATTTCCTCGAATATAATTTATATACTACACGTGTTATCTCTCTCTATAATTAAGAGAAGATATGTTTTTTATTATGTGACAATTAT
Source organism: Erigeron breviscapus (assembly GCA_034093135.1). Taxonomy (NCBI): domain Eukaryota; kingdom Viridiplantae; phylum Streptophyta; class Magnoliopsida; order Asterales; family Asteraceae; genus Erigeron; species Erigeron breviscapus. The sequence continues at coordinate 65,901,117 of CM067175.1, forward strand.
GTTTATTTGACACTTAGGATTTTTGCTTAGGTGTCATTTTATTTATTTACTTTTTGATTTTTTTCCTTTTTTTAACATTATTTGATTTAATATATGTCATGTGTGTTGCCATGTTGTAATTATTTATTAATTATTAATTACTTTTGGAAAATAAAATCTCAACCATTTATTTAAATTTAAATTTTTTTATGTCATGTGTGTTGTCATGTTGTAATTATTTATTAACTATCAATTACTTTTGGAAGAAAAAAATTTCAACCATTTATTTAAATTAAAATTTTTATTATATAATTAAGAAAAAATAATTTTGCTCCTAATTAACATGTAGAGTTAAGTCACATTAGATTTTTGATTATAGTCATGTCATGCCTATTAGTCCAAGTCATAAGTTAATTAGTCAAAGATTTTGTCAATCAATATCAATATAAAATCTTAAAAAATTATTTGATATAAACTTATTTTCACGTTATAAAGAGTTTAATTTGAATTTTTCACATCAATATATCAATATTTTGTTTGAATTATGGTCTATATAATAAAATAGCTTAATATTTTGTCTTCTAAGTTTTACCTCTTGCTTTATTGTCATTCAACAAGATTTGTTTTTTATTGATTTCGTTTTTTTTTCTTTTATGGCCAATTTAATTAATAATGTAGCTTTTGTAAAAATGAAGTATTATATTTAGAATTTTTGTTTTATTCACGGACTAACTCAATTATACGTCATTCTTCCAATAGTCAAGAATAAGAAATAATTGAAAATTTTGGTAAAAAATGAGATGTTGTCAATTATACAACTAAAGTCATTTTTTTATAAAGTATTATTATATTTGTAATTTGTATGATTACTTTAAGGGTTTTATTAAATTTATTTCTTTTTTGTTTAGTTATTTCTTTAATAATGAATTTACAAATTCAAAATCATTTATCATTTCTTTCTATATAACATAATTATGTGACATTCCTCTTCTTTTGTCATGTAAAATTTTTACTAACGTTTTGTTGTTAAAACGAATTCTTTCAAGTTATATATGTAGTTATATGTGTAATATAAATTTGAAAATATTTAGTAATCATTATATTATATATAATATTTTCTAATAGATATATTACATTATAGTTTTTAATGATCTAAAAGTATTTAAAATAACATATATTTTCTACTAATTATAATATTTCCGCTTAATTATTATAATGTTACTGTCCAACGGACGGGTCTAATCTAGTATATGTATATACTAACAGGATTTAAAAGTGGCACGCGACCCTATATTTTTAGTTTTAATTAGTATTATATATACGAGAGTAAGTACCCGCGCGTTGCGGCGGTAAGATGGTAGGGTGATAGGTCATAGGTTGTGATAGGTCATAGGTTGTGATATGTCATAGAGTGTGATAGTCAAATGCCTTAGCCGTACGGGCTCCACCATCGGATTTAAAAATTCGTCGAAAGTATATCGAATGACATCTCTAATGAAAGAGCATGAAATTTTAAGAACACCCATATAATTTTTATAATTTATCGATTTACGGTTTTTGAGATAAAAGATTTTGAATGAATTAAAGAAATTTATGGAGGAGAGAGAAAAATGAGTGGTTGAGATTTGAGGAGAGAGAAAAAAATGAGTGGTTGGGATTTATAATTCTAAGGGTAATAATGAATAAGTGATAGGGGTATTTTGGGGTTTATACTTGTGTAAAGTTGAAATAATGGAAGAAACAAATGCTTTATAATGTAGTAGAGATATAATATAATATAATATGGTAAGTTGCAAATATCGTTATAAAGAAAAATGCAAATGGTAACATAGGATGAAAGTTCCTTGGACTCTTTTTAACAATTTTCTAAATATTTGTGCTTAGATAATTTTATTATAGTTGTACTAATATTGAGTTATCGAATTTAATTACACTGTGTTTACGTATTATTATTATTATATTATTATTATTATTATTATTATTATTATTATTATTATTATTATTATCATTATTATTATTATTATTATTATTATTATCATTATTATTATTATCTTATTATTATTATCATTATTATTATTATTATCATTATTATTATTATTATCATTATTATTATTATCATATTATATTTCATTATTATTATTATTATCATTATTATTATTTCATTATTATTATTATTATCATTATTATTATTTCATTATTATTATTATTATCATTATTATTATTTCATTATTATTATTATTATCATTATTATTATTATTTATTATTATTTCATTATTATTATTATTATCATTATTATTATTATTATTATATTATTATTTTATATTATTATTATTATATTATTATTATTTCATTATTATTATTATTATCATTATTATTATTATCATATTATATTTCATTATTATTATTATTATCATTATTATTTTATCTTATTCTTATTATCATTATTATATTTCATTATTATTATTATTATCATTATTATTATTATTATTATTATTTCATTATTATTATTTAATTATTATTTTATCATTATTATTATTATATTATTATTATTTCATTATTATTATTATTATCATTATTATTATTATCATATTATTATTTCATTATTATTATTATTATCATTATTATTATTATCATTATTATTATTATTATCATTATTATTATTTTTATTATTATTATCATTATTATTATTTATTATTATTATTTTCATTATTATTTTATATTATTCTTATTATCATTTTATTATTTCATTATTATTATTATTATCATTATTATTATTATCATTATTATTATTTCATTATTATTATTATATTATTATTATTTCATATTATTATTTCATTATTATTATTATTATCATTATTATTATTTCATTATTATTATTATTATCATTATTATTATTATTATTATCATTATTATTATTATCATTATTATTATTATTATCATTATTATTATTATATATTATTATTTCATTATTATTATTATTATCATTATTATTATTATTATTATCATTATTATTATTATTATCATTATTATTATTATCATTATTATTATTATTATTATTATATTATTATTATTATCATTATTATTATTATTATTATATTATTATTATTATCATTATTATTATTATTATCATTATTATTATTATATTATTATTATTATCATTATTATTATTATTATTATCATTATTATTATTATCATTATTATTATTATCATTATTATTATTATCATATTATTATTATCATTATTATTATTATTATTATCATTATTATTATTATTATCATTATTATTATTATTATCTTATTATTATTATATTATTATTATTTCATTATTATTATTTCTTATTATTATTTCATTATTATTATTTCATATATTATTTTATCATTATTATTATTATCAATTATATTTCATTATTATTATTATTATCATTATTATTATTATTATTATCATTATTATTATTATTATCATTATTATTATTATTATTATTATCATTATTATTTTATCATTATTATTATTATCATATTATATTTCATTATTATTATTATTATCATTATTATTATTATCTTATTATTATTATCATTATTATTATTATCATTATTATTATTATTATTATCATTATTATTATTATCATTATTATTATTATCTTATTATTATTAATTATTATTATTTATTATTATTATTATCATTATTATTTTATCTTATTTTATTATCATATTATTATTTCATTATTATTATTATTATCATTATTATTATTATTATCTTATTATTATTATCATTATTATTATTATATTATTATTATTTATTATTATTTTTCATTATTATTATTATATATTATTATTTCATTATTATTATTATTATCATTATTATTATTATTATCATTATTATTATTATCATTATTATGAACAAGCTGAGCACGGCATCTGCACAGAAAATAGGGGGACACCTAGACGATAGCATAGAACACACCGGTAGGTCCTAGCATTCATAGTTTGTCCCAAACCAGATATCGGAACCACTCTAAGCCAGTTCGAAGTGTAGTCTTCCATTTGGGATTTCCATAATGCCATCTGTCGAGAAGATAGAGAAAAAGTGGATTCAACCGTTTGAGTAACACGAGTGAAATATATATCTGCCAGTTTCTTCATGAGTTTGGGAGCAGCGATCTCACTTCGATTACCCAAAAGGTCTATCGCCATTTTCGCATTAAAAGCACACAAGGCATCATTAAAGGAAGTCCCGGAAGTTAGAATACCAGAATTTTGGAGCAACTTAGTTTGCAAGCCATCAGATTGGAGTCTAGATGCAAGGAATGCATAATTCAAGACATCACTTGCAGAATAAACACCAAGGCCCCCATATGCAAAGGGTAGGGTGGCGAGCCTCCATTGCCAATCACCAAACCCGGGTCCAGAAGCAGTGACAATACGCTCAAGAGACGAACGTAGTGCCTCATCAAAAGAACCCTGAGCACGCTCAAAAAACCGAGGAGAACATGTGCGCATAGTAAAATATAACTTGGAAATACCGGTACAAGCGCGAAGTAGCAACAACTCACACTGAGGGTCATTAATCTTAGCAACGGAATCCATAAGCTCAATGGTTTTAGCAACCCTTTTCATAATAAGCTCACTACTAAAATTAAAGTCCACACTAGCAGGCCCACCTAATAACTTAACACCACGTAAAGGTCTTGCAATATTAGGCAGGAAAACACCCGCAAGCCTGCTTCTGGGGTCCTCCTTAGGCCAAAAAACCTCAGTTTTATCAACATTGAGGTACAACCCACGACAAGGTCCATCTACCATAATGAGCTCCAAAACCTTCCCAACGACTAGAGTATCTCCAATGATAGTACCATCGTCCAGATACCAAGCTTGAAGGGAAAGGCTAAACGAATCTCTGATCTTGCATATCAGAGGATGTAGCACCAAAGAAAAAAGAAGAGGTCCAAGTGGATCACCCTGTTGCACACCTTGGTGTGACCACAAAGTGTGTTGCCCATAATATAATATAGCTGGGCTGGAGTAACAAAATTCCACCCAGCGAGAAATAGTGGGACAACGAAGGCGAACCTCCTTTAACATAACTTCACGATCCACCAAATTGAAGGCATTTTTGAAATCTACCAACAACATTGAAAGTCCCACCTCATCTCCACGGTCCTCAATCAATCGATTCACGGCATGAAGAATAGCTTCCCCTCCTCCAGATACCCCAACACCAACCTGTAATTCATCGAAATAGCTATCCAAAGAATGACCGACCATAGTAGCACAAACCTTGGAAACTAAACGCCTCCAAACGGTTCCTACAGCAATACGGCGAATGCCACCACCTGGCTTGACCAGCGGTGTGAGGGGAGCACTAGCAATGTATCCACCTAACCCCCTAAGGCACCTAACAGCAAGAAACAGATTCACCACTTGAGTGATAGAAGAGACTAACTCATCAGAAATAGCCACAGCAGCCCCGCTTAGACAATCCAAAAGGTGTTGGGCACGTAAACCATCTCGGCCACAAGATGTACCCCGGGGGAAACTCTTAATCATATCAAGAACCATAACAGAAGATGCAATGAGATGATGATTATCAATAGGTATATTCGCCAATGAGGGAGCGGGTTTGAAAGGGTGCTTAGCCTTTAAGTCCTCACGAGTAGCATCATTATAAGGAGCAACCCCAGAAGAGGAATGAACTCTCACAGCTGCAGTATAATGACCATCACAATCCTCTTCTTACATTGCTTGACATTACTCTCATCTAAGTCCAACTTTTCCATATCAATACTAGACCATGGGGAGGGTTCAGCTATAAAGCCTCACTCACTAATTGCAAACTACCACCTGGTGTGCCCCAAGATCGAATGGCATTAGCAATATACTCTTCTTGGCGTTGGCGCTTAATAGAAGATCTACACTCTAAACTACTCCGCGGACAAAAGGTTTTTAGAATACAAATAGGCAAGACTAACAAACTAACCCAACAAGAAATATCATCAGGTGTGCAGATCACCTTATCAAGAGCTCCTTTTAATACCCGATAGAACCCCAAACGACACTTTGGAGGGATGGATTTGACAGTCCGCAATCCCTTAGAAAGCAAGGTGTCAAGAAGGGGCAAATCAAAGCTACCATGATCGTCCATATCCAAACCTTCAGCATGGGTAAGTCGAAGAGAAGGTGGAACAGGTGGTTTGGTGAGATCAAACAATACGAACTTAACAACACCATCACCACAATCAGGGGGCGGCACATAATTAGAACCACTATGCCGACACTTAGAACGAAGAGTATGTGTCTTAAAACAAACACCGCATAACCAAAGGCCCATACGTTTGAGTGTAACTTCTGCCGTTTCAAAAACAACAATACTAGTAGCTAATGAATGTTTGGTGATTGCTAGCGCATCCCCATTAAAATGACGATCTCGAAAATGGGTGATCAACGAGGTTTTGGTGAGCCCATTTCCACCGCCATCTTGACAACCACTAAGACCCACAAACGGACAATGAAACCGCACAATAGCCATAATTACAAGCAAATAACAACGACAAACCGCCACCACAATTAGGATGTCGGAAACAATCTTGAAGCACAAACACACCAGCAACTTTGAACAAAGGATTTCTAATAGCACGCAAAGCTGGAGATGCACCAAGTTAAAGGAGCATGTTGGTCATATTATTATTGTTGTTATTAAAACAATTTCAAACTCTTAAGATGAAATCTTAGTACTGGTAGATCTTGAGTATTTATTATTATTATTATAGTTATATTAATTAACTAATTAGTTAAAGTAATTGAGGGATATGGACGACGGAAGATGAATCGCCAATCTCGATCACTCAAATATTGAAGAGTAATTATTATAAGTTTGCAGATCTAGATTTATTATTACAAGTGGTTAAAGTGATTTTATAAGAGTCGCCGAAATCGCCAGATCTACATGTTGGTATTATTATTATTATTATTATTATTATTATTATTATTATTATTATTATTATTATTATTATTATAGTTATATTAATTAACTAATTAGTTAAAGTAATTGAGGGATATGGACGACGGAAGATGAATCGCCAATCTCGATCACTCAAATATTGAAGAGTAATTATTATAAGTTTGCAGATCTAGATTTATTATTACAAGTGGTTAAAGTGATTTTATAAGAGTCGCCGAAATCGCCAGATCTACATGTTGGTATTATTATTATTATTATTATATTTGTTTTCTAATCTTAATCTTAATCTTAATATATACTATAAGACAGTTGAACTAATAACTTATTAACCAATCAAATCGCTCAATTTCATCAAATTGACTCTCGCTTATGTCATCATTTAAATTAACTATAAATTAAAAATCCTAATAATCATTATCCAAATATATTATTTATATTATTTGTATAAAAAATCTCATTAATTTATACTTTTTTGTTTTTCATCAATAATTTACACTTTTTAGCCCTGAATACTTACATTATATTTATTTTTAGTCATTAATTTGAGAAAGTTTTTTAAAGTTTTCAATCATTTAATTAATTAAAAACAATATAACATATGAAATATTGTCTACAAAAAATTATTTCAAAACCTAGCACAATTTACAACAAAGGGTTACTTGAATACTAAATACAAATCAATATGAACTTCATTCAAGATTCATTCTATCTATCAATCAAAAAGGTACAAAATTTACTCCCTTTTTATATAATAGTTTTGCGTATTAATGTTTAAAGTTACAATTGTCACTTAAATCAAGAGTCCTAATTGTTATCAAAGAATATGAAAACAATCCTAATTGTTATCTAATTATCATAAGAAAGGTGATTGAAAATAAACCTATTCGTGTTATGGGCCCGCATAATGATCAAATACATATACTTGAATGTCAAGTATGTTTATATTTTAATTCTTAATTATCTTTCATAATAATATCACATTATGAGTACAATTGGTTTCAAAAAATTCTATAATAGAGAAATTATTGTAGCATGTGCCTTGTGGAATGACTACGGCAAACAATTCCATCAATATGTCTCAGCTAATAATGACAGTGACGAACCAGTGATTATTGTACTACAACTTGCAAAGTATAACACTTGGAACCGTATATCTTCAAAATTATAAGCTTTTATGACTTAAATGTATGAAGATCTAATATTAATAATATTATAAACCCCATGTGCAGTGTTGGACACGGGTCTAAAATCTAGTAAATAGATTATAAGGAGCTTGCAGGTCATCACACTCGACAAGTTCTACATAACCTTATATGCAACTTTATACCTTTTGAGTTTTGACCCATTACCCAGGTTGTCCAAAGCGTCCAACTCCCGAATCAGTTGCATCTTTTGAACGAGAGAAAGTACCCGCGCGTTGCGGCGGTGAGATGGTGGGGGTGATAGATCATAGAGTGTGATAGGTCATAGGAGGTGATAGGTCATAGAGTGTGATAGCCAAATGCCTTACCGTACGGGCTCCGCCCTCGGATTTAAAAATTCGTCGAAAGTATATCGAATGACATCTCTAATGAAGAGGTTGAAATTTTAAGAACACCCATATAATTTTTATAATTTATCGATTTACGGTTTTTGAGATAAAAGATTTTGAATGAATTAGAGGAATAAAATGATTTATGGAGGATAGAAAAAAAAATGAGTGGTTGAGATTTGAGGAGAGAGAAGAAAATGAGTGGTTAAGATTTAAGGGTATTATAGGTATATTGGGTGATGATATTCAAACTAATGAATAAAAGAGAGGGGTAATTTGGGTATATCAAGTACTTTTTTGAGAAAAGAAATGAGTAAATGCTTTATAAAGTAGTGTAGATATGCGTGCTTAACACTCCCAATAGTTTTGTGTATGTTAAAGTGGTATATAGTATACTAGATTAAATCCATGCGTTGCATGGTAAATAAATTTTGTCGTAAAAATTGTTAAAAATATATAATGCATCTTTAATCTTTAATTTAAATATAAAACTATAATGTTGTAGCAACAAATGTATCAAATGTAGACTTATTTAAATCGGTTACATCATAAATGAATATATAAATTTAAAATGATGGGAAGAAAAACAAAATTCGATATAATTTTTAATTTAATGCTAAAACAATTTGAAATAATTGATATGTAATTATTTCTATAGATAATAACTTAAATAAGTACTTGACTAAGTTTCAAATTTGAAAGATTTTACTTATTCTTAAATAATAAATTTGATTAAGTATTTTCATTAAATAATATCATATTATAAAAATACTAAAAAGAGAAAAAAAATTACGAATAAGCAAATAGTTTAGTTGTTACTCATAGACTTAAGCCACAATAGCCCTAAATTATACACAAATAGATATTACTAAATTACATTGATAATATTTTAATCCTCTCAGCTAATGACATCTTTTTTCAACCTATTTTTATTCTACAAAAGTTATTGCCTTAATATCTGAACATACTTTACCAATACAAATCTTAGGCATTGTTTATCTTTTACTTAATACACTTAATAATTCAGTCAAATTTCATGTTTCTTTTTCGACTTAATAAACAAAAATAACCGTCAATTACCTATATTTTACTTAATACATACAGACATTATTTATACATTCAGCCATTTAATACAATCAACAATTAATTAATGACTAAAAAAAACGGATCCTAGTGTCGTATATGATAATTATATCAATGACTAAAATTAATAAAAATACTAAAAAGAGAAAAAAAATTACGAATAAGCAAATAGTTTAGTTGTTACTCATAGACTTAAGCCACAATAGCCCTAAATTATACACAAATAGATATTACTAAATTACATTGATAATATTTTAATCCTCTCAGCTAATGACATCTTTTTTCAACCTATTTTTATTCTACAAAAGTTATTGCCTTAATATCTGAACATACTTTACCAATACAAATCTTAGGCATTGTTTATCTTTTACTTAATACACTTAATAATTCAGTCAAATTTCATGTTTCTTTTTCGACTTAATAAACAAAAATAACCGTCAATTACCTATATTTTACTTAATACACTTAATAATTCAGTCAAATTTCATGTTTCTTTTTCGACTTAATAAACAAAAATAACCGTCAATTACCTATATTTTACTTAATACACTTAATAATTCAGTCAAATTTCATGTTTCTTTTTCGACTTAATAAACAAAAATAACCGTCAATTACCTATATTTTACTTAATACACTTAATAATTCAGTCAAATTTCATGTTTCTTTTTCGACTTAATAAACAAAAATAACCGTCAATTACCTATATTTTACTTAATACACTTAATAATTCAGTCAAATTTCATGTTTCTTTTTCGACTTAATAAACAAAAATAACCGTCAATTACCTATATTTTACTTAATACACTTAATAATTCAGTCAAATTTCATGTTTCTTTTTCGACTTAATAAACAAAAATAACCGTCAATTACCTATATTTTACTTAATACACTTAATAATTCAGTCAAATTTCATGTTTCTTTTTCGACTTAATAAACAAAAATAACCGTCAATTACCTATATTTTACTTAATACACTTAATAATTCAGTCAAATTTCATGTTTCTTTTTCGACTTAATAAACAAAAATAACCGTCAATTACCTATATTTTACTTAATACACTTAATAATTCAGTCAAATTTCATGTTTCTTTTTCGACTTAATAAACAAAAATAACCGTCAATTACCTATATTTTACTTAATACATACAGACATTATTTATACATTCAGCCATTTAATACAATCAACAATTAATTAATGACTAAAAAAAACGGATCCTAGTGTCGTATATGATAATTATATCAATGACTAAAATTAATAAAAATACTAAAAAGAGAAAAAAAATTACGAATAAGCAAATAGTTTAGTTGTTACTCATAGACTTAAGCCACAATAGCCCTAAATTATACACAAATAGATATTACTAAATTACATTGATAATATTTTAATCCTCTCAGCTAATGACATCTTTTTTCAACCTATTTTTATTCTACAAAAGTTATTGCCTTAATATCTGAACATACTTTACCAATACAAATCTTAGGCATTGTTTATCTTTTACTTAATACACTTAATAATTCAGTCAAATTTCATGTTTCTTTTTCGACTTAATAAACAAAAATAACCGTCAATTACCTATATTTTACTTAATACATTAATAATTCAGTCAAATTTCATGTTTCTTTTTCGACTTAATAAACAAAAATAACCGTCAATTACCTATATTTTACTTAATACACTTAATAATTCAGTCAAATTTCATGTTTCTTTTTCGACTTAATAAACAAAAATAACCGTCAATTACCTATCTTTTACTTAATACACTTAATAATTCAGTCAAATTTCATGTTTCTTTTTCGACTTAATAAACAAAAATAACCGTCAATTACCTATATTTTACTTAATACATACAGACATTATTTATACATTCAGCCATTTAATACAATCAACAATTAATTAATGACTAAAAAAAACGGATCCTAGTGTCGTATATGATAATTATATCAATGACTAAAAAAAACGGATCCTAGTGTCGTATATGATAATTATATCAATGACTAAAAAAAACGGATCCTAGTGTCGTATATGATAATTATATCAATGACTAAAAAAAACGGATCCTAGTGTCGTATATGATAATTATATCAATGACTAAAAAAAACGGATCCTAGTGTCGTATATGATAATAATATCATATTATAAAAATACTAAAAAGAGAAAAAAAATTACGAATAAGCAAATAGTTTAGTTGTTACTCATAGACTTAAGCCACAATAGCCCTAAATTATACACAAATAGATATTACTAAATTCTGGTTGGTGTTCATTCGACTGGCATCAACACGGATTGGTGGGGGTTGTGTAATAGTCAAATTAGGCCCGAAATGAATAGGACAACTTTTCTTAGGTTCGATCGTGTTTATGGGCACGGGCCTTCACCAAGTTAAAATATAAATGAGTTAGGGCAAGAGTTGACAAAAGTTGCCATGGTGTGCATGCATGCGCGCATTAGTGGCTAGGTGATTTTAGAAAGTGATATACAGACTATTTATTTTGATAATTTTATCACAAACATGAATTACAAACCTTTATACATGATGTTAGATGTATCAAGAACATTTGGTACTAATATTAGCTTTCTAATAATTGTGGTTTTTTTTATGTGTGATATATCTTTTTCCCTTTGATTTGTGATACGAGTACATCTTTTGGCCATTTCAGTTCATATATATGTATGTGAACATAGGGGTGGGTTATTTAGAATACAAGCAATCCAAAAAGTACAAAAGTACAAGGCACCGTTGGATCTTCTTCCTCCTTCTTCCTTCTTCTCCGGCGAGACTGCCGCCAGCCACCACCTTCTTCTCCGGCGACCGCCACACCTCCTCCTTCTTCCTTCTTCTCCGGCGAGACAACCACCGCCACCACCTCCGGCGACATCTCCGGCGACTTTTCCGGCGAGAATCAGGTTCGTTTTCGGGTGGATACGGTACGGGCGTTGCCCTCATCCGTTCTAAACTGGTTGTCACGGGACGCATATGGGAATCATATGGATTTGATGGGCGGCGATCCAAGAGATGGTGGCGGTTTGATACGGTACGGGCGAAGCCCTTGCTGCCGCCGCCGTGGTTGGGGTGGTCGGAGATGATGGTGGTGGCGGTGGTTGTCTCTCCGGAGAAGAAGGAGGTGGTGGCTGGCGGCGGCAGTCTCGCCGGAGAAGAAGGAAGGAGGAAGAAGATATCCCCTTGTACTTTTTGTACTTTTTGGATTGCTTGTACTATAATTATCTTTCCCCTCACATATACGCATCTATAATATAACTAAAAGAGGAGGTTGGGGGTACACTTGGCACCCCTAATCCCCCTCCTTTAGCCTAATACTCTCTCCTTATTAATCCTCTATTTTTTTAATATTTATTTAATAAATGGCCGACCTTTAATAAAAAAATCTTATAAAAAAAATACCATGGCGCTCTATTTTTTGTTTCATTCTTAAAATACTTCGTATTGCATTAGCCTTTTTCAAAGCATCGCAGTTATTAAATCTTATAAAAAAATCTTTATTATTATTATTATTATTATTATTATTATTATATATATACCACATAGAAAAAACCCTCACATATTCTCAAAAAAAAAAAAAACCTACGATCGACTACCAAAAAGGTTTTTTTATTTATATACTTTGTTCATATTTAATCATTATTATTATTATTTAACATTGAATTCTTATGTTATTACCAACAAGGAATTAGCCTAGTGGTAAGGCAAACACTTGGTGACCTTAAGGTCTCAGGTTCGATCCCCGCTGGGACAAAAAATAATTCCTTTAAGGTACCCGTTACCAATGAAGCCTAGACACATTACCCATATGTGAAGTTTAAATACGTGGGTTCGATCATTCGGGGTGCCCAGATCATGTGGGGATTAGGATGGAGGTATTGTACCGGCATCATATGGCTCATACGGGGTGAGTCGATGGGTATCCAATTGTGGTACCGACAGTCCCCTAAGGCTGTTATTAATGTACATAAATAAGTTGTACTTTAATCTTAAAATTTAAAAGGTAAAATTTTGATATAAAATATATTTTTAATGTAAATTAACAACCGCCCTTAGGCTGTCAATAAAAAATCTATTTTTTTAAAATCATAACTCCAAAAGACCCCTGATTAAGTTAAAAAAGAATGAGTAATGAAGGGAACCTAACCTTAAACAATGGGGATATACTTCTGTGGGCTAGGAAAGTTAGACAGCCCATAGGAAACCAAATCAACCTGCCTCATATCTGAATTCCATGGCTATCACCATCAGAATAGAATAGAACTGTTACTTAAAGCTATTCTCTAGTTGTTAGTGACATTTATTTAACCACCTTTTTCTATAAAGTATAAACAAACAAGCGACATATACAACTTATACATACCATACAATTATTACATAAAATAGCTTAAGGGTGTTGGCATCACCCGGATTAAAGGTGAGTGGTTCATCCGACCAGTAGCGGAACACCTCCGCCGACGGTGAACCACACATGGGTGGTGGAAATTGGGTGGAACTTCCACTCGCGTGGAAGGAGAGGCTTTGTGACCGTTGGAGGGCTAAAACGGCTAGTTTGAAAGTTTTGTTTTTTTTTTTCTTTTCTTTAAATACCACCACACCTTCTTTCATTTCAAATCACACACACATATCAAACAAAAACACACATCAACACATCCATCAAACATCAAACAAACTCATTTTCACAAATGGCTAAACGATTTGGATCTACGGTTTTACTAGATGAACCGTTTGAATGGTCCGACGATAGTAGTTTGGAAGTATTTGCGGATGCGATCAAGGCCGGTGGTGAAAGTTCTACGGCAAGGTCAAAGCGTAAAGTTGTTAACCGCAACCGTTGGGAAGCTGGAGAAAGATTGTTTCGCGACTACTTTTCTGATGAACCGAAATTCGATGATGATTTTTCCGAGGATAGGTATCGTATGTGTAACAACCCTCAATTTCCGACTAGGACAATTTACTTAGACTTATCTAGGTATCAACCCCTAGAGGTTTACTAAGAGAATTGACCTTCTAGACATTTCGGCATGGTGATAATTGCCCCCTAGTTCAATGAAGTATTGTAGGTGACTAGCTATCTTAGAAATGCCATGAACAATAACTATAATCATTCAACACAATCTCAAGCTACAAATTAATTCTGATTGGACTTGATGAAAGGTCAACAAACCAAAAACTTTATTTCGAGAAGTTAAGTTATATAAATAATAATGTGAGTCTCACAAGTTGAGATAACAATCAACAATCTTATAAATGTCCAACGATTCAAACACCAAGCCAATTAAAGTATATGTGGTCATGGAAATAAAATTTCTATCTCAAGGATGAATTTATAAACTAATATGCACATAAAGGTGCTTGAATAATAATAATAAGTATATATAAATATGTCCAATATAAATACAAGTTCATGACAAGAGTTAAGAAACAAATTTAAAACACAAAAATGTATATACATACATATGTACATAATTATATCCTAAATACTAATAAACTAGTTATCTTAAAGGTCCATACATGCACCCATACTCACTTACAATTTATACAAATACATACACACTTAAAATACACTCCAAAAATTCAAAATCCCTCCCAAAAACACCACCCTAAAACCGGCCCCCTTCTCCCCATACACTTCACCCAATCAAAATTTAACTACTTCCTTTTTCTTACACTCCCAATACCCCCTTTCACTCCACCACCATTTCTTTCACACTCCCAACACACACACATGCATTTTCTCTCAAAAACACCCTCTTCTTCCCCTCCTCCCCTCCATTTTCGGTTCAAGAACAAGGAAAAAGGCAAGGCAAAAATCATATCTATACTATATTAATAATAAGGGTTTGTTAAGGATTAAACAAGGATTATTTCAAGATATATTTAAGGGTTGTTCTAAGCTTAGATTAAGGGTTTTTGGAGCATCTCAAGCCACGAATTTTCTGCCCCTTTTCATCATCAAAACCGAATCCAAGAGGGTATAAATCTTCATCCTTTTTACTAGATTTAATCTTGTTCTTGTTTATATTCAAAGGTTTTATCAAAAGTTTATGTTTTCTTCTTGTTTTCTTTGTATTATACACTTGATGAAGGCAAGTTGATAGGATCTTTCTCCTCATGCATATGCATGTCGAAATCTATGAGAAAGATCCAAGGATTCAACAAGTTTAAGACCCAAAAGTGTTGTTATAGATTAGTAGCTTTTAAAGTGATTTTCCTTTTGATAGATCTATATGTTTTTGTATATTTTGAAGAATATATTTCTGAGATTTTTCATTAAAAAGATGTTTTTATGTTGTTGAAAGTTAGATCTATAAAGATTGGTATTGAAAAGTGTTGATTTGAATGAATACATGTTAGTTCTAAGAAAGTTGAATCTTGTTGTTGGATTATGAGATGGATATGGACTTGTATTAAGTGAAAAATATGTTAAAAGAGGTATAATAATCTGGAAATTTGATGTTAAGAGGTATAAAAATAAAGTATTAATCTTGTAAATGATGAACTCAAGTGTTAATAAAGCAAGAATGGTCATTAGTGAGTTGTTTGGACCCAAATACCTTCTGACAGAATCATTCTTCTGTATTTGGACGGATAAACTGAACATGTGAGGGCCGTTTCAAGCAAAACTTTCAAAATAAAAGTTGTAGATAGAAGAGTTAAGTGTAACCTCCAACTAGAATCACTCAAAAATAATAAACCAAACAAAAGATATGATTTTTCCCATGATAAAAGTTGCCTAAAAGGCCTGGGATTTTTAGCCAAAAAGTTGTGTGGTGATTTCTAAGAATTTCCATTAATTATTAAATTAAAATGATAATTAAAAAGGTAAATAAATAAATAAATAAATAATATAAATAAATAAATAAATAAATAATATAAATTATAAATATAAATAAATAAATAAATAAATAAATAAATATTTACTAACAATCACGCCACGTTAAATAAATAAATAAATAAATAAATAAATAAATAAATAAATAAATAAATAAATAAATAAATAAATAAATAAATAAATAAATAAATAAATAAATAAATAAATAAATAAATAAATAAATAAATAAATAAATAAATAAATAAATAAATAAATAAATAAATAAATAAATAAATAAATAAATAAATAAATAAATAAATAAATAAATAAATAAATAAATAAATAAATAAATAAACCCTGTCGGTAATCCTTAAATAAATAAATAAATAAATAAATAAATAAATAAATATATTAAATTTAAATGATAATTAAAAAGGTAAATAAATAAATAAATAAATAAATAAAGTATATAAATCATGAAATTGGTTAAATAATCACAACCAATGATGAAAGTGACTAAAACCTACTGGAGTAAAATCATTTCAAGTCAAAGAACAAATGTCATATAATTTAGAAATAATTAAGTAAGTGAAAATCACTAATTAATAACTATTTTTAAATTAATAGAAAAATTACATGAATAAATATATATATCACAATATTCTAAGTTAAAAAGCATGATAATCAGAATATAACCCAAATATAATTAGCCACAAATTATAAAGGCAAGTGAGGTACCTAAAAGTATTTTTAAAGAATTATTTGGTTAATAAATCAAGAAAATGAATAAATAATTAATTAAATAATATTAAATTAAATAAATAGTTATAAATCAGAAAGTATTCATAATTATTAATATTATGATGTTACTAATGTCAAATATTATAATCAAGCAAAGCACACAATGGGAACCATGATAATCAAAGGCAAGTTACCGAAATTCTAACAACTTATAACTACATGTATAATGAAAGTGACCCTTTTACACCAGCACTCTCTACAACCAAAAAGATACGAATATTAACAATATACTTGGATCCCAAAATTTATGACAACATAACGAAAGTGGCATTTCTTAGTGATGGCTTAAGATAGGAACTTACGTATATTAGTCCTATCGTAGGGATAGTCTTGGCTTGGAATGTGATTGAGGAATATGACGGATATATGATCAAGGAAGCGATATATGGGAAGTACCCATTTTGGATAAGTGAATATAATATGCGGCATATCAAGGTGAGTCATAGCCCCCTTTCAAACTCTTTTATATGTTTTACTTGCGGGGTGAAAAGCATGATTAATTAAAATGACTTTCTCTTACCAAATGATTTATTGAAATAATGATAATGATATGGGAATTACATTGTATGTTCAACGTGTTATATGTTATACGATGAGCTTGAGTTCTGTCAAACTGAGATACTTCAGTACACTACTATTAACTCCGATAGTGGAGGCCTGTAGTTAGAGGGTTGCGCAACTAGAGTCGTCCACTCACCCACTAAATAGGTAACGGTGGAATGTTTGGTCTGCCTTGGTGGCCACCTTCATTGCCAGTCCGACCCGAGCGGTGCTCTAACTATCTTTATATATTATTGGTCGTCTCCATGGCACGACCCCAATTGTGATTAAAGCACCTGATTGACAGCTTGTGCTCTGAAATGAAATATTATGTTGTTTGGGACATGTAAAATGGTCATAGTAGTGGCTCAAGCATATACTCATCGAATTATGCCTTTTGGCGGAATGGAAATTATTATTGATGTGGATGGAAATTATTGATTGAACATACGGTTTGGGTATTGGACCTTATATGGAATCTTGGAAGTTGTTGAATTTGGCAATAATGAAGTATTGACGACCAAATGGTTTTGGTATGATGAATGATTAATCGATTGATATATTTTTCTCTCACGATAAATGTGACAAATGAGAACTTTATAATTTACCATGGATTTCTCAACTATTTTGAAATGGATATGTAACGAGATTTACTTGTAAACCTATGCACTCACCAACTACGTTTTCGTAGTTGACACTTTTTCTTCATGCTTTTCAGGAATTAGCGTAAGCTTTGAGGAATTATATGCATCATGATTGTTTGCATTGCACTTTGGAGTCAAAGATCAAACCTTGTGACGGGCAATGGAATCCGCCCTGATCATTGTAGTATACCATCTCATGTATTTGTTATTTGTTTCGTGGACTCAATACCCAAGTATAGTAGACGTATTGTACTTGGGAATTGGTTCACATGCTTGTGCATTGTAAAATTATTTTTATCAACTAAAGCTATGGTGAATGTTATCTATTATCCTTTGTTTTGAATACTCGACTTTCTGTACATCTCATCGTTCCGCCTTGGTTGGGGTGTTACAGTATGCCTAAACGTTTATTTCTAAAGATTGTTCATGATCTTGAGTCGCGGTACAAGTATTTTCAGGAAGGTTACGATGGTAGGATGAAAAAGAGTTTTACCGCGATACAAAAATGTACGTCCGCCATTAGGCAGCTTGCAACCGGTAACCCACCGGATGAGTATGATGAGTACTTGGAGATGGCTCAAAGAACGTCACGCGAATGTCTCCAGGTTTTTTGTGACGCCATTATAGAGACGTATGAGCAACAATATCTGCGCAGACCAACAACGCATGATATTATGCGGTTATACGAAGCACATGAGGAGAGACATCACATGCCCGGTATGTTGGGCAGCCTAGATTGTACACATTTCGTATGGAAAATGTGTCCAGTTGAGTTGAGGGGCCAGTATAAAAGGGGTGATCATCAATACCCCACGATTATGATGGAGGCGACGACTTCTCATGATTTGTGGATATGGCACGCATTTTTTGGTCCTCCTGGTTCACTAAACGATATCAACGTTCTGCAGCAGTCTTCATTGTTCCTCCCCGAGCGCATGGGCACGACGCCTAACTGCCCATTCACTGTGAATGGCCACACGTACCCACGTGGCTATTATCTAGTGGATGACATATATCTGACATGGTCTACTTTTGTTAAAGCGTACAAATATCCAACCGATCCGAAAGAGAAAAAGTTCAAGCGGCTACAGGAGTCAGCTCGAAAGGATGTTGAACGTGCCTTCGGTGTTCTTAAGCAGAATTGGGATATCCTTTGTCGACCGTTTCGACAAAGGTCGGTGAAAGCAATAAGGAACCTCGTCTATGCGTGTGTCATAATGCACAACATGATTATACAGGACGACGGTCGCGCTATCAATCCGGTTCATATTGGAGATCCCGGGTCCAACCTAACAGTCAGCATGATCGTTTACAGGAGATACGGGACGAGGAGACACATTTTTGGCTCCGATATGATCTTACGGAGCATATTGCGGCTCAAGAGTTACCATATCTCGACGTCGCTGAAGAGTAGATTTATTTATATGTTGTTTTTTTAATTTTTATGAATGTTTGTATGTGTTTTAGTTTTATTATGTAGTTTTTATGTTTTTAGTTATATTTATGTAATTGTTTATGTTTTTAGTTTTATTATGTAGTTTTTATGTTTTTAGTTATTTTATGTAGTTATATGTTGTTTTTTTAATTTTTATGAATGTTTGTATGTGTTTTAGTTTTATTATGTAGTTTTTATGTTTTTAGTTATATTTATGTAATTGTTTATGTTTAATGGAATTTTAGTTTTAAAAATAAAAATAAAATTGTAGTGAGTGGTGAGTGAGTGGTGGATTTGGGGTCGCGTAATGTGATTGGTTGGAAGTGAGTTGTGAGTGAGTGGTGGGTGGTGGTGATGCCATCACCCTAATGAAAAATATTTCATCTTAAGAAAAATATAGAGCCTTTTATCGATTAAGAGTCTTTTTATCGCAGAAAATACTACTGACAATTAAGAGTTTTTTTTGTCGATTAAATATTTTATTTAAGTCAATCAAAAATGTTTTTTTTACTAAACAAATATAGTAAAAAACATACTATATTGACTTAATTAATATATATATATATATATCTTAACTAAGCGTACATATTTATCAATTTAGTATAAAAAAAAAAAAAAGAGTCCTAAGTAAAATATAAGTCTAGCATGTTTTAATAGAATTGCTTTAATTAATTTGTATAAATATAAATATCACTTCTCATTTTTTATATTTCACTTTGAACTAATAAAATCAAATAATTTTTCCAATCATATATTACTAAGAACTATGATTAACGCGATAAAATAATAATGATCATTCAAAAGATAACTTTGTTAAGTACAATAATTCACCATGTATTAACCATAACTAAAGCTAAGATTACAAAATTCTATAGGTAATTTCTAATGGGTACTTAGATAGTTATATTTAAAGATGTATATCTTATTTTGGACACCTATATAAATATTTACTAATATGGTCAAAAGATTCTTATTACCTAATAATTTAAGTAAGAAATAATATCAACTTATTACCTAATAATCTAAGAAAGAAATAATATCAACTAATCTAAAGATGACAAGAGTTTGTAGGATGTGCCTACATCTTTTATATTATGTTGTACATTAGGACTAATAACTTGTTTGTAAAATTAGATATACGTACAAAATTAGTATCCCTTTATAATATACATACTAGTCCTAATACCCGTACGATGTACGGTAGCTATATAGATTATATCATAAAGAAATTCGAATATGCCTCATACATAATTCGTGAGTATGAAATAAATTGTGGTTAAAGTAAACCGATGATCCAAGCTAAGTTATAATGGACAGTAATGAGTAATGATACAATATATGTTTATGTAAAGTTTTGGATTTACCTTAAATTTATACGATCACATCAAAATCGGAACTTGTAAGCATAGTGGATGACGACAAATAGCCTTGTGATTTCGGATCGTAAACTCAAATTTTTGGAGTCTTCATGTTAATAACTTATTATTATTATAAGTAATATAAGTAATAGGAGTTGAAAATTGAGAAAGAAAAAGAGACAATTTTATTAATGAGAAAATGATCAATCAAATAAGGTTATAAAGTGTTTTGTATCTATAAGTCAAAAGTTTGAGTTTAATTCCAAGTCTAATAAGGTAATTGAATCTATATACAATTAAAAAAGCTAATTTAATAAAATAAATAAATTGAAAGGACACATGTCGATCAATGATTACGACACGTGTCGTTTTAAGAACATCTCAATCCTATTTTAGTTTATTGGTAGATTAATAATTTCTTCCTATATGTGTTTATTTGGTAAACAATAACACAACATAGTATACATATAATAATAATAATAATAAGGATAACCTCAAGTGTTTTGGGCAACAATAGATTGAAAAAATAAGGTGTTTCTCGCATTCGAATTATACGCAAACAAATAGAATGATCAATTGTTTCAGGAGAGTAAGAGCTAGGATTTCTTCACCAAGAACCAGTTTCACCATAAGTTAAAACATGGAAGCACACCATACACATAATACAAACATAACTTTATTATCCAATAAGCAAACAAACACAATAATAATTAATAGTTAATATAAACCAAAAGACAAATAATGAATACCTTTCCATTGTAAATATAGATAAATAACTTTCGATGTATATATAAGGTCGACTATATAGTGAAAGCATTAAACTTTAGATGAAAAACCAATTCACTGAACATATCAATTGATAGATAAACAAAGATAGATTGTATATGTTCAGTTGAATAAAATAAGAATAAGAAAATAAAAATATATATAAACTAATCAATGGAATAAAATAATTTATATTTACTAAATTCAATTCATAAAGGATACGGAGTGTATTGCCGTTCAAAAAATATAGATAAGGAGTATACCTAAAATAGTTACACAATAATCTAATAATGAATAAATATTAGTATTAGTATTCGATAATTATAAGGTAACTTAAAATTAGGAACTTAAAAAGGACATGTCGACTAACAAATAAGAGAAGTGTCGATTAAAAAAAACCTTAATTCTGTTTTAGTTTATTGTTAGATAGCTTGGGTGAAAATCATAATGAAAACTTTTGCCACCACTGTTAACGACATGAACCATGTATCCGAACTATCAACCATGACTTGAACCACAAACTAAAAGTTCATTAATATTTAACGAGCAGGGTATATCGATTAGCATAAAAGAAAGTACAAAAATTAATAGCAAATCATTCGTATGTTGCGATTGAATCAAAAGCTTTTCAATAAACTAGCCAAATGCCCGCGCAATGCGGCGGTGAGATGGTGGAGGTGATAGGTCATAGAGTGTGATAGGTCATAAGAGGTGATCGATCATAGGGGGTGATAGGTCATAGCCTCATAGGGGTGATCGGTGATGGGGTGATCTACCTGACGGGCTCCGCCCTTAGCCGTACGGGCTCCACCCTCGGATTTAAAAATTCGTCGAAAGTATATCGAATGACCTCTCTAATGAAAGAACATGAAATTTTAAGAACACCCATATAATTTTTATAATTTATCGAAATACGGTTTTTGAGATAAAATTTTTTGAATGAATTAGAGAAATAAAATAATTTATGGAGGAGAGAGAAAAAAAATGAGGGTATTATAGGTATATTAGGTGATGATATTCAAAATAATGGATAAAAGAGAGGGTAATTTGGGTAGATCAAGTTCTTTTTTGAGAAAATAAGAGGGGGTAAATGCTTTATAAGGTAGTATAGATATAGATAAAAATAATTTTACTTCTATTCATTCACACCATAAAGACATAAGTTAACGTAAGATGTAAAAATTAAGAGATTCGATATCAAAGTTGCTAAAACCTTCGAAACAATGACCGGCTTTTATTATGAACACTTCTTAATTATTAAGGTGTACATTGACAATGTGTTGGATGGTTTAAAGCTTGTCGACATCTTTTTTTAACCTCCCCTTCTATATATCTACTAGTACTCAGGCCCGTCCAATGAACGAGTAGTCTTAGAATATATTAATCAAAGCTAAAAAATTGGAATTCAAGTATATTAAATAGATACCGAATAAAATTAAAATACCTAAAAATTAAACATAAAACGATTAATCTAGTTAACCTTTTTTTTCCAACTTTAGTTAAATAAAAAATTTGTAGTTTGTTATATCTAAACTTAAGACACACACACAACAATTTTAGACTATAATTACGAAAACTAAAGAAGGAAACAGTCATAGAAAACCGATTCGAAAACCGAACCTATTAGTTTTAACTACGTAAATCGTTTTTCGGCCACGTGATTGCTAATGACTCGAGACTAGGACCCAAGATACCTTCCAAATGATAATATCTAGTGAATTAACACAAAAAACTCCAAGTTATTTCACAAAAAACACTTAAAATTAAGTGAAAACTCACTAAAAATGCTAAAAAGTCACTTTTGTAACTACGTAAATCGTTTTTCGGCCACATGATTGCTAATGACTCGAGACTAGGACCCAAGATACCTTCCAAATGATAATATCTAGTGAATTAACACAAAAAACTACAAGTTATTTCACAAAAAACACTTAAAATTAAGTGAAAACTCACTAAAAATCCCCTGGCAGCCATAACCAACCACAAATTCATCTTTTGATTTTTGATTGTTAAATCAAAATCGTTTGTACTTCTAGCATCCTTGTGATAATCAAAACGTATTTCTGGAATCAAATCTCAGGTAACAACAACAAATTATGGGTTTTTGAGCAAATTAAAAGTGTACTTTTTCAAGTTTATGTTCTTGATGATTTGGTCCAATTCTTGAATGGAAATCGTGTTAAAAGTTAATGGGTTCGTGTCTAAAGGTGTTTAACAACATTTGTGTGAACAAATTTGGGTCATAACATGTTTTAAATTACAAAACCCATTTTTGAAAAGTGAAAGTAAACTTGTTCTTGATGTGCCACGACTTGTCCATGTTATTTTGATCTTAGATTCATTAAAAGTGTTATTGGTTAGTGTTAATGTGCACATATGTACTAGTACTATGTCCAAACAAGACCTGAAAACCGATCTAGACCCTCCTCTTGGTGCACGACTTGTCCATGTTATTTTGATCTTAGATTCATTAAAAGTGTTATTGGTTAGTGTTAATGTGCACATATGTACTAGTACTATGTCCAAACAAGACCTGAAAACCGATCTAGACCCTCCTCTTGGTGCACGAACTTGTTCAGCCCGTTTTGGGCATTGGGACGATCTTGTGTCCTTGAAAATCTAAAACGATCCTAGCTTGTTGGCTAAAACGATCTTGTGTCCTTGAAAATCTAAAACGATCCTAGCTTGTTGGCTAAAACGATCTTAAATTAGCAAAACCCATTTTTGAAAAGTGAAAGTAAACTTGTTCTTGATGTGCCACGACTTGTCCATGTTATTTTGATCTTAGATTCATTAAAAGTGTTATTGGTTAGTGTTAATGTGCACATATGTACTAGTACTATGTCCAAACAAGACCTGAAAACCGATCTAGACCCTCCTCTTGGTGCACGAACTTGTCCATGTTATTTTGATCTTAGATTCATTAAAAGTGTACTTTCCATTGTGGGCTAGACAGTTACAATTTATTTAGGTTCTTGACGTACTTTAGACCCAATTATGTGCTTATATGAAGGTCGATTCGATCTTAAGTCATGATTTATATGACGAATTTATGAGTAAGTTCGATAAAATACTCAAGTGCAGTACACAAGCGTTCGTGTTCATGAAAGTTCTAGTTCAAAAATGTTCACAAATAGTCCTTGCATTTATTAAGTTCATTATTATGGGAAGACTATAAATAGATGAAGTTTAGAGAGAGAAAACCCTATTCATCATCTCTTTCACCTTTCACTTCTCTCACTAAAAATCCCCTGGCAGCCATAACCAACCACAAATTCATCTTTTGATTTTTGATTGTTAAATCAAAATCGTTTGTACTTCTAGCATCCTTGTGATAATCAAAACGTATTTCTGGAATCAAATCTCAGGTAACAACAACAAATTATGGGTTTTTGAGCAAATTAAAAGTGTACTTTTTCAAGTTTATGTTCTTGATGATTTGGTCCAATTCTTGAATGGAAATCGTGTTAAAAGTTAATGGGTTCGTGTCTAAAGGTGTTTAACAACATTTGTGTGAACAAATTTGGGTCATAACATGTTTTAAATTACAAAACCCATTTTTGAAAAGTGAAAGTAAACTTGTTCTTGATGTGCCACGACTTGTCCATGTTATTTTGATCTTAGATTCATTAAAAGTGTTATTGGTTAGTGTTAATGTGCACATATGTACTAGTACTATGTCCAAACAAGACCTGAAAACCGATCTAGACCCTCCTCTTGGTGCACGAACTTGTTCAGCCCGTTTTGGGCATTGGGACGATCTTGTGTCCTTGAAAATCTAAAACGATCCTAGCTTGTTGGCTAAAACGATCTTGAACTAGCAAAACCCTAGAACGATCTTGCTTGGAGCTAGTCCTTATGGACGGTCTTGACCTAGACCCTAGGACGATCTTGAACTAGCAAAACCCTAGAACGATCTTGTGCATAACAATGGGACGATCTTGGATGGGACGATCTTGTCCCAAGATCGTCCTAGGCAGACTACTTTGGTTCATGGTGCTTGTTCGTTCGATCTTGTGTAGTGTTGTGATGCTAATTGGTACGTTTAATGGGCAACTGATCCTTTGGATCGGTTTTGCTCAACACTTGTTCTTGCAATGATCATGTGCATTGTTCTTGACCTCGAATCATTAAAACGATCTTGAACTAGCAAAACCCTAGAACGATCTTGTGCATAACAAT
Source organism: Erigeron breviscapus (assembly GCA_034093135.1). Taxonomy (NCBI): domain Eukaryota; kingdom Viridiplantae; phylum Streptophyta; class Magnoliopsida; order Asterales; family Asteraceae; genus Erigeron; species Erigeron breviscapus. The sequence continues at coordinate 65,927,202 of CM067175.1, forward strand.
GGGACGATCTTGTGTCCTTGAAAATCTAAAACGATCCTAGCTTGTTGGCTAAAACGATCTTGTTAATGCCCTTTAGGACGATCTTGTTCAATGTACTTAAAATGATTTTGGACTTGTGCACCTTGAAACGATCCTAAACTTGATTGAGTCCAAAACGACCTAGAGTTTGTACCAAAGACAATCTTGAGTATAAACATCAAAACGATCTTGACTTGGAGACACCTAAAACGATCTTGGAGCTAGTCCTTATGGACGGTCTTGACCTAGACCCTAGGACGATCTTGGCTAGCAAAACCCTAGAACGATCTTGTGCATAACAATGGGACGATCTTGTGTCCTTGAAAATCTAAAACGATCCTAGCTTGTTGGCTAAAACGAAACGATCTTGGCTAGCAAAACCCTAGAACGATCTTGTGCATAACAATGGGACGATCTTGTGTCCTTGAAAATCTAAAACGATCCTAGCTTGTTGGCTAAAACGATCTTGAACTAGCAAAACCCTAGAACGATCTTGTGCATAACAATGATGGGACGATCTTGTGTCCTTGAAAATCTAAAACGATCCTAGCTTGTTGGCTAAAACGATCTTGAACTTCCAAAACCCTAGACGATCTTGTACTCACTAGAAAACAACAGGAACTTGTTCTATAACATACCACACTTGATCATTAATCACCAAACCAGTTCATAACATCATTATCACATGATCAATCACATTCAAGGCTACTTATTGACAATAAAGCTAGTTCTTAAGTCGATCTAAAACAAGGTACATTTTGCAAACCCTAATCGAGTACACTAAATCATGATTCATCGTAATCAAAAAGGTACAAGTTCTATGAACAACTAGACTGAGGCTAAAGTTCATTATTAAAGACACGTTCAACTCATTAACACGATAAGTACTTATGTGTGAGTTCTAAGACGTTCAGTTCGAGTCCAGTTCACGTGCTTAAAGCTCATTTAAACTCTTTTGAGTCAAAACGTTCAAAGATCTTCAAGGGACCAAATCATCAGTTCATCAAGGACGTTTCAGTAATTAATTAGTCATTTGAACTAATATGTGTGCATATCTATGAACAATAACTTGTACTTAGGCATCCATCAAGACGTACTTGGATTTCGATAGATATAACTTATCTATCTCGGTGCTTGTTCTCTGTGCTATAAATTGTGCTTGTACCAGATCACTGTGAGTTCACTAATCCCCCTTTCGTACATTTTGTTCAAGTTCTTTTATCGGGGACTGAAAAGCATGAAAACTACTTTGTACTTATACGTATGTTCTTGAACCACTTTACGTACTAATTATGATCTTACGAGGTACTTATGATATGATTCCTAATTATTTAAAAGTGTATTTGAGTCTTGAATGGGCAGGATCTTGAATACATTTATACTGTTTAAGGGAGTATTTAAGTCTTGAATGGGCAGGATCTTAAATGCCCCCATGTTACTATATTGATCTTTATCATGTTCTAGTTCGTACTTGTACTTGTTCAGTTCTTATTCACTGCTATCAATTCATATCCCACAGTTCAGGGATTGAACCGTAGATAATTATGGACAGCGCTGTTTAGGGTAGGCCCACCCTCATTCTCCGCAGTTCTGGAGGATGCATATTATCTGTTCTTGTTCTGATTTAGATCATCTTGAAGTACTTGATTATTATGTGCATAAGTTCATTACAGTTCAGTTCTGGCCAATCGGGTTAGCAGTGACAATACACTTAGAGTTCATTATATGTTCTTGTACTGCTCTTACTATCTCAAGGCATTTTTGGTTAAACATACAGGGCTTATGACTTGTTCTTACTCTACATATTATTATATGCATACGTACTAGTACTTTATGTGAATCTCACCAACTACTTTTGTAGTTGACCTTTGAACTTACATGCTTTTCAGGATAGGGTAAGTAGATCATGTTAGCATAGGAATCTTCCTCTCTAAGCTCATCCTTTTTGGCGATCGTTCGAGCGTTCAAGATCAGGAGCCGTGAAGACTCTCTTTGCTATTTCAAGTGCAGGACCTGTTCCCAAAAGACAATTGTTCTGTCTTAAGAATATTGATTATTCTGAGTTCATTTTATGTTCTGTAATAACTATCGTACTTCTGTTCTTTATTAATGTTATTGGCTGTGTTGGAACTTGTACTATGTGCTTTTGTGCTGGTCTGTGCATCCCGTATATTCCGCTTTAGCGGGGTGTTACAGTTGGTATCAGAGCCATGGTTATAGTGAACACCGAGCTTTTCTTAAGGAAAACTCGAGCTATAACTTGAATCCACTCTGGGGTGATCCCTGGTATGACCGGTTTGAGTAATACGTACTTTTTGTCCTAATTAGATGTAACCTGATCAACTACATCTAATTACGAATAAAGTACCTAGCACTCAAAGTGTGTTATTAAAGGCGTCATCCGTCTCTTAGAACTCTGTTAAAGAACTTCGTACAATCTCGTTCTTCGATCATATCAGTTCTAGTTCACTCGTTCTCTTAAGACATACGTTCTAGTACTTCGATTATAGGCCTTAGAGCTTATATGACTATAGGTCCTTATCGTGCGACCGACGACTGTTCTTGTTCATATATTGTGCTAACGACGATCATTTGTAAATGTACTACGTGCTTGGAGCTATAGACTTGTGCGAAACGTAATCGAGTTCATATTTCTATCTTAATAGGGGCATAAGGAAGAATGCTGCCTAAACGTGGACGAAGACCTAAGACCTAAGGTGTTACAAATATAATATATATATTAAAGCAAATGATAAGTCTTTGATAATTCACGTACTTAATATACTAACAAATGAATACACTGCTATCAAAACATTTGTCTCCATAATCACTTCCACATCTTTGAATAAAGATTATCTTATTTTCACATGATGAATTATAAGATAATTTCCTTAAATTTATCCGTTGCGTTTAAAAATTCTTCAAAAAGCTACCACCACTCCGTCATTTAATTCAAATTTTGTACAACTATCATCACTATTATCGGTTACACATACACACATATATAAATCTATAAACCCTTATAAAACATATTGAAACTCTATTTTAAATAATTTAAGCATTTTTTTCAATATCCCCATATTGCCTCTAATTCACACATTACCTCTAATTTTATATCTCTAAACACAATTAGACAAACATCTTACCAATATCTAACACACAGTAACTTCTTTCTCTCCTTCCTATTTACACACACGCATATCAATTCCGCTCTCACTGTTTAATTTGTATTATCATCACCGTTTTACCGCCGCAACGCGTAGGCACCAACCCTCTTATATACATATACACATACGTGAGTGACCGAGTTCTATTGATTTTGGTTGAACTAATTGTATTTTAAACAACAAATTAGGCTCAACAACAAAGTCGTCAAACTAAAATGACTGTTACTTTTGAGAAATGTATGCTTGCCTTAATTAGACATGCGTTAAATAAACATATGCATTAATTTACAAATATTATTTATTATTTACTAACCTATACAGTTTCTCACAAAAGTTTTACCATTAATACTCTTTAAAAACTTCAAGTATTATCAATAATCGTCAAAATAATAAAACATAAAAGAGGATGATTAACCTAAATTTCCATTCATAAAAAAATGAAACTAACAAAAATACAATGATTTGCGTAGTTTAGTAGCTTTAGTTGATATTTATTTATCCATTTTAAAGCTTCAAATCAAGTAATCAACTGTAAAATTTCATAAACACAAAAATGATATAAGGAATTTCAATAGAATTGGAGTGTGCGGCTAGGAACAAACAAATACCGAAAATAAAAACTTATGAAAATGCCACGTGTGAGCTTCTAAGAATAGAACATAAATTGAATCCCACATGCATCTATTTTCTACTGAGTAAGTGAGTATAACTTATTCTTCCATCTTTTGTCTTTTTGTATATGTGTTACTATTATGCTGATAAAACTTGTATCCCATGCAACACAACATATACTATTTGCTACAGGGCTATCCCCTCACATAAAGAAGTTGCTTTTTAAATATAATAGTAATACAAATAAGAAATACATGTGCATATATATAAAAGGTGACACCGCCACTTCACTACTATATATCATCAATATATATTTTATAAAAATATTAGTCTTGAAGGTTTGATCGAGCTAGCCAAAACATGGGTTCTTTAATGGCGGGTTGGGATTCTCATATATTCATGATTCTAAATCTTGTAAGTTTTATATAATAGTTTCATGCATATTTTGAATTTAACTAATTTCATGTTGTTATAACTTATAATATGGTTTATATATCATCTACGTACGAATCTTACATAGCTTACCAATATTTATTAATATTTTACTATGAATTTTAGTAAAACTAGAGAGGAACATATCAATGACAAAGGAAGGGATTGAAACTTATTGGAGATCAAAAAAGAATACTATTGTCCAAGAAGCTGATGATAATGTTCTTAAACCATGTCACACGTTTTCGGAAGGAGATCAGGTTATATATGTATAAAATATATAATATTTTTACTTTTTATTTACGTAGTAATATTATATATAGTTTTAAAGTCTATGATAGCAAACTTATTTAATCATTATAGGATATTAACTTAATTAGTTATATTGCAAAGGCTGGCTAGAGAGAAAATAAGACTAATATATATATTATTGATCTTTTGTAGAAAAACGAAACTAAAAAGGTGTATAATAGATCGAATTCCGTTCCGATTACGAACAAAAATTCGAGTATAATAGAAGCTTCAGAAGAGGATGATGAGGAAAACCAGGAGGAACTTTTTAAGAAGCGTGGCTGGTAATTTATTAAATTTCCTAATTTATTTAAGGCTATGATATGATTAGTACACATGAGAATATCTATATTCCTTTATAATAATTATTATCAACCCCTTATTTTTAGAAAGTGTTAGAAAATGATTAGATGCAAAAGTACTAAATTACCCTTAATAAATACCCACTATGGAAAGAGTTTTTATAAATTACCAAATTTGCCCTTAATGAATTAATTTACACTCTAAACCTTTATTTTAATAATTAACACTTTAAGCCCTTATCTTCTAAAATATTTCACTATCACCTTTACATCAACCTACACCACTTGACACCGCCACCACCAATAATACCGTCACCAACACCACTAGACCGTCATCACCGAAGCCGCATTGCTCGGGTACCATGCTAGTTATATATGAAAGTAGTTTTCTTATCTATTCTTTTGGCTTAGTATATAACCATAGCTTTTATGATTATCAAAATCATATTTTATTTGTAGTACATCTTATGATATTTATGTAACGAAAACAACAAATTAGATTCTACGCATTAGTATACTTGTATTTGGGAGGTATCCGTACATCACTTTTTTTTAGCGGTATACTACCAAACGTGTTTCATTTTATTATATATTTTATTATATATTTTAGTACAATATCTTAAAACCCGTTTGGTGATGTACAACTAAGAAATGGTGGTGTGTTGATCATCGCCCATTGTATTTGGTCAAGTCTGGTGCGGACGTTGTTATCACTTTTTTAGAGTTTGAATTTAAAACGAAGTAACGAAAACATCATGTTAATGTTAATTACTTAAGGTAGATAAATGTTTATTACTAGGGATTTCCGGCCCCGCGTCACCAATTGTCGTGTTGAAACGATTGTATTATTTAGTATACTTGCATTGTTATAACAAACATTCTGTCATGGATAGGTTTGTTTAAAAGTTTATCATATCAAATATATATTTAATATATTTATTTAAAGGCAAAACCACAATAGTTTCCGTCTGCGCGTTGCGCGGTTTCAATTAGTTCGATTACTTTTTGTTATTGATGATTTATGTTTCTAAAAACTTTGACATATAAAATATATACTTATTCAAAGACAATACCACAAAAAAATTAATAAAAAATTTTAATATATTGTTTGGAAACCTGAAAACGATTATGTTTTGTTATTGATGATGTGTCGTTATATATGTTTGTTAAAATATTTGACATATGAAATGATATTTATTCAAAGGCAATAGCACAAAAAAAAGTAGTTTTGATATACTATTTGAAAACCCAAAAGAAAAAAAAATATGTAAGAAACCAAGAAGTAACCCGTAATTTTAAATCTGAAAGGGATCCAATGTGGTAAAATCTGAATATTGTTACAAAAATAGAATAAACGTTTTCAGTATAATTATTTGAAAACCCGAAAGGAAAAACATACGGAAAAAACCAAGAAGTAACTCGTATTAGAAAACCCGAACCGGATGCGATTTGGAAAATTCCGAGCAAAATAATACAGAAACAAGTACCTTGAAGTACACTTGAATGTTCTTCTCTTTCAATCTATCCAGAGGTGCAATCCAGTCTACCCTGCTAGGTTGTAGTTGTTAGCTTGAATTATTTGTTAGTGCATGTTTTGTACTCTTGTAATAGATTTGTCCTCTAATTATGTTAGTTAAGTATGGAAGGATTTACTTGTAATTAGAAAAGGACTTGTTAAGTAATTAGGGAGGGGGTTTAATGCAAATGTCAAGCCTATATAAACCCCCACCCCATCCTTTGTAAAGTTAACCTTTGATAATATAATTCTCTTTCTCCCTTTCTCTCTCTAACTCTCGCTCTCACACACATAATCCTTGAATCACGATTTAGTACTTGTTTACATTTGGTATTAGAGCAAAATCACAACTTGTGTTAGATCCATGGCTTGATTTTGTTCCTTTTTGTGCTAAATTGTGTTTTTCCCACTTTACCGAAAGATCCAATCTTTACCCTCTAAACATGTTAAAGTTCCTTTCTTTCTAGTTTCATTCCACTCATTACCTTCCCATAATCTGATGGTGCCGGGGACCGATCGATTCGCGATTCCTACGACTATGTAAGTGCGGAATCCAAACATAATCGTTATTGAGGTAATTGAATGAAACAAACACGAAATCAATATGAACAGGAGATATAAATCTGATTCCTTTATCATTAGTCGAATGATTACAATGAATAAATCCGTTTACAATACATCTACGATGATTACGGATTACAATCAACGAGACGACTCTTGATAATCGAATAATATGGTGGACTTACGGACTGAGGTTTGCGCATACCTCAGCCTGCCGTGAATGACATCTGTTGCAACTCAAATCATTAACCGAAAACCTAAACCTAAGAACACTATATATAGGCTAGAAATGGGCTGGGCTTCAAACTTGTGGGCTTCCAAACGCGTGGACCAAACTCGTTTTACTGTTCACACGAGTTTGTCCAAACTCGTGGTACTGTTCACACGAGTTTGGACAAACTCGTGGATAATCTCTGTAAAGTAACAGCCCTTTAATTGAGATGCATCGGACACAAATTGTGCACCAAAACGTGCACTTACATAATCATCCTCAAGAAGTTTCAAATCCCAATTCAAAACCAAATGGCCTGAAATTAAAATTTTAACTTTCTGTTCTGAAATCCGGTTTTCATTCCGGTTTTCATTTTTCCTTTGAATTTCTGTTGTAAAACCAGCTTTCCTTCCGGTTTTCCTACCGGTATTCCTTCCGGTTTTCAATTTGATAAAATTTTTAATTTTCGTTGTTATAGTCTGAAATATCTGGTTTACACCAAAACCGATATTTGTACTTAATTTCTTCATTTTTCATCTCGTCATAATACCCAACTTTCTCCACGAAAACCGGATTTAGTGAAGTATTTCTTGAATCCCGGTTTTAGTGCAGTATTTACTGAATACCGGAGTTAGTGAAGATTTTTGACTTTAAGTAATTTTGTGTGTGAAAATACCTGGTTTATCCCAAAACCGGTGTTAGTTCATAATTTCTTCTTTGAACAAGTCGAAATTCTGTCCGAAGTTCCCCTCGAAAACCGGATTTACTATACATTTTACCAATACCGGTATTTGTATAGAATTTCTCTTCAAAACCGGTTTTATTATATTTTAATACCAGGTTTACCCCAAAACCGGTATTAGTTCTTAATTTCTTCAACTTTGTGAAAAGTTACTCTGTCCAAGTTTCGAGACGAATACCGGATTTAGAACATATTTTCTGAAACCCGGATTTAGAACACATTTTCTGGAACCCGGTTTTAGTACACTTTTTCTGAAAACCGGATTTAGTACACATTTACTGAAAACCGGTTTTTCTTCACATTTTCTCAAAATGTCGATGACTGACTCCTTGATTCTTGGTTATGATTCAAGACCTCATGTCTTGTATCGTGGGTCATATCCCCAATGGTAAAAACGTTTTTTGGATTGGATTGAACGACAACCTCTTGGGGACGACATTAAAGCTTCTTATGAAGAAGGCCCGGCTATTCATACAAATCCAGTCACCAAAGAACTTCTTCCAAAAGAAAGTTGGAGCACAGCTCAAAAGAACCTGTAAGTCCCAACTCAATAGATGGCACTACCTGAAGACACCTCTATGTCGATGGTGGAGTTACTTTGCAATATATGCACTGAACTGGAGACGACCAGTTGCAGTGTGTATATACCAAGTTCTAGATAGATTACTTATATAAATGACAATAAGTAAAGAACAATGCAATAAATAACTTGTAAAGTAACTTGATGAGACAATATGTAATTTTCAATGTGTAATTTATTTATTGATGTTAAACAAATTACAAGGTTGTTGCGGAACCAAGATAATACAAAGAATGTAAATATCCTAACAACCTATGAAATACAATTGATCTACACTCGGAATTTCTCAAGACAATCGAAACACTTAAAGTTGTGAAATGTTCCTTTTAGCGATTGAGAGAATATTGCACAAGTTCACCAAGAATATTGCAGGTTTGCAAAGTGTGAAGTGTTTGTATGTTTTCACTTATTATTCTTGTTGTGCAATGACTTGTATTTATAAGCAAAGTTAACATTTGGGATGTTAACTTTAGCCGTACAAATGTGGTTGAGATCATTTAAGGAATAGCATTTAATTCCTTAAAAAGCAGTGTAAAGTCGCATGATAAAACAACTTTACTCAACCACCTTTATGTACCTTTTATTACTTAAATAATAAGATAAGGCTTATTATCCGAGTAAAGGTACATAAAGCATATAAGTCAATTCCTCGTAATCAGTGTAAAGCTTTGTAAGAGCTTTTCACTGATGGTCTCCAGTTTGTAACTGACTAGAATGTCAACTGGGTTTTGCTGCCATTGCCATTCTCTATCTTCCATTTGTTGTCTTCGACTTCAACTGGAATGATTCTTCAACTTGGTCAGTTCTCAACTCGAGGAAGTCTTCAGTTGCGTTGACTGTACGGTGCAACTGGACTTCAATATATTTCTTGACAAATCATCTATGTCTCCAGTTCACTCTGGTCAGTTTCACTGGGTCTCCAGATGCAACTGGAGACTGGCCAGTTTACCAGGTGAACTGGTCCTAACAAATTCCCCCTATTTGTCTAGAAATATTGCCAAGTCTTTTTCTAGTTTTTGTATCTATACAAGTGTGAACTGAAGAGACTTCTTTGATTTAAATCTATCTAAGTTTCTTAAGGCATTTTTATAGATCAATAAATGCCTTAGGTTTTTCTTTTAGGTTTGTTAGATTTTAATCTATTATCTACCTTGTGGTTACAAACTGGTAACTTCATTTATACAAGGAAATGGAATTTATACAAGTTACAGAATGTAAATACAAATTACAAGTAGATAACTGAAGAAAGAACTTAATGAGATGGCCCTTCGCCAGTTCTTCTTCTCTTGGTCACCAAAGAAATAGGTTGTGAGTCTTCAGGGTCAATATTCAGCTTTTGCTCCAGATTTTCTTTATGTTGAATTTTGCCCCTTAAGAAGTTCACCCAAGCTTTCTCAAACCTATTCTTTTGTGCCTTCGCATCCAAAACATTCACCATCTCCACCCATTCGCTGAACCCATATTGCATAGCACCAGGATTGTCAGTTTTAACCAGTGGCCCCCTGGTATAACTAACTTCGACTTGAAAAACTTTGGTGCCTGGCTTGATTGTTACATTTACACCATTGATAGTACCACTATGTCTTCTGGTTGACATGATCTGGGAGTAGTAGTTTCTAGCTTCAGATTCATTTGTAATTTTTATACTCCCAGCACCAGCAGCCAGTACAGCGGACTTGATGTCTTCATTGGATACCTCGCCAGTTGGTTCAACGAATGTGCTAAGGTCAGCATCTCTTGACAGTGGTCTCCTTGGTTGTGGAATCCTTCTTGGTGGATTCAAAACCTTCTTCACAACCTTCTTAACATTTGCAATACGTTTAAGAATCCCACTGGCCCTATTCTCCTTAGCCTTCTCCACTGAAATGTTCAAGCTTCTGGCATTGAATTCAGCTTCATCCTTAGGATATTGTCTGTCCAGTTCTACATCCAGCATTTCTTTCAACTGGTCAACTATCCTAGGATCATTCTTGATCCTGACATACTCCTCCTTAGTGATACCCAAAAGATTGGCATCACTCATATCAAGTAACTTTATTTGTGCAAGATGTGCCCTGGCTTCAGCTTGGTTTCTTTGTTTTATCTTCTTTCTTTCTTTGATATCATTTCCAAGTCTGACCAGTCTTCTGCTATCACTATCTAAAACTGGAGGAAGTACATCAGCATTACCAGTTTCAAGCATTACATCAGTGGCCAGCTGGGCAGGTGCATCACCAGCTAAACCTTTGCCTTTATCCAAAACAACATTCCCCCTATCACCATCATCACCAGATCCACCAACTCTTTGCTCACCAGCTTCAGTACTGGTAGCCACAATCAATTCTCTTCCAGATGGAGTCCTTCTAGGTGCAACTGGTGGAAGGACTGCACTTCTTTCCCCCTTTGGCAGCATCTAGACCTGCCCGAATACCTTCCCATTCAGAGGGGTGAGATGGAAACCGGTCAAGAGGCTGCCATGACTGCATGTCTTCATTGGATACCTCGCCAGTTGGTTCAACGAATGTGCTAAGGTCAGCATCTCTTGACAGTGGTCTCCTTGGTTGTGGAATCCTTCTTGGTGGATTCAAAACCTTCTTCACAACCTTCTTAACATTTGCAATACGTTTAAGAATCCCACTGGCCCTATTCTCCTTAGCCTTCTCCACTGAAATGTTCAAGCTTCTGGCATTGAATTCAGCTTCATCCTTAGGATATTGTCTGTCCAGTTCTACATCCAGCATTTCTTTCAACTGGTCAACTATCCTAGGATCATTCTTGATCCTGACATACTCCTCCTTAGTGATACCCAAAAGATTGGCATCACTCATATCAAGTAACTTTATTTGTGCAAGATGTGCCCTGGCTTCAGCTTGGTTTCTTTGTTTTATCTTCTTTCTTTCTTTGATATCATTTCCAAGTCTGGCCAGTCTTCTGCTATCACTATCTAAAACTGGAGGAAGTACATCAGCATTACCAGTTTCAAGCATTACATCAGTGGCCGGCTGGGCAGGTGCATCACCAGCTAAACCTTTGCCTTTATCCAAAACAACATTCCCCCTATCACCATCATCACCAGATCCACCAACTCTTTGCTCACCAGCTTCAGTACTGGTAGCCACAATCAATTCTCTTCCAGATGGAGTCCTTCTAGGTGCAACTGGTGGAAGGACTGCACTTCTTTCCCCCTTGGCAGCATCTAGACCTGCCCGAATACCTTCCCATTTAGAGGGGTGAGATGGAAACCGGTCAAGAGGCTGCCATGACTGCATGTCCTTACACTCTTTGAAGATTCCACACATCATCCTGAAGGACCTCCATAAATGGTTGGTCTCCTTTGACTGGGTCAAAACATTGGCAGTTACTTGTTCTTGACTAGTTTTCAATTCATTTAGGATCTTGGAGTCTTCATCCAACCCAGAGACAACCTTATCCTTCACTTCATCCTCCTTCTTCTTCAGATTTTCTTCTTCAGTTGTCAGTCTATCTAAAGATTGAGCATGTAGAGATACCTGGGTGTTCAAACTTTCAATGCTGCCTCTCAACTAGTTGATCTCACTGGTGAGTGGGGCCAGATCAACCTGAGGAGTGGCCAGCTTGGTGATCTCAGATATCACCCTTTCAACCAATTGTGCTTCTCTAGCACCCAGCGTATCCTCTATTTTCTGACCAACCTAAGTCATCAACTGCTCTCCAAGTCCAGTTACATCTAGGCCAGGTTTTTCAATCAATTCCTTAACCTGCCTTTCAATCTCTTTCAAATCAACTTCTGATGTTCTGACAGTATTTCCCAGCAAGTTGGAGATTGAACTGGTGACCTTGGACTGAGTTAGGTCAAAGGCTTCCTTTAAAGTACCAGCCAGATTGTTGCAGCCAGTGACCAACTCATTCAGCTTCTTGAACACCAAGTCTTCATTAGATGAAAACTTGTTTATCCCCAGATCAACCACTTTGATGTTTGTCAGGTGATCCTTGTGGTATCTGGAGAATGACTTGGTGTTTTTGTCAAGAGTCTTCTGAATCTCCTCCACCCTGGTTAGAAGGTTTTGGAGATCGGCTTGAAGTGAGACAACTTGACTGTCCAGTGACGAAGGAGAAGGTGTCACTGGACCAGCAGCAGTTACTACTGGAGCAACTGGAGGAGGCAAACTTAAGGAAGTCTCCCCATTTGTCAAACCAGCAGTTGAAGAAAGGACTGGAAAATCAAAGTGTTGTTCATGCTGAGAATGCTCAGGTGTGAACAACGGCGTCGGTGGGGGTGGCATTTCTCGAGCAAATGAGAATTGCCCAGTTGGTGAAGGAGCGGTATATGTTGGGAAAGATATATCAGTAGGCACATTTTCTTGGGAGGGTGAAAGTGAAATTGATGCGTCTGGAAGGGAGACTGGAGATGAAGGGTCTTGGGCTTGTATAGAAGCATCAAGAATCTCCAAGTCTGTTTCAGTACCTTCAGAATCCGAAGATTCTATAAGGATTTCCTCGTCATTAACATTCATGTCCAGATCCATGAATGTAACTGAGGGCTGACCAGTTTCCTGGTCAGTCTCCAGATGACCTTCCCCAGTTTCCTGGATGGGTACATCTGTTGGAGGGTTAGATACCGAAGTATCTTCACCAGGGATAGATGTGATTGGGGTTGCTTCAGTTATGGTTGCTCTATCCTCAACCACAACATTAGACGAACTGGAGGGTCCCTCATTATTTTGAGGCCCGCCCAGTTGCCTTTCTGACTCACCTTCAATAGGTGCATCAGTTGAAGCGAATGCCAGTTGCATTCGTTCTGGAATTTCGACCTCTCCAGCTTCAGATACTAGAGAGTCTAAATTCCTTAGCATATCTGGAGCAGTGTACGGTGAATCTGTACTATTATAAGCTTCTCTGCCCAGAATATGCTTAAAACAGAGAGAGAGGAACCTTGAAAAGGGGATACACACACCCCTGGTGCCCTTCAGCTTTTGGACCAGGCTTCTATACAAGATATCTGCAAAGTCCACTCTCAATCCGTTCCACAAGCAGTAAGCCATTTCTGCTTGTGAGGAGTTAATCTGGTCAAGTCCACCAGAACTCCCACCCATACTCTCCACCAGGTGGATGAAAAAATACCTCCATGAAGGTGTAAGACCCTTCATGGTCATCGCACCCTTCGTTTTCAACACCCCATTGTCCAAGCACTCCTTGTGTCCCATTTCAAGAAGTACTTGACGAAAATTTATATTTGGGGTAAGACGACTGGAGATTCACCCTCTCTCCAGTAATTGAGGCGTAAGGCATCCCTCAATACATCAGCTGACAAGGTACACTGGATTGTTCCATCCTTTAAAGTGAAACTGATCGAGGAACAATCAGAAGAAAGACTGGCAGTGTACCAGAACTCACACAAGTAGTTGTGAAACAACTTGCGTGGGTTAAGAGAGAATGAGGGTCCTATTGGAGAATCCTTTAAAAACTTTTGGATTCTTCCAATAAGGGTATTGGACCCTTGAGATCCTCGTAAGCTTGCCATCGGATTGTTTGGATTTAATTTGATGACCGAAGCATTACTAGGAGCACCAGATGCCGGTTTGACATCTGGTGAAGGAGCATATGGAACAGTCAAGAGATTTACATCTCTTGAACGAGATGATCTAGGAGCCATAGAAAAATGAAAATGAAAATTGGGATTTAGGGTTCTTGATTTGTGAAGCAGAGAGAAGAATGAAGCAATTTTGATGATTGGGAAGTAAATGAAGGAATGTAAGAGAAAGAAGTAAATGAGTTCGGAGTAAATAAGGGTATTGGACCCTTGAGATCCTCGTAAGCTTGCCATCGGATTGTTTGGATTTAATTTGATGACCGAAGCATTACTAGGAGCACCAGATGCCGGTTTGACATCTGGTGAAGGAGCATATGGAACAGTCAAGAGATTTACATCTCTTGAACGAGATGATCTAGGAGCCATAGAAAAATGAAAATGAAAATTGGGATTTAGGGTTCTTGATTTGTGAAGCAGAGAGAAGAATGAAGCAATTTTGATGATTGGGAAGTAAATGAAGGAATGTAAGAGAAAGAAGTAAATGAGTTCGGAGTAAATAAGGGTATTTATAAAGGGATTCAAGATCCCAATGAAACATCAAAATTATATTTTAATAACCAAAATCCTTTTTGTAGATATTTTCACAAAGTAAATTTGAATTTTGAAATAAAATCATAATTTTCCATGTCAACATTAAATGCTACCATGTCAGCATTAAATGCTACGATGGCTTATCTTACCCACGCGCCCACTCACTTTTTGTTTTCCCAATAAATGCTACCATGTCAGCATTAAATGCTACCATGTCAGCATTAAATCTACCGTTTAAATGCTACCATGTCAGCATTAAATGCTACCATGTCAGCATTAAATGCTACCGTCTTAATCTACCATGTCAGCATTAAATGCTACCATGTCAGCATTAAATGCTACCATGTCACATTAATGCTACCATGTCAGCATTAAATGCTACCATGTCAGCATTAAATGCTACCTGTCACATTAAATGCTACCATGTTGCAAACATTATATCTACCATTAAATGCTACCATGTCAACATTAAATGCTACCATGTCAGCATTAAATGCTACCATGACATTAATCTACCAGCATTAAATGCTACCATGTCAACATTAAATGCTACCATGTCAGCATTAAATGCTACCGTCTTAATGCTACCATGTCAGCATTAAATGCTACCATGTCAGCATTAAATGCTACCGTTTAATGCTACCATGTCAGCATTAAATGCTACCATGTCACATTAAATGCTACCATGTTGCAAACATTATATCTACCATTAAATGCTACCATGTCAACATTAAATGCTACCATGTCAGCATTAAATGCTACCATGTTGCAAAGCATTATATCTACCATTAAATGCTACCATGTCAACATTAAATGCTACCATGTCAGCATTAAATGCTACCATCAGCTAACTGTTTGTCAGTGGGGATGAAATGAATTTCAATATCACCTTTCATAACATGATCACGAATAAAATGATACCTGATGTCAATATGCTTTGTCTTGGAGTGCATCACTGGGTTGTGAGATATAGCAATTGCACTGGTGTTGTCACAAAAGATTGGGGTCCTTGTATACTTTTGACCATAATCTAGTAACTGGTTCTTGATCCAGAGAATCTGGGCACAGCAACTGGCCGCAGAAATGTACTCTGCATCGGCAGTGGACATAGAGACTGAAGTCTGCTTCTTGCTGGTCCAACTTACCAGTTTTCCTCCAAGGAAATGACAACCACCAGTTGTTGATTTTCTATCTATCTTACAACCTGCATGATCAGAATCTGAATAACCCATTAGATCTAATCCTGAGCCTTTGGGGTACCAAAGACCAAGATTAGGACACCCTTTCAGGTATCTAAAGATACGCTTTACAGCGTGCAAATGTGATTCTTTAGGGTTAGCCTGAAACCTGGCACATAAACATGTTGCAAACATTATATCTGGTCGACTGGCAGTTAAGTACATCAGTGAACCAACCATACCTCTATAGTCAGTTATGTTAACTGGTTTGCCAGTTGGGTCAGAGTCCAAATTCAATGGTGCTGCAATAGGTGTGTTTTTCGATGGGATTGAATCATATTTGTATTTTCTTAACAAATCTCTGACATATTTTCCTTGGTTTATGAAAATTCCATTTTCAGTTTGCTTAATCTGAAGACCTAAGAAAAATGTTAATTCACCCATTAAACTCATCTCATACTCAGATGACATGATTTTAGAAAACTTTTTACACATTGCATCATCAGTTGAACCAAAAATAATGTCATCAACATAAATTTGTACCAATAAGATATTACCTCTTTCTTTCAAGATAAACAAGGTATTATCTATTGCACCTCTTTGAAAGCCATTTTTAAGAAGATGTTTAGTTAAAGTATCATACCAGGCTCTTGGGGCTTGTCTTAGACCATACAATGCTTTGTTCAGTCTATAAACCCAATGAGGATGCTTCTCATCGATGAAACCTGGAGTCTGCTTAACATAAACTTCTTCTTCCAATGTTCCATTAAGGAACGCACTTTTGACATCCATCTGGAAGACCTTGAACTGCAGATGGGCTGCATAAGCCAGAAATATTCTTATGGCTTCAAGTCTTGCAACTGGAGCAAAAGTTTCATCAAAGTCAACGCCCTCTGCTTGACAATAACCCTGGGCAACTAGTCTGGCCTTGTTTCTTACAACATGGCCATCTTCATCCATCTTGTTTCGGTAGACCCATCTGGTACCAATAGGTTCTTTCTTTAACCCTGGTGGACAAGGAACAAGCTCCCAAACATTGTTCCTTTCAAACTGGAGGAGCTCTTCTTGCATAGCTTCCACCCAGCTTGGGTCTGCCATAGCCTCGTCAATCTTCTTTGGTTCAATTAAAGATAAGAAGGTGACGTTTAAGCATTGCTCACTGGTGGCTCTTCTAGTCTGAACCCCACTAGTTGGATCACCCACAATTTGTTCAATTGGATGGGCTCGAGTCCATCTAGTGTATTGACTAGGCTGGTGAACTACAATATCAGTGCAAGTCACATGGCGATCTTCTTCAGTTGCAATAACATCTGGAGAAGGATCAGTCCAAACTACTTCTGTATCCTCATCAGAGTCAATGAGGTCACGATTTGCATCATGAAATTCTTCATTCAAGGGCATTTCTTGAAGAACTGGAGAAGTTGGAGTTCGAACTGGTGCTGATATTGGAGTGGCACGTACATCAGATCCAATCACCAATTCTTGTGGTAAGTTAAAATTGATGGAGGGATAGAATGATGTGTCACTGGTGGTGTTCTTCTTCTTAACTGGTTCCAATTTGTTGTAACTGGAAACATCTTCTGGTGAAACAACTGACCGATGAACTTGGTCAGTTTTACCAAAGTTGATTGAAACGACTGGAGTAATATCAAGGCTTGGTCTCTTGTTGATTGCTTCAGTTGACTCATCGAATGTGACATGAATTGTCTCATGAACCTTTTGGAGTCTATAATTATAAACTCTAAAGGCCTTTCGAATATCTGAATAACCTAAAAATACCCCTTCATCAGCTTTTGCATCAAACTTTCCAAGCTGACTGGAATCGTTTAAGATATAAACTGGACAACCAAATACATGAAAGTATCCAATATTTGGTTTACGATTCCTGAGTACTTCATAGGCAGTCTTCTTATGTCTCTTGATGTAGACTGACCGGTTTTGGGTGTGACAAACAGTTGCAACTGCCTCAGCCCAAAAACTGGTGGGAAGACCAGATTCAGATAGCATACTTCTGGCTGCTTCTATCAGTGTACGATTCTTTCTTTCCACAACTCCATTTTGCTCTGGAGAGTGAACTGATGAGAAGTTTTGAGAGATGCCAGTGTCATTGCAAAATGTTTCAAGTACCTTATTTTGGAATTCAGTACCATTATCACTTCGCAACTGACAAACTTTTCGAGTATACTTGAGCTCAATTTTTTTGATGAGAGAGATGATTTCAGCAGGTGCATCACTTTTGGATCTGATGAACACCACCCAGCAGTATCTGGTGAATTCATCAACCACAACTAGAGTGTACTTCTTTCCAGCTCTAGTTTGAACATTCACTGGACCAAAGAGGTTCATATGTAGCATGTGAAGAGGTTCAGTGATGCTAAAATTTTGCCTAGTTTTGAAACTAGCTCTTTTCTGCTTGCCCATCTCACACCCTGGACATGGCTTTTCTTTATTGAAAGAAATTTGAGGTATCCCATCAACCAGTTGTTTGCGAGACAACTTGTTGATATTCTTAAAATTAAGATGGGATAATCTTTTATGCCATAGCCAGTTGGTGTTCTTATCAGCTTTGGTATAGAAACATTACTCTTCTGGAGCTGGTTCCATATCCATGATGTACACATTTCCTTTTCTTGGTGCAATCATCACCACTTTCCAATCCTTGTTAAATATGG
The DNA here is from genome assembly GCA_034093135.1 of Erigeron breviscapus. Lineage (NCBI taxonomy): Eukaryota > Viridiplantae > Streptophyta > Magnoliopsida > Asterales > Asteraceae > Erigeron > Erigeron breviscapus. The sequence goes on from CM067175.1 coordinate 65,945,563, forward strand.
TGCCTTGTGCAATATCGAACAAAACTCTGAAGCCATCATCACAAAGTTGACTTACACTGATCAGGTTGTATTTCAAACCATTCACAAATGCAACTCTTTTGAATTCGACTTGTCCATTATTGAGCACACCATATCCTTCAGTCTTTCCAGATTGATCGTTACCAAACGTCACTGTTGGTCCATCTTGGACAGTGAACTCTTCCAGTAGGGGCTTACATCCGGTCATAGTCCGGCCAACAGCGCTGTCCAGATACCAGATATTCTTCTTTCGATCGCCCTACACACACACAAAAATCATTAGTTCTTTTTGTGAACCCATCTTTTCTTGATGGGTTCACTGGACTTCTCTACAGAAGTCACAGTTGATTGTTGAGGTGTTGAACTGGAGGCTGCATCTGGAGCTTTATCACCAGCTCCAGGTGCAGGAGTAAAAATGATTGGTACTTGATACTTACTCCCTTTATTTTTACCAGATTTTGTTCTAGATGGAACATTCTTTTGATTAGGTTTTGAAGGGAGTGATTTAATATTTTGTTTGAAAACTGGAGGTAATGAACCTCCTTCCAGATTGTTAATCCGGGCAGTACAACTCTGAACCTGTCGAGACAAAAGTTGGAGTTGACTTTCCAGTTTAACCAAAATATTATTTTCATCAGGCAACTGAACCTTGGACCTTGGTTCAGTTGGAGTTTTAGTCTGTCGGGTCTTGGGCACCTTAGACTTTTGAGGTAAAGGCTTGGTACCAGTGGCCTTTTTGACTGGAGCTTTAGCCTGTTTGGCTCCAGTTTTAACCTCAATGGGGGTGATCTCAAAGGTTTCAGTTTCAACAGCTTCAGGTTGATCATAAGGTGTTTCAACCTTGAGAGCTGGAGGCAATGCATGAAGATCTGGTATAAGAGCTGCCATCTCCAGATCTCCAGATTTCCATGCATTCTTCTGGGCATCGATAGTTCTTGAAAATGCATCATAGTTTTTACCAGATGCTTTTACCCATGACTTGATAATCTTCTGTTCTTTTTCAAGATCAGAAAATAGTTTTTGATTATCAAGTTCTAAAGCCTCAATCTTTAAAACTGACTCCTGGAGAGCCAACTGGACACTTTGTAAATCATTCAGTTGTGGTTTAACAATGTTCAGTTCAATTAAGATAGTGTCAAGATATCTTTCACTATCAGCTCTAACAGTTTCCACAAAAGCTAAATCACCACTTAATGATTCAGCCAGGTCCAGTTTTAGTTCAGGGTCAATCTGGTGATCATAATCACATACCTTTTTCAAGATGATGTCCACCCATCTTCCAGTGATGACATCTTCTTTTGCCACGTGCTGCTGCTGTTGATCTTCCAAGGCCATGAAACACATGTCCCTTTCCTCCTCTTCATCAACTGATGAGTCATCAGAGTACTCCCATTTTCCCTCAGTTTGTGCCATTAAGCACTGATCCTTTTCCTTTTCCATGGACAGGAGGGCAATCTGGGCCTTAAGCTTCTTGTATTTAGCTTTGTAGCTATCATCAGGCCGATTGAAATTAGGGACAGGGGGCCAGTTTGGTTGTTCAACTGACTAGATCTGCATTC
>CM067175.1:65948139-66009494 GCA_034093135.1 Erigeron breviscapus
TGATCTTGAAGGAAAAGGTGGTTGCTGGTATTGATGAAGAATCAAAAATTTTGAATGCATTGAAAACTGGTCAAGACAAAGTAGTTGCAAATGTCTTGGCCCAGTCTAAAGAAACCAACCACCTTTGGAGGTCCTTCAGGATGATGTGTGGGATATTCAAAGAGTGCAAGGATGTGCAATCGTGGCAGCCTCTTGACCGGTTGCCATCACACCCCTCTGAATGGGAAGCAATTAGGGCAGGTCTAGATGCTGCCAAGGGGGAAAGAAGTACGGTCCTTGCACCACCAGTTGTACCTAGAAGGGAATTGAGCTTAGCTACCAGTACTGATGCTGGTGAGCAAACTGGTGGAGAAGCTAGTGTAAGGGGGAATGTGTTAGAGGAAAGGGTAAAGTATCTGATGAAGCCCAGCCGGCCACTGAAATGAAAATGCTTGAAACTGGTAATGCTGATGTACTGCCTCCAGTTTCAGATAGTGATAGTAGAAGACTGGCCAGACTTGGTGATGACATTAAAGAAAGAAAGAAAATGAAACAAAGGAACCAAGCTGAAGCCAGGGCACATCTCACAATTGAAATTGCTAGATATGAGTGATGCCAATCTTCTAGGTATCACTAAGGAGGAGTATCTCAGGATTAAGAATGATCCTAGGATAGTTGACCAGTTAAATGAAATGCTAGATGTTGAACTGGAAAGACACTATCATGAGGATGAGGCTGAATTTGATGCGAGAAGCTTGAACATTTCATTGGAGAGGGCTAAGGAGTTAAGGGCCAGTGGGATTCTAAAGAGAATTGCTAATGTGAAGAAGGTTGTGAAAGAAGTAATGAATCCACCAAGGAGAAGGATTCCACAACCAAGAAGACCACTGACAAAAGATGCAAGGGATGCTGACCTTGACACATTCGTTGAACCAACTGGCGAAGTTTCAAATGAAGACATTAAGTCCGCTGTACTGGCTGCTGGTGCTGGGAGTATAAAAATCACAAATGAATCTGAAGCAAGAAACTACTACTCCCAGATCATGTCAACCAGAAGACATGGTGGTACTATTACAAGTGTCAATGTTACAATTAAGCCAGGCACCAAGGTTTTTCAAGTAGAGGTTAAGTATGCTGGTGGGCCATTGGTTAGAACTGATAACCCTGGTGTGCTACAATATGGGTTCAGCGAATGGGTCGAGATGGTGAATGTGCTTGATGCTAAGGCACAAAAGAATAGGTTTGAGAAGGCATGGGTAATTTCTTAAAGGGCAAGATTCAACATAAAGAGAATCTGGAGCAAAGGCTGAATATTGACCCTGAAGACACTCAACCTATTTCTCTAGTGACCAAGAGAAGAAGAACTGGCGAAGGGCCATCTGTTTAAGTTCTTTCTTCAGTTATCTACTTGTAGTTTGTTTTACATTCTGTAACTTGTGTAAATTTCTTTCCTTGTATAAATGAAGTTACCAGTTTGTAACCACAAGGTAGATAATAGATTAAAATCTAACAAACCTAAAAGAAAAACCTAAGGTATTTACTGATCTATAAAAATACCTTAGATAACTTAAATAGATTTAAATCGAACAAGTCTCTCCAGTTCACACTTGTACAGATACAAGAACTAGAAAAGACTTAGACTATATTTCTAGACAAATAGGGGGAATTTGTTAGGACCAGTTCACCTGGTAAACTGGCCAGTCACCAGTTCACACTGACCAGTCACCAGTTGCATCTGGTGACCCAGTAAACTGGTGACCAAGATGATTTGTCGAGAAATATATTGAAGTCCAGTTGCACCGTACAGTTAACGCAACTGAAGACTTCCTCCAGTTGAGAACTGACCAAGTTGAAGAAGCATTCCAGTTGAAGTCAAAGACAACAAATGGAAGAAAGAGAATGACAATGGCAGCGAAGCCCAGTTGGCATTCTAGTCAGTTACAAACTGGAGACCATCAGTGGAAAGCCCTTACAAAGCTTTACACTGATTACGAGGAATTGACTTGTGTGCTTTATGTACCTTTACCCGGATAATAAGCCGTATCTTATTATTTAAGTATTAAAAGGTACATAAAGGTGGTTATGTAAAGTCACTTTAACATGCGACTTTACAATGTTTTTTAAGGAATTAAATGCTATTCCTTAAATGCTCCCAACCACATTTGTACGGCTAAAGTTAACATCCCAATGTTAACTTTGCCTATAAATACAAGTCATTGCACAACCAAGAATTCAAGTATTCGAACTCACAAGATAAATACTTCACACTTTGCAAACCTGCAATATTCTTGGTGAACTTGTGCAATATTCTCTCAATCGCTAAAAGGAACATTTCACTACTTTAAGTGTTTCGATTGTTGAAGAGAAATTCCGAGTATAGATCAATTGTATTTCATAGGTTGTTAGGATATTTTACATTCGTGTATTATCTTGGTTCCGCATCAACCTTGTAATTTGTTTAATATCAATAAATAAATTACACATTGAAAACTACATATTGTCTCATCAAGATTGTTTACAAGTTATTTGTATTATTGCATTGTTCTTTACTTATTGTCTTTTATATAAGTAATCTATCTAGAACTTGGTATATACCTCTGCAACTGGTCGTCTCCAGTTCAGCAAGAATATTGCAAAGTAACTCCACCATCGACATAGAGGTGTCTTCAGTAGTACCATCTAACAAGTTGGGACTTACATAATCCCACCCAAATTGTTGTGCCATCATTGGCGAGGTCACAACATGCTCCTGGGAATGTTGTTGCAGCAGTAGGAGTTAATGAGGTGAATGGTGGTCGACCTAGAGTTGTGAATGCACCTCGCATTAGCAACTTTAAATATGAGAGCTTTCAGAAATGTGGTGCCAAGGAGTTTGATGGTACCCAAAATGCAGTGGGTGCTTTGGAGTGGATTGAAGATATTGAGGTAGTATTTGCATCTTGTTACTGTCCGGACGATATGAAGGTTTTGTGTGCTAGTAGGATGTTGAAGAAGAATGCCCGTAATTGGTGGAGGGCTACTACAGTTTCTATGGCTCCTGAGGTACTTGCAGTTATGCCTTGGGGACATTTAAGGAGAAGTTTCTAGAGGAGTATGTGGGAACTCGTGAGTTAAGATTGATTGAAAAAGAGTTTAGATCGTTGGTTGCGAAACCCGGTGCAATTTCTGAATATGCACATTCATTTATGGAGAAGTTGAAGTTTGTTGGACATTTGGTTCGAAGGCAGGAGGACCAAATTGAGGCTTATTGTGATGGTCTCCCCGCTAGTTATCGTGGATTATGTAGACAACATGTGACCTTGTCGGCGGCTATTAAGGAGTCAAAGAGGTTGGATGATGATTTCAAAGGCGAAAAAGTTGTGGAGAAAGTTGATGACAAGAAAGCAGGGTTTAAAAGAAGGTCAAATTGGTCATCTAACAACAACAATAATAATAAGAAGTTCCGTGAGAATTCTAGCTCAAGTGGTGACAAAGATAAAAAGAAGAATGGGTCTTGGTGTACTTTTTGCAAGACTGTTCATGAAGGTCAATGTTCCGACAAGACAAGAAGGTGTCATAAGTGTGGGAAGTCGGGACATCTTGCAACTGAATGTAGGGACAAGACTCGTTGCTACAAGTGTCAAGAAATGGGTCATCTCATTGCCGATTGCCCACAAATGAAGAATGACGGGAAGAAAGCAGCCACTTCAGCTACAAAAGTGAGAGCCTTGCAGATGACTGTTGATGATGCTAAGAACAACGACGAGGTGGTAAGTGGTACTTTCCTTGTTAATTCAAAACCTGCCTCTGTTTTATTTGATTCGGGTGCAAATAGGTCGTTTGTGTCTACTTTATTTGCTCCTAAGCTAGAAATAGTCACTACCCCTTTAGATTGCTTGATAGAGGTAGAGATTGCTAATGGTACGGTTATTGATATACGTGTGGGATATGATGATTGTGACATTGAGATTGAAGGTCGTTTGTTTCCAGTCCAGTTATTGCCTACTACCTTAGCCGGTTTTGATGTAGTGATAGGTATGGATTGGTTGTCTAGAAATGAAGCTAATATTTTGTGTTCACAAAAGATTATTCGGTTTTCTACACCCGATGGTAATGTGGTAATGGTTTATGAAGATAGGAAGAGAGGGGGGATAAAGATCATTAGCATGATGAAGGCTATTAAATGTATAAGGAAGAATAAGAGTCATTTCTTGGCCTATGTTATTGATGCAAGAAAGGAGAAGCCTTCTATTGTTAGTGTTGATGTAGTATCCGATTTTCTCGATGATCTTCCCGGTATTCCTCCCGATCGTGAAGTTACTTTTCAGATAGATCTTATTCCCGGTGCTACACCTGTTGCTAAAGCACCTAACCGATTAGCTCCTACAGAAATGAAAGAGTTAATGTCTCAACTTCAGGAATTGCTTGACAAAGGGTTCATTCAACCTAGTTCCTCGCCTTGGGGAGCTCCGGTTCTCTTTGTTAAAAAGAAGGATGGATCTATGCGCATGTGCAAAGACTACCGTGAGTTGAATAAGCGAACGGTTAAGAATAAATATCCTCTCCCACGAATTGATGATCTCTTTGATCAACTTCATGGTGCTTCATATTTTTCAAAGATAGATTTGTGGTCCGGTTATCATCAATTGAAGGTTAAGAAGGAGGATGTAGCAAAGACAACTTTCCGGACTAGATATGGGCATTATGAGTTCTTGGTCATGCCATTTGGGTTGACTAATGCTCCAGCCGCGTTTATGGATTTAATGAATCGGGTATGCCGTCCCTTTCTAGATAATTTTGTTATTGTGTTTATTGACGATATTTTGATCTATTCTAAGTCAGAAAATGAGCACCGTGAGCACTTGAAAGTAGTTTTGGAGGTGTTGAGGGAGAAGAAGTTGTATGCAAAGTTTTCTAAATGCGAGTTTTGGCTTCGAGAAGTGCAGTTTCTTGGTCATGTCATTTCATCAGAAGGTATTAAAGTAGATCCTTCAAAGATTGAAGCTGTTTCAAAGTGGGAGCAGCCAAAGACTCCTACTGAGATTAAAAGTTTTCTTGGTTTGGCTGGATATTATAGAAGATTCATTCAGGATTTCTCCAGAATAGCCAAGCCTATGACTGAACTAACGAAGAAAGGAGTAAAGTTTGAGTGGACCGATAAGCAGGAGAATGCATTTCAAACATTGAAAAAGAAGTTGTGTGAAGCTCCTATACTTGCCTTGCCTGAAGGTACCGATGATTTGGTTGTGTATAGTGATGCATCTATTACGGGTTTAGGTTGTGTCCTTATGCAGAGGGACAAGGTGATTGCTTATGCTTCACGTCAGTTGAAGCCACATGAGAAGAATTACCCTACCCATGATCTTGAATTGGCAGCAGTTGTATTTGCATTGAAATTGTGGAGACATTACCTTTATGGTACAAAATGCACTTTGTTTACCGATCATAAAAGTTTACAGTATGTCTTTAATCAAAAGGAAATGAACGTGAGACAAAGGAGGTGGATGGAATTACTTAAGGATTATGATTGTGAAATCAAATACCATCCGGGTAAAGCCAATGTAGTGGCGGATGCACTAAGTAGGAAGGTGCAAAGTTCTTCTTGCAAGTTGATGAGCATGCAAGTTCAAGCCAAGTCGGGACTACTTGATCGAATTAAAGAATCACAAGCGAGGGCATTAATGAAGGATAACATTGACAAATAAAGCATTGGAAAGAAGAAACGTCTTGTGATGGAGACTAATAGCCGGGGGTTCAAAACATACAAGGGTCGAATTTGGGTGCCATTGCTTGGTGGTAACCGAGAATTGATCCTTGAGGAAGCCCATAGAAGTAGATATTCGGTTCATCCCGGTGTCACCAAAATGTATGCAGATTTGAAGCCGATTTATTGGTGGCCGGATATTAAAGGAGAAGTAGCTCATTTTGTAGCAAAGTGTTTGACGTGTGCACGTGTGAAAACAGACCATCAAAAGCCGTATGGTTTGTTGCATCAATTAGACATTCCCGAGTGGAAATGGGATCATATTACCATGGACTTTGTAACGAAGCTACCTAAAACGCCGAAAGGGAATGATATGATATGGGTGATTGTAGATAGATTGACGAAGAGTGCTCATTTTCTAGCTACCCGACAAGATGTGCCTTTAACGAAGATGGCAAAGATTTACATTGATGAAGTAGTGTCGAAGCATGGAGTTCCTTTGTCTATTATTTCGGATCGAGACTCTAGATTTGTGTCAAATTTTTGGAAGGGTCTTCAACGGGAATTGGGTAGTAGAATAAATTTGAGTACCGCCTATCATCCTCAAACCGATGGGCAAAGTGAGAGAACTATTAAAGCATTGGAGGAAATGTTGAGAACGTGTGTACTAGAGTATGGTGGAGCATGGGATGATCATTTGAGGTTGATTGAGTTTGCTTACAACAATAGTCACCATGCAAGTATTGGAATCCCGCCATTTGAAATGCTCTATGGTAGGAGATGTAGGACTCCAAGTTGTTGGATGGAGCCCGGTGAAAAGCAAATCACGGGTCCTGAAATTATAGAGATCTCAGCGGAGAAAGTTAATGTAGCTAAAGAAGCTTTACGTGTGGCAAGAGAAAGACAGAAAACATATGCAGACAAGAAAATGAGACCGATTGAGTTTAATGTTGGTGATTTAGTGATGCTGAAAGTGTCACCATGGAAAGGAGTTATTAGGTTTGGAAAGAAGGGCAAGTTGAGTCCAAGATTTATTGGACCTTTCAAAGTGTTGAAACGCATAAAAGATCTAGCTTATCAGTTGGAATTGCCTCCAGAATTGGAAGGAATTCACAACACTTTCCATGTATCCTACCTAAGGAAGTGTCTAGCCGAGGAGTCAAGTGTGATTCCAATTCAAGACGTGAGCATTGACCCAATGAAGAGAATGGTTGATGAACCGGTGGCGATACTTGGAAGAAAGCAAAAGAAGTTACGCAGAAAGGTGATAGATCTTGTCTTGATAAAGTGGAAGCATAATCATGGAGAAAGCTTGACTTGGGAAACTGAAGCAGTGATGAAGGAGAAATATCCCGAGTTGTTCCTTAATGATGAGATTCCGGGGACGGAATCCTCTTAAGGGGGAGGTAATTGTAACATCCCGAACTTTTTATTTAACAGTTGACTAATGTCGTTAAGTCAATATTATGTGTGTCGTTAAGTCTATTGTAGATTTATTACTTATACGTAGTTATTGTGTGTTATGTGTGAGGCTTGAAAGCCTAAAATGTATAATGCAGGGTTTGTGTGTATATAATGTAGTTAAACGCCTATGTAGTGGCATCTAAAGAAGTATATATGTTGTATATGGTCCATAGAGTAGTTTGTGACCAATAATGAAGGATTAGGAAGCTTAGGGGCTAGTTTTGACATAGGAGGAAAGTCAAAAACGGGTTTAGGGAGTCAAGGGGTGTCATTAGGTTGTCATTTGCAGAAAATTCATCCCCTAAACAAGCCCTAGCCGCCCCATAGCATTCCTCCATCAAATTGCAAGTCGAAAAGCCTTCCAACGTGTGATTCGGGTGTGTTTAATCAAGTGTTTTGCATCTCTAGTGTGATCTACGTGTATAAAAGGTAATATTTCATTGTTTTCAGGTCCTTTTGATATTATGAGTCACTAGGACTAATTATTGGATTATGGGGAAATCGTTTAACGAAGATTAATGGTGGTTTTGATGGATTTAAGTAATATATGGTGTAATTAATGGTTGAAATGCTTTGTAATGATTTGAATATGAAGGATTTTTGATGTATGAAAGTCATGTCATTGATTTAGAGGTTTTTGGATCTGGTTGGGATGTAATCGATCGACCTTGTGCAGAATCGCCTCGGGTTGCGGCGCAACTCAATTCCAGAAGAATAAGTTGCGGCGCAACATAAGGTGTTGCGGCGCAACTGGAGGCTTGAGCTGCGGCGCAACTAACTAGTTTTCCGAAAATGTTAACTTTTGAACCGTAACGTCGTTTGACATGTAGATTAGACCTGAAACTAAAGTGAGTCATTATTGTGTGTGGGTCTAGCTATTGGCCTTAATTACGTGAGTATGTAGCTTGTCTAATAATCGTTTACTAATTATAGGTAGACGAGCATAGTTGCTTTACACAGTGACTAGTTGTTGATTGTTGTGAACTACGCCGAGGTAAGATACACTACTTTGACACGCTGGGGGAGTCAACGAAAAGCTGGTTTCAAATCATAAATACTTCCATTTGGTATCTTTATATTGCATGTGGGCATATGGGGTTACACGGGAGGTATTATGGGTTATGTAGTTGACCATGAGACCTGAAATGCAGTCCCTAATGTAGTGAAATGAAGTATTGCTTAATGTAGTGTATTGTTATGCAGTTTATGTAGTATTATGAAATATCTCTTTATGCATGAAATGTAGAAATGAAGTTGATGTGTGATATATGCATGCATACATGGTTTGTACACCTAGCTCACTAGACTTAGTAGGTTGCCATGTCACTTGCACGTTTAAGGATCCAAACGTAATGAAGATAAAGTATGTGAATGTCTAGGAATGTGTGTTACCTAGACCATATGTGTGTGACGGTTTAGGAATGTGTGTTACCTAAACCATATGTATGAAACCGAGCTCGTAAATATAATGCAGGGAAAGTGTTAAGCTTAACCCGCACTAGTCTTAGCCGGACGAGTGCGTTACCGTAGTTGTTGCTTAGGTGGCTCCTTGCAACATGGTCTTTATAATGCTGGGCGAGTAATACGAGGGGTTTGATCAACCTCCACATACGGATTACTCTTGGATTGGCTTGCCATTCCTTAACGACGAAGTATGACTAGCCTTTTGGTGAAGCATCTAGTCGGGTGTGACTTATGTTACACTTATATGCAGTTAACGAAGATATGTGTGGTAATGTGTGAATAAAATGAAGGATAGGCACATTTAGGGGATTCACCCTAATTGATAAGAAGTTGATATGCAGTTATGTGTGAACGTGTGATATGTTGTTGTACCTGAATAAACTTGTCTAATAATGAAGATTGTTTTAATTGGATAAATGCTTTAATACCATAGTGTTATCTTACTTAGCTAATTCGTTAGCTAACACTTGTTTCTTAAATATGGTTGTTCCCTCAGGTTTAGCTTGAAGGACTAGTTGATGCAGGAATAAGAGTGAGAGTTGGGTAGATGCATGCAAGAGGGCTTAGCTACCCATAGACGATTGTCTCTTTAGACATTTATTTACATTTCGTACTTGATGTCGAATTTATGTAGTATTGTTGAGCGGTTGTTTTGTGTTGGGCCACTGTTGGGTTTTCATTTTAAACTATTTGATGGTATTGCATGTAACACCAACTAAACGTAGAAACCGAACAGTTTTTATCGGTTTTGACTTTTAAAGTCTTTTCTTCCGCAATTTTACACCGTTAGGTGAAAGTTTTTGAAAACCCATATTTTTAAACGACGGGTGTTACACCAAATCCTTTTCAAAATTATATCCAAATCTAATTAAAGTATTGATCTTTGTTTTATGGTTGCAGCCAATCTCAACTCACATATACATATTTTATGTTCCTTTTTAAACTAATCATAAGAATAGATGGCTTACTAAAGGATCTATGATTGAAACTTACATATACATCCTCGTGTTACAATTGCAACAGATCTTTTTCTTCTTTCCTTCAATTCACTTATATATGATATATATAATTAAACTCCTTTTTATGCCTTTTTTTTCTTCTAAGATCCCATCTTCTTTTCCTAAAATCCACATGATAGTGGCATCAGATTCAACTCATGTTCCATCCCCGGAATTCCAACCGCCAAAGATGACGGTGGTGGCGGTGAACCACCCAACCGCCACTGTTCCGTCGAATCATATATACATACATATAATTATTGTTATTATTATTATTATTGTATGTTTCTCAAGTATAAAAAAGTCCCAGATCTATAGAATGACAAGAAGTTGCAAATGTAGTTTCAAGAAAATGGTATGTAAATATATATTGTTGGGGAAAAGAGATAGCTAATTTGAAGAAAATGGACACTACTAGTGTAGAAGAGTTTCAAAAAAATGAATTAATGATACAGAGCACACGGGGATGCCTTGTGATATTTTACATTTGCTTATTATTATTATTATTATTATTATTATTATTATTATTATTATTATTATTTATTTATTTATTTTATTATTATTATTATGTATATATTTAGGCCTGTAAAGGAACGATGTTTATGTCTTTTTGAATTTGGATTATGGAGTTTTTTCTTCTAGTTTTAGTATATCTTCAGTTAGGATATATATATATATATATATATATATGTATGTATATATATTATATATATATATATATAGATGTAGATATATTGTTGATGAAATATTTCTTGATTTTATTTTGTTAGTTAATATTTGTATGTGAGATATAGATAGATTTTTTTTCTAGATCTGGGAGAGAGAAGCAAGAAGAAGAAGAGAGTGTTAGAGGTAAAATCACCAATATACCCTCACGTGGTATGCACGTGAGGGGGATAACGGCGAGTTGCAAACGGACGTTTGGGAGAGGGGTGTCTAATGATACAAAAAGTCACCATAGGGTTATGTAATAATAAAAAAAAAGTACGAGGGCGAAATTTGGCAAAACAACATACCCCAGGGGCATGTAATGAAACTTACTCATATATATATATATCGGACCTTTCAAGACCATTGAACATGTGGGAAAAGTGGCATACCGATTGGAGCTTCCTCAAGAGCTTAGCGGTGTGCATGACGTGTTCCATATTTGTAATCTACGAAAATGTTATGCGGATCCTACTCTTCATGTGCCTATGAACGAGATACAAGTAGACAAGAAGCTTAACTTTGTTGAAGAGCCGGTATAGATTTTGGCCGTGAGGTCATGAAGCTAAAGTATAAACGCTAAACGATTGTCAAAGTTAGATGGAATGCTAGACGTGGAGCCGAGTTCACTTGGGAGCGAGAGGACCATATGAGATCTAAGTACCCGCATTTGTTTAATGACTAGGGTTTTGTCGAATTTCGGGACGAAATTCCTTTAACGGGAGAATGATGTAACATTTGTGAATTTGACCGTTTGACTAATTGTACAATTCAACTAACAATTTTAGTTAGTAAATATAATTGGAGTCATTTTGGCAAGTCATTTATGTGCAATGTGTTTATTTAAGTCAAATGGTCATTTTATTTAGTCTTACGATATTAAATGATGTTTAATAAACTAGAAATGTGACATGGATCCTACCCATGACCCACCCAACTAAACCCAACCCTATCTTTTTCCCCGCCACTCTTTTCTCCCATCCATTCATTTCATTTTTCTTATCTCATTCTCTCTTTATTCTCTTGCAAGAACACACACACACACATACATTCACTCTCTCTCTAAAATTCTTACACCAAAATAATTGTTTCAAGCAAGATTTGTGTTAGGGTTATCTTCTATATCATCATCTTCATATCATATCAAAAATTTGGGTAATTTCAAGTACAAGAACTTCTCATCTAGCAAATTTTCGGATTTGACTCTTGGGTGGAAGATTTGGTAAGTAATTTTTAACTCAAAATCATCATTTAATGTTATTAATCTTGTTTTTGGTCAACCCTAAGTAGTTTTGAGTCAAAATGGGTTCTTGAAGTCAAAATTAGGGTTTTGGATGAAATTGGGTGTGATTTGGTCTTGGATTGTTGAAATGAAAGAGTTTTGATGTTGGGTTTTGTCCAAAATGTGTTAGTAACAAGTTTAGTAGCTTCCAAATGGTTCCAAAATGGTCAAAACAAGTTTTGGTTCAAATTAAGGTTTCCTAGGGTTTTGAATTGGGTCAAGACCGGATTTGAGCAAAAATTGTTGTTATAAATCGAGTTTAGTGATGTAGGTTATGTTCATTTATGTTTAAAAATGAGTTTTAAAGCAGCTCCTAGTCGAATTTGAGGTCAAAAGAGGTTTGAGTCGAATTTGGGTATGTTTGGTTACAAGGTTTCAGCTAGTCGAAAGTGTGCAGACCTGTTTTGAAAATGCCGTAACTTGTTCGTCAGAGATCTTCTAGAGTCAAACCTTACATTTCTGAAAAGGTCTTTCAGCCCTCTATATTTGTTAAGAATTAAGTTTTGTCTCAATTGGTCGTCTTGTATGCCAAAAGTAGTCTACAAAACTGGAAGTAGTCAAGAAAAACTGAAAGTAGTCTACAAAACTGAAAGTAGTCTACAAAGAGACAAGTAGTCTACAAAATATGAAAGTAGTCTACAAAAAAGTCAAGTAGTCTAAAATGAGTCGAGTAGTCTACAAAAGAGTCGGTTGGGCTTGTTGAACTCCCTTGGTCCTTAGGTCGAGCCTCTAGAGTCGTTCAAGGGTTGGAAGTCATTTCTAGGGTTCCAAGTGTTGACGTTGGTTGTATTGTGATATATATTGATAGGTTGTTGAGATTTGGCGAACGTTGGACATTCATAGCTTGATATTAACTTGTTATTGTTTGGCAAAGGTGAGTTCCGTAGTCTCCCTACTCGATTGAGATTCGGGCTGAAAAGTGAACATGTGTGATTGATTGATTTATTGATTGAATGAATGATTGTTTGATTGATTGATTGATTGATAGATTGTGGAAATTGTGTATGGAAATATATTGTGATTTAGGATAGTTGTACATACATGGAAGACGGTAATGCCTTCGAAGGGTTATAGATGTGGTGGGAAGGCTACGGGTGACCCTATATATAAGCATCTATGACTCCTCCAAAGTAGAATCGTTCCGAAGTGTATGTTCATGTTGAATGGTTGTTGATGGACATTGATGGACATGAGGGCATTGATAGACATGAGGGGATTGATGGACATGGGGACATTGGTGGACATGGTTGACATGGTGGCATTATTGAACTTGCACGATACTTGTTGATATCAGTATTACTTGTCCTTGTTTATTACGCGTATTCTGACTACCTCGAGTAGTTCATTATGTGTATACATGTGTGATGGACATTGATGGACATGAGGGCATTGATGGACATGGGGACATTGGTGGACATGGTGGCATTATTGAACTTGTACGATACTTTTGTTATCGTCATTAATTGTTCTTATTTAATACGTGTATTCTAACTATCTTCTGTAGTTCATTACGTGAATACATGTGTGACAAGGTTGTGCTATAAGCAAACCTCTTTTGTGTGTATTGTGCCTTTTAAGGGCTTACTGTAAGTATTTCATTTGCTCTTTTATTCCTTGTTCATATTGTGGATGACTTTGGCATTAGTTCCTTGTGATTCATTACTACGAACTCACCAACCTAGTGTTAACCTTGTTTAGTACACTTTTCAGGTATCCATGTGAAAACAGAGACGTGGTGGCTAATTGTTGCACTTGCTTGGGCTTGGACTTACATGGATCCGTGATTCATTTGCCCACTTTTATGGGTTATGTTTAGAACCTTTAGTTTGCGCTTGTATTGTTTGTAACCGTTTGATGGTTTCATGCCTATTATGCACATTGTACTTTAAATGTTTAGTTTGGGTTCACCGAATCCTTTTATTCATATAGTTTATGTTCTACGATAATTCAATCTTGTGTCATGCTTTTCGGTGCATTTCGAGCCTAGCTCGGGGTGTTACAAAATGATAATGATAAAAATGTTAAATCCTTGAATAGATGCCAGGTTTTTTAGCCACATTATGCCACGCGTTCTATTACCCCATATATATTAACTTGTATGTATATGATTTTTTCTTTAAAACATTATATTGACTTTTATGATGATTTTATATTTTTGTTTATATTTTGACCAATTAATACTGAATGAATATTAATGAATTTGAATTAGTAAATATTTTCAATTATTAATTTTGATTCACAAAAATAGAAATGTGTTAATTTTAATGGTAAAAGTAAAGACTTTGAAAAATTCAAAATATGACACTTTTAATGAGACGAATTCTTAACAATACTTTTGTACGCTGTAAATTTTTAACTAGGAAGAAAAACCCCGCGGCAACGCGCGGGTGTATTTTACTAGAAATTGTCAACAATATAAGTTGATTCATTGGTTTGGGGAGTTTGCTAAACACCTTTTGGAATATGTGGTGCGAGTTCGAATCTTGCTGTTTTTTTATTGAATATAACTAAGCCACTTTATTATATAACATCTTTAATCATTTATATTAAACTTGGTTTTAGATGTCTGACATTCAACTTTCTAAATTATGTTACATCTTCAATTGTAATATAAATTTAATTAGAGTAAACGGCCTAAATCGTCCTTATGGTTTACCCTAATAATCAAGTTTCGTCCTTAACTATCTGAAATGACACTGCCAGTCCTTTTGGGGAGGATAAGGATCACATCCAGTCCTTTATAAACGGACGTTATCTCTTCTCCGTTTTCTCCCTCACGTGCTTTCCACGTGAGGGTAGTATAGTCATTTCCACCAATAAAGGACTAGTCATGATATTTTTTTTCCTTTTCTTTTCATTCTTCTTTTTCTCTACACAAATGCAAAAATTTTCTCACAGCTTTTAATCTATTCATTGTTATCTTCACCAAAAAAAAAAAATTCATCCCAAAATCAAAATCAATACCAAAATAGATTTGGTTTCACAATCTTAACCCATATATATATAATTGCTTTCGTTCCTTTCTTTTCTCTCCTGTCTTACTATTGTATTTACCAAATTCTAAAAGCATATTATACATACTCCATATAAATTCACATAGTGCTATATCTATATCTATACACATATACATCAATACATATATCTAGATATAAAATAAATATACATATTATACATACTCAAATATATTACACTTAAATTATACATATATATCCATCCATGGCTGTATCTATATCTATGTCACACGATAAGCATCTCAGATCTAGCTTCTTTTCCTTTCATCATTAGTTCATTCACCTTAAAATAAAATATTAAATAATAATTCGATTTTACTTGATTGATCGGGAATCCATGGCGATGCTACAGATATTCAAATGCTAGCAACACAATGCGCCATCGCTGGAAGTCCAACTCGCAGTCCTTCTACCACTCCTGTCATTCACCTCCGTCGCCGGAAGACACTCCGGATGTTTCACACACACACACACACATATGTGTGTACAGATCTTTTTCGAACGACAACAACAGTGGAGGTCGATGTACTACCTGGATTGAAAAAGAAAAACAAAGATAGCAACAGTGGCGGTCGGAGTGGTGGTCGGATCTTGATGGAGGTGGCCGGAATCTGGCCGAATTTAGGGGATCTGAGCTTGCCGGAGTTCTCTTTCTCAAACCGGGTTCAGAATCATGGGGTTTAGATCCATCGGGTTTGGGAGGTGTGAAGTTCATGAATGGTGGCCGACCGGAATCTTCAATAAACCATTATAACCGATATATCTGATCGATCGGATTTTGACCAGAGAAGTACCACTGTCCGGGAACTTCTATAAACCACGATCACCGTTGACTGTTCCTTTCACCACGTATTAACCACCTTCACCAACACATCTTTTGGCCGGATTTTGAGTTCCTTACATGGGTCTGATCGACCGGATTTTGGCCTGAAAATAGCCACAAAGTGGCCGGCAGGGGCATCATATTTATATATGTATATTATTTTACCAGGGGTGGGTTATTTTAGGACCACTCCTTATTTTAGGACCACATCATCATCATCATCACCGACCACCACCACCACCACCATGATCATCTCCGACCACCACCATGGTCCTCCGGCGACAGCGACCACCGCCGTCGCCGGAAAATCATGTTTGAGTTAACTTACACATGTGTAAGTTGTATATAACTTATGTTAGGTCCAGATTTACTGGACTCGCTCCAGACTCGACTACTGGAGCCTTACTAAAGATCTGTCCAGAAATGGTATATTACTGGACCTACTCCAGACTTGGAATCTGGAGTCCCTCTGAAGATTTGTTCAGAAATAATGGAAGACCAGTGAGCAAATACTTATATAGGAAATCTGGAGTATTCTCCAGATTAGCTCACTGGACTTCACCCTAGTCCAGATCTACTCTACTAAAGACGTTCTCACTAAAGTCAAAGACTGAAGTCAGAATAAAGAAGACTGACAAATGGCGGAGTCCACTGGAAGTCTTACCAGATCTGTACACTGGAGGATTGTCAATGTTCTAGACCTTACAAGTCTGAACACTGATATCGAGGAATTGACTTTTGCATTTACACACTTTCCAAAGCACATTCCACTTGTTCTTTACCAAAGTTTATACGTGTGTAAAGGTGGTTGGTTAAAAGGATAATAAGTCATTTGATGTGACTTTATCCTTGTACCTTAACCAATGCATTTAATGTTCTTGTCGGATCATTAAATGCATGCAACCATATTTGTACGGCACAAAATTCACTGGTGAATTTTGTTGCCTATAAATACAAAATTACTTTAAAGCATACATTTAGCATTAGAGTGAATTTGTCTAAATACTCTCGATCTTAAATAGGGATACTTCACAACTTTAAGTATCTCGATCCAAAAGAGTTATTTGACAAATATAGATCATTTGTAATTCATAGGTTGTTAGGATACATACTTATTTGTATTATCTTGATTCCGCACAACCTTGTATTTTATTTAACATCATAAATAAAATACATCTTGAAAAATACATAATGTTCCACTTTACGTGTTTATTGCTTTAAGTCATGTATTACTTTATTTATATACTTGCATTTATATTTAAGTAATACTAGTCCATTCTAGTGATTATTAGACTTGTTGTATTTTACACTTCTGGGTTTAACCATCGTATTTGGGACCTCACATTTGGTATCAGAGCAGAAGGCTAAACATTGCCTAGATCTGCTTCTTTGATGGCCACCCCTGAAAATACACAAGGAAGTTTTAATTTTGGTCCCGATCCTAATGTTAATATTAATGATCAAAATAATGAACCACCTATTGTTAATAACACTAATCCACCACCTCCTCCTCCTCCTCCTACTCCTGCTTCTCCACACGTGCATGTGCACTATTCAAATAATCTTGTTCCTAAATTCAGTGGGAACAGTGATGAGTTTGGTACGTGGAAGGCTAGGATGGTATTGCATGTTAATGGTATTGAGAGGAATATGATGAAAATCTTAAATGTAGGACCTTATGTCCCCACATCACCTCTCAATCCCCTTCTTAATCCTTCTGGATCTAGAAGAGGAAGGGAAAAGAGGGAGGAACATTGGTCTGAAGAGGAGAGGAGATTGGTGAATCTAGACACCTTTCTCAAAAACATGATCCTCGGGGCCGTTCCAGAAACCCTAATTCCCACACTAGTTCTTTTTCCTAGTGTTAAAACCATGTGGGATGAACTTTTAAATCAGCATGAAGGAGGAGATGACACCATTGTCACCAGAAAGGTCTCCTTAAACAAGAGGTATGAGTCATTTTTTTGCTCAGCCTAATGAGTCTCTCACTGGTACTTACACCAGATTTATGAGTATCATAAACCAGTTGAGAGGTCTCGGGGTTGAAAAGGATAAGGATATACTTCTGGAGAAATTTTGTGATATTCTGCCCACCAAATGGTCTCACATGATCCTGGTCTTACGACAAGGTAAAACTCTGCACACACACACTCTCTCTCAACTCTTTATGGAGCTTTCAGGTACACTGAAGAAAATCAAGCTCAGAGAGTGGTGGCAGAACAAGATGCTTATAACCATGCCTCCAGTAGTCCTAATGTGGTTAGTCATACTGAACCACAAAGTACAGCACTGATATCTTCTGAGAATGTATTTTCTATGAAGAAGATGGTGTCTGAACTCATGGATTCTGGAGAGTCCAGTCAAATCTCTCCAAACTGTTGTGATGAAACTGATGATGATGACCTTGTTGCAATGATTGCTAAAACGTTTAACCGTTTCAAAGCAAGAGCAAATAGGCCATCTGGATAATTTGCATCCAGTTCTTCAACTGATAAGACCAATTTGACATGCTTTAAGTGTGGCAAAAAGGGTCATTTCATGAAAGATTGCAGGTCCAGCCAGTTTGTATCCAAGCCTGGTCCATTTTCTTCAAATAATAAGCCTGATGATAGCTATAAATTGAAATATAAAAAGCTTAAGGCCCAGATTGCTCTCATGGCACAACAAATGGAAAACAATAATAAGTGCATGATCGCAACAACTGAAGAGAAGTGGGTTCCTTCTGATGATTGTGATTATGATACTGCAACTGACCAAGAATTAAAACTGGACATCGTTGAAGCTCTTAATTCTGATTTAATATTTGTTGAAACTGTTAGATCTGACTGTGTAAATGGTCTAGAAACAGATTTTTTTGAAATAACTGTTTTAAAATCAAAATTGAAAGAACTTCAAGACATTGAACTGGGATTTCAAGCCCAGGTTCTGGTAACTGAACAATTGATTCAAGAAAAACAAGATCTTGAAGTCATTTTAGAGAAAGAAAAACTTGTGATTAAATCATGGCTAGAAACCAGAAAGCCATATGATGCTGGAGTAAATCAATTTCCTGCTCAAAAACGTGCATATTTAGATGGAAAAACTCATGTAGCATCATTAATACCAGTAATCGATCGATTACCAGAGGGGTTCAGGCCCACCACTGTTTATGATGAGCCTGTAACTCCCAAGGCCAATATTTTCCCAGTTCAATCCCCAGAGGTTAAGACTGGAGCATTCCAGATGACTGCTCCAGTTAAAGAGGTTTATCGGAATAAACCTTTGCCTCAGACTAATCCCCTACCTAAGCCTAGAACTGGAAAGGCTAAGGTATCATCTGATGAAAATATTTTGTCCAGGTTAGAGAGCCAGATTCAAATACTGACTCGTCAATTTCAAAGTTTTAATGCAAGATTAAACTTTATTGAGGGTACTTCATCTGGCCCTGGACAAAATACAAAACCTTTTGCAAAGAAAGTTAAATCTATTTCTCCAGTTGAGAAAAAGAAAAAGGTTTCAAAACTATCAACCCCAGTGGTCTTTTCAACTAAGACCACTGTTGAAGAAAGTGACTAAACCAGATTGCCCCAGGGACCTATAAGGGAGGGTCCAGTGAACCCATCAGTCGATGGGTTCCCAAATCTAACTGATAATATCTGGTGGATGTGCAGGGCGATCGAAAGAAATATATTTGGTATCTTGACAGTGTTGCTGGCAGGACGATGACCGGATGTAAGACCCTGCTGGAGGAGTTCACCAATTCTGATGGACCCTCCATTACTTTTGGAAATGATGGTTGTGGAAAGACTGAGGGATACGGTGTTCTGAACAATGGACAAGTCAAGTTCAGACGTGTTGCATTTGTGAATGGTTTGAAATATAACCTGATCAGTGTAAGTCAACTGTGTGATGATGGCTATCAAGTTCTATTCAATATTGCTCAGGGTATCGTATTCAACAAGGACTGGAAGGTAGTGTTGATTGCTCCCAGAAAAAGGAATGTGTACGTGATGGATATGGAAAGCTCTCCTTCAGAGCAGTGTTTCTATACTCAAGCTGATGAAGACACAAACTGGTTATGGCACAAAAGGTTATCCCATTTAAATTTCAAGAATATTAATAAGTTGTCCAGAAAACAACTTGCAGATGAGATACCTTCAGTTTCCTTCAAAAAGGAAAGGCCATGTCCAGGATGTGAGATGGGTAAGCAGAAACATACCAGTTTCAAGACCAGACAGAATTTCAGCATATCTAAACCTCTTCATATGCTTCATATGGACCTCTTTGGTCCAGTGAATGTTCAGACTCATGCTGGTAAAAGATACACCCTGGTAATAGTAGATGAATTTTCCAGATATTGTTTGGTTATCTTTCTCAGGTCTAAAAGTGAAGCTGCTGCTGAAATCATCAGTCTTATCAAGCAAATTGAGCTCAAGTACAGTCGAAAGGTGTGTCAGTTAAGAAGTGACAATCGAACAGAATTCCAGAATGCAACTCTGGAGTCATTCTGTACTGACACTGGCATCTCCTAGAATTTCTCATCAGCCTGCTCTCCAGAACAGAATGGAGTGGTGGAAAGGAAGAATCGAACGCTGATAGAAGCTGCCAGGAGTATGCTTGCTGAATCTGGTCTGTCTACCAGTTTCTGGGCTGAAGCAATTGCTACTGCTTGCCACACCCAGAACCGGTCAGTGTATGTGAAGCGACACAAAAAGACAGCCTATGAAGTCTTAAGAAATAGAAAACCAAATATTGGTTACTTTCACGTTTTTGGATGCCCAGTTTACATCCTGAACGACTCCAGTCAGTTAGGCAAATTTGATGCCAAAGCTGATGAAGGGTATTTCTTAGGCTATTCAGCCATTCACAAGGCCTTCAGAGTCTACAACAAGAGACTGGAGAAGGTCCATGAGTCAATTCATGTCACATTTGATGAATCAAATGCTGCAATCAACAAGAAGCCAGCCCTTGACACTCCCCCAGTAACTCCAATTGTCTTCTGTGAATCTGATCCTATCAACTACAATAAAGAAGATTCAGAAGACACAGTTTCCAGTCATCCTGATCTGGAACCTGTTCAGAAAAAGAAACGCTCCAGTGGTACTCCATTTTATCCTTCTATTATTTTCAAACTACCCTCTGAAATTAATATTGGATCAGATGTTCGTACTACTCCCCCAGTAACTCCAATTGTCTTCTGTGAATCTGATCCTATCAACTACAATAAAGAAGATTCAGAAGACACAGTTTCCAGTCATCCTGATCTGGAACCTGTTCAGAAAAAGAAACGCTCCAGTGGTACTCCATTTTATCCTTCTATTATTTTCAAACTACCCTCTGAAATTAATATTGGATCAGATGTTCGTACTACTCCCCCAGTATCAGTGTCAGTTGAGAATATACCAGAAATGTCTTCTTATGAAGAATTCCAAACTGAACCAGTACTTCAATAAATGCCTTCAAATGAAGAATTTCATGATGCAAATCGTGATTTAAATGACTCAGATGAAGATGCTGAAGTAGTCTGGCAAGATCCTCCTCCTGAAGCAACTCCAGAGGAGACTCAACTGAATTCTTGCACTGATATTGTTGTAAGTAACAATCCTGGTCAGTACTCCAGATGGACAAAAGCTCATCCTATTGATCAGATCATAGGTGACTCCAGTAGAGGAGTTCAGACCAGAAGCGCCTCCAGTAATCAATGCTTATATGTTAGTTTTCTATCATTGATGGAAGCAAAGAAGATTGACGAGGCTATGGAAGATCCAAGCTAGGTGACTGCTATGCAAGAAGAGCTTCACCAGTTTGAAAGGAACAAGGTCTGGTATCTGGTTCCTTTCTCAGTTGGAAAGAAAGAATCAATTGGAACAAGATGGGTCTTCAGGAACAAGGTAGATGAAGATGGCCACATAATCAGAAACAAGGCCAGACTGGTAGCACAAGGCTACTGCCAGTCAGATGTCTATTTTGATGAATCATTTGCTTCAGTGGCTAGACTTGAAGCGATCAGAATATTCTTAGCATTCGCTGCTTATCATCAGTTCAAGGTCTACCAGATGGATGTAAAGAGTGCTTTCTTGAATGGAAAGCTTGAAGAAGAAGTTTATGTCAGACAACCACCAGGTTTCGTTGATGAAAAGCATCCACATTGGGTATATCGTCTGGACAAAGCGCTTTATGGCCTCAGACAAGCCCCACGTGCCTGGTATGACACTCTGACTAAACATTTATTGAAAAATGGTTTCAAAAGAGGTGCAATTGACAATACCTTATTTATTCTTCATGAAAAAGGTAATCTGTTAATGGTACAAATTTATGTTGATGATATTATTTTTGGGTCTACTGATGAAAACATGTGCAAGAAATTTTCGAAAATAATGTCAACTGAATATGAAATGAGTTTGATGGGTGAATTAACGTATTTTCTTGGACTCCAGATTAAATAAAACAAAGATGGCATTTTTATTAATCAGGAAAAATATGTTAGAGATCTTTTAAAGAAATATGATATGAACTCTTCACCATCTAAACCCACTCCAATTTCTGCACCACTGACACTGGACTCAGATCCAGATGGTAAACCAGTGAACACCACTGTCTACAGAGGCATGGTTGGTTCACTAATGTATTTAACTGCCAGTAGACCAGATATTATGTTTTCAACATGTTTATGTGCCAGATATCAGTCTAATCCAAAGGAATCTCATATGCTTGCTGTAAAGCGCATACCGAAGTACCTTAAGGGTGTCCCCAGTCTAGGTCTTTGGTATCCCAAAGGCTCAGGCATGGATCTAATGGGTTATTCAGATTCAGATCATGCAGGTTGTAAGATAGACAGGAAATCCACTACTGGTGGATGTCATTTCCTTGGTGGCAAACTGGTCAGCTGGACCAGTAAGAAGCAAACTTCAGTTTTATTGTCCACTGCTGAAGCTGAATACGTGTCTACAGCCAGTTGTTGTGCTCAGATACTCTGGATGAAGAACCAGTTGCTTGATTATGGTATTAAGTACTCAAAGACCCCAATCTTTTGTGATAATACCAGTGCCATTGCTATCTCGAATAATCCAGTCATGCACTCCAAGACGAAGCACATTGATCTCAGGTATCATTTTATCCGTGATCATATTATGAAAAACAACATTGAACTCCATTTTATTCCCAGTGACAAACAACTCGCTGACATTTTTACTAAACCTTTGGATGTCAAAACTTTTGAATATCTTGTTGGTGAGTTGGGAATGTTAAACCCTTAAATCTGGAACCTTGGTATTGAACGCCATTGTGTACTACTAAGGATCTTTGATTTAAAGATTTATAAATTTATGACTGCTCAGATATTGAACGCCGTTGTGTACTATCTTTGCATTAATAAATTTCTGGATCAACATTACAGGGGGAAAGACTTGAAAGATATTTTTTTTCTTAAAAATGTTTTATTTTTCAGGGGGAATTTATTAATTTATTTTCTCACTGGACAAAATTCTTCAGAAAATATTAATGGTACTTTGTAAATATGTCCCTCTCACTGGTAATTGGACAGGTTGAAGTGCGTGTTTGAGGTGACTTTTGTCTCCTTGTAAATGTGTCCCTCTCACTGGTAATTGGACAGGTTGAAGTGCGTGTTTGAGGTGACTTTTGTCTCCTTGTAAATGTGTCCCTCTCATTTGTCTGTATTAGTTGACGTGCATGTTTGAGGTCACCAGTCTCTTTCAAAATGGTTTTCACTGGTACTTTATTGGAGTGTCCCTCCAGTGTACCATCAGTACATGCGTCACTGGACTAATCCACCAGTGATACTGGAGTGTCCAGTCAACTTCCAGATGCACTGAAATGAGTCATAATATTTTTTAAATACTTGGTCATTGTGCGTGCTACGTAAGCAAACTTTTTAAAGATATTTATCTTATAATCCTACGTGGCATGTAAATTTTTCAAAGTAATGATGGTATTTTTTACCTTGGGAAGACAAAAAGTGCAACTTGATACTGTTTGTGGGTTATAGACCGTCACACATTTATGTGTGATGTGATGTAATTAATGCGGATCTCAGAACCTTGATCAAAATTATATTTGATAATTTCAAATAAACCGTTTAAGTTCCACATTCTCTCTCCTATATATACCCACTTTCAATTTCATTTGCATTTACTTCAAACATATTTACTCCATTTCCATTCAATTCTTCATCAAATCTTCATCAAAACCCTAAATATTCAATTTCATCTTCATCTATTCATCATAAAATGGCACCAAGACAATCCAAATCGCCTAAAAATCTGTTTGCCGCTGAATATGCTCCGACTGAAAATGTTGATAAGGCACCCCATATCACTCTTGAGGCTAAGGCCATAAGGATAAACATGAATAACTGGATGGCCAGACTTTCACTTTCCAGTGTTCATAATGCCCAATCCGTTATTGGGAGATTAAATACATTTTTTCTCTCATGTCCATTATATGGTGCTTTGACCTTAAATCCAGGGAGGATGTACCATGACTATCTTTGTGAATTCTGGTACACTGCACAATATGATGATGCAACTTCATCAATTACTTATTCTCTGAAGCAAGGTACCAGATCCTTGGGTTTCACTGTTAGTTTCCTCAGGTCTGTTCTACAGTTGAATTATTTTGAACAGAATGAGTTGCCCATTGAACTTCCCTCTGGTATCAATACAAGGGAAGTGTGCAGACTGATGGGGCACACAGATATTGTGGATGGGCATGGCCAGCTATCCAGGAAGGGAACAGTCTACATGAGCAAACTGACAGACTCATGGAGATTCTTCTTCACACATATCGTTGAATGTTTGGGAGGCAGTTCTGGAGGGTTGGACCAGATAAATCAAACTCATCTCCAGATTGCCTACTGCTTCTGGTTTGGACTCAGAGTGGATTTCGCTCAGATCCTATTTGATGATCTGGTAGAGCGTCTTAAGGTGAAAGGAAGAAAAGCTTTTGTTCCATATATACGCTTTCTTTCACTGATGTTTAAAAGAGCTCTTGGAGACCAGTACGATTATGAAACTACTCACTTTTCTGTAAGTGAGTATATGAGGGATCTGACCAACCTAAGATCTCCACTGAATGAGGTAGATATTCCTCAGTCCATGCTCTCTTTTCAAAGGGAAGAAGTAGAAGTGGCTCCAGGTAGAGGTCAAGTTGGTGAAGGACCCTCTGGTGACCAAGATGTTCAGATTATAGAAGTTATACAACCCATCAGACAAGTGGCTCCTGAAGGTCAACAACCAAATGTTGAGCCTTCCAGACGACCTAGATCAAACAGGCGTCTGAGGAGAGCTGGAGTTCAGGTGAATCCAGAAAGACATCCTGGTGATGTAATGAACATTGATGGGTCTCCTATTTTTGAAGAGGAGAATGTTGAAAATGTACAAGTTATTGAGCAGACAGAAAATGTTGTACAGACTGTCGTGCAAGAAGCAAATGTGGCTCAGATTGTTGAGCAGGTAGAACAAATTGTTCAGGCTGATGAACAAGTATCTGGTGAGCAAGAGGCTCGAATCGATTTGAATGTTGAAGCAAGTGAACAGGCTGGTGAACTGGTTGGTGCTCAGGCTGGTGATACAACTGTTGGTGAAATGTTTTGGGATGAGGCTGATTCTCCCATGTCAGAAGATCAGAATTTTGATGTCAATATGAACTTTCTGGGTGAGGATGTTGTACAAGTTGAAAGTCTACCAGAAATGCCACCACCTCCACCAGAAACAAATATGCCGCCACCAGAATCAGAAATGCCACCACCTCCACCAGAAACAAATATGCCGCCACCAGAATCAGAAATGCCACCACCTCCACCAGAAACAAATATGCCGCCACCAGAATCAGAAATGCCACCACCTCCACCAGAAACAAATATGCCGCCACCAGAATCAGAAATGCCACCACCTCCACCAGAAACAAATATGCCGCCACCAGAATCAGAAATGCCACCACCTCCACCAGAAACAAATATGCCGCCACCAGAATCAGAAATGCCACCACCTCCACCAGAAACAAATATGCCGCCACCAGAATCAGAAATGCCACCACCTCCACCAGAAACAAATATGCCGCCACCAGAATCAGAAATGCCACCACCTCCACCAGAAACAAATATGCCGCCACCAGAATCAGAAATGCCACCACCTCCACCAGAAACAAATATGCCGCCACCAGAATCAGAAATGCCACCACCTCCACCAGAAACAAATATGCCGCCACCAGAATCAGAAATGCCACCACCTCCACCAGAAACAAATATGCCGCCACCAGAATCAGAAATGCCACCACCTCCACCAGAAACAAATATGCCGCCACCAGAATCAGAAATGCCACCACCTCCACCAGAAACAAATATGCCGCCACCAGAATCAGAAATGCCACCACCTCCACCAGAAACAAATATGCCGCCACCAGAATCAGAAATGCCACCACCTCCACCAGAAACAAATATGCCGCCACCAGAATCAGAAATGCCACCACCTCCACCAGAAACAAATATGCCGCCACCAGAATCAGAAATGCCACCACCTCCACCAGAAACAAATATGCCGCCACCAGAATCAGAAATGCCACCACCTCCACCAGAAACAAATATGCCGCCACCAGAATCAGAAATGCCACCACCCCCACCAGAATCAAACATGCCACCACCACCACCACCTTCAATTCTAGAAAATACTCAATACTTCACTCCTGCAACCATTTAAACTTCATAATCTCAACCTCCACCACTTGAAACTCCAGTCAACGTATCTGAACAACGTGTGCTGGACCCAATAGTTGTTACTGATGAAATTGCAACTGAAGAGGTCTGGGCACAAGTACGCTTAATGACCAGATTGCCTTCCAATCTTGAACCTCCCAGTGGTCTCTCCACTTCATCTTCTGCCGAGGTCCAAGGCCTTTTAAATAAGGTGGCGGACCTGGAGAGATCACTCCAGACTTCATCGCAGGTTATTTCAGACTTTAAATCTTTATTATCAAATAACCTTGCATCTGAGATGAATGTGTTTGCTGGGAATGAGAAGCTTGTTTTTTAGAAACTGGATGAACTGGTACTGGCCACAAACAACAATACTGAAAACATCAAAGTGGCAGTCCAGGGATTGGAGACAGGGCTGGTGAATGCTGTTCAGACTGCAGTGAAAGGTGAACTTGTTCAACCACTGACAGGTCTGAAGGATGAGGTTCAGAAGTTGGTTACTAGGGTTAGTTCATTGGAAAGCAGGTCCACACTTGATCAGGCTGCTGTTGTTAGCACGATTAGTGATGAATGTACAAAGAAGTTCAGACTTAGTGTGTTGAAAGAAATATCTGAAGAAATTTCCGAGTCTGTTCTTCGAACTATTCAAGATGGGCTGTTACCCCAAGTGGAGAAGTTGATTGAAAGAGAATTGCCAAAGCACTTGCCTCAAGAAGTTGAAAATGTTAAAAAGGAAGTGCAGGCACTCCGAAAGAATGTGAATGATACAACTCCAGTGACTGGAAGAACTTTTGGTGCACTGGACAGACATATGCTAGAACAATTATGGAATGATTTCAAGTCTAGAACTGGTGATCATTCCAAGGGGGAAAAGTCGTCTGGTGTCCAAGAAGGGTTGATTAGAAAGAAGGAAGTTGTTGCCAGTGCTGTTGAAAAGGCCTTTGCTACTAAAAGCATTGTGCAACAAAAACAAGTGACTGGTACTGATGCCAGTGCACGATTAGCACAGAGAGCATTTGGCACTGAAGCCACTATGCTGACTGAAGAAGCTGCTGGTACTGAAGCCAGTGAGCCCCAGTTTGAATCTTTCCCAGATATACCAACTACTCTGAAGTCTGTTAAAGGAAAAGAACAAATGGTATCTGGTGAAGAAGAGCAAACTGTTGAAGAATCATCAGAGTTTCCCACTGCTGATGATGAAACCTCTAAGAAGCTAGAACAAGAATGCATAATGATTGAAATCTTCAAGAGAAATCAAAGAGATGAACTGCTGGCCCATCAAAGGGAGATGGCAACTATGGGGACTCTGGATTCTTATAATGCTGGTAGGTTGGGCATAAACATTGATGTGTACAAAAAGATGAAGGAAGACCCCAGAGTTCATCAATGTCTGAACGCATTGAATGATGTTCATGTACGCTCCTTTTACGCTGAAGAAGAACAGATTTATGATTCAATAATTTATGGAGTTAGTGTACCAGAACTTATCAAGCAGAGGAAGTAGGAACTGGTGAACCTCCAGAAGAAGATAAGGAAAAATGCTGGTGCTCTGGAGTTAGAGTACAGAAAGAAATTGACTGGCTTACCTAAGCTTACTGCCAAACAGATCAAAGCAATTAAAGATGCAGATGTGATCACATTCATTCCCCTGGACACTTCTTTGAAAATCAATCGTCAACAACTCCAGTCTGCTGTAGAACAACAGAGAGTGTCAAAGGAAACTGAAGCAATGATCCAGACAGCCAAATGGAAAGACAAGTATAATGAAATGTTGAATTTCAGGGCTAATGCTAGAAGGATCACTGGTGCAGAGATTAAGCTTGCTGATAATCATGAAGGTATGTCAAAGTTTGAAATAAAGTTGACCAGGGAAGGTAACTTTACTGATGAAAGAAAGAGTACTTCAGTCCAGGCGTTTGGATGGACTAAACTGAAGGAGATTGCCTTAACGTTCAAGGGGAAGACAGATTTGTCGACTGATGTTAAAGCATTTCTGAAGAGGGTTGAGAAGGTATGGAGAAGAAAGCAACAGATGGAAGTTGCAATAGGCATGAAATCGCCAGAATCAGTACCATCTTCTCCATCACCAAAGAGAAAGGCTTCTGAAGATGCTCCAGGACAGACATCGAAGAGAAGGGCCTGACTCTTATCATTTACTTATTGTAATTTATTGCTTGATGAAAATTGTAACTATTTATCAGTTGATGTATGTAATATTAGTTGCAATTTTTGATTCATAAAAGTAAATGATCAGATTTAGTCTAAGTTAGAACTTAAAAGATGAAACTGAAAACACTCATGATCTATAAAGTGTTTTTCAGTAACTTAGATTTTTTAGACTAAGTCAAAACTTGTGTTTTTCAAGCATACAAAGTTGTATAGATATAAGCTTGAAAACACTTGCATTATTTCTAAACAAATAGGGGGAATTTGTTAGGTCCAGATTTACTGGACTCACTCCAGACTCGACTACTGGAGCCTTACTGAAGATCTGTCCAGAAATGGTATATTACTGGACCTACTCCAGACTTGGAATCTGGAGTCCCTCTGAAGATTTGTTCAGAAATAATGGAAGACCAGTGTGCAAATACTTGTATAGGAAATCTGGAGTATTCTCCAGATTAGCTCACTGGACTTCACCCCAGTCCAGATCTACTCTACTGAAGACGTTCTCACAAAAGTCAAAGACTGAAGTCAGAATAAATAAGACTGACAAATGGCAGAGTCCACTGGAAGTCTTACCAGATCTGTACACTGGAGGATTGTCAGTGTTCTAGACCTTACAAGTCTGAACACTGATATCGAGGAATTGACTTTTGCCTTTACACACTTTCCAAAGGACATTCCACTTGTTCTTTACCAAAGTTTATACGTGTGTAAAGGTGGTTGGTTAAAAGGATAATAAGTCATTTGATGTGACTTTATCCTTGTACCTTAACCAATGCATTTAATGTTCTTGTCGGATCATTAAATGCATGCAACCATATTTGTACGACACAAAATTCACTGGTGAATTTTGTTGCCTATAAATACAAAGTCATTTCTTTGAGAAAATTACTTTAAAGCATACATTTAGCATTAGAGTGAATTTGTCTAAATACTCTCGATCTTAAACAGGGATACTTCACAACTTTAAGTATCTCGATCCAAAAGAGTTATTTGACAAATATAGATCATTTGTAATTCATAGGTTGTTAGGATACATACTTATTTGTATTATCTTGATTCCGCACAACCTTGTATTTTATTTAACATCATAAATAAAATACACCTTGAAAAATACATAATGTTCCACTTTACGTGTTTATTGCTTTAAGTCATGTATTACTTTATTTATATACTTGCATTTATATTTAAGTAATACTAGTCCATTCTAGTGATTATTAGACTTGTTGTATTTTACACTTCTGGGTTTAACCATCGTATTTGGGACCTCACAACTTACACATGTGTAAGTTAACTTAAACATGATTTTCCGGTGGTCGCCGTCGCCGGAAAATCATGGTGGTGGTCGGAGATGATGATGATGATGTGTAAGTTACAATTTACGCATGTCCTAATTGGTCCTAAAATAAATAGTGGTCCTAAAATAACTTGCACCTTATTTTACCATCAGTATACATATTATATATGTGTATGTGTGAGTGTTTGGTGGTAGTTAGAGAATTTTGGTGGTGGTTGAATCATTTATGTATGTATCAGAAAGAAAAAGAAGGAAAGAAAGAAGAAAGAAAGAAAGAAAGAAAAAAAGTCATTAGTAGTCCTTTAACTTCGAAAATGACCATACTATCCTCACGTGGAAAGCACGTGAGGGAGAAAACGGAGAAGAGATAACGTCCGTTTGTATAAAGGACTGGATGTGATCCTTATCCTCCCCAAAAGGAATGTCAGTGTCATTTCAGATAGTTAAGGACGAAACTTGATTATTAGGGTAAACCACAGGGACGATTTAGGCCGTTTACTCATTTAATTAACATATTTTATTTAAATAATTGATTAAAGATGTTTTTTTATCACGTAATATTATGTTAGTATAATACGAGTAGGGTACCCGCGCAATGCGGCGATGATGGGTGATGGTGGCGTTAACGATGTGGTTATTAATGTAAAGGTAGTTGACGTAAAAGGATAGTATAATTAATGAAAAGTGGCACTCGTGAAGTATGATATATGTGTGAGGATATTTGGTTTTATGTAAGGGTATTGTAAGTCCCAACTCAATAGATGGCACTATCTGAAGACACCTCTATGTCGATGGTGGAGTTACTTTGCAATATATGCACTGAACTGGAGACGACCAGTTGCAGTGTGTATATACCAAGTTCTAGATAGATTACTTATATAAATGACAATAAGTAAAGAACAATGCAATAGATAACTTGTAAAGTAACTTGATGAGACAATATGTAATTTTCAATGTGTAATTTATTTATTGATGTTAAACAAATTACAAGGTTGTTGCGGAACCAAGATAATACAAAGAATGTAAATATCCTAACAACCTATGAAATACAATTGATCTACACTCGGAATTTCTCAAGACAATCGAAACACTTAAAGTTGTGAAATGTTCCTTTTAGCGATTGAGAGAATATTGCACAAGTTCACCAAGAATATTGCAGGTTTGCAAAGTGTGAAGTGTTTGTATGTTTTTACTTGTTATTCTTGTTGTGCAATGACTTGTATTTATAGGAAAAGTTAACATTTGGGATGTTAACTTTAGCCGTACAAATGTGGTTGAGATCATTTAAGGAATAACATTTAATTCCTTAAAAAGCAGTGTAAAGTCGCATGATAAAGCAACTTTACTCAACCACCTTTATGTACCTTTTATTACTTAAATAATAAGATAAGGCTTATTATCCGGGTAAAGGTACATAAAGCATATAAGTCAATTCCTCGTAATCAGTGTAAAGCTTTGTAAGAGCTTTGCACTGATGGTCTCCAGTTTGTAACTGAATAGAATGTCAACTGGGCTTTGCTGCCATTGCCATTCCCTATCTTCCATTAGTTGTCTTCGCCTTCAACTGGAATGATTCTTCAACTTGGTCAGTTCTCAACTGGAGGAAGTCTTCAGTTGCGTTGACTGTACGGTGCAACTGGACTTCAATATATTTCTCGACAAATCATCTGGGTCTCCAGTTCACTCTGATCAGTTTCACTGGGTCTCCAGATGCAACTGGAGACTGGCCAGTTTACCAGGTGAACTGGTCCTAACAAATTCCCCCTATTTGTCTAGAAATATTGCCAAGTCTTTTTCTAGTTTTTGTATCTATACAAGTGTGAACTGAAGAGACTTGTTTGATTTAAATCTATCTAAGTTTCTTAAGGCATTTTTATAGATCAATAAATGCCTTAGATTTTTCTTTTAGGTTTGTTAGATTTTAATCTATTATCTACCTTGTGGTTACAAACTGGTAACTTCATTTATACAAGGAAATGGAATTTATACAAGTTACAGAATGTAAATACAAGTTACAAGTAGATAACTGAAGAAAGAACTTAATGAGATGGCCTTCGCCAGTTCTTCTTCTCTTGGTCACCAAAGAAATAGGTTGTGAGTCTTCAGGGTCAATATTCAGCTTTTGCTTCAGATTTTCTTTATGTTGAATTTTGCCCCTTAAGAAGTTCACCCAAGCTTTCTCAAACCTATTCTTTTGTGCCTTCGCATCCAAAACATTCACCATCTCCACCCATTCGCTGAACCCATATTGCATAGCACCAGGATTGTCAGTTTTAACCAGTGGCCCCCTGGTATAACTAACTTCGACTTGAAAAACTTTGGTGCCTGGCTTGATTGTTACATTTACACCATTGATAGTACCACTATGTC
Organism: Erigeron breviscapus; assembly: GCA_034093135.1. Lineage (NCBI taxonomy): Eukaryota > Viridiplantae > Streptophyta > Magnoliopsida > Asterales > Asteraceae > Erigeron > Erigeron breviscapus. The sequence goes on from CM067175.1 coordinate 65,980,072, forward strand.
TTCTGGTTGACATGATCTGGGAGTAGTAGCTTCTAGCTTCAGATTCATTTGTAATTTTTATACTCCCGGCACCAGCAGCCAGTATAGCGGACTTGATGTCTTCATTGGATACCTCGCCAGTTGGTTCAACGAATGTGCTAAGGTCAGCATCTCTTGACAGTGGTCTCCTTGGTTGTGGAATCCTTCTTGGTGGATTCAAAACCTTCTTCACAACTGTAAGTCCCAACTCGTTAGATGGTACTACTGAAGACACCTCTATGTCGATGGTGGAGTTGCTTTGCAATATATGCACTGAACTGGAGACGACCAGTTGCAGTGTGTATATACCAAGTTCTAGATAGATTACTTATATAAATGACAATAAGTAAAGAACAATGCAATAATACAAATAACTTGTAAGATAACTTGATGAGACAATATGTAATTTTCAATGTGTAATTTATTTATTGATTTAAACAAATTACAAGGTTGATGCGGAACCAAGATAATACACGAATGTAAATATCCTAACAACCTATGAAATACAATTGATCTATACTCGGAATTTCTCAAGACAATCGAAACACTTAAAGTTGTGAAATGTTCCTTTTAGCGATTGAGAGAAGATTGCACAAGTTCACCAAGAATATTGCAGGTTTGCAAAGTGTGAAGTTATTCGTCTTTGTGAAATAACTTTGTGAGATCGAATACTTAAATTCTTGGTGGTGCAATGACTTGTATTTATAGGCAAAGTTAACATTGGGATGTTAACTTTAGCCGTACAAATGTGGTTGGGAGCATTTAAGGAATAGCATTTAATTCCTTAAAAAGCAGTGTAAAGTCGCATGTTAAAGTGACTTTACATAACCACCTTTATGTACCTTTTAATACTTAAATAATAAGATAAGGCTTATTATCCGGGTAAAGGTACATAAAGCATATAAGTCAATTCCTCGTAATCAGTGTAAAGCTTTGTAAGGGCTTTCCACTGATGGTCTCCAGTTTGTAACTGACTAGAATGCCAACTGGGCTTCGCTGCCATTGTCATTCTCTATCTTCCATTTGTTGTCTTCGACTTCAACCGGAATGCTTCTTCAACTTGGTCAGTTCTCAGCTGGAGGAAGTTTTTAGTTGCGTTAACTGTACGGTGCAACTGGACTTCAATATATTTCTCGACAAATCATCTTGGTCACCAGTTCACTAGTCTCCAGATGCAACTGGTGACTGGTCAGTGTGAACTGGTGACTGGCCAGTTCCAGGTGAACTGGTCCTAACAAATTCCCCCTATTTGTCTAGAAACATAGTCTAAGTCTTTTCTAGTTCTTGTATCTGTACAAGTGTGAACTGGAAGGACTTGTTCGATTTAAATCTATTTAAGTTATCTAAGGCATTTTTATAGATCAATAAATGCCTTAGGTTTTTCTTTTAGGTTTGTTAGATTTTAATCTATTATCTACCTTGTGGTTACAAACTGGTAACTTCACTTATACAAGGAAATGAAATTTATACAAGTTACAGAATGTAACAAATTACAAGTAGATAAACTGAAGAAAGAACTTAATGAGATGGCCCTTCGCCAATTCTTCTTCTCTTGGCAACTGAAGAGATAGGCAGAGTATCTTCAGGGTCAATATTCAACTTTTGCTCAAGATTTTCTTTATGTTGAATCTTCCCCCTTAGAAAGTTAACCATGCTTTCTCGAACCTATTCTTTTGTGCCTTAGCATCCAAAACATTCACCATCTCCACCCATTCGCTGAACCCATACTGCATAGCACCAGGATCATCAGTTCTAACCAGTGGCCCACCAGTATACTTAACTTCGATTTGAAAAACCTTGGTGCCTGGCTTGATTGTAACATTGACACCATTAATAGTACCACTATGTCTTCTGGTTGACATGATCTGGGAGTAGTAGTTTCTAGCTTCAGATTCATTTGTGATTTTTATACTCCCAGCACCAGCAGCCAGTACAGCGGACTTAATGTCTTCATTGGATACCTCGCCAGTTGATTCAACGAATGTGCTAAGGTCAGCATCTCTTGCATCTCTTGTCAGTGGTCTTCTTGGTTGTGAAATCCTTCTTCTTGGTGGATTCAATACATCCTTCACAACCTTTTTAACATTTGCAATTCTCTTAAGAATCCCACTGGCCCTAATCTCTTTTGCCTTCTCCACTGAAATGTTTAAGCTCCTGGCATCGAATTCAGCTTCATCCTCATGATAGTGTCTATCCAGTTCTACATCTAGCATTTCATTCAACTGGTCAACTATCCTAGGATCATTCTTAACCCTAATATACTCATCCTTAGTGATACCCAGTAGATTGGCATCACTCATATCCAACAACTTAATCTGAGCAAGATGTGCCCTGGCCTCAACTTGGTTTCTTTGTTTCATTTTCTTTCTTTCTTTGATGTCATTACCAAGTCTAGCCAGTTTTCTACTATCACTATCTGAAACTGGAGGTAGTATGTCAGCATTACCAGTTTCTAACATTTCACCAGTGGCCGGATGGGCAGATGCATCACCAGCTAAACCTTTACCTTTGTCCAAACCAACATTCCCCCTATCACTCTGCTCACCAGCTTCAGTACTGGTAGCCACAACCAATTCTCTTCCAGATCCAGATGGAGTCCTTCCAGGTGCAACTGGTCGTGTAAGGACTGAACTTCTTTCCCCCTTGGCAGCATCTAGACCTGCCCTAATTGCTTCCCATTCAGAGGGGTGAGATGGCAACCGGTCAAGAGGCTGCCATGACTACAAGTCCTTACACTCTTTGAAAATGCCACACATCATCCTGAAGGACCTCCATAAATGGTTCGTCTCCTTGGACTGGGTCAAGACATTTGCAACAACTTGGTCTTGACCAGTTTTCAATTCATTCAAGATCTTAGAGTCCTCATCCAAACCGGAGACAACCTTATCCTTAACCTCATCATCCATCTTCTTCAGATTTTCCACTTCAGTTGTCAGTTTCTCTATAGATTGAGCATGTAGAGATACCTGGGCATTCAAACTTTCTATGCTGCCTCTCAACTGGTTGATCTCACTGGTAAGTGGGGCCAGATCAACCTGGGGAGTGGCCAGCTTGGTGATCTCAGACATCACCCTTTCAATCAAATGCTCTTCTCTAGCACCCAGTGTATCCTCTATTTTCTGACCAACCGAAGTCATCAACTGCTCTCCAAGGCCAGTTACATCTAGGCCAGGTCTTTCAGTAAGTTCCTTAACCTGCCTTTCAATCTCTTTCAAGTCAACTTCTGAAGTTCTGACAGTATTTCCTAGCAAGTTGGAGATTGAACTGGAGACCTTGGAATGAGTTAGGTCAAAGGCTTCCTTTAGAGTACCAGCTAGATTGTTGCAGCCAGTGACCAACTCAGTAAGCTTTTTGAACACCAAGTTTTCATTAGATGAAAACTTGTTTATCCCCAGATCGGCCACCTTAATGTTTGTCAAATGATCTTTGTGGTATCTGGAGAAGGACTTGGTGTTTTTGTCAAGTGTCTTCTGAATCTCCTCCACCCTAGTAAGAAGGTTTTGGAGATCGGCTTATAGTGAGACAACTTGATTGTCCAGTGACAAAGGAAGAGGTGTCACTGGACCACTAGCAGTTACTACTGGAGCAACTGGAGGAGGCAAACTGATGGAAGTCTCCCCGGTTGTCAGGCCAGCAGTTGAAGAAATTATTGGAGTGGTGGTTGAAGAAAGGACTGGAAAATCAAATTGTTGTTCATGCTGAGAATGCTCAGGTGTGAACAACGGCGACGGTGGGGGTGGCATTTCTCGAGCAAGTAAGAATTGCCCAGTTGGTAAAGGAGCGAAATTTGTTGGTAAAGATATATCTATAGGCACATTTACTTGTGGTGGTGAAAATGAAGGGTCTTGAGCTTGTACAGAAGCATCAAGAATCTGGAGGTAAGACTGGAGATGAAGGGTCTTGAGCTTGTACAGAAGCATCAAGAATCTCCAAGTCTGTTTCAGTACCTTCAGAATCCGAAGATTCTATAAGGATTTCCTCGTCATTAACACTCATGTCCAGATCCATGAATGTGACTGAGGGCTGACCAGTTACCTGGTCAGTCTCCAGATGACCTTCCCCAGTTTCCTGGATGGGTGCATCTGTTGATGGATCAGATACCGAAGTATCTTCACCAGGGATAGATGTGATGGGGGTTGCTTCAGTTATGGTTGCTCTATCCTCAACCACAACATTAGACACACTGGAGGGTCCCTCATTATTTTGAGGCCCGCCCAGTTGCCTTTCTGACTCACCTACAAGAGGTGCATCAGTTGAAGCGAATGCCAGCTGCATTCATTCAGGAATTTCAACCTCACCAGCTTCAGATACCAGTGAGTCTAGATTCCTTAGCATGTCTGGAGCAGTGTACGGAGAATCTGTACTATTATATGCTTCCCTGCCCAGAATTTGCTTAAAACAAAGTAAGAGGAACCTTGAAAAGGGAATACAAACACCCCTTGTGCCCTTCAGCTTTTGAACTAGGCTTCTATACAGAATATCTGCAAAGTCCACTCTCAATCCGTTCCACAAGCAATAAGCCATCTCTGCTTGTGAAGAGTTGATCTGGTCAAGTCCACCAGATTTCCCACCCATGCTCTCCACCAGGTGGATGAAAAAATACCTCCATGAAGGTGTAAGGCCCTTCATGGTCATCGCACCTTTTGTCTTCAACACCCCATTCTCCAAACACTCCTTGTGTCCCATTTCAAGAAGTACTTGGCGAAAGTTTATATTTGGGGGCAAGACGACTGGAGATTCACCCTCTCTCCAGTAATTGAGGCGTAAGGCATCCCTTAATACATCGGCTGACAAGGTACACTGGATTGTTCCATCCTTTAATGTGAAACTGATGGAGGAACAATCGGAAGAAAGAACGGCAGTGTACCAAAACTCACATAAGTAGTTGTGAAACAACTTACGTGGGTTTAGAGAGAATGAGGGTCCTATTGGAGAATTCTTCAAAAACTTTTGAATTCTACCAATAAGGGTATCGGACCCTTGAGATCCTCGTAGGCTGGCCATAGGATTATTTGGATTTAGTTTTATGACCGAAGCACTACTAGGGGCACCAGGTGCCTGTGTGACATCTGGTGAGGGATTGTATGGAACAGTCAAGAGATTTACATCTCTTGAACGAGATGATCTAGGAGCCATAGAAGAATGAAAATGAAATTTGGGATTTAGGGTTCTTGATTTATGAAGCAAAGAGAAGAATGAAGCGATTTTGATGATTGGAAGTAAATGAAAGAATGTAAGAGAAGGAAGTAAATGAGTTCGGAGTAAATAAGGGTATTTATAAGGATTCAAGATCTCAATGAAACACCAAAATTATATTTTAATAAACAAAATCCCTTTTTGAAGATATTTTCACAAAAGTTGGTTTGAATTTTGAAATAAAATAATGATTTGCCATGTAAACATTAAATGCTTCCATGTCAGCATTAAATGCTACGACGGCTTATCTTACCCACGCGCCCACTCACTTTTTGTTTTCCCAATACAAACAGTTGTCAAGTACTAAAATGGTTTCAAACACGTCAGATCATGATATCAAGTGGTTTAAAACACTCGAGTATCATCACGTGTCACACATATTGACCAAGTATTTGTAACGTTATAAAATAAGACAAGACTGAACCTGGTAACTGGAGGATCAGTCCAGTACCAGTTTCCAACTGAAGAGTTCTCCAGTTGCATTTTCAAACAAAAATGAATTTTAGTCAGAAAATTATTTTGAGTCTTTCCCCCTAAAATGATGATCCAGAAATCAATTAGTGCCAAGATAGTATCACAAAGGCGTTCGATAGCCTGGCGAGCAAAGATTATCTGGACCTCCTCACTGGAGAACTTCATCAGTGTCACTGACGCGTTCAATAACAAAGAAAGCTCCAGTTAAGGGTTTAACATTCCCAGTTCGCTGATGAGATGTTTAAAGGTTTTCTCATCGAGAGGTTTTGTAAAAACATCAACGAGCTGTTTGTCAGTGGGGATGAAATGAATTTCAATGTCTCCTTTCATAACATGATCATGAATAAAATGATACCTGATGTCAATATGCTTTGTCTTGGAGTGCATCACTGGGTTGTGAGATATAGCAATTGCACTGGTGTTGTCACAAAAGATTGGGGTCCTTGTATACTTTTGACCATAATCTAGTAACTGGTTCTTGATCCAGAGAATCTGGCACAGCAACTGGCCGCAGAAATGTACTCTGCCTCGGCAGTGGACATAGAGACTGAAGTCTGCTTCTTGCTGGTCCAACTTACCAGTTTTCCTCCAAGGAAATGACAACCACCAGTTGTTGATTTTCTATCTATCTTACAACCTGCATGATCAGAATCTGAATAACCCATTAAATCTAATCCTGAGCGTTTGGGGTACCAAAGACCAAGATTATGACACCCTTTCAGGTATCAAAAGATACGCTTTACAGCGTGCAAGTGTGATTCTTTAGGGTTAGCCTGAAACCTGACACATAAACATGTTGCAAACATTATATCTGGTCGACTGGCAGTTAAGTACATCAGTGAACCAACCATACCTCTATAGTCAGTTATGTTAACTGGTTTACCAGTTGGGTCAGAGTCCAAATTCAATGGTGCAGCAATAGGTGTGTTTTTCGATGGGATTGAATCATATTTGTATTTTCTTAACAAATCTCTGACATATTTTCCTTGGTTTATGAAAATTCCATTTTCAGTTTGCTTAATCTGAAGACCTAAGAAAAATGTTAATTCACCCACTAAACTCATCTCATACTCAGATGACATGATTTTAGAAAACTTTTTACACATTGCATCATCAGTTGAACCAAAAATAATGTCATCAACATAAATTTATACCAATAAGATATTACCTCTTTCTTTCAAGATAAACAAGGTATTATCTATTGCACCTCTTTGAAAGTCATTTTTAAGAAGATGTTTAGTTAAAGTATCATACCAGGCTCTTGGGGCTTGTCTTAGACCATACAATGCTTTGTTCAGTCTATAAACCCAATGAGGATGCTTCTCATCGATGAAACCTGGAGTCTGCTTAACATAAACTTCTTCTTCCAATGTTCCATTAAGGAACGCACTTTTGACATCCATATGGAAGACCTTGAACTGCAGATGGGCTGCATAAGCCAGAAATATTCTTATGGCTTCAAGTCTTGCAATTGGAGCAAAAGTTTCATCAAAGTCAACGCCTTCTGCTTGACAATAACCCTGGGCAACTAGTCTGGCCTTGTTTCTTACAACATGGCCATCTTCATCCATCTTGTTTCGGTAGACCCATCTGGTACCAATAGGTTATTTCTTTAACCCTGGTGGACAAGGAACAAGCTCCCAAACATTGTTCCTTTCAAACTGGAGGAGCTCTTCTTGCATAGCTTCCACCCAGCTTGGGTCTGCCATAGCCTCGTCAATCTTCTTTGGTTCAATTAAAGATAAGAAGGTGACGTTTAAGCATTGCTCACTGGTGGCTCTTCTAGTCTGAACCCCACTAGTTGGATCACCCACAATCTGTTCAATTGGGTGGGCTTTAGTCCATCTAGTGTATTGACTAGGCTGGTGTACTACAATATCAGTGCAAGTCACCTGGAGATCTTCTTCAGTTGCAGCAGCATCTGGAGAAGGATCAGTCCAAACAACTTCTACATCCTCATCAGAGTCAATGAGGTCTCGATTAGCATCATGAAATTCTTCATTCAAGGGCATTTCATGAAGAACTGGAGAGGTAGGTGTTTGAACTGGTGCTGATATTGGAATGGCACGTACATCAGATCCAATCACCAATTCTTGTGGTAAGTTGAAGTTGATAGAAGGATAAAATGATGTGTCACTGGAGGTGTTCTTCTTCTTAACTGGTTCCGGTTTATTATAACTGGGAGCATCTTCTGGTGAAACAACTGACCGATGAACTTGGTCAGTTTCACCAAAATTGATTGGAATGACTGGAGAAATATCAAGGCTTGGTCTCTTGTTGATTGCTTCAGTTGATTCATCGAATGTGACATGAATTGTCTCAGGCACCTTTTGGAGTCTATAATTATAAACTCTAAAGGCCTTTCGAATATCTGAATATCCTAAAAATACCCCTTCATCAGCTTTTGCATCAAACTTCCCAAGCTGACTGGAATCGTTTAGTATATAAACTGGACAACCAAATACATGGAAGTATCTAATATTTGGTTTACGATTCCTGAGTACTTCGTAGGCAGTCTTCTTATGTCTCTTGATGTAGACTGACCGGTTTTGGGTGTGACAAACAGTTGCAACTGCCTCAGCCCAAAAACTGGTGGGAAGACCAGATTCAGATAGCATACTTCTGGCGGCTTCTATCAGTGTATGATTCTTTCTTTCAACAACTCCATTTTGCTCTGGAGAGTGAACTGATGAGAAGTTTTGAGAGATGCCAGTGTCATTGCAAAATGTTTCAAGTACTTTGTTTTGGAATTCAAGTACCATTATCACTTCGCAACTGACAAACTTTTCGAGTATACTTGAGCTCAATTCGTTTGATAAGAGAGATGATTTCAGCAGGAGTATCACTTTTGGATCTGATGAATACCACCCAGCAATATCTGGTGAATTCATCAACCACAACTAGAGTGTACTTCTTTCCAGCTCTAGTTTGAACATTCACTGGACCAAAAATGTAACAACCCTACTTTTTAAATATTATATATGAACTAGTTATGTGCCTATGATCTCGCAAGCCATAGTTATACTTAAAGCTAGTAGATAATGCCCTAAATTAGCAATCTAAAGCTATTGTTCAATTCTAAATAGGAATTATAAAGTACCATTTAACAAAAATTTATTTATGATCAATCAGATTATCTAAACAATAATGTAAGTCTCACAAGTTGAGATAACCATCAAAAATCCTTACGAAGGTCCAACAATTTGATCATTTAGCTAATTAAAGTAAATTCGGTCACAAAAATAAAATCTCTATTTCAAAATATGTTATAAGTTCGTATGCGCATAAAAGCGTTTAAATCATAATAAGTATATATATATACATACATATATGCTTAAAATAAATACAAGTTTATAATCAAAGGCTTATGTAACAAATTAAAAACACAAAAATGTATACATACAAGCATATATACATGACACATATACATATATACACATGCTAGAATAAACATTAACTTATACTACAAACTAACACAATTTACCTTATAATACATACACAAATACATATACATACACCTAACAAATATATACATCTTATATACACAATTTTTATAAAAAAATAAAATACAAACAAACCCTCCCCATGCCTTATGAGGCCGGCCTCCCTCCCCCCATTTCACACTCCACCCTTTTGATTTCAAACACACTTTCTCTCTTGGAACTCACCACTCTTCTCACACTCTTCACTTCTTTCTCACACACAACCTCTTTTCTCTCAAAAACTCTTCCATCTCTTCCTTTTCTCCCTCTTATTTTCGGCCAAGAAAAGAACAAGAACAAGGCAAGCTTAAATCAACATAAACATATATTAATAATAAGGGTTTTAAGCTAGATTGTTAAGGGCTAATTCAAGGTACATTCAAGGGTTGTTCTAGGCTTAGATTCAAGGTATTATAGGGGTTTGAAGGCCACGAAAATCTGCCCAAATTCTTCATCCAAAACCAAGTTCAAGAGGGTATAATCTTCATCCTTTTTACTAGATCTAATCTTGTTTTGTTTATATTCAAAGGTTTTATCAAAAACTCATACTTTCTTCTTGTTTTCTTTGTAATATACACTTAATGAGGGCAAAGTTGATAGGATCTTCCTTTCCATGCTCATGCATGTCGAATCTAATAAGAAAGATCCAAGGATTCAACAAGTTTAAGACCCAAAAGTGTGGTTATAGATTAGTAGCTTTTAAAGTGACTTTCTTGTTGATAGATCTATATGTTTTTGTATATTTTTGAAGAGTATATTCTGAGATTTTTCATATAAAAGATGTTTTTATATTGTGGCAAGTTAGATCTATAAAAGTTGATAGTAAAAAGTGTTGATTTGAATGCATATATGCTAGATTTAAGAAAGTTGGATCTTTTGTTGGATTATGAGATGGATATGGACTTGTTATAAGTGAAAAAATATGTTAATATTAGTGTTAATATTCTGGAAAAATTGATAAAATATCAAGGATATAAAGCTTGAATCAAAACATGTTAAAATAAGCTAGAAATCACAAACCGAAAACACGCAAAAATGCATTTTTGAGCACACACATGCACCATAATCTTATGACCAAGAAAATATGATAAACCTACTGGAAAAATGTTGAAATAAAAGCACAAAACTCAGATCTATTGGTTCATGACAACAACAAGCTCAAAAATCACTTTTCGGGTCAAATAATCACTAACCGAAAGCACTAAATTGCACATATCACACCACCACCACTCTCACGATTTGGACACCAAAATATGATGAACTTTCTGGAAATAATGAAACAAGAATGAAAATCCATTTTGAAGCACTTTAATTGCTCAAGAAATGAGGCTAAAATCACTATTTCGGTAAACGATTTTTAATCATAAAACCCTCAAAATAAGCAAGACACAAGAGAGGTTGAATGGATATGATTTTGTATGAATAAAAGTTTCCTAAAAGGCCTGAGATTTTAGACCAAAATGTTTAGTGATGATTTCTAAGAATTTCCATGAATTATTGAATTTAAATAGTAATTAAAAGACATAAAAATCCATAAATAAATTATGTAAATCAAGAATGAAGTTAAATCATCTTAACCATGGATAAAAGTAACTAAAAACTACTGGAGAAAAATAGCTAAAAGGCAAGAGATATGTGTTACATAATTTAAAGATAAATAGTTAAGTAAAAACAATTAATTAAATATTATTATTAAAATAAATGGAAAATACACAAATAAAAGTATAAATCATGAAATTATAAATTTGGGGAGCATATATATCAGAAGATAATTCAAATGAAATTATCCATAATTTACAAAGACAATTATGACACTTAAAAGTATTTTTAAGGAATTATTTAATTAATAAATCAATAAAATGAATAAATAATTAATTAAATAATATTAAATTAAACATATAATTACAAATCAGAAAATATACATAAATATTAATATTATAAGACCACTAATGTCAAATATTATTACTAAGCAAAGTATACAATGGAAATCATATAAATCAAAGCCAAACTACCGAAATTCCAATAAACGTACAAAAACGTATAATGAGAAAACGACTTCTACCACCAAATCCCTTATACCCAAACCATGAGAACATCATAATGCACTTAAATTCCATAATCTAATGACAACCAAATATGGGCAAGTCTACTAGTATACATCTCATGATCTAGCTCACTAGTTCATGTCACGCGAACTTACGCCGCGAATATATACGTTATGGTTTAGGCTTGCTTGAGGCGCAACAAATCTAAGAAGGAATCACATTTGAAACTTTATGTTGATGTTTGTTACTTAAATCTTTTGTACCATGTCGTTCTGTGGCATCTCGTGTTTCCGCTATAGTCGGGGTGTTACAGAAAAATGGTATTAGAGATCAAGGTTATAGAGAATTTTGCTATAACCTACGTATTTTCAAAAACGAGTCGAATATTTCTTAAACAGTTGAGTCGATCATAAAGTATTCTCGTTTTACTTATGCATAGCCTGATCAACTATGCCTAACTAAAAATTTAATATGGAATGATCGAAATGATTGTTTAAGGGATATTCAAAATGAGTCTTTTGAAAATAAGCTTTAAAAACGATTCTTGGTGCAAAAGATACATAACCAAATCCAACGTTTGCATTACCTATTAGAACCCTTAGTGATACCCCCACTTGGCTAGCATTACTTTGTCCATTTAGGTGTAATACATGAGAGCTATGCACAAGTTGAATTCCAGTCATTACTTTAATTATAAATGGTTATGTCGGTCGTGCGAGTTGAGTTGGTCGTCGGTTGTGAATGGTCATGTCGTTGTTCGGTTGTTAAGCTTGTGAGTCGTGGGAGGTTGCTTGAGAGGGGGAGGGGGGGAGGAGTGGGGGGGGGGGGGGGGGGGAGGTGTCGGAGGTCCGATGGAGGGGAATAGGGAACCAACAGGTAAATGTTGAGTCGTCGAGTCGAGTTGGTCGTCGGTTGTGGATGGTCATGTCGTTGTTTGGTTGTTAAGCTTGTGAGTCGTTGGTCGAGTTGGTTGGTTGCTTGTCAAATGGTTAAGGTCGTCTCATGGTCCGTCGAGTCGTCTTGCTGTCCGTAAGTTGCCATATGGGTCGTCAAAGGTCAAGTCGGTCGTCCATGGTCGTCTAAGCGTCGAGTCAAGTCGTCATCTCACGCCTTTGTGAAACTTGTGTAGGAACATCATGTCACGAGCAAGTGGAGCTTCCGGATCAGCCCTTAGACCAAGGAACTTGTACGGATTTGTGGACTACTTGGAAGAGAAAGAAAGGAGAAGCCTAGAGCAAGAACAACCTCCCCAACCACTCCCAGAAGAAGAGGAAGAAGAGACTGATCCAATGGAAGACCCATCGGAAGACGATAATGCTAGGAGTGTTGCCCCTAGCCAACCTGAACGTCGCTCACCCTCGCCACCACCATCACCACCTGCCCCTAGAGCACCTGCTCCGCCGAGGCAAGATGCACCTATGAACCTAAGCGATGGGCGATTTCCAGCCCAAGATCCCTACTTTCAGCCGCGTCTTCCTCGTGATCATCCCTGGTACCATCTTGGACGTAGGCGTCAAGGAGAGGAGCCACACCGCCCAGTCTATGGGGTACCCCCTCCACCTCCCATTGGTATGACTCGTGAAGAAAGGGAGAGGGTGTGGGGAATAGCAAACGGATTAAGGGATGCTAGAGTAAGAGTGAGGACTCAAGAGGTGATGATGGAAAGGGCCTTAGGAGTTATGGATCGAACGGGAGACTATGCGAGCTTGGCGATATCAGAAGTCCGACGAGTTAATGAGGTGATATTCATTATGGGATGTGTGCTTACAGCTTTTTGCACTCTCGTAATAGCTCTCATGCTTAGGAAGTAAACCTAAGAGCTTCTTTACTTATGAACTTATTCGATGTATGCACGTTTGTACTTTGTCTCACTTTCTTGAACTTTCTAGCTTTTGTGTGACGATGATCACATAGTATTTGGCATGTAGCAATTTTGTGAACTCATCTTGAATGATATATATGTATGCTTAATGCCTCTCTATGGTTACATGATGTGCTATCCTTGTGGTGATGAAGTTATCTCTATTATAAAAGTTATAGTTACAGCAGGAAATCAGTTCTGACCACTTTTAGTAGAACGGCCATATCTGGAGTTCTATTTCGTCTTTTGACCTGATTCCAATTGGAGGTGAAACTTAACTCATAGGGCTACGTTTCATATTTTATGAGTTTTCCCAGATCGTCCATCTTAAGCCACTTTTACGTGCTCCAAGTTCGTACACAGATTCTGTATTTCTCTTAATTAACCTAGAAAGCATGGTTGATTAATTTTAGAAATTTCCTAACCATTACTTACTCATAATGACAAGTGAGCACGTGATTATAAAAAGGAATATGAGTCGGGATATACATATACATATGTGTGCAAACGAACCCTCTATGCACTAAATAACTTTAGATATACTCGTGTGAGATCAAGAAGTCGTGAGTCGAGTTTATGTAGTATGATTCAATGAACGAATAACTAAACTATATTATCCTTTGTAGAGACATGGCACCACGAAGGACCGGCGGATAAACAAGTGAAGAGGCCCAGCGAAGAGCCGAGCTAGCCGAGCTTATCTCTCAACAGATCAATGCCGCCATGCCAAACATTGCCACCCAAATAGCGGAGAATGTAACCGCTACACTCAACACGGCTAGAAGACAGATAGAAGACAAGATGGAGGAGAGAATGCTATTGATAGGAATGCCTACAAGGCTTTCACGTCTTGCAATCCCAAGGAGTTTCATGGGACAGAAGGTCCTATTGCATTGCTTACTTGGTTCCAAAGCATGGAAGCCAACTTGAACATCATTACCTGTGCACCGGCTGACCGTGTTAAGTTTGCTGCTAGTAAGCTTCAGGGAAGAGCTCTTACTTGGTGGAATCTCCAAGCGACTACTAGAGGTCCTGCAGCAGTCAATGCTTTGACTTGGGAGCAGTTTAAAGATGAGTTAAAGCGTGAGTATTGTCCACGAGAAGAGGTACAAAAACTAGAGATGGAATTCTGGAACCACGCCATGAGAGGACTGGAATTGGAGGCCTATGTGATCCGCTTTCACGAGTTGAGCGTGTTGGTGCCAGAGATGGTAACCCCTGTGGCTAAGAAGGTCGAGAGGTTTATCTATGGATTGGCACCTGAAGTTAGGTTGATGGTCACTGCAGCAAGTCCTACCACTCTGGAGCAGGCTATAAGCTTGGCAACCAGGCTAGTGAACGATTTGGTTAGGCGTGGGAAGTATACAAGAGGAGAATCAAGTTCGAGACAAGGTGGAGGAAATCGGGTTGGCGATCGAAAAGGGAATGGACCGGATAAGAGGCAAAAGATTGTGAGAAACTATGGGGTTGTGGATGCTAACCCCAATCCATATCGTGGCATGCCCCCAAGGTGCAACCGATGTGGTTATAGTCACTTGGGTGAATGAAAGCGTTGCACAACTTGCAACCGCATGGGTCACCTTGCTACTCACTGCCGAAGCGGGCCAAGGAATGAAGGACAACGAGGAGGATGTCACGAATGTGGAAGTACAGATCATTGGAGAAATGCTTGTCCTAGGTTGAGAAGAGCGCAAGGCAACCGTGGGAATGGAAATGGTAACCGTGGTAACTTTAGGAATGTTGGAAATCGCGGGAACCAAGCAAACCGAGGAAACAATGGAAATCAAGTCAATCGAGGAAATGTTGGGAATCAAGCTAATATTGGGAATCAAGGCAACAACGTTAACCAAGGAAATCGTGGGAATCAAGGAGGTCAAGCCCGAGGAAGGGTGTATGCCATGGGAGCGAATGAGGCACGTGATGACCCTAATGTCATCGTAGGTACGTTTCCAATAAATAATGTTTATGCATCTATGTTGTTTGATTCTGGAGCCGAAAGAAGTTTTATTTCCTTTGAATTTAAAGAATTGATTGATAAGAAACCTAGTGAACTGGAGGAAACTTATTATGTTGAATATGCTAATGGAAACGAGTATAAGGCTAAGGAAATTATTGCTGATTATAAGTTAACTTTAGATGAAAAGGACTATAGTATAGACTTGATTCCCATAGAAATAGGAAGTTTTGATGTGATAGTAGGAATGGATTGGTTGTCGAAAATGCGTGCTGAAATACTTTGCCATGAAAGGATCATCAAGATTCCTTTAGATAACGGCGAGGTGCTAATAGTTCAAGGCCATAAGGCGGGAGTCCAACCTAAGTTGGTGTCGTCCATGAAGGTGAGGAAGTATCTACGGAAGGAATACCACACATACTTGGCACAAGTAGTGGATAAGCGAGTGAAAGATAAGGATCCTCTCAAGGTAACAGTGGTTAGAGATTTTCTAGATGTGTTTCCGGATGAACTACCTGGACTTCCCCCAGCGAGACAAGTAGAGTTTACTATCGATTTAGTTCCCGGGGCAGCCCCCGTGGCTAAGGCACCATATAGACTAGCGCCCTCCGAAATGCGAGAACTCTCGGAACAACTGCAAGAATTGCTTGATAAAGGTTTAATCCAACCTAGTTCTTCGCCATGGGGTGCGCCAATTCTGTTTGTCAAGAAGAAGGATGGATCTTTGAGAATGTGCATCGACTATAGAGAGTTGAATAAATTGACGATCAAGAATAGATACCCGCTGCCGCGAATAGACGATTTGTTCGACCAACTGCAAGGAGCATCGCATTTCTCGAAAATTGACCTTAGGTCCGGCTATCATCAGTTGAGGGTACGAGAAGAAGATGTACCTAAAACGGCTTTCAGAACTCGCTATGGGCACTATGAGTTCCTAGTGATGCCCTTTGGTCTCACAAATGCCCCAGCCGTTTTCATGGACCTAATGAATAGGATCTGCAGGCCGTACTTGGATAAGTTCGTCATAGTGTTCATCGATGACATTCTGATATACTCTAGAAGCAAGGAGGAGCACGAGAAGCACCTGAGGATAATCTTGCAGCTACTTAGGGACGAGAAGCTATATGCTAAGTTTTCTAAGTGTGAATTTTGGCTCCGTCAAGTCCAATTTCTGGGACACGTTGTGAACGAAGAAGGGATTCATGTAGATCCGTCTAAGATAGAGGCAATCAAGAAATGGGAGACACCCAAGACACCAACGGAAGTGCGTAGCTTCCTAGGTGGCGGGTTATTATAGGAGGTTCAATCATCAGGGATTTTCTAAGATTGCGGTACCTTTAACCCAATTAACCCAAAAGGCAAGAGAGTTCGAATGGGGTGAAGAACAAGAGCAAGCGTTTCAAACGCTTAAGGACATGTTGTGTGAAGCACCAATACTAGCATTGCCGGATGGAATGGAAGGATTTGTAGTATATTGTGATGCGTCGAATAAAGGGCTAGGGTGCGTACTAATGCAAAGAGACAAGGTGATTGCATACGCATCAGGCAATTGAAGCCACATGAGAAGAATTATTCGACACATGATTTGGAGCTAGGAGCCGTAGTGTTTGCCTTGAAGATATGGCGACATTATCTTTATGGAACCAAGTGCACCATATTTACTGATCAAAAGAGCTTACAACACATCTTCGATCAGAAGATGTTAAACATGAGGCAAAGAAGGTGGATGGAGCTACTTAACGATTACGATTGCGAAATTAAGTACCACCCAGGAAAGGCAAATGTTGTTGCTGACGCCCTTAGTAGGAAGGTGAGCACTAGGGTGTCGAAGACTAGAATTTATCACTTACAGGTGAAAATGTCTCTAAGGGACAGATTCTTAGAAGATCAAGCCAAAGCTTTTGAAGGGAAGAACATTGAAGAAGAGGCATTGAGTGGAGTAGAAACAAGGTTCGATAAGGATGACGAAGGTATCTTGTATTTCAAGGGAAGAGCTTGGGTCCCAAATATCAACGGGCTGAGAGAGGTGTTAATGAATGAAGCTCACAATTCAAAATACTCGATTCATCCAGGAGCAGATAAGATGTACCAAGGTCTAAAAAGGGACTTTTGGTGGCCTGGGATGAAAGGTGATGTAGCTCTATATGTGAGCCGATGCATGACTTGTGCGATGGTCAAAGCTGAGCACAGAAGCCAGCTGGACTTTTAAAGCAGCCGGAAATACCCGAGTGGAAGTGGGAGCAAATAGCAATGGACCTAGTGACGAAATTGCCTCGGACAAAGAAAGGTCATGATGCTATATGGGTGATTGTTGATCGTCTTACGAAATCAACCCATTTCATCCCCATCAAAGAAGACTGGAACACTGAACGTTTAGCACATTTGTACGTTGAAAAGATTGTGACATTGCATGGTGTACCTCTATCCATCATATCCGATAGGGATGGTAGGTTTACCTCACGTTTCTGGGGTCTTGTGCAAGAAGCAATGGGCACTACGTTATCATTAAGCACGGCTTACCACCCACAAACGGATGGGCAAAGTGAGCGTACAATACAAACATTGGAGGATATGCTAAGAGCTTGCGCATTAGAATTTAGTGGAAGTTGGGATGAACACTTGCCATACGCAGAATTTACTTACAACAATAGTTATCACTCTAGCATACAATGCGTGCCGTTTGAAGCTCTATACGGGCGTAAATGTAGATCACCCATGTGTTGGGTAGAGGCGGGCGAGAGAAGCCTAGCTACCGTTGACTTTATCCAAGAGACAACGGACAAAGTGGCGATTATTAAAGAAAAGCTTAAAGCCGCGAGAGATCGGCAAAAGAGTTATGCGGATAAAAGGAGGAAGCCCCTAGAATTTGAGGTTGGCGACAAGGTACTATTAAAGGTGTCGCCATGGAAGGGAACCGTAAGGTTCGGCAAAAGAGGAAAGCTGAGCCCCCGATACATCGGGCCATTTGAAATTGTTACTAGGATAGGCCCCGTAGCCTATAAGTTGAAATTACCCCAAGAATTGGGAGATGTTCATGACACATTCCATGTGTCAAACTTGAAGAAATGTGTGGCGGATGACTCGAAAGTGGTCCCACTTAAAGAACTACGTGTGGAGGATAAGCTCCAATTTCGTGAGGAGCCAATAGAAGTTCTCGATCGCGATGAGAAACGCCTAAAGAGGAGCAAGATCCCTATTGTTAAAGTTAGATGGGATACGAAACGCGGACCCAGAGTTTACATGGGAGCGCGAGGACTTTATACGCGAGAAATATCCGCACTTACTCCCTAAGCAAATTCAAATTCTGAGACGGAATTCTTCTAAGGGGGTAAGGATGTAACAACCCTACTTTTTTAAATATTATATATGAACTAGTTATGTTGCCTATGATCTCGCAAGCCATAGTTATACTTAAAGCTAGTAGATAATGCCCTAAATTAGCAATCTAAAGCTATTGTTCAATTCTAAATAGGAATTATAAAGTACCATTTAACAAAAATTTATTTATGATCAATCAGATTATCTAAACAATAATGTAAGTCTCACAAGTTGAGATAACCATCAAAAATCCTTACGAAGGTCCAACAATTTGATCATTTAGCTAATTAAAGTAAATTCGGTCACAAAAATAAAATCTCTATTTCAAAATATGTTATAAGTTCGTATGCGCATAAAAGCGTTTAAATCATTAAGTATATATATATACATACATATATGCTTAAAATAAATACAAGTTTATAATCAAAGGCTTATGTAACAAATTAAAAACACAAAAATGTATACATACAAGCATATATACATGACACATATACATATATACACATGCTAGAATAAACATTAACTTATACTACAAACTAACACAATTTACCTTATAATACATACACAAATACATATACATACACCTAACAAATATATACACCTTATATACACAATTTTTATAAAAAAAAAATACAAACAAACCCTCCCCATGCCCTTATGAGGCCGGCCTCCCTCCCCCCATTTCACACTCCACCCTTTTGATTTCAAACACACTTTCTCTCTTGGAACTCACCACTCTTCTCACACTCTTCACTTCTTTCTCACACACAACCTCTTTTCTCTCAAAAACTCTTCCATCTCTTCCTTTTCTCCCTCTTATTTTCGGCCAAGAAAAGAACAAGAACAAGGCAAGCTTAAATCAACATAAACATATATTAATAATAAGGGTTTTAAGCTAGATTGTTAAGGGCTAATTCAAGGTACATTCAAGGGTTGTTCTAGGCTTAGATTCAAGGTATTATAGGGGTTTGAAGGCCACGAAAATCTGCCCAAATTCTTCATCCAAAACCAAGTTCAAGAAGGTATAATCTTCATCCTTTTTACTAGATCTAATCTTGTTTTGTTTATATTCAAAGGTTTTATCAAAAACTCATACTTTCTTCTTGTTTTCTTTGTAATATACACTTAATGAGGCAAAGTTGATAGGATCTTTCTTTCCATGCTCATGCATGTCGAATCTAATAAGAAAGATCCAAGGATTCAACAAGTTTAAGACCCAAAAGTGTGGTTATAGATTAGTAGCTTTTAAAGTGACTTTCTTGTTGATAGATCTATATGTTTTTGTATATTTTTGAAGAGTATATTCTGAGATTTTTCATATAAAAGATGTTTTTATATTGTTGAAAGTTAGATCTATAAAAGTTGATAGTAAAAAGTGTTGATTGAATGCATATATGCTAGATTTAAGAAAGTTGGATCTTTTGTTGGATTATGAGATGGATATGGACTTGTTATAAGTGAAAAATATGTTAATATTAGTGTTAATATTCTGGAAAAATTGATAAAATATCAAGGATATAAAGCTTGAATCAAAACATGTTAAATAAGCTAGAAATCACAAACCGAAAACACGCAAAAATGCATTTTGAGCACACACATGCACCATAATCTTATGACCAAGAAAATATGATAAACCTACTGGAAAAATGTTGAAATAAAAGCACAAAACTCAGATCTATTGGTTCATGACAACAACAAGCTCAAAAATCACCTTTTCGGGTCAAATAATCACTAACTGAAAGCACTAAATTGCACATATCACACCACCACCACTCTCACGATTTTGGACACCAAAATATGATGAACTTTCTGGAAATAATGAAACAAGAATGAAAATCCATTTTGAAGCACTTTAATTGCTCAAGAAATGAGGCTAAAATCACTATTTCGGTAAACGATTTTTAATCATAAAACCCTCAAAATAAGCAAGACACAAGAGAGGTTGAATGGATATGATTTTGTATGAATAAAAGTTGCCTAAAAGGCCTGAGATTTTTGACCAAAATGTTTAGTGGTGATTTCTATGAATTTTCATGAATTATTGAAGTTAAATAGTAATTAAAAGACATAAAAATCCATAAATAAATTATGTAAATCAAGAATGAAGTTAAATCATCTTAACCATTGATAAAAATAACTAAAACCTACTGGAGAAAAATAGTTAAAAGGCAAGAGACATGTGTTACATAATTTAAAGATAAATAATTAAGTAAAAATTAATTAAATATTATTATTAAAATAAATGGAAAATACACAAATAAAAGTATAAATCATGAAATTATAAATTAAGGAGCATATATATCAGAAGATAATTCAAATGAAATTATCCATAATTTATAAATCAATTATGACACTTAAAAGTATTTTTAAGGAATTATTTAATTAATAAATCAATAAAATGAATAAATAATTAATTAAATAATATTAAATTAAACATATAATTACAAATCAGAAAAATATACATAAATATTAATATTATAAGACCACTAATGTCAAATATTATTACTAAGCAAAGTATACAATGGAAATCATATAAATCAAAGCCAAACTACCGAAATTCCAATAAACGTACAAAAACGTATAATGAGAAAACGACTTCTACCACCAAATCCCTTATACCCAAACAATGAGAACATCATAATGCACTTAAATTCCATAATCTAATGACAACCAAATATGGGCAAGTCTACTAGTATACATCTCATGATCTAGCTCACTAGTTCATGTCACGCGAACTTACGCCGCGAATATATACGTTATGGTTTAGGCTTGCTTGAGGCGCAACAAATCTAAGCGAAGGAATCACATTTGATCAGCCCCTATTCACTCTCTAATCAAGTGAGTCATAGCCCCCTTTCAAACTCTTTTATATGTTTTACTTCGGGGTGAAAAGCATGATTAATTAAATGACTTTCTCTTATGAAATGATTCTTTGAAATAATGATAATGATATGGGAATTATATTGTATGTTCAACGTGTTATATGTTATATGATGAGCTTGAGTACTGTCAAACGGTGGTCCCCTGTACACTACTATTAACTCATTTGAGGCCTGTAGTTAGAGGGTTGCGCAACTAGGACTTGTCCCCTCATCCACTATTATAGGTAACGGTGGGATGTTTGGTCTGCCTTGGTGGCCACCTTCATCGCCAGTCTGGCCTCGCGGTGCTCTAACTACTATATATTTATGGCGTCTCCATGGCACGACCTTGGTTATCTTTATGCACGTGATTGACAGCATGTGCTTATCATTATCTTATCATTTGGGACATTATATATTGATTATTGGGACATAACCGGTCTTAGTAGTGGCTCAAGAACAATCTCATCAAATTATGTCATGGTAGTCTTACCATTGACCCAGAGGTATTGATATTATATTATGGATGGCAATTATTGTTTGAACATACGGTTTGGGTATGGACAGTATGATGGAATTCTTGGAAATTTTATGACATCTTCTTTCTTGAATTGGATTAAATACATGTGTGTTGTTAGCATAATCCTATGAACTCACTCAACTCTCATAGTTGACACTTTTTCTTCATGCTTTTCAGGTCTAGGGCAGTAAGTTAGCTTTTGGACCGCTCCTTGGACGATGTGTTTATTTGTTGCATGTTGGACTAGTAACGCAAACATTTGATCTTTGATTATGAATTTGGTTATGTAATGTTTATTAAACGTCCACTTGAACTTGTTACCTTTGAATTCGAATGGCTTTTGAAACTTTATGTTGATGTTTGTTACTTAAATCTTTTGTACCATGTCGTTCTGTGGCATCTCGTGTTTCCGCTATAGTCGGGGTGTTACAAAAAAGATCCATATGGAGCATGTGAAGAGGTTCAATGATGCTAAAATTTTGCCTAGTTTTAAAACTGGCTCTCTTCTGCTTACCCATCTCACACCCTGGACATGGCTTTTCCTTATTGAAGGAAATTTGAGGTATCCCATCAACCAGTTGTTTGCGAGACAACTTGTTAATCTTCTTAAAATTAAGATGGGATAATCTTTTATGCCATAGCCAGTTGGTGTCCTCATCAGCTTTGGTATAGAAACATTGCTCTTTTGGAGCTGGTTCCATATCCATGATGTACCCATTCCCTTTTCTTGGTGCAATCATCACCACTTTCCAATCCTTGTTAAATATGGTGCCTTGTGCAATATCGAACAAAACTCTGAAGCCATCATCGCAAAGTTGGCTGACACTGATCAGGTTGTATTTCAAACCATTCACAAATGCAACTCTTTTGAATTCGACTTGTCCATTATTGAGCACACCATATCCTTCAGTCTTTCCAGATTGATCGTTACCACACGTCACTGTCGGTCCATCTTGGACAGTGAACTCTTCCAGTAGGGGCTTACATCCGGTCATAGTTCGGCCAGCAGCGCTGTCCAGATACCAGATATTCTTCTTTCGATCGCCCTACACACACAAAAATCATTAGTTCTTTTTGTGAACCCATCTTTTCTTGATTGGTCCACTGGACTTCTCTACAGAAGCCACAGTTGATTGTTGAGGTGTTGAACTGGAGGCATCTGGAGCATTATCACCAGCTCCAGGTGCAGGAGTAAAAACAATTGGTATTTGATACTTACTCCCTTTAATTTACCAGATTTTGTTCCAGATGGAACATTTTTTTGATTAGGTTTTGAAGGGAGTGATTTAATATTTTGTTTGAAAACTGGAGGTAATGAACCTCCTTCCAGATTGTTAATCCGGGCAGTACAACTCTGAACCTGTCGAGACAAAAGTTGGAGTTGACTTTCAGTTTAACCAAAATATTATTTTCATCAGGCAACTGAACCTTGGACCTTGGTTCAATTGGAGTTTTAGTCTGTCGGGTCTTGGGCACCTTAGACTTTTGAGGTAAAGGCTTGGTACCAGTGGCCTTTTTGACTGGAGCTTTAGCCTGTTTGGCTCCAGTTTTAACCTCAATGGGGGTGGTCTCAAAGGTTTCAGTTTCAACAGCTTCAGGTTGATCATAAGGTGTTTCAACCTTGAGAGCTGGAGGCAATGCATGAAGATCTGGTATGAGAGCTGCCATCTCCAGATCTCCAGATTTCCATGCATTCTTCTGGGCATCGATAGTTCTTGAAAATGCATCATAGTTTTTACCAGATGCTTTTACCCATGACTTGATAATCTTCTGTTCTTTTTCAAGATCAGAAAATAGTTTTTGATTATCAAGTTCTAAAGCCTCAATCTTTAAAACTGACTCCTTGAGAGCCAACTGGACACTTTGTAAATCATTCAGTTGTGGTTTAACAATGTTCAGTTCAATTAAGATAGTGTCAATATATCTTTTATTATCAGCTCTAACAGTTTCCACAAAAGCTAAATCACCACTTAATGATTCAGCCAGGTCCAGTTTAGTTCAGGGTCAATCTGGTGATCATAATCACATACCTTTTTCAAGATGATGTCCACCCATCTTCCAGTGATGACATCTTCTTTTGCCACGTGCTGCTGCTGTTGATCTTCCAAGGCCATGAAACACATGTCCCTTTCCTCTTCTTCATCAACTGATGAGTCATCAGAGTACTCCCATTTTCCCTCAGTTTGTGCCATTAAGCACTGATCCTTTTCCTTTTCCATGGACAGGAGGGCAATCTGGGCCTTAAGCTTCTTGTATTTAGCTTTGTAGCTATCATCAGGCCGATTGAAATTAGGGACAGGGGGGCCAGTTTGGTTGTTCAACTGACTAGATCTGCATTCCTTCATAAAGTGACCCTTCTTGCCACACTTATAGCATGTAAGATTGGTCTTATGCAGAGAGCTGGAGCTGGAAGCATTGTTGGGGCCATTAAATCTTTTAGATTTATGCTTAAACCTGTTAAAGGTTTTAGCAATCATGGCGACTAGATCATCATCGTCAGTTTCATTACAACCATCTATGTTTTCAGTGGTCAGGCCAGAGTTCAAGAAACTGTTTAACATCTCCTTCATCGAGTGTGCCTGGACACTCTCTGCAGACATTAAGGCAGCACAAGGTCGCTCAGGTATACTAGCAACCTTGGAACTCAGAGCATGGTTCATGGCATTTTGCTCAGCCACCAGTCTTGCAACATTATTATCTTCAGTGAATCTGAAGGCTCCATAGAGCGATGCAAGAGTATGGCTGTACAAGGTTTTACCTTGTCTTAAGACAAGAACCATGTTTCCCCATTTGGAAGGAAGAATATCAGAAAACTTCTCAAGAAGAATATCCTTATCCTTCTCTACACCCAAGCCTCTCAGCTGATTATGAGGCTAGAAAATCTGGTGTATGTACCAGTTAGACTTTCATTGGGCAAGGCAAAGAAGGATTCATACTTCTTGTTCAAGGGAACTTTTCTGGTGATAATAGTGTCATCACCTCCTTCAAACTGAATAACTAATTTGTCCTACATTGATTTTGCACTGGGGAACAGCACAAGTGTTGGAATTAGATCTTCAGGAACAGCCCCAAGGATCATGTTCTTGAGTCTGGTGTCCAGATCAACAAGTCTACGATCCTCATCAGACCAATGGTCTTCGGGCTTTTCTCTTGAACCTCTTCTTCCAGTTGGATCTAGAAGAGGACTCACCCCAAGAGACATGGGTATATATGGTCCATCCTTAAGGATTTTCAACATATACCTTTCAATCCCACCAAAATGCAAAAGCATTCTAGCCTTCCATGTACCAAAAGTCTCACTGTTTCCATCGAATTTAGGAACAGGAGTGATTGAGTAGTGTACATGGACATGGTTTGGGGTAGAAGGAGGAGGAGGATTGGTATTAACATTTTGAAAAGGTTGGGCATTATTATTCAAAGGGATTTCACCTTGACCAGAACCATCTCCACCTTCAGTAGTGTTCATCTTAGCAGATCTAGGCAAGTTTATTAGCCTTCTGCTCTAATACCACTTGTAAGTCCCAACTCAATAGATGACACTACCTGAAGACACCTCTATGTCGATGGTGGAGTTACTTTGCAATATATGCACTGAACTGGAGACGACCAGTTGCAGTGTGTATATACCAAGTTCTAGATATATTACTTATATAAATGACAATAAGTAAAGAACAATGCATAATAAATAACTTGTAAAGTAACTTGATGAGACAATATGTAATTTTCAATGTGTAATTTATTTATTGATGTTAAACAAATTACAAGGTTGTTGCGGAACCAAGATAATACAAAGAATGTAAATATCCTTACAACCTATGAAATACAATTGATCTACACTCGGAATTTCTCAAGACAATCGAAACACTTAAAGTTGTGAAATGTTCCTTTTAGCGATTGAGAGAATATTGCACAAATTCACCAAGAATATTGCAGGTTTGCAAAGTGTGAAGTGTTTGTATGTTTTCACTTGTTATTCTTATTGTGCAATGACTTGTATTTATAGGCAAAGTTAACATTTGGGATGTTAACTTTAGCCGTACAAATGTGGTTGAGATCATTTAAGGAATAGCATTTAATTCCTTAAAAAGCAGTGTAAAGTCGCATGATAAAGCAACTTTACTCAACCACCTTTATGTACCTTTTATTACTTAAATAATAAGATAAGGCTTATTATCCGGGTAAAGGTACATAAAGCATATAAGTCAATTCCTCGTAATCAGTGTAAAGCTTTGTAAGAGCTTTCCACTGATGGTCTCCAGTTTGTAACTGACTAGAATATCAACTGGCTTGCTGCCATTGCCATTCTCTATCTTCCATTTGTTGTCTTCGACTTCAACTGGAATGATTCTTCAACTTGGTCAGTTCTCAACTGGAGGAAGTCTTCAGTTGCGTTGACTGTACGGTGCAACTGGACTTCAATATATTTCTCGACAAATCATTTAGGTCTCCAGTTCACTCTGGTCAGTTTCATTGGGTCTCTAGATGCAACTGGAGACTGGCCAGTTTACCAGGTGAACTGGTCCTAACAGGTATTTTAGTCATATGAAAGGCTTAAAGTTTAATAAGAAAAAAGAGGGGATTTGCTTTATTAGGTATTATAGATTCGAGTAAATTAATTTTTTCGTCCCTAAAGTTTGCACGTTTTTCACTTTTGATCCCTTAAGTGAAAAAATATCAATTTTTACCTTAAAGTTGGCAAAATTTTGCAATTGAAGTCCTTTTGCCAAACGGTGTTAAGTTTCAGCCGTTAACGTCCGCACGTGCAAAACACGTGAGGGCATTAATGTCTTTTCCCCTTTACACTCGAGGGACTGCAAGTGCAAAATGTGTCATGTTCAGGGACGAAAATTACAATTTAATTTATTTATTATTATCATCATCTTCTTCTCAACTAAATTCTACCGACGACTATTATTCCGGTCATCTTCTCCGGCTAATTTTCTGACACAATTAAAACAATACAAACTATAAAATACACAAACTATAATCACTTATCAAAATACACAAATAAAACAATACAAAATAAAATTATACAAAATATACACTAAAAATATATTCAATACTAGACAATGGTTAAAAAACCTTGCAATTAGGGTAGTGGTGGCTGGCTGCGCCGAAGGTGTTGCTGATTGTGGCGACCAGCTGCGACTGTTGTGGTGGTGGTGGTCGTGATGTATGTATGTGTGTGTGTGTTTGTATGTGAGATGTGTGTGTTTTTATATATATACACATATATATACACATATATATATATAATATATATATATAGGGGTGGGTTATTTAAGAACCCCGAAAAAAAAGAAAAAAAGAAAAAGAGAGAAAGAAACATTTCTCCTTCTTTCCTCATATCCCCCCATGCTCGAGCGCTCATTCCATAATCCCCCTCCCCACCCTCGTTTTTTTATTTTTGGCGATCCTCCATTTTATCAAGATCAAATTTAAATCAGGAAGGGTATTCTCGTCATTTTAACATGTAATTAAAATATATATATATAATTATATATATATATAGGGGTGGGTTATTTTAAGAACCCCTAAAAAAAAGAACCCAAGAACCAATCCTAGCCATCCATTCATCAAGATCAAATTTAAATCAGGAAGGGTATTCTCGTCATTTTAACATCTAATTACAATATATAATGTGTTAATATAATATATATATATATATATATAGGGGTGGGTTATTTTAAGAACCCCTAAAAAAAAGAACCCAAGAACCAATCCTAGCCATCCATTCATCAAGATCAAATTTAAATCAGGAAGGGTATTCTCGTCATTTTAACATGTAATTACAATATATAATGTGTAAATTTCTCATTCTCGTTCTTAAGTGTGTGTAAAGTCCCAAACTCGATGGTTAACTCAGAAGTGTAAAATACAACAAGTCTAATAAGCACTAGAATGGACTAGTATTACTTGAATATAAATGCAAGAATATAAACAAAGTAATACAAGACTAAAAGCAATAAATTAAAGGTAGAACACAATGTAATTTTTCAAGTGTATTTTATTTATGATGTTAAATAAAATACAAGGTTGTGCGGAATCAAGATAATACAAGTATGTAAGTATCCTAACAACCTATGAATTACAAATGATCTATATTTGCCAAATAAACTCTTTGGATCGAGATACTTAAAGTTGTGAAGTATCCCTGTTTAAGATCGAGAGTATTTAGACAAATTCACCTTTAATGCTAAAAGTAATTTTAACGAAGAAATGACTTTGTATTTATAGGCAAACAAATTCACCAGTGAATTTGTGCCGTACAATATGGTTGCATGCATTTAATGAACCGACAAGATCATTAAATGCATTGGTTAAGGTACAAGGATAAAGTCACATCAATATGACAATAATCCTTTTAACCAACCACCTTTATACACGTAAGCACTTTGGTAAAGAACAAGTGGAATGTTCTTTGGAAAGTGTGTAAAGGCAAAAAGTCAATTCCTAATCAGTGTTCAGACTTGTAAGGTCTAGAACACTGACAAACCTCCAGTCGTAGATCTGGTAAGACTTCCAGTGGACTCCGCCATTTGTCAGTCTTCTTTATTCTGACTTCAGTCTTTGACTTCAGTGGAACGTCTTCAGTAGAATAGATCTGGACTGGGGTGAAGTCCAGTGAGCTAATCTGGAATACTCCAGATTTCCTATACAAGTATTTTGCTCACTGGTCTTCTATTATTTCTGAACAAATCTTCAGAGGGACTCTAGATTCCAAGTCTGAAGTTCGTCTAGTATTTATCATTTCTGAACAGATCTTCAGTAAGGCTCCAGTAGTCGAGTCTGGAGCGAGTCCAGTAAATCTGGACCTAACAAATTCCCCCTATTTGTTTAGAAATAATGCAAGTGTTTTCAAGCTTATATCTATACAACTTTGTATGCTTGAAAAACACTTGTTTTGACTTAGTCTAAAAATTTATTATTACTGGGAAACACTTTATAGATCATCAGTGTTCCAGTTTCATCTTTTAATTCTAACTTAGACTAAATCTGATCATTTACTTTGTGAAACAAAATATGCAACTATATTTACAGCCATCAACGAAAAATAAGTTACAATTTTGTGAAAATAAATACAAGTACAAGTAAATGATACAAGAGTTAGGTCCTTCTTTTCGACGTATGTCTAGGAGCATCTTCAGAAGCCTTTCTCTTTGGTGATGGAAAGGATGGAAGATAAACTGATGGTCTCATACCCAGAACAACTTCCATTTGTTGTATTCTTTTCCAAACCTTTTCAATCCTCTTCATAAATGCCTTGACATCAGGAGACAAATCAGTTTTACCTTTGAAAGTTAATCCTATCTCCTTCAGTTCAGTCCATCCAAAAGCTTGGACTGATGCATTCTACCTTTCATCAGTAAAGTTACCCTCTCTGGTCAACTTTATATTAAACCTGGTCATGCCTTCATGTTTTCAGCTAATTTGATTTCAGCACCTATGATCCTTCTGGTATCAGCCCTGAATTTCAATATTTCATCATACTTGGCTTTCTGCTTAGCCATCTGGATCATATATTCAGTTTCCTTGGATACTCTCTGCTGTTCCATGGCAGACTGGAGTTGTTCACGATTAATTTTGAGTGAAGTATCCAGAGGAATGAATGTGCTCAGATCTGCATCTTTAATTGCTTTGAGCTGTTTGGCAGTAAGTTTAGGAAAGCCTTTAATCTTCTTCCTGTACTCTAT
>CM067175.1:66010494-66156830 GCA_034093135.1 Erigeron breviscapus
GTAGTACCATCTAACAAGTTGGGACTTACACCAAAAACTTGACAGACATCATTCTCCCCTGGTTGAAAAGAACTCGACCTCGAGTTTTCCTTCAGATCAAGCCACCCGGGTTGAATGGGATATCGGGTCGTTGGGTTGAAACCATCAAATTCGATGTTTTAAACACGATGGACAAAGAAAAAGATGCTTCTTGATTCAAAAAACAAGGTCCAACTCTTCGAGTTTCCAACATCCATGAAAAAAGCCCTTTGATTATTTCATCACTGAAATGGCCGATCGCTTGAAATAGAATGCTTCCATGTCGAGCCATATGTTTTACAAGTGTTGGAATTTGTGATCTAGCATCCATGTCAAGATGAGTCATGTCGGCTGTTTTTTCATTCACCAAAAAGTTGACTTGTTGTGGACTAACAATGCATGATGATGTTTTGATATTATCCGTTTGAGATACAAGCAAATATATTCCATCATCATTTGCATTTTTGGGAGTATGGAAGTCTTCCAAAACTGCACCATCACCCATCCAAGAATACCATTCCTCATCCTTGTATTCATCATAGATGGGTGGATAATCATAGATTATATCATCACTAGAAGGCATCTTTATCAGGATTTTCGGCTCTGATACCAACTGATGCAGCGAGTAAAAGGGGATAAATAATTGAACCTGTTGATTCTCGCGAATGCTAGGAACAATTCTTCTAAAATTCGTTGATTCAAATAGAATACCGAAAATTAGGAAATTTCACACACACTAACACACGCTTGTGATAGGGAGGAAAATAAAACTTTTCATAGATTAATCAAAAACTACTTTACAAAGCATTGTAACCACATATATATAGTCACACTGTATTTAATTTCACCTCCATTATTATTCAATAACCGAATAATTTATGATCACAAACTCATCAAGTATTAAAATTATGAAGCCCAAAAGTCAAGCTTGTTTGACAACCTCTCACGTTCCAGCTTCAAATGGTTATTGCACACAATTGTAGATAAATTTGTCTTACTTCTAAGATGTCCAAAATCACCAAAAACTTGACAGACATCAGAATGAATAAACTACCCATAATTAAATCCCCAATCCGGGTTTTACAGTTTTCACTCGTATGAGTACCTGTCAAGTGCAACATAGGGGAAACACAACGAGCCGTGCAAATCTCTCTATAATTCCATGACAGGGTTCGTCTACTGTTAAACCTCGACACATTTCTAACCGTCAGCCTCGATAACAAATGCTTCAGATTCATTATATTTATTCTACCCAAATCCTATTTCTACACCCAAAATACCTTTTTTTTTTTGTCAGAAACACGTAACGCAGAAACTTTCAAGCAAAAATATGAAATTTATATACATGGTAATACAAAAGTCCTATATCTATCAAATGGGGACACAATGACACATGATATCTATCAAATGCTTAAATAAACCCTATGCATGCAAAACTATTCAAGCAGAACAAATTACATGTAAATATGTAATCATTATAATATATGTATATATATATATGGTGTATGTATATGAATGTAAAAGATGTAACCTGTAACTCTGAAAGGGATCAAGAACGACGATTTCATTTAAAAACAGAAAACAGAACAGTAGGGTGTTTGCTGAGGTTTTTTATTTCTAGCAGATTTATGCTTATAGTCCCTGTCTTTTAATAAAAGTGTACAAGTGTTATGTGTATAAGTGTATAAGATACTCTACACTATTGGTTTAGTTTACTATCTATTCAATTCATATAAATATTTTTTCTTTCTAGTTTTGTCGTCAACGACTTTTATTTTCCTAAAATGGTGTTATGCTTTTGTATAAAACGAACAGATTACATCCGTGTTTTGTTTCAGATATTTTTTCCTAACTTTAAAACAAACAAGAAAAATGCTAGAATGACAAACAAATTACAAGCAAAAAGGTACAAGCTTACTTGTCATATGAAGTGGACCAATTAAATAAATGTTTCTTGTTTTGTCTCATGTTTCTCTTTCCATGTTTGATTGGTTACATATAAGTGTGTAACCTTTTGTTTGTCAATGTAGCATCTAGCACGGTACCCGCATAATGCGTTAGCAATGACGATGACGCGAACTTATGGTGGTAGTAACTGGTGGCGATGACGGTGACTATTGGTAATAGTGATAACGTTGAATGGTGTAAGTTGACGTAAATGTAATTGATGTTAAGGTGGTACAAATCACAGGGACGAAAATTGTAAATTACTTCACTTTTTTTATTTGTGGGCCAGGAAAGCGACAGCGCACACAGAAATCAGGAAACAACCTTATACAGCTGCGCCTCATATCCGAATTCCATGACTATCGACATAATTAGTTAAAGATTATGATTATTAACGCAATAAAATATCACGAGGACATAATCATTTTTTAAAAGATACTGTAACTTGTTTAAAGTACTGTCCGTCTATTAAGTATTAACCATAACTTTAAAAAGCTGATTACAAAATTCTATAGGTAACTTATTATTCTGTTTACATACTCGCAAAAGATCATAAATAAGTAGAGAAACTGAAAAAGGTTGGTATATATATCGTAACATTTTTATACCATGTTGTATCTGTATGATAACATGTTACACTGCACTATACGTCTATATGTACAAGTTTATTTGTTTAAAATGATTCTATAAGATCAAAGGTTTTTTAAGGAAAAAAAAGAGAGAAGAAGTTAAAAAGACGTAGCCCCGGCCCCATTGACATTTGCAGCCATAATCGCTGTTTGTTTTTTATTTTATATACAAATATCTGCATATATAAAATATCTACTGTATATGACTATATCTATATTTCAACTATATCCAAAAAGTTATCCTAAATATATGCTTATATAAAAGGTGACACCACTACTTCACTACTACTCGTATATATCATCATCGTCCGTAAAAACATAAATACAAATATATATATTTTTCATATTATAACTTGTAAAGGTTTGAGCTAGCTAGCCAATTAAAATATACGAGTATATGGGTTCTTTAATGGGAGGTTGGGATTCTCATGTTCATGATGCTAAATCTAGTAAGTTTTATTTAATTTCATGCATGTTTGTTATAATTAATTTGTATTTGGCGATTTATCTACGTACGAATCTTACATATACATAAATATAATATATAATGGACTATATATATATATATATATATATATATATATATATATATATATATATATATATATATATATATAATAGGTATATATATATATATATATATATATATATATATATATATATATATATATATATATATATATATATATATATATATATATATATATATATATATATATATATATATATATATATATATATATATATATATATATATATATATATATATATATATATATATATATATATATATATATATATATATATATATATATATATATATATATATATATATATATATATATATATATATATATATATATATATATATATATATATATATATATATATATATATATATATATATATATATATATATATATATATATATATATATATATATATATATATATATATATATATATATATATATATATATATATATATATATATATATATATATATATATATATATATATATATATATATATATATATATATATATATATATATATATATATATATATATATATATATATATATATATATATATATATATATATATATATATATATATATATATATATATATATATATATATATATATATATATATATATATATATATATATATATATATATATATATATATATATATATATATATATATATATATATATATATATATATATATATATATATATATATATATATATATATATATATATATATATATATATATATATATATATATATATATATATATATATATATATATATATATATATATATATATATATATATATATATATATATATATGTCCAAACCAGTCATTCGAAAAAAATGTCATTAATTATCAATACGATTGCTGATTCAAATGCGGATTGTTATTTGTGCAGGTGGATAAATAGTAGATGGGCATTTTTAAATGAACCACCAGTGCTTGCATCTGAAACACCATTTCGATATGCTTCACAATTCCATGTTGCTCATGAACAATGAACATATCGACAACTCCAACAATAATCACACTACTACTCACGACATCATAAGCTTGAGCAAACTGTTCTTCGTGTGTTGTTTACGTTTTTGTATGTAACTCTGAAACGCCTATGTATGTTAAACTTTTGTGTCATTTGTTTACTAGTTGATATAATGTATAATTATTACGATGGTTAAAGTGTAAAAGTTTATGTTATTGTTCTATTGTATGCTTTCCTTCAACTCTTTATATATTATTTGTTGGTGGGTTGAAAGAAAAACTTTTTCTTAAATGAACAAGTCTTTATAAAGGTTGATCTCATTTGATTTAATAATTTTTTTTTTTGGATAAATAGTTTGACCATCCACAATTTTTTGATCAAAAGGTTTTCCTTAATTTGTCTAATGAATAGTGATGGAAAAAGTCTTACAAATTTTTTTCCATTGAATAAATTGAAGATGGTAGATTAATTAAGTAACGAAATAAAAAAGTTTCAAAAGTTTTTTTTTTATATTGTCGTTGCTCTAGGTATAAAATAGGACACGGTCACACGGACAACAAAAGAGTGCTTTGAGCTTGGCCCGTTTAATTTGAGAGTGTTTAATTTGAGATATATAGCTTGAGGTCAAGCTCAACTCATTTCGATTTCTTTGAGTAAAACTTGAGCACCCTATGAATGTTTTTAAAGGTTTGAGCTCTAAAGCTTTTTGTATATATTATTATTATTTAAATTAATTAACATTTTAGTTGTGTATTAAACTACTTTACAAAGTTATCAACTTTATTTTATTCACAATGATTTATAAAAAATATATAATAATAATAATAATAATAATAACGTAACTTATGTTATAAATTTAAGCTCATTTTAGGATCGAGATTAGGCAACTCGATTTTGGTGTTTTGAAGCTTGAGCTCGTTTATTAAACAAACTCCAACTTAAGCACCAAAATAAATTGAGTTCGTTTCAGCTTGGCTCGATTCAAGCTCTTAACGAGTGGAGCTTGAATATATAGTTAGGCTCGTTTACACTCTAAAACCACTTATTTAGTGATATTCACATTCCATAATTCCTTGGAGAGTCTTTATAGTTTATATAGGCATATAGCTTAACGAATCTAAAATTCACAGGCCCATCCAAATCTTTATGAAAAGAAAAGGTTGTGACCAGTGGTCATATATACCTATTTTAGCATAACTTTCAGCATAAATAGATTTGTCTTATCTTAAATAGTTCAAACGATAAAATAGATAAACAGAAACAGCCCGTAAGAACATGTCTAAAGTTATGCGATGCAAACATCGATCTTAAATCATACGTTATTGACTTATTGGGTAATCTAAAACATATGTAACACATTAGTTATATACACAAAATGTAAACTATGGACAATAAAGTGTTTGCACATCAATCTAACCCGTCGGAAATTTACTAATTTGTTTGTGTTTTGATTAGATTAGACCCTTCTATTATACCACCTATATATTTCATTATAGTAACTTGATGAGGTTTGATCATGGATGTTTTGGATGGTTAACTTGATTCATGTATGCAGGTCATAGTGTTGTTTTCTTTTATTGTCTTACTCCGTCTTCATAATTTTGGTTTTAGAATAGAAACCATTGTGCTAATGCTAATGACATTGTGATGGGCTTCATTGCTCGTTGTCTAGACGTCAGGTATAACTGTATAGGGCATCTATTGTGGGCTTGTGGCCCACTTCGGTAGTGCTAGAATTTAGTTTTGGTTGGCTATTAATTTGGTTGTACTTTTCTTTATTTCATTGCGAACTCTTGTGTCTTCTACATTTGTTAATAACTTAATATAATGGTTTTTGAATGAGTATTCTCCATCTTCAACAAATGCATCAAATCAAATAGTCTAAGAAACTTGACGTAAAATAAGAATATTTTTACATCAAATTACACCAAATGTTTACCTCAATTTGATTTTCTATCGAATATATTGGATAAAATATACAAATTTACCATTTAGAAATTATATGAATTAATCTGAGGATAACCAAAGTATAAAATAAAAGCAAAATAGTGTGTAAAATGATTGAAATAGAAGGTATTAAAATTTGGTGTAAACGATCCAAAAAGATAGTGTTATATTTAATGTGTATTAAGTGAACCTAACAATTTCTATTTTTAAATGAATAATTAATACATATTTTCATATTTAAAAAAAGTTAGACTTCATTAAATGTTTCTTAACTAATGCCCTAGGGCACTAGTAAGCAAATCCTTTTTTGAAATTAGAACATCAAATTTGGTGATTTGGTCCATAGATTGATCTTTGAAGATGGTTTAAATGCTCTTTATATTCATACGATACATTATCTTTTTTCAAAATTTCTTTTTTTAATTATCAGGATGAAAAATTTAACATGAGAAGTAATTTGTTGCATTATTTAAGATTAGCCTCAAAATTCTCCTAAAACTATAAGAAGGTAACATATGGTATTCACTAATTTTCTTTTCTAATATTGCTCCATGATTAATCATCTCCTTAATTTTATTCTTAACTTTTTAAGTAGTGTATATGATTGTACAAGCTAACTTTGGTTTTTTGAGTGGATTTGGAGTCAATATTCAGTAGGTGGGTAGGGACATAGAATATTGAGGCCGGCAATAGATAGCTCTAGACTCAGACTTATAATAAGGTATATCATGCCTTGCAATATTGCAATACTATATACTATATACATGTACTGTTTGTATATCATACTTTGTGATCACTGATCACTACCATCTCTATTATTGATTTGTGCGTGAAATCTGCAAAAGCTACTAGAAAAATACTCGTACAATGTAACGATGGTGGAAGACTGGAATTGGTATCGACAACTGGTGGTGCTGACATTAATGGCGAGTAGTGTAAGTAATTAATGAAAAAATTAATAAAAGTAGTTAATGCTTCGGGAAGAATCTAGAGTTTTGTTGTATTGTTTTAACTTCTAAACTTATTTGTATTTGTACTCGTTGCTTCTAGCATCTTGCTAGTTGCTTCTTTTATTTTTATAATAAAATTATGCCGTTTTAATAAAAATAAATTATTGTTGAGAAGGTATATGCATTTTATGAGTAAATAGACATTTAATATAAAAGTAATTTATATTAAGGAGATAAAATGTAATTAATAGGCATAAAGGTAATATGAAAATTTCCAAAATGTAATTTTTTTTTTGTATAGTAATAATAATAATATGAATATGAATATAGATGATATGGAAGTTTTTTTTTTTAAAGGCCGCGAATGTATACGATGATTGATCTATTAATTAATGCATGGTTGTTAGGTCCAGTTTACTGATAAATTAGAGAGTCTCCAGTTGTATCTGGAGACCAGATGATTTGTCCAGAAATATTAGAAGTCCAGTTGCAAGTGTACAGTTAATGCAACTAAAGACTTCCTCCAGTTGAGATCTGATCAAACCTGAAGACATTCCAATTGAAGTCGAAGACAACAAGTGGAAGATAGAAAACATTCATGGCAGCGAAGCCCAGTGAATGTTTTACCCAGATCAAGACTGGAGAACCATCAGTGTAAAGTACTTACAAAGCTTTACACTGATTACGAGGAAGGCCTTTTTACTTTATGTACCTTTATCCGAATAATAGCATTTATCTATGTATAAAGTACAAAAATACATAAAGCAGGTTGGATAAAGTGACTTTATGTCATACTTTATCAAGCATGTTCAAGGAATTAAATGTTATTCCTTAAATGCTCTCAACCATATTTGTACGGCAAGGTTGACATCCCAATGTCAACCTTTGCCTATAAATAGAGGTCTTTGCACAACCAAGAAACAACTTTGCATATTCGACATTTGCATATTCATGGTGAACTTGTGCAATATTTTCTCAATCGCAAAAAGGAACATTTCACAACTTTAAGTGTTTCGATTGTCTAGAGAATTTCCAAGTATTAGATCGATTGTATTTCATAGGTTGTTAGAATATTTACATTTTGTATTATCTTGGTTCCGCAACAACCTTGTAATTTATTTAACATTAATAAATAAATTACACTTGAAATTTACAACTCGTCTCACCAGATTTACTTACAAGTTATTTACTTATTGCATTGTCTTTACTTATTTACATTTGTCACCTTAATAAGTAATCCTCCAGTTAAACCTGGTATACTACACACTGCAACTGGTCGTCTCCAGATCAGTGTGTGTATTGCAAAGTATCTCACCATCGACATAGATGTGTCTTCAGTAGTACCATCTCTTGAGTTGAGACTTACAAGTGGTATCAGAGCAGAAGGCTGACATATTTGCCTAGATCTGCTTAGATGTCTACTACTGAAGGTGAGAATGGTTCTGGTCCAGATGAAACTAATGCTAACAATCCACCTGTTCAAATTGTTAATACCAACCCTCCTCCTCCTAATGCCCCTAACCATGTCCATTAATCTAATACTGTAACATCCCAAAACTTAATCGTATATGTTGACTAACGTCGTTAGGTCAAATTCTAAGTCCGTGATATGTTTATGTGGAAAATATGTGTTTATATGTTTATGTGCCCTATATGTGAGATTTAATTATCTTTAATGAATGACAATAAAGTGGACTAAATGATGTGTAAAAGGCCTTTGTAGTGTGCGAAAGTGCTTTAGTGTGTTATATGTATCCCCAATAGGTGTTTTTAAGCGAAATGAAGTCAATATGAAGTCCAGGGACTAGTTTTGCCAAAGGTGTAAAGTTAAAAACGGGTTTAGGTTAGGATTAGCCTAATCTAGGGTTATTTTCCAGCCTAAACATAATTAAAAAGCAAACACAAAGTTTCTTCAATCCCTAATTGATTTCTTAAGCAAAATCTTCAAGTTTTGGTCAATCGAATCGAGTGTTTTGTATTGAATTGGATCGGCCATCATTTGCTACAGGTAATCCATGATTCGTTGTCTATATTTTCATATCTAAAGATGTTATATATTGATTCAAATCTGATTTTAAAAGGGATTCTTAAAGAATTAGGGTTTATATTATGTTTTGGTTAATTAATGATCAAAACGGTGTTAAACGAGTCTAAGGTCGATCTTGATGATCAAAAGATGTTTATTTATGTCGAAAACATGTTTTGGGAGAAGATTTAGTCGTTCGTTTATGGAAAAATCGAAGAACTTGGTCGTTTTTGAAATCTGGACGAAATTACGTTAAATTCGTTAGGTGAGTCTGATTTTGTACTTGCGAAGATAATCTTCGTTTTGCTATCTTCGTAAGAACAAATCTATCTTCGTTTTGCTATCTTCGTAAGAACAAATCTATCTTCGTTTTGCTATCTTCGTAAGAACAAATCTATCTTCGTTTTGCTATCTTCGTAAGAACAAATCTATCTTCGTTTTGCTATCTTCGTAAGAACAAATCTATCTTCGTTTTGCTATCTTCGTAAGAACAAATCTATCTTCGTTTTGCTATCTTCGTAAGAACAAATCTATCTTCGTTTTGCTATCTTCGTAAGAACTGTAGCTAAGTTCGTAAGAAGGATTTTCCAGACTAATTTCGTGAGGTCTGTAAGGTTCGTTTGGGTCCCAAATGACTTATATTTTGTATATTAATGTATCTTAGGTGTCGGGGATTATTGTTAAGCACTTTTAGCCTTTCATTACGCGCGTACACTACTACCAGGTAAGATACACTACTTTTGTCACGCTGAGGGTGCAACAAAAAATGGTTTCATAAACTATAACCTCCATAACGGTAATGTATAACCTATAATGTGGATGGGTCGATATGGGAGGTACACGGATTAATGATATGACGATGCTTATGCCTAAAATGCTTCCCCGCAGATATGTTTATGACATGATATGTGATGTGTGATGATATGCTTAACGATATGATATGATATGACGAACGGTGGTTAATGATATGATGTAATGATGATATGTGCATGTATATGTGGCTTGTTCATCTAGAACACTAGACCTTTTTAGGTTACCATGACACGTGCACGTTTTATGGGCCCTAACGTGAAATGATGATAGATGATGACTAGTTTAGGATAACATAAGAAACCTACGAAATTACGTTAAATTCGTTAGCTGAGTCTGATTTTGTACTTGCGAAGATAATCTTCGTTTTGCTATCTTCGTAAGAACAAATCTATCTTCGTTTTGCTATCTTCGTAAGAACAAATCTATCTTCGTTTTGCTATCTTCGTAAGAACAAATCTATCTTCGTTTTGCTATCTTCGTAAGAACAAATCTATCTTCGTTTTGCTATCTTCGTAAGAACAAATCTATCTTCGTTTTGCTATCTTCGTAAGAACAAATCTATCTTCGTTTTGCTATCTTCGTAAGAACAAATCTATCTTCGTTTTGGGGGGGGGGGGGGGGGGGGGGGGGGGGGGGGGGGGGGGGGGGGGGGGGGGGGGGGGGGGGGGGGGGGGGGGGGGGGGGGGGGGGGGGGGGGGGGGGGGGGGGGGGGGGGGGGGGGGGGGGGGGGGGGGGGGGGGGGGGGGGGGGGGGGGGGGGGGGGGGGGGGGGGGGGGGGGGGGGGGGGGGGGGGGGGGGGGGGGGGGGGGGGGGGGGGGGGGGGGGGGGGGGGGGGGGGGGGGGGGGGGGGGGGGGGGGGGGGGGGGGGGGGGGGGGGGGGGGGGGGGGGGGGGGGGGGGGGGGGGGGGGGGGGGGGGGGGGGGGGGGGGGGGGGGGGGGGGGGGGGGGGGGGGGGGGGGGGGGGGGGGGGGGGGGGGGGGGGGGGGGGGGGGGGGGGGGGGGGGGGGGGGGGGGGGGGGGGGGGGGGGGGGGGGGGGGGGGGGGGGGGGGGGGGGGGGGGGGGGGGGGGGGGGGGGGGGGGGGGGGGGGGGGGGGGGGGGGGGGGGGGGGGGGGGGGGGGGGGGGGGGGGGGGGGGGGGGGGGGGGGGGGGGGGGGGGGGGGGGGGGGGGGGGGGGGGGGGGGGGGGGGGGGGGGGGGGGGGGGGGGGGGGGGGGGGGGGGGGGGGGGGGGGGGGGGGGGGGGGGGGGGGGGGGGGGGGGGGGGGGGGGGGGGGGGGGGGGGGGGGGGGGGGGGGGGGGGGGGGGGGGGGGGGGGGGGGGGGGGGGGGGGGGGGGGGGGGGGGGGGGGGGGGGGGGGGGGGGGGGGGGGGGGGGGGGGGGGGGGGGGGGGGGGGGGGGGGGGGGGGGGGGGGGGGGGGGGGGGGGGGGGGGGGGGGGGGGGGGGGGGGGGGGGGGGGGGGGGGGGGGGGGGGGGGGGGGGGGGGGGGGGGGGGGGGGGGGGGGGGGGGGGGGGGGGGGGGGGGGGGGGGGGGGGGGGGGGGGGGGGGGGGGGGGGGGGGGGGGGGGGGGGGGGGGGGGGGGGGGGGGGGGGGGGGGGGGGGGGGGGGGGGGGGGGGGGGGGGGGGGGGGGGGGGGGGGGGGGGGGGGGGGGGGGGGGGGGGGGGGGGGGGGGGGGGGGGGGGGGGGGGGGGGGGGGGGGGGGGGGGGGGGGGGGGGGGGGGGGGGGGGGGGGGGGGGGGGGGGGGGGGGGGGGGGGGGGGGGGGGGGGGGGGGGGGGGGGGGGGGGGGGGGGGGGGGGGGGGGGGGGGGGGGGGGGGGGGGGGGGGGGGGGGGGGGGGGGGGGGGGGGGGGGGGGGGGGGGGGGGGGGGGGGGGGGGGGGGGGGGGGGGGGGGGGGGGGGGGGGGGGGGGGGGGGGGGGGGGGGGGGGGGGGGGGGGGGGGGGGGGGGGGGGGGGGGGGGGGGGGGGGGGGGGGGGGG
Organism: Erigeron breviscapus; assembly: GCA_034093135.1. Classification (NCBI taxonomy): domain Eukaryota; kingdom Viridiplantae; phylum Streptophyta; class Magnoliopsida; order Asterales; family Asteraceae; genus Erigeron; species Erigeron breviscapus. Next base: position 66,022,326 of record CM067175.1, read on the forward strand.
GGGGGGGGGGGGGGGGGGGGGGGGGGGGGGGGGGGGGGGGGGGGGGGGGGGGGGGGGGGGGGGGGGGGGGGGGGGGGGGGGGGGGGGGGGGGGGGGGGGGGGGGGGGGGGGGGGGGGGGGGGGGGGGGGGGGGGGGGGGGGGGGGGGGGGGGGGGGGGGGGGGGGGGGGGGGGGGGGGGGGGGGGGGGGGGGGGGGGGGGGGGGGGGGGGGGGGGGGGGGGGGGGGGGGGGGGGGGGGGGGGGGGGGGGGGGGGGGGGGGGGGGGGGGGGGGGGGGGGGGGGGGGGGGGGGGGGGGGGGGGGGGGGGGGGGGGGGGGGGGGGGGGGGGGGGGGGGGGGGGGGGGGGGGGGGGGGGGGGGGGGGGGGGGGGGGGGGGGGGGGGGGGGGGGGGGGGGGGGGGGGGGGGGGGGGGGGGGGGGGGGGGGGGGGGGGGGGGGGGGGGGGGGGGGGGGGGGGGGGGGGGGGGGGGGGGGGGGGGGGGGGGGGGGGGGGGGGGGGGGGGGGGGGGGGCGTGCACGTTTTATGGGCCCTAACGTGAAATGATGATAGATGATGACTAGTTTAGGATAACATAAGAAACCTAAACTAAATGTGGTAAAATGCTCGAGCTAACTAGATGATGAGTGTTATGCATAACCCGTGCCTGACGGTGGATATAGGTACGCTGAGGTGGTTGCTTGGGTTGCTCCTTGCAACAGTCATACGTGGCGAGTAGTTTCGGGTGGTCTGATGACCCACCTAATGTCATGAACATAACGTGCTACTCAGGGATCGACATTGTCCTTCCTTAACGACGCAGATGGACCGTCGAAAGACTTCTCCATCAAGTCGGGTGTGAGGTTTCCTTGAGGTCGTATGACCGCCTGCACACAAACTCATACCCTATATGATAACGGTAACTTCGGTTACAACTTAACGGTGACCTAGTCACAATTTAACGAGATGAATCAAAGTGACGAAATTGATTAGGCACATTTAGGGTCATGAACTCTATGCTTATATGTGACGTGGATATGTTTATATGATGATATGTATGCCTAATTAAAATGACTTAAAGTTTTAAAAGGACGATTTAAATGGATGAAATGTTTTGCTTAAACCTGGTGTTATCTTACTTAGCTATTTATAGCTAACACTTGTTCTTTAAATGTGTTGTTCCCCTCAGGTTAAGCAGTGAAATGACTTGTGAAGCTTTGACGAGAGATGGGTAGAGGATCAAGAGGGCCTTAGTCTACCCAATAGTTTCTCATAGACTTTGTGATATTGTTTCCTCTTGGAACCCTATGTAATGACTGCTGTTTTGATTGCTTTATGTTGGGCAATCTTATGGATTTTCTTTTATTATTTCTACGATACGTTAGTAACACCACTATTGCTTCTCAACTGTTTTCCTTGTTGAGAGTTTTTAATAAATCGTTTCCGCATAATTGATGCCGTTAGGCAAAAGTTTTTGGAAATCCATATTTTTACGAAACGGGTGTTACAATTTGGTATCAGAGAAGTAGTTTAAGTGAACCAAGGCCTATTGACCATAGGGTTTGGACTTAAACTTAAGATGTGCATGCTAGGTACTCGTAGGATGCCTTAGCTAGTGATGACATGTGATGTAGGATGGGTTGGGATGAGTGCGAGTGTGATAGGGCTTACGAGATGTTTACGTTACGATGATATGTTTTAGCCTTATCTCAACGAGCTTTTGTTTTATTTTGCGCTTATCGACTCCACCATTTTATTGAAGGAAAATGGTTAACACTCGCAACCGCAACATCCAACGCGACGGAGCTACTGCTAGCGTTACTCCACCTGTCCATCCGGGTGCAGGTGCTTCTAATGCTGCTAATGCTGCTGCTAATGCTAATGTAAATCGTGTGAACCCCCGCCGTGTTAATCAACCAGGCTCATTGGGTCTGATGCCTCCACCACCTGGCAATCCTCCGAGAGTTAACGATGTAGTGGTGGATCAGATTCCCAATCAGGCGGAGATGTATAATCTTGTGCTAACTCTTCAGGCCCAGTTGGCCCAAACGCAAGAACAGTTGAATCAGGCGTTGGCAGCTAACGCAGAAGGAACTGGTAACAGTCACTCTGTGCCTTCTCACCACACTGAGCCACCAGTCGATGATGTCGTTATTCCCCATGCTAATGTTAATGTGGTTCCTCCTAATGATGTTCACGCCCCTCGATTCAAGTTTGAAAGTTTTCAGAAGTGTGGAGCTCAGAAATTCTATGGAACACTTAATGCAGTGGGTTGCATGGAATGGCTTGATGATACTGAGATGGTTTTTGAAGCTTGTGATTGTCCCGAGGATAAGAAAGTGTTGTGTGCTAGTAGGATGTTGAAAGAAGGTGCTCGGGACTGGTGGAAGAGCATTACCATTTCGATGACTCCAGCTATGGTATCTGCTATTACGTGGGCTAACTTCAGACAGAAATTTATTGAAGAGTATATTGGAGTTCATGAGCAGCGCAAAATGGAAAAAGAGTTTCGTGCCTTGACGGCTGAAGTGGGTAAAATCAATGATTATGCTCGTTCCTTTATGGAGAAGATGAAGTTCGTGGGCCATCTGTTCCGTACTGATGCAGATCAGGTTGCTTGCTATGTTGATGGTTTGCCTCCAAGTTATCGAGGTATCTGCAGGCAGCACAAGACTCTAACTGAAGCTATTAAGGAATCTAAGAAGCTGGACGATGATTTCGCTTCGGATAAGAAAGTTGAGAAAAAGGATGATGAAAAGAAGTCTGGTAATAAGAGGAGATTCGGTGGACCTAACCGTTTTGGTAAGAAATTCAAGGGATCTTCGTCCTCCGACAAGGGAAAGACAGACAAGGACGGAAAATGGTGCTCTAGCTGCAAAGCTATTCATTCTGGGCAGTGTTCTGCTAAGACCCGCAGGTGCAATAGGTGTGGAGCACAGGGTCATACTGTTGATGAGTGTACTGACAAAGCGAGATGTTATAAATGTGGAGACACAAAGCACCGTATTGCCGACTGTCCGCAAATGAAGAAGGACGAGGGAAAGAAGACGGAAGCCCCCAAAGCCAAAGCCCGTGCTTATCAGATGACGGCTGAAGAGGCCAAAGATGACGACCAGGTAGTTACTGCTACCCTTATTGTTAACTCCAAACCTGCTAATGTGCTGTTTGATACTGGTGCGAACAAATCTTTTGTGTCTACTCTGTTTGCTCCTAAATTAGACATGATTACGAGTCCCTTAAGGTGTCCTATTGAAGTAGAGGTGGCTAACGGCACAACGTCTATCGTACGTGAGGGTTATTCTGATTGTCCTTTAGAGATAGAGGGTCGGTGTTTTACTGCTAACTTGCTACCTGCTACTATCCATAGTTTTGATGTTATACTCGGTATGGACTGGATGTAGGCAAACTAAGTCACATTTTCTAGCTTATGTCATCGATTCTCGTATCGCGAAGCCTACAGTCTCTGATGTCGAGGTTGTTTCCGAGTTTCCTGATGTTTTCCCTGAAGATCTTCCAGGTCTTCCTCCTGATCGTGAGGTTGAATTTTCTATTGACCTCATTCCTGGTGCTACTCCTGTAGCCAAAGCTCCCTATCGATTAGCTCCGACGGAGATGAAGGAGCTGATGACCCAAATTCAGGAACTTTTAGATAAAGGTTTCATTCGTCCGAGTTCCTCTCCATGGGGTGCTCCTATCCTTTTCGTAAAGAAGAAAGACGGATCCATGCGCATGTGTATCGATTATCGCGAGCTGAATAAAAGAACGGTAAAGAATAAATATCCACTCCCTCACATTGATGATTTGTTCGATCAACTTCAAGGTGCTTCCTATTTTTCGAAGATCGACTTATGATCTGGCTATCATCAACTGAAGGTTGAAGAGGAAAGTGTAGCCAAAACAGCGTTCCGAACTCGTTATGGTCATTACGAGTTCCTTGTCATGCCATTCGGTTTGACAAATGCTCCAGCGAAGTTTATGGATTTGATGAACCGTGTCTGTCGACCATTTTTGGATCATTTCGTTATCGTTTTCATCGACGACATCCTTGTGTATTCAAAGTCGGAAGAGGAACATAGAGAGCATTTGAGGGCTGTCCTTCAAGTCCTCAGAGAGAAAAAGCTATATGCTAAGTTCTCCAAGTGCGAGTTCTGGCTAAAGGAAGTTCATTTCCTCGGCCATGTCATCTCCTCTGATGGTATAAAAGTAGATCCTTCGAAGATAGAAGCGGTGTCGAAGTGGGAGCAGCCTAAGTCTCCTACTGAAATTAAGAGTTTTCTCGGTTTGGCTGGCTACTATCGACGTTTTATTCAGGATTTCTCACGCATTGCCAAGCCAATGACTGAATTAACGAAGAAAGGTGTGAAGTTTGTGTGGACCGATGCTCAAGAGAAAGCCTTCACGACGTTGAAAAAGAAGTTGTGTGAAGCTCCAGTCTTAGCTTTACCCGAAGGAACCGATGATTTAGTTGTCTATAGTGACGCATCCATCACGGGGTTAGGGTGTGTACTGATGCAACGAGACAAAGTTATCGCTTACGCCTCTCGACAGCTGAAGCCACATGAGCGGAATTATCCTACTCATGACCTTGAGCTGGCTGCTGTTGTTTTTGCTCTGAAATTGTGGCGACATTATCTGTATGGTACGAAGTGTACCCTTTATACGGATCATAAAAGCTTACAGTATGTGTTTACTCAGAAGGACATGAATGTTAGACAACGACGGTGGATGGAGTTATTAAAGGATTATGATTGTGAGATTAAATATCACCCAGGCAAAGCTAATGTGGTTGCTGATGCCTTGAGCCGCAAAGGATATGCGAAGAGTAGGTTATGTGCAATGATTACGAAGGTTGAGTCGAACTTAATGGAACCTATTCGATTAGCTCCGACGGAGATGAAGGAGCTGATGACCCAAATTCAGGAACTTTTAGATAAAGGTTTCATTCGTCCGAGTTCCTCTCCATGGGGTGCTCCTATCCTTTTCGTAAAGAAGAAAGACGGATCCATGCGCATGTGTATCGATTATCGCGAGCTGAATAAAAGAACGGTAAAGAATAAATATCCACTCCCTCACATTGATGATTTGTTCGATCAACTTCAAGGTGCTTCCTATTTTTCGAAGATCGACTTATGATCTGGCTATCATCAACTGAAGGTTGAAGAGGAAAGTGTAGCCAAAACAGCGTTCCGAACTCGTTATGGTCATTACGAGTTCCTTGTCATGCCATTCGGTTTGACAAATGCTCCAGCGAAGTTTATGGATTTGATGAACCGTGTCTGTCGACCATTTTTGGATCATTTCGTTATCGTTTTCATCGACGACATCCTTGTGTATTCAAAGTCGGAAGAGGAACATAGAGAGCATTTGAGGGCTGTCCTTCAAGTCCTCAGAGAGAAAAAGCTATATGCTAAGTTCTCCAAGTGCGAGTTCTGGCTAAAGGAAGTTCATTTCCTCGGCCATGTCATCTCCTCTGATGGTATAAAAGTAGATCCTTCGAAGATAGAAGCGGTGTCGAAGTGGGAGCAGCCTAAGTCTCCTACTGAAATTAAGAGTTTTCTCGGTTTGGCTGGCTACTATCGACGTTTTATTCAGGATTTCTCACGCATTGCCAAGCCAATGACTGAATTAACGAAGAAAGGTGTGAAGTTTGTGTGGACCGATGCTCAAGAGAAAGCCTTCACGACGTTGAAAAAGAAGTTGTGTGAAGCTCCAGTCTTAGCTTTACCCGAAGGAACCGATGATTTAGTTGTCTATAGTGACGCATCCATCACGGGGTTAGGGTGTGTACTGATGCAACGAGACAAAGTTATCGCTTACGCCTCTCGACAGCTGAAGCCACATGAGCGGAATTATCCTACTCATGACCTTGAGCTGGCTGCTGTTGTTTTTGCTCTGAAATTGTGGCGACATTATCTGTATGGTACGAAGTGTACCCTTTATACGGATCATAAAAGCTTACAGTATGTGTTTACTCAGAAGGACATGAATGTTAGACAACGACGGTGGATGGAGTTATTAAAGGATTATGATTGTGAGATTAAATATCACCCAGGCAAAGCTAATGTGGTTGCTGATGCCTTGAGCCGCAAAGGATATGCGAAGAGTAGGTTATGTGCAATGATTACGAAGGTTGAGTCGAACTTAATGGAACCTATTCGATTAGCTCAAATTGAAGCGTTGAAGGAGGAGAATGTGAAAGAGGAGTCTATTGGGAAAAAGAAGAAAAATAGACTTGAAATGGAAGAAAATAGTCGCGGTCTTCGAACTTACAAAGGTAGAATATGGGTTCCTCTATATGGAGGCAATCGTGAGTTAGTGATGGACGAAGCTCACAAGACTAAGTATTCTGTACACCCTGGTGCCACAAAGATGCATGCGGACTTGAAGCCGATTTATTGGTGGCCCAGTATTAAAAACGATGTGATGATGTACGTACAGATGTAGGTCCTTGGTAACTGATCGTCAACGAGAACGCTTATAGTTATGACGAGAGTGCGGAATCCTCTCGTGATAACCTGTTTGCTTAACTATATTATCGTCTTTCGTTGTTAATACAACCTAAGACCTTAAACGCGCGCGGGTTTGCAATTGGACAGAGTTTAGACGTATTATCTTAATTAACTGTTAATCAATACGTATTATGTGTGTGTATTTATACTATACTGTTCATAAACGCGTGCTAATATGGACCGTATATCTTAAAGCCCATAGCCCATTAACAAACGCGTGTTTATATGTAAACACGTGATGACCACGTGTTTAGACAAACTCGTGTTACTGTAGCACGACTTTAGGCAAACTCGTGTTACTGTAGCACGAGTTTGTACACACTTCCTTTTGTCATCTTTTAAGTATACTTTAATTACTTAAAACGTGACTAGTTTATCACTTGTATCTGTATGTTATTTATAATCACATTCATACAAGTCGTAAACATTAAATCATACCAAAACTCTGATCAATATGTAATCATTCACATTACTTAAGTCCAAATAACAAGTTTAAACATAACATAAGTCTATGATTACATATTACAAAACACGAACATATACTGATCAAATCACTGTTGCTGTTGTCAACAGAATCATGCACTTACAACAGAAGTGTTTGACATGTGCTAAAGTAAAAGCTGAACACCAAAAGCCTTACGGGAAGTTTCAGCAACTCGAGATCCCTGAATGGAAATGGGATCGCATTACGATGGATTTTATAACCAAGCTTCCAAGAACGCCTCGTGGTCACGATATGATATGGGTTATTGTCGATCAATTAACGAAGAGTGCCCATTTCCTCCCAGTTCGTGAGAATGCTCCTATGGAGAATTTCGCTACATTGTATATTAAAGAAGTGGTTACTAAACATGGTGTTCCGATATCGATTGTGTCAGATCGTGATGCTCGATTCGTTTCCAACTTTTGGAAGAGTTTTCAACGGGAATTTGGTACTCAAGTCCGTCTGAGCACAGCCTATCATCCGCAGACTGATGGGCAAAGTGAAAGGACTATTCAAACGCTTGAAGATATGCTCAGAGCTTGTGTGATGGATTATGGTGGTTCATGGGATAAACACCTACCTCTTGTTGAGTTTGCGTATAACAATAGTTATCACGCGAGCATTGGAATGCCACCTTTTGAGATGTTATATGGTAGAAAGTGTCGGACTCCTAGTTGTTGGTTGGAGCCCGGGGAAAAGCAATTTGCTGGACCCGAAGTAGTACAAATTACGGCCGATAAAGTTAATGTTGCAAAGAAAGCCTTGCGTATTGCTCGCGAAAGGCAAAAGTCATATGCCGATAAGAAAAGGAGGCCGTTTGATTTTAAAGAAGGTGAAATGGTTTTACTCAAGGTGTCGCCTTGGAAAGGTGTATTACGATTTGGCAAACGAGGAAAGCTAAGCCCTAGATTCATTGGACCTTTTAAGATCATTAAGAAGGTTAATGAACAGGCATTTCAACTGGAATTACCTCCAGAACTTCATGGAATTCACAACACATTTCATGTGTGTTATCTACGTAAATGCTATGCAAATGAAGCGGATGTCATTCCACTCGAGGACGTAAGTATTGATCCAAACAAGCAGATTGTTGATGAACCTGTTGCTATAATGGGAAGGAAACAAAAGAAGTTACGACGAAAGACTATCGATCTAGTTCTTATTAAGTGGAAACACAATCACGGCGAAAGTATGACTTGGGAGACCGAGTCCGTAATGCGGGAGACCTATCCCCACCTTTTTGATGCTGAAGTGATTCCGGGGACGGAATCCTCTTAAGGGGGAGGTAATTGTAACATCCCAAAACTTAATCGTATATGTTGACTAACGTCGTTAGGTCAAATTCTAAGTCCGTGATATGTTTATGTGCCCTATATGTGAGATTTAATTATCTTTAATGAGTGACAATAAAGTGGACTAAATGATGTGTAAAAGGCCTTTGTAGTGTGCGAAAGTGCTTTAGTGTGTTATATGTATCCCCAATAGGTGTTTTTAAGCGAAATGAAGTCAATATGAAGTCCAGGGACTAGTTTTGCCAAAGGTGTAAAGTTAAAAACGGGTTTAGGTTAGGATTAGCCTAATCTAGGGTTATTTTCCAGCCTAAACATAATTAAAAAGCAAACACAAAGTTTCTTCAATCCCTAATTGATTTCGTAAGAACAAATCTATCTTCGTTTTGCTATCTTCGTAAGAACAAATCTATCTTCGTTTTGCTATCTTCGTAAGAACAAATCTATCTTCGTTTTGCTATCTTCGTAAGAACAAATCTATCTTCGTTTTGCTATCTTCGTAAGAACAAATCTATCTTCGTTTTGCTATCTTCGTAAGAACAAATCTATCTTCGTTTTGCTATCTTCGTAAGAACAAATCTATCTTCGTTTTGCTATCTTCGTAAGAACAAATCTATCTTCGTTTTGCTATCTTCGTAAGAACAAATCTATCTTCGTTTTGCTATCTTCGTAAGAACAAATCTATCTTCGTTTTGCTATCTTCGTAAGAACAAATCTATCTTCGTTTTGCTATCTTCGTAAGAACAAATCTATCTTCGTTTTGCTATCTTCGTAAGAACAAATCTATCTTCGTTTTGCTATCTTCGTAAGAACAAATCTATCTTCGTTTTGCTATCTTCGTAAGAACAAATCTATCTTCGTTTTGCTATCTTCGTAAGAACAAATCTATCTTCGTTTTGCTATCTTCGTAAGAACAAATCTATCTTCGTTTTGCTATCTTCGTAAGAACAAATCTATCTTCGTTTTGCTATCTTCGTAAGAACAAATCTATCTTCGTTTTGCTATCTTCGTAAGAACAAATCTATCTTCGTTTTGCTATCTTCGTAAGAACAAATCTATCTTCGTTTTGCTATCTTCGTAAGAACAAATCTATCTTCGTTTTGCTATCTTCGTAAGAACAAATCTATCTTCGTTTTGCTATCTTCGTAAGAACAAATCTATCTTCGTTTTGCTATCTTCGTAAGAACAAATCTATCTTCGTTTTGCTATCTTCGTAAGAACAAATCTATCTTCGTTTTGCTATCTTCGTAAGAACAAATCTATCTTCGTTTTGCTATCTTCGTAAGAACAAATCTATCTTCGTTTTGCTATCTTCGTAAGAACAAATCTATCTTCGTTTTGCTATCTTCGTAAGAACAAATCTATCTTCGTTTTGCTATCTTCGTAAGAACAAATCTATCTTCGTTTTGCTATCTTCGTAAGAACAAATCTATCTTCGTTTTGCTATCTTCGTAAGAACAAATCTATCTTCGTTTTGCTATCTTCGTAAGAACAAATCTATCTTCGTTTTGCTATCTTCGTAAGAACAAATCTATCTTCGTTTTGCTATCTTCGTAAGAACAAATCTATCTTCGTTTTGCTATCTTCGTAAGAACAAATCTATCTTCGTTTTGCTATCTTCGTAAGAACAAATCTATCTTCGTTTTGCTATCTTCGTAAGAACAAATCTATCTTCGTTTTGCTATCTTCGTAAGAACAAATCTATCTTCGTTTTGCTATCTTCGTAAGAACAAATCTATCTTCGTTTTGCTATCTTCGTAAGAACAAATCTATCTTCGTTTTGCTATCTTCGTAAGAACAAATCTATCTTCGTTTTGCTATCTTCGTAAGAACAAATCTATCTTCGTTTTGCTATCTTCGTAAGAACAAATCTATCTTCGTTTTGCTATCTTCGTAAGAACAAATCTATCTTCGTTTTGCTATCTTCGTAAGAACAAATCTATCTTCGTTTTGCTATCTTCGTAAGAACAAATCTATCTTCGTTTTGCTATCTTCGTAAGAACAAATCTATCTTCGTTTTGCTATCTTCGTAAGAACAAATCTATCTTCGTTTTGCTATCTTCGTAAGAACAAATCTATCTTCGTTTTGCTATCTTCGTAAGAACAAATCTATCTTCGTTTTGCTATCTTCGTAAGAACAAATCTATCTTCGTTTTGCTATCTTCGTAAGAACAAATCTATCTTCGTTTTGCTATCTTCGTAAGAACAAATCTATCTTCGTTTTGCTATCTTCGTAAGAACAAATCTATCTTCGTTTTGCTATCTTCGTAAGAACAAATCTATCTTCGTTTTGCTATCTTCGTAAGAACAAATCTATCTTCGTTTTGCTATCTTCGTAAGAACAAATCTATCTTCGTTTTGCTATCTTCGTAAGAACAAATCTATCTTCGTTTTGCTATCTTCGTAAGAACTGTAGCTAAGTTCGTAAGAAGGATTTTCCAGACTAATTTCGTGAGGTCTGTAAGGTTCGTTTGGGTCCCAAATGACTTATATTTTGTATATTAATGTATCTTAGGTGTCGGGGATTATTGTTAAGCACTTTTAGCCTTTCATTACGCGCATACACTACTACCAGGTAAGATACACTACTTTTGTCACGCTGAGGGTGCAACAAAAAATGGTTTCATAAACTATAACCTCCATAACGGTAATGTATAACCTATAATGTGGATGGGTCGATATGGGAGGTACACGGGGATTAATGATATGACGATGCTTATGCCTAAAATGCTTCCCCGCAGATATGTTTATGACATGATATGTGATGTGTGATGATATGCTTAACGATATGATATGATATGACGAACGGTGGTTAATGATATGATGTAATGATGATATGTGCATGTATATGTGGCTTGTTCATCTAGAACACTAGACCTTTTTAGGTTACCATGACACGTGCACGTTTTATGGGCCCTAACGTGAAATGATGATAGATGATGACTAGTTTAGGATAACATAAGAAACCTAAACTAAATGTGGTAAAATGCTCGAGCTAACTAGATGATGAGTGTTATGCATAACCCGTGCCTGACGATGAATATAGGTACGCTGAGGTGGTTGCTTGGGTTGCTCCTTGCAACAGTCATACGTGGCGAGTAGTTTCGGGTGGTCTGATGACCCACCTAATGTCATGAACATAACGTGCTACTCAGGGATCGACATTGTCCTTCCTTAACGACGCAGATGGACCGTCAAAAGACTTCTCCATCAAGTCGGGTGTGAGGTTTCCTTGAGGTCGTATGACCGCCTGCACACAAACTCATACCCTATATGATAACGGTAACTTCGGTTACAACTTAACGGTGACCTAGTCACAATTTAACGAGATGAATCAAAGTGACGAAATTGATTAGGCACATTTAGGGTCATGAACTCTATGCTTATATGTGACGTGGATATGTTTATATGATGATATGTATGCCTAATTAAAATGACTTAAAGTTTTAAAAGGACGATTTAAATGGATGAAATGTTTTGCTTAAACCTGGTGTTATCTTACTTAGCTATTTATAGCTAACACTTGTTCTTTAAATGTGTTGTTCCCCTCAGGTTAAGCAGTGAAATGACTTGTGAAGCTTTGACGAGAGATGGGTAGAGGATCAAGAGGGCCTTAGTCTACCCAATAGTTTCTCATAGACTTTATGATATTGTTTCCTCTTGGAACCCTATGTAATGACTGCTGTTTTGATTGCTTTATGTTGGGCAATCTTATGGATTTTCTTTTATTATTTCTACGATACGTTAGTAACACCACTATTGCTTCTCAACTGTTTTCCTTGTTGAGAGTTTTTAATAAATCGTTTCCGCATAATTGATGCCGTTAGGCAAAAGTTTTTGGAAATCCATATTTTTACGAAACGGGTTATCTCATCTAAATTTCAAGAATATTAACAAGTTGTCAAGAAAACAACTGGCAGATGGGATACCTCCAGTTTCCTTTAAAAAGGAAAAGCCATGTCCAGGGTGTGAGATGGGTAAGCAGAAAAGAGCCAGTTTCAAGACCAGGCAAAACTTTAGCATCACTGAACCTCTTCACATGCTTCATATGGATCTTTTTGGTCCAGTGAATGTTCAAACTAGAGCTGGAATGAAATATACTCTAGTTGTGGTTGATGAATACACCAGATTCTGTTGGATGGTATTCCTCAGATCCAAGAGTGATGCAGCTGCTGAAATCATCTCTCTCATCAAGAGAATTGAACTCAAATATACTCGAAAAGTTTGTCAGTTAAGAAGTGATAATGGAACAAAATTTCAAAACAAGACTCTTGAATCATTCTGTACTGACACTGGCATCTCCCAGAACTTCTCATCAGCTCACTCTCCAGAGCAAAATGGAGTTGTTGAAAGAAAGAATAGAACACTGATAGAAGCTGCTAGGAGTATGCTATCTGAATCTGGTCTTCCCACCAGTTTTTGGGCTGAAGCAGTGGCAACAGCTTGTCACACCCAAAACCGGTCAGTCTTCATCAAAAGAAACAAGAAGACTGCCTATGAAGCCCTTAGGAATCGTAAACTAAATATTTTCATGTATTTAGCTGTCCAGTTTATATCTTAAACGAATCCAGTCAGCTAGGGAAATTTGATGGAAAAGCTGATGAAGGTGTTTTCTTAGGATATTCAGATATTCGAAAAGCCTTTAGAGTTTATAATTATAGACTCCAAAAGGTTCATGAGACAATTCATGTCACATTTGATGAATCTAATGATGCAATTAATAAAAGACCAAGACTTGATACTTCTCCAGTTATTCCATTGAATTTTTATGAAACTGACCAAGTTCATCAGTCAGTTGTTTCACCAGAAGATTCTTCCAGTCACTCAGAACTGGAACCAGTACAAATGAAGAAAACCTCCAGTGACACTCCATTTTATCCCTCCATCAGTTTCAATTTACCACAAAAACTGGTGATTGGATCAGATGTACGTGTCACTCCAATATCAGCACCAGTTCAAACTCCAACTTCTCCACTTCTTCAAGTAATGCCTTTAACTGAAGAATTTCATGATGCCAATCGTGACCTCATTGACTCTGATGAGGATATTGAAGTAGTTTGGGCTGATCCTCCTTCAGAAGCAACAACTGGAGAGGATCATCAGGTGACTTGCACTGATATTGTTGTTCACCATCCTAGTCAATACACTAAATGGACAAGAGCACATCCAATTGAACAGATTGTTGGAGATCCAAGTAGTGGCGTTCAGACTAGAAGAGCCACAAGTGAGAAATGCTTGAACGTCACCTTCTTATCACTGATTGAACCGAAGAAGATTGACGAGGCTATGGCAGATCCAAGCTGGGTAGAAGCAATGCAAGAAGAGATTATCCAGTTCGAAAGGAACAATGTATGGGAACTTGTTCCTTGTCCACCAGGGTTGAAAAAAGAACCCATTGGTACAAGATGGGTCTACCGAAACAAGATGGATGAAGATGGAAATGTTGTAAAAAACAAAGCCAGATTAGTTGCCAAGGGTTACTGTCAACCATAGGGTGTTTATTTTGATGAAACTTTTGCTCCAGTTGCTAGACTTGAAGCCATCAGAATTTTCTTGGCTTATGCAGCCCATCTGCAGTTCAAAGTCTTCCAGATGGATGTCAAAAGTGCGTTCCTTAATGGAACATTGGAAGAAGAAGTGTATGTTAATTAGACTCCATACTTCATTGATGATAAGCATCCTCACTGGGTATATAGACTGAACAAAGCTTTGTATGGTCTAAGACAAGCCCCAAGAGCCTGGTATGACACTTTAACTAAACATCTTCTCAAAAATGGATTTCAAAGAGGTGCAATAGATAATACCTTGTTTATCTTGAAAGAAAAAGGTAATATCTTACTGGTACAAATTTATGTTGATGACATTATATTTGGGTCAACTGATGATGCAATGTGTAAAAAGTTTTCTAAAATCATGTCATCTGAGTATGAAATGAGTTTAATGGGTGAATTAACATTTTTCTTGGGTCTTCAGATTAAATAAACTGAAAATGGTATTTTCATAAACAAGAAAAATATGTCAGAGATTTGTTGAGAAAATACAAATATGATTCAATCCCTTAAAAAACTACACCCATTGCAGCACCTTTAAATTTGGATTCTGACCTAAATGGCAAGCCATTGAACACAACTGAATATAGAGGAATGGTTGGTTCACTGATGTACTTAACTGCCAGTCGACCAGATATAATGTTTGCAACATGTCTATGTGCCAGATTTCAGGCTAACCCAAAAGAATCACATTTGCACGCTGTCAAGCGCATCTTCATATACCTGAAAGGGTATCCTATCCTTGGTCTTTGGTATCCCAAAGGCTCAGGGTTAGATCTAATGGGTTATTCAGATTCAGATCATGTAGGTTGTAAGATAGATAGAAAATCCACCACTGGAGGTTGTCATTTCCTTGGAGGAAAACTGGTGAGTTGGACCAGTAAGAAGCAGACGTCAGTCTCTATCTCCACTTCTGAGGCGGAGTACATTTCTGCGGCCAGTTGTTGCGCCCAGATTCTCTGGATCAAGAACCAGTTGTTAGATTACGATCTAAAATACAAAAGAACACCAATCTTTTGTGACAACACCAGTGCAATTGCTATATCTCACAATCCAGTGATGCACTCCAAGATAAAGCATATTGACATCAGGTATCATTTCATTCGTGATCATGTTATGAAAGGAGACATTGAAATTCATTTCATCCCCACTGACAAACAGCTCGCTGATGTTTTTACAAAACCTCTTGATGAGAAAACCTTTAAACATCTCATCAGTGAGTTGGGAATGCTAAATCCTTAAAACTAGAGACTTTATTATGAACGCGTCAGTGACACTGATGAAGTTCTCCAGTTGAGGAGGTCCAGATAATCTTTGCTCGCCAGGCTATCGAACGCCTTTGTGATACTATCCTGGCACTGATTGATTTCTGGATCATCATTCTAGGGGGAAAGACTCAAAATATTTTTCTAACTAAAATTATTTTGTTTGAAAAATTGCAACTAGAGATCTCTCCAGTTGGAAACTGGCACTGGACTAATCCTCCAGTGTACATGTTTGGTCTTGTCTTAAAACTGGTGGTCAACCAGATTTCATAACGTTATAAAATACTTGGTCAATATTTGTGACACGTGATGGTACTCAAGTGTATTTTCCTACTTGCAACCGTCGCATGACGTGTCAAAGTCTTCCAGATGGATGTCAAAAGTGCGTCCTTAATGGAACATTGGAAGAAGAAGTGTATGTTAAGCAGACTCCAGGCTTCATTGATGAGAAGCATCCTCACTGGGTATATAGACTGAACAAAGCTTTGTATGGTCTAAGACAAGACTCAAAATATTTTTCTAACTAAAATTATTTTGTTTGAAAAATTGCAACTAGAGATCTCTCCAGTTGGAAACTGGCACTGGACTAATCCTCCAGTGTACATGTTTGGTCTTGTCTTAAAACTGGTGGTCAACCAGATTTCATAACGTTATAAAATACTTGGTCAATATTTGTGACACGTGATGGTACTCAAGTGTATTTTCCTACTTGCAACCGTCGCATGACGTGTCAAAGACTTTTTGTAAAAAGATGCACTTTTTAATGGGGATTGTAAAAGATAGTGGGCGCGTGGGAAGTTAAGCCGTCATAGCATTAAATGCTGACACGGTGAATTAATTTTTGTAAGTCCCAACTTGATAGATGGTACTACTGAAGACACCTCTATGTCGATGGTGGAGTTACTTTGCAATATATGCACTGAACTGGAGACGACCAGTTGCAGTGTGTATATACCAAGTTCTAGATAGATTACTTATATAAAAGACAATAAGTAAAGAACAATGCAATAATACAAATAACTTGTAAGATAACTTGATGAGACAATATGTATTTTTCAATGTGTAATTTATTTATTGATATTAAACAAATTACAAGGTTGATGCGGAACCAAGATAATACACGAATGTAAATATCCTAACAACCTATGAAATACAATTGATCTATACTCGGAATTTCTCAAGACAATCGAAACACTTAAAGTTGTGAAATGTTCCTTTTAGCGATTGAGAGAAGATTGCACAAGTTCACCAAGAATATTGCAGGTTTGCAAAGTGTGAAGTGTTTGTATGTTTTTCACTTTGTGAGTTGAACACTTTTAATTCTTGGTTGTGCAATGACTTGTATTTATAGGCAAAGTTAACATTGGGATGTTAACTTTAGCCGTACAAATGTGGTTGAGAGCATTTAAGGAATATCATTTAATTCCTTAAAAAGCAGTGTAAAGTCGCATGATAAAGCAACTTTACACAACCACCTTTATGTACCTTTTATTACTTAAATAATAAGACAAGGCTTATTATCCGGGTAAAGGTACATAAAGTATACAAGTCAATTCCTCGTAATCCGTGTAAAGCTTTGTAAGGGCTTTCCACTGATGGTCTCCAGTTTGTAACTGACTAGAATGCCAACTGGGCTTCGCTGCCATTGCCATTCTCTATCTTCCATTTGTTGTCTTCGACTTCAACTAGAATGATTCTTCAACTGGTCAGTTCTCAACTGGAGGAAGTCTTCAGTTGCGTTGACTGTACGGTGCAACTGGACTTCAATATATTTCTGGACAAATCTTCTTGGTCACCAGTTTTACTGGGTCACCAGATGCAACTGGTGACTGGTCAGTGTGAACTGGTGACTGGCCAGTTCCAGGTGAACTGGTCCTAACAAATTTCCCCTATTTTTCTAGAAATATAGTCTAAGTCTTTTTCTAGTTCTTGTATCTATACAAGTGTGAACTATAGAGACTTGTTCGATTTAAATCTATCTAAGTTTCTTAAGGCATTTTTATAGATCAATAAATGCCTTAGGTTTTTCTTTTAGGTTTGTTAGATTTTAATCTTTTATCTACCTTGTGGTTACAAACTGGTAACTTCATTTATACAAGGAAATGGAATTTATACAAGTTACAGAATGTAAATACAAATTACAAGTAGATAACTGAAGAAAGAACTTAATGAGATGGCCCTTCGCCAGTTCTTCTTCTCTTGGCAACTGAAGAGATAGGCTGAGTATCTTCAGGATCAATATTCAACTTTTGCTCAAGATTTTCTTTATGTTGAATTTTCCCCCTTTGAAAGTTTACCCATGCTTTCTCAAACCTATTCTTTTGTGCCTTCGCATCTAGCACATTCACCATCTCAACCCATTCGCTGAACCCATATTGCATAGCACTAGGATTGTCAGTTTTAACCAGTGGCCCCCTGGTATAACTAACTTCAACTTGAAAAACTTTGGTGCCTGGCTTGATTGTTACATTTACACCATTAATAGTACCACTATGTCTTCTGGTTGACATGATCTGGGAGTAGTAGCTTCTAGCTTCAGATTCATTTGTAATTCTTATACTCCCATCACCAGCAGCCAGTACAGCGGACTTGATGTCATCAATTGAAACCTCGCCAGTTGATTCAACAAATGTGCTAAGATCAGCATCTCTTGCATCTTTTGTCAGTGGTCTTCTTGGTTGTGCAATGACTTGTATTTATAGGCAAAGTTAACATTGGGATGTTAACTTTAGCCGTACAAATGTGGTTGAGAGCATTTAAGGAATATCATTTAATTCCTTAAAAAGCAGTGTAAAGTCGCATGATAAAGCAACTTTACACAACCACCTTTATGTACCTTTTATTACTTAAATAATAAGACAAGGCTTATTATCCGGGTAAAGGTACATAAAGTATACAAGTCAATTCCTCGTAATCCGTGTAAAGCTTTGTAAGGGCTTTCCACTGATGGTCTCCAGTTTGTAACTGACTAGAATGCCAACTGGGCTTCGCTGCCATTGCCATTCTCTATCTTCCATTTGTTGTCTTCGACTTCAACTAGAATGATTCTTCAACTGGTCAGTTCTCAACTGGAGGAAGTCTTCAGTTGCGTTGACTGTACGGTGCAACTGGACTTCAATATATTTCTGGACAAATCTTCTTGGTCACCAGTTTTACTGGGTCACCAGATGCAACTGGTGACTGGTCAGTGTGAACTGGTGACTGGCCAGTTCCAGGTGAACTGGTCCTAACAAATTTCCCCTATTTTTCTAGAAATATAGTCTAAGTCTTTTTCTAGTTCTTGTATCTATACAAGTGTGAACTATAGAGACTTGTTCGATTTAAATCTATCTAAGTTTCTTAAGGCATTTTTATAGATCAATAAATGCCTTAGGTTTTTCTTTTAGGTTTGTTAGATTTTAATCTTTTATCTACCTTGTGGTTACAAACTGGTAACTTCATTTATACAAGGAAATGGAATTTATACAAGTTACAGAATGTAAATACAAATTACAAGTAGATAACTGAAGAAAGAATTTAATGAGATGGCCCTTCGCCAGTTCTTCTTCTCTTGGCAACTGAAGAGATAGGCTGAGTATCTTCAGGATCAATATTCAACTTTTGCTCAAGATTTTCTTTATGTTGAATTTTCCCCCTTTGAAAGTTTACCCATGCTTTCTCAAACCTATTCTTTTGTGCCTTCGCATCTAGCACATTCACCATCTCAACCCATTCGCTGAACCCATATTGCATAGCACTAGGATTGTCAGTTTTAACCAGTGGCCCCCTGGTATAACTAACTTCAACTTGAAAAACTTTGGTGCCTGGCTTGATTGTTACATTTACACCATTAATAGTACCACTATGTCTTCTGGTTGACATGATCTGGGAGTAGTAGCTTCTAGCTTCAGATTCATTTGTAATTCTTATACTCCCATCACCAGCAGCCAGTACAGCGGACTTGATGTCATCAATTGAAACCTCGCCAGTTGATTCAACAAATGTGCTAAGATCAGCATCTCTTGCATCTTTTGTCAGTGGTCTTCTTGGTTGTGGAATCCTTCTTGGTGGATTCAAAACCTTCTTCACAACCTTCTTAACATTTTCAATTCGTTTAAGAATCCCACTGGCCCTTATCTCCTTAGCCTTCTCCACTGAAATGTTTAAACTTCTGGCATCAAATTCAGCCTCATCCTCAGCATAGTGTCTGTCCAGTTCTACATCAAGCATTTCATTCAACTGGTCAACTATCCTGGGATCATTTTTAATCCTAACATACTCCTCCTTAGTGATACCCAACAGATTGACATCACTCATATCAAGTAACTTGATTTGTGCAAGATGTGCCCTGGCTTCAGCTTGGTTTCTTTGTTTCATCTTTTTCTTTTCTTTAATATCATTTCCAAGTCTGGCCAGTCTTCTGCTATCACTATCTAAAACTGGAGGAAGTATGTCAGTATTACCAGTTTCTAACATTTCATCAGTGGTCGGCTGGGAAGATACTTCAATAGCCAAACCTTTACCCTTATCCTAAACAACATTCCCCCTATCTCCATCATCACCAGATCCACCAACTCTTTGCTCACCAGCTTCAGTACTGGTAGCCACAATCAATTCTCTTCCAGTTGAGGTTCTTCCAGATGCAACTGGTGCAAGGACTTGACTTCTTTCCCCCTTGGCAGCATCTAGACCTGCCCGAATACCTTCCCATTCAGAGGGGTGAGATGGCAACCGGTCAAGAGGCTGCCACGATTGCAAGTTCTTGCACTCCTTAAAGATTCCACACATCATCCGGAAGGATCTCCACAAGTGGTTTGTCTCCTTTGACTGGGTCAAGACATTGGCAGTTACTTGTTCTTGACCAGTTTTCAATGCATTCAAGATCTTGGAGTCTTCGTCCAAACCAGAGACAACCTTATCCTTCACTTCATCATCTTTCTTCTTCAGATTCTCTACTTCAGTTGTCAGTTTCTCTAAGGATTGAGCATGTAGAGATACCTGGGTGTTCAAACTCTCTATGCTGCCTCTCAACTGGTTGATCTCACTGGTAAGTGGGGCCAGATCAACCTGAGGAGTGGCCAGCTTGGTGATCTCAGACATCACCCTTTTAACCAATTGCTCTTCTCTAGCACCCAACGTATCCTCTATTTTCTGACCAACCGAAGTCATCAACTGCTCTCCAAGTCCAGTTATATCTAGGCCAGGTCTTTCAATAAGTTCCTTTACCTGTCTTTCAATCTCTTTCAAATCAACTTCTGAAGTTCTGACAGTATTTCCTAGCAAGTTGGAGATTGAAGATGTAACCTTGGAGTGAGTTAGGTCAAAGGCTTCCTTTAAAGTACCAGCTAGATTGTTGCAGCCAGTGACCAACTCATTGAGCTTTTTAAACACCAAGTCTTCATTAGATGAAAACTTGTTTATCCCCAGATCAACCACTTTGATGTTTGTCAAAGAGTCCTTGTGGTATCTGGAGAAAGACTTGGTATTTTTGTCAAGTGTCTTCTGAATCTCCTCCACCCTGGTTAGAAGGTTTTGGAGATCGGCTTGAATGGAGACAACTTGACTGTCCAGTGACAAAGGAGAAGGTGTCACTGGACCAGCAGCAGTTACTACTGGAGCAACTGGAGGAGGCAAACTTAAGGAAGTCTCCCCAGTTGTCAAGCCAGCGGTTGAAGATATAATTGGAGTGGTGGTTGAAGAAAGGACTGGAAAAACAAATTGTTGTTCTTGCTGAGAATGCTCAGGTGTGAACAACGGCGACGGTGGGGGTGGCATTTCTCAAGCAAGTGAGAATTGCCCAGTTGGTAAAGGAGCGGAATATATTGGTAAAGATATATCTATAGGCACATTTCTTGTGGTGGTGAAAGTGAAATTGATGCGTCTGGAAGTGAGACTGGAGATGAAGGGTCTTGAGCTTGTACAGAAGCATCAAGAATCTCCAAGTCTGTTTTAGTACCTTCAGAATCCGAAGATTCTATAAGGATTTCCTCGTCATTAACACTCATGTCCAGATCCATGAATGTAACTGAGGGCTGACCAGTTACCTGGTCAGTCTCCAGATGACCTTCCCCAGTTTCCTGGATGGGTACATCTGTTGGTGGATCAAATACCGAAGTATCTTCACCAGGGATAGATGTGATGGGGGTTGCTTCAGTTATGGTTGCTCTATCCTCAACCATAAAATTAGACACACTGGAGGGTCCCTCATTATTTTGAGGCCCGCCCAGTTGCCTTTCTGACTCACCTGCAAGAGGTGCATCAGTTGAAGCGAATGCCAGTTGCATTCGTTCAGGAAGTTCGACCTCACCAGCTTCAGATACCAGTGAGTCTAGATTCCTTAGCATATCTGGAGCAGTGTACGGTGAATCTGTACTATTATATGCTTCTTTGCCCAGAATTTGCTTAAAACAAAGAGAGAGGAACCTTGAAAAGGGAATACAAACACCCTTTGTGCCCTTCAGTTTTTGAACTAGGCTTCTATACAGAATATCTGCAAAGTCCACTCTCAATCCATTCCACAAGCAGTAAGCCATCTCTGCTTGCGAGGAGTTAATCTGGTCAAGTCCACCAGAACTCCCACCCATGCTCTCCACCAGGTGGATGAAAAAATACCTCCATGAAGGTGTAAGGCCCTTCATGGACATCGCACCTTTTGTCTTCAACACCTCATTCTCCAAACACTCCCTGTGTCCCATTTCAAGAAGTACTTGGCGAAAGTTTATATTTGGGGGCAAGACGACTGGAGATTCACCCTCTCTCCAGTAATTGAGGCGTAAGGCATCCCTCAATACATCGGCTGACAAGGTACACTGGATTGTTCCATCCTTTAATGTGAAACTGATGGAGGAACAATCGGAAGAAAGAACGGCAGTGTACCAAAACTCACATAAGTAGTTGTGAAACAACTTACGTGGGTTTAGAGAGAATGAGGGTCCTATTGGAGAATTCTTCAAAAACTTTTGAATTCTCCCAATAAGGGTATCGGACCCTTGAGATCCTCGTAGGCTAGCCATCGAACTATTTGGATTTAGTTTGATGACCGAAGCACTACTAGGGGCACCAGGTGCCGCTTTGACATCTGGTGAGGGATTATATGGAACAGTCAAGAGATTTACATCTCTTGAACGAGATGATCTAGGTGCCATTGAAAATAAATTGAAATTTGGGATTTAGGGTTTTGATTTGTGAAGCAAAGAGAAAAATGAAGCAATTTTGATGATTGGAAGTAAATGAAGGAATGTAAGAGAAGGAAGTAAATGAGTTCGGAGTAAATAAGGGTATTTATAAAGGGATTCAAGATCCCAATGAAACACCAAAATTATATTTTAATAAAGACAATCCTTTTTGTAGATATTTTCAACAAAGTTGGTTTGAATTTTGAAATAAAATATCGATTTGCCATGTAAACATTAAATGCTTCCATGTCAGCATTAAATGCTACGACGGCTTATCTTACCCACGCGCCCGCTAACTTTTTGTTTTCCCAATACAAACAGTTGTCAGGTACTAAAATGGTTTCAAACACGTCAGATCACGATATCAAGTGGTTTAAAACACTCGAGTATCATCACGTGTCACACATATTGACCAAGTATTTGTAACGTTATAAAAATAAGACAAGACTAAATCTGGTAACTGGAGGATCAGTCCAGTACCAGTTTCCAACTGGAGAGTTCTCCAGTTGCATTTTCAAACAAAAACGAATTTTAGTCAGAAAATTATTTTGAGTCTTTCCCCCTAAAATGATGATCCAGAAATCAATTAGTGCCAAGATAGTATCACAAAGGCGTTCGATAGCTTGGCGAGCAAAGATTATCTGGACCTCCTCAACTGGAGAACTTCATCAGTGTCACTGACGCATTCAATAACAAAGAAAGCTCCAGTTAAGGGTTTAACATTCCCAGTTCGCTGATGAGATGTTTAAAGGTTTTCTCATCGAGAGGTTTAGTAAAAACATCAGCTAACTGTTTGTCAGTGGGGATGAAATGAATTTCAATATCTCCTTTCATAACGTGATCTCGAATGAAATGATACCTGATGTCAATATGCTTTGTTTTTTAGTGCATCACTGGGTTGTGAGATATAGCAATAGCACTGGTGTTGTCACAAAAGATTGGGGTCTTGGTATACTTCTGACCATAATCTAGTAACTGGTTCTTGATCCAGAGAATCTGGGCACAGCAACTGGCCGCAGAAATGTACTCTGTCTCAGCAGTGGACATAGAGACTGAAGTCTGCTTCTTGCTGGTCCAACTTACCAGTTTTCCTCCAAGGAAATGACAACCACCAGTTGTTGATTTTCTATCTATCTTACAACCTGCATGATCAGAATCTGAATAACCCATTAGATCTAATCCTGAGCCTTTGGGGTACCAAAGACCAAGATTAGGACACCCTTTCAGGTATCTAAAGATACGCTTTACAGCGTGCAAATGTTATTCTTTAGGGTTAGACTGAAATCTGGCATATAAACATGTTGCAAACATTATATCTGGTCGACTGGCAGTTAAGTACATCAGTGAACCAACCATACCTCTATAGTCAGTTATGTTAACTGGTTTACCAGTTGGGTCAGAGTCCAAATTCAATGGTGCTGCAATAGGTGTGTTTTTCGATGGGATTGAATCATATTTGTATTTTCTTAACAAATCTCTGACATATTTTCCTTGGTTTATGAAAATTCCATTTTCAGTTTGCTTAATCTGAAGACCTAAGAAAAATGTTAATTCACCCATTAAACTCATCTCATACTCAGATGATATGATTTTAGAAAACTTTTTACACATTGCATCATCAGTTGAACTAAAAATAATGTCATCAACATAAATTTGTACCAATAAGATATTACCTATTTCTTTCAAGATAAACAAGGTATTATCTATTGCACCTCTTTGAAAGCCATTTTTAAGAAGATGTTTAGTTAAAGTATCATACCAGGCTCTTGGGGCTTGTCTTAGACCATACAATGCTTTGTTCAGTTTATAAACCCAATGAGGATGCTTCTCATCGATGAAACCTGGAGTCTGCTTAACATAAACTTCTTCTTCCAATGTTCCATTAAGGAACGCACTTTTGACATCCATCTGGAAGACCTTGAACTGCAGATGGGCTGCATAAGCTAGAAATATTCTTATGGCTTCAAGTCTTGCAACTGGAGCAAAAGTTTCATCAAAGTCAACGCCCTCTGCTTGACAATAACCCTGGGCAACTAGTCTGGCCTTGTTTCTTACAACATGGCCATCTTCATCCATTTTGTTTCGGTAGACCCATCTGGTACCAATAGGTTCTTTCTTTAACCCTGGTGGACAAGGAACAAGCTCCCAAACATTGGTCCTTTCAAACTGGAGGAGCTCTTCTTGCATAGCTTCCACCCATCTTGGGTCTGCCATAGCCTCGTCAATCTTCTTTGGTTCAATTAGTGATAAGAAGGTGACGTTTAAGCATTGCTCACTGGTGGCTCTTCTAGTCTGAACCCCACTAGTTGGATCACCCACAATTTGTTCAATTGGATGGGCTCGAGTCCATCTAGTGTATTGACTAGGCTGGTGAACTACAATATCAGTGCAAGTTACCTGACGATCTTCTTCAGTTGCAACAGCTTCTGGAGAAGGATCAGTCCAAACAACTTCTACATCCTCATCAGAGTCAATGAGGTCTCGATTAGCATCATGAAATTCCTCATTAGAAGGCATTTCATGAAGAACTGGAGAAGTAGGTGATTGAACTGGTGCTGATATTGGAGTGGCAGGTACATCAGATCCAATCACCAATTCTTGTGGTAAGTTGAAATTGATGGAGGGATAGAATGATGTGTCACTGGTGGTGTTCTTCTTCCTAACTGGTTCCAATTTGTTGTAACTGGAAGCATCTTCTGGTGAAACAACTGACCGATGAACTTGGTCAGTTTCACCAAAATTAATTGGAATGACTGGAGAAATATCAAGGCTTGGTCTCTTGTTGATTGCTTCAGATGACTCATCAAATGTGACATGAATTGTCTCATGAACCTTTTGGAGTCTATAATTATAAACTCTAAAGGCCTTTCGAATATTCGAATAGCCTAAAAATACCCCTTCATCAGCTTTTGCATCAAACTTTCCAAGCTGACTGGAATCGTTTAGTATATAAACTGGACAACCAAATACATGGAAGTATCCAATATTTGGTTTACGATTCCTGAGTACTTCATAGGCAGTCTTCTTATGTCTCTTGATGTAGACTGACCGGTTTTGGGTGTGACAAGCAGTTGCAACTGCCTCAGCCCAAAAACTGGTGGGAAGACCAGATTCAGATAGCATACTTCTGGTTGCTTCTATCAGTGTATGATTCTTTCTTTCAACAACTCCATTTTGCTCTGGAGAGTGAACTGATGAGAAGTTTTGAGAGATGCCAGTGTCATTGCAAAATGTTTCAAGTACCTTATTTTGGAATTCAGTACCATTATCACTTCGCAACTGACAGACTTTTCGAGTATACTTGAGCTCAATTCTTTTAATGAGAGAGATGATTTCAGCAGATGCATCACTTTTGGATCTGATGAATACCACCCAGCTGTATCTGGTGAATTCATCAACCACAACTAGAGTATACTTCTTTCCAGCTCTAGTTTGAACATTCACTGGACCAAAGAGATCCATATGTAGCATGTGAAGAGGTTCAGTGATGCTAAAATTTTGCGTAGTTTTAAAACTGGTTCTCTTCTGCTTGCCCATCTCATACCCTGGACATGGTTTTTCTTTATTGAAAGAAATCTTAGGTATCCCATCAACCAGTTGTTTGCGAGACAACTTGTTAATGTTTTTGAAATTAAGATGGGATAATCTTTTATGCCATAGCCAGTTGGTGTCCTCTTCAGCTTTGGTATAGAAACATTGCTCTTTTGGAGCTGGTTCCATATCCATGATGTACACATTTCCTTTTTTTGGTGCAATCATCACCACTTTCCAATCCTTGTTAAATATGGTGCCTTGTGCAATATCGAACAATACTCTGAAGCCATCATCGCAAAGTTGGTTGACACTGATCAGGTTGTATTTCAAACCATTCACAAATGCAACTCTTTTGAATTCGACTTATCCATTATTGAGCACACCATATCCTTCAGTCTTTCCAGATTGATCGTTACCAAACGTCACTGTCGGTCCATCTTGGACGGTGAACTCTTCCAGTAGGGGCTTACATCCGGTCATAGTCCGGCCAGCAGCACTGTCTAGATACCAGATATTCTTCTTTCGATCGCCCTACACACACACAAAAATCATTAGTTCTTTTTATGAACCCATCTTTTCTTGATGGGTTCGCTGGACTTCTCTACAGAAGTCACAGTTGACAGTTGTGGTGTTGAACTGGAGGCTGCATCTGGAGCTTTATCACCAGCTCCAGGTGCAGGAGTAAAAACAATTGGTATTTGATACTTACTCCCTTTATTTTTACCAGATTTTGTTCCAGAAGGAACATTCTTTTGTTTAGGTATTAAAGAGAGTGGATTAATATTTTGTTTGAAAACTTGAGGTAATAAACCTCCTTCCAGATTGTTAATTCGGGCAGTACAACTCTGAACCTGCCGAGACAAAAGTTGGAGTTGACTTTCCAGATTAACCAAAATATTATTTTCTTCAGGCAGTTGAACCTTGGACCTAGGTTCAACTGGTGCTTTAGTCTGTCGGGTCTTGGGCACCTTAGACTTTTGAGGTAAAGGCTTATTACCAGTGGCCTTTTTGACTGGAGCTTTAGCCTGTTTGGCTCCAGTTTTAACCTCAATGGGGGTGGTCTCAAAGGTTTCAGTTTCAACAGCTTCAGATTGATCATAAGGTGTTTCAACCTTGAGAGCTGGAGGCAATGCATGAAGGTCTGGTATGAGAGCTGCCATCTCCAGATCTCCAGATTTCCATGCATTCTTCTGGGCATCGATAGTTCTTGAAAATGCATCATAGTTTTTGCCAGATGCTTTTACCCATGACTTGATAATCTTTTGTTCTTTTTCAAGATCAGAAAATAGTTTTTGATTATCAAGTTCTAAAGCCTCAATCTTTAAAACTGACTCCTTGAGAGCCAACTGGACACTTTGCAAATCATTTAGTTGTGGTTTAACATTGTTCAGTTCAATTAGGATAGTGTCAAGATATCTTTCACTATCAGCTCTTACAGTTTCCACAAATGCCAAATCACCACTTAATGATTCAGCCAGGTCCAGTTTTAGTTCAGGGTCAACCTGGTTATCATAGTCACATACCTTCTTCAGTATGATGTCCACCCATCTTCCAGAGATGACATCTTCTTTTACCACGTGTTGCTGCTGTTGATCTTCCAAGGCCATGAAGCATATGTCCCTTTCCTCTTCTTCATCATCAGATGAGTCATCAGAGTACTCCCATTTTCCCTCAGTTTGTGCCATTAAGCACTGATCCTTTTTCTTTTCCATGGACAGGAGGGCAATCTGGGCCTTAAGCTTCTTGTATTTAGCTTTGTAGCTATCATCAGGCCGATTGAAATTAGGGACAGAGGGGCCAGTTTGGTTGTTCAACTGACTAGATCTGCATTCCTTCATAAAATGACATTTCTTACCACACTTATAGCATGTAAGATTGGTCTTATCCAGAGAGCTGGAGCTGGAAGCATTGTTGGGGCCATTAAATCTTTTGGATTTATGCTTAAACCTATTAAAGGTTTTAGCAATCATGGCGACCAGATCATCATCGTCAGTTTCATTACAACCATCACTGTTTTCAGTGGTCAGTCCAGAGTTTAAGAAACTGTTCAACATCTCCTTCATCAAGTGTACCTGGACACTCTCAGCAGACATTAAAGCAGCACAAGGTCGCTCAGTTACACTAGCAACCTTGGGACTCTGGGCATGGTTCATGGCATCTTGCTCAGCCACAAGTCTTGTAGCATTATTATCTTCAGTGAATCTGAAGGCTCCATAGAGCGATGCAAGAGTATGAGTGTGCAAGGTTTTACCTTGTCTCAAGACAAGAACCATGTTTTCCCATTTGGAAGGAAGAATATCACAAAACTTCTCAAGAAGAATATCCTTATCCTTCTCTACACCCAAACCTCTCAACTGATTGATGAGGCTAGAAAATCTGGTGTATGTACCAGTTAGACTTTCATTGGGCAAGGCAAAGAAGGATTCATACTTCTTGTTCAAAGCAACTTTTCTGGTGACAATAGTGTCATCACCTCCTTCAAACTGAATAACTAACTCGTCCCACATAGATTTTGCACTAGGGAACATCACAAGTGTTGGAATTAGATCTTCAGGAACAGCCCCAAGGATCATGTTCTTGAGTTTGGTGTCCAGATCAACAAGTCTACGATCCTCATCAGACCAATGGTCTTCTGGCTTTTCCCTTGAACCTCTTCTTCATCATCAGATGAGTCATCAGAGTACTCCCATTTTCCCTCAGTTTGTGCCATTAAGCACTGATCCTTTTTCTTTTCCATGGACAGGAGGGCAATCTGGGCCTTAAGCTTCTTGTATTTAGCTTTGTAGCTATCATCAGGCCGATTGAAATTAGGGACAGAGGGGCCAGTTTGGTTGTTCAACTGACTAGATCTGCATTCCTTCATAAAATGACATTTCTTACCACACTTATAGCATGTAAGATTGGTCTTATCCAGAGAGCTGGAGCTGGAAGCATTGTTGGGGCCATTAAATCTTTTGGATTTATGCTTAAACCTATTAAAGGTTTTAGCAATCATGGCGACCAGATCATCATCGTCAGTTTCATTACAACCATCACTGTTTTCAGTGGTCAGTCCAGAGTTTAAGAAACTGTTCAACATCTCCTTCATCAAGTGTACCTGGACACTCTCAGCAGACATTAAAGCAGCACAAGGTCGCTCAGTTACACTAGCAACCTTGGGACTCTGGGCATGGTTCATGGCATCTTGCTCAGCCACAAGTCTTGTAGCATTATTATCTTCAGTGAATCTGAAGGCTCCATAGAGCGATGCAAGAGTATGAGTGTGCAAGGTTTTACCTTGTCTCAAGACAAGAACCATGTTTTCCCATTTGGAAGGAAGAATATCACAAAACTTCTCAAGAAGAATATCCTTATCCTTCTCTACACCCAAACCTCTCAACTGATTGATGAGGCTAGAAAATCTGGTGTATGTACCAGTTAGACTTTCATTGGGCAAGGCAAAGAAGGATTCATACTTCTTGTTCAAAGCAACTTTTCTGGTGACAATAGTGTCATCACCTCCTTCAAACTGAATAACTAACTCGTCCCACATAGATTTTGCACTAGGGAACATCACAAGTGTTGGAATTAGATCTTCAGGAACAGCCCCAAGGATCATGTTCTTGAGTTTGGTGTCCAGATCAACAAGTCTACGATCCTCATCAGACCAATGGTCTTCTGGCTTTTCCTTGAACCTCTTCTTCCAGTTGGATCAAGAAGAGGACTGACCCCAAGGGACATGGGTATATATGGTCCATCCTTAAGGATTTTCAACATATACCTTTCAATCCCACCAAAATGCAAAAGCATTCTAGCCTTCCATGTACCGAATGTCTCACTGTTTCCATCAAATTTTGGAACAGGAGTGTTAGAGTAGTGTACATGGACATGGTTTGGGGCAGTAGGAGGAGGAGGGTTGATGTTAACATTTTGAAAAGGTTGTGCATTAGTATTCGAGGGGTTTTCACCTGAACCAGAACCATCTCCACCTTCAGTAGTGTTCATCTTAACAGATCTAGGCAAGTTTATTAGCCTTCTGCTCTGATACCACTTGTAAGTCCCAACTCGATAGATGGTACTACTGAAGACACCTCTATGTCGATGGTTGAGTTACTTTGCAATATATGCACTGAACTGGAGACGACCAGTTGCAGTGTGTATATACCAAGTTCTAGATAGATTACTTATATAAAAGACAATAAGTAAAGAACAATGCAATAATACAAATAACTTGTAAGATAACTTGATGAGACAATATGTATTTTTCAATGTGTAATTTATTTATTGATATTAAACAAATTACAAGGTTGATGCGGAACCAAAATAATACACGAATGTAAATATCCTAACAACCTATGAAATACAATTGATCTATACTCGGAATTTCTCAAGACAATCGAAACACTTAAAGTTATGAAATGTTCCTTTTAGCGATTGAGAGAAGATTGCACAAGTTCACCAAGAATATTGCAGGTTTGCAAAGTGTGAAGTGTTTGTATGTTTTTCACTTTGTGAGTTGAACACTTTTAATTCTTGGTTGTGCAATGACTTGTATTTATAGGCAAAGTTAACATTGGGATGTTAACTTTAGCCGTACAAATGTGGTTGAGAGCATTTAAGGAATAACATTTAATTCCTTAAAAAGCAGTGTAAAGTCGCATGATAAAGCAACTTTACACAACCACCTTTATGTACCTTTTATTACTTAAATAATAAGACAAAGCTTATTATCCGGGTAAAGGTACATAAAGTATACAAGTCAATTCCTCGTAATCAGTGTAAAGCTTTGTAAGGGCTTTCCACTGATGGTCTCCAGTTTGTAACTGACTAGAATGCCAACTGGGCTTCGCTGCCATTGCCATTCTCTATCTTCCATTTGTTGTCTTCGACTTTAACTGGAATGATTCTTCAACTGGTCAGTTCTCAACTGGAGGAAGTCTTCAGTTGCGTTGACTGTACGGTGCAACTGGACTTCAATATATTTCTGGACAAATCTTCTTGGTCACCAGTTTTACTGGGTCACCAGATGCAACTGGTGACTGGCCAGTTCCAGGTGAACTGGTCCTAACAATTTTATTTTCGAAATTTAAATTTTTATTTTGGTAAAATATCAAATCAATTTTTATTTTGAGATTAAAATATTCACGGTATTTGTCTCTTGGGATCCAATTCCATTATAAATACCCCTTATTTACTCCGAAACCCATTTACTTCTTTCACATTCCTTCATTCAATTCCAATCATCAACAATTGCTTCTTTTCTCTCTCTACTTCATAAATCCAAAACCCTAATTCCAAAACATTCAATTTCAATTTCATCTCTTAATCAAATGGCTCCTAAATCTTCTCGTAGCAGAGATGTAAATCTGCTCACTGTCCCATATAATCCATCTGGAAATGTCAAACGTGCCCATGGTGCTCCCTCAAACGCTGCTCAAATAAAATTAAATCCAAATAATCCATGGCAAGTTTGAGAGGGACTCAAGCCGCCGATACTCTTATTGGGAGAATCCAAAGTTTTCTTCGTGATTCTCCACTCGGCGAGTCTTTTTCCCTCAACCCACGCAAGATGTACCGTGATTACTTGTGTGAGTTCTGATACACCGCCAAACTTTCTGACGACTGTTCATCTATCACCTTTACTCTAAAAGATGGATCAGTTGAGTGTACCATAACGGCTGAAACATTGAGGAATGCCTTGCACCTCAACTACTGGAGACAAGGTGAATCTCCAGTTGTAATATCCCAAAATATAAACTTTCGACAGGTCCTCCTTGATATGGGACACAAGGAGTGCCTAGAAATGGGGTATTAAAAACAAAAGGACCCATGACGATGAAGAGCCTGACACCATCATGGAAATATTTCTTTATCCATCTGGTGGAAAGCATGGGTGGGAGTTCTAGTGGTCTTGACCAGATCAACTCCACACAAGCAGAGATGGCTTACTGCTTGTGGAATGGACTCAGAGTGGACTTTGCCGATATCTTGTACAGAAGCCTTGTACAGAAACTGAAGGGCTCTAGGGGACTTTGCATTCCCTTTTCCAGGTATTTGTCACTTTGTTTCCTACAACTTCTGGCAGTGAAAAATATAAAAATACTCAATCACTATACACTGTCCCAGAGTTGTTGAGGAATCTTGACTCCCTTACATCTGTTGATGGGGAGGTTGAGATTCCAGAAAGAATGCGGCTGGAATTCTCAAAAACTGATGCACCAATCCAAGGTGAGTCAGAAAGACAACTGGGCGGGCCTCAAAACAATGAGGGACCCACCGGTTCATCTGCTGGACAAGAGACAATTGTTGAGCCCGAACAACAGTCTAACCCTTCCAGCTCTAGCTTGTCAATTCCCTCATGTTGGGTCAAAAATCCACCAAGTATAATTTGTTCAGAAATAGTTGAAGTTCAGTGAAGATACTTGTACAGAATTCTGAACCTCTTCAGAATTAAGTTCACTGAAGCTTCACTTCAGTTTCAGATCAACCCAAACTGAAAGCATTCATTCTGAAGTCAAAGACTGAAGACTGAAGAAAGAGAATCATCTCAGAAGCAGAAACCAGAGAAGATTCTACCTGATCGAAGACTGAAGCATCTTAGTGTAAAGTACTTACAACACTTTACACTAATTACGAGGAAGCCTTTTTACTTTACCAACCTTTACCCAGTTAATAGCTTTATCTATTAACAAGTACAAAGTTGAGTAAAAGGTTGGGAATAAAGTGTGAATTGTCACATCAAATGACTTTCACACTTAACCTTAAAAGTACGCATATTAAGGAATTGACTTTAATTCCTTAAATGCTCCCAACCATATTTGTACGGCCTGGTCCACATCAGCTTGAACCTTGCCTATAAATATAAAGGCTTCTCACAAATTGCAAAAGGCTTGAAACTTTGGCATTGAAACTTGTGAGATATACTCTAAGTAATTCTTACGAGTATTTCCAAGTTATTAGATCACTTGTATTTCTAGGTTGTTTAGATATTTACACTTTTGTGTTTATCTTTGTTCCGCAACAACCTTTGTATTTGTTTATGATAATGTTACTCATGGTTTTGATGAGGATGACAATGATGATCTGGTTGCCATGCTGGCTAAAATGTTTAATCGTTTTATGGCCAAATCTAATCGATCTGGCAAACCATTTGCTTCCAGCACTTCTATTGATAAGTCCAATCTTGAATGCTTTAAGTGTGGCAAGAAAGGACATTTCATGAAGGAATGCAGATCTAGTCAACCTTCATCATCACAATCTGCCCCTAACCACTCTATTTTTCAGAAATATGATGATAGCTATAAGGCTAAGTACAAGAAATTGAAAGCCCATATAGCTCTCATGGCACAAGACAACTCAAGCAATAATGGTTTTTATGATTGCCAAAACTGAAAAATGGGAAGAGTCTGATGAGTCATCTGACGATGAGGAAGAAGTTAGGGACATGTGTTTCATAGCTCGTAAAGATCAAGGTCATTTGGTTAAGTCTGATGTTGAATCTGGAAGATGGGTGGATATCATAATGAAAAAGGTTAGTGATTTTGGTCTTAAGACAAGGAAAAACCTTGCACAGTTACACTTTTGCTTCCTTATATGAAGCCTTCAGATACACTGAAGAAAACAAAGCAGAAAGAGCTGTGGCTGAGCAGGATGCCAAAAATCATGCTTCTACCAGTTCAGTCATGGTTCAGTATTCTGAGCCACATGGGACTGCTCTACTATCTTCTGAGAGTGATCATTCTGACTCAATGAAGAAGATGGTTTCTGAAATGTTAAAAACTTGTATTTATGATAATGTTACTCATGGTTTTGATGAGGATGACAATGATGATCTGGTTGCCATGCTGGCTAAAATGTTTAATCGTTTTATGGCCAAATCTAATCGATCTGGCAAACCATTTGCTTCCAGCACTTCTATTGATAAGTCCAATCTTGAATGCTTTAAGTGTGGCAAGAAAGGACATTTCATGAAGGAATGCAGATCTAGTCAACCTTAATCACAATCTGCCCCTAACCACTCTATTTTTCAGAAATATGATGATAGCTATAAGGCTAAGTACAAGAAATTGAAAGCCCATATAGCTCTCATGGCACAAGACAACTCAAGCAATAATGGTTTTTATGATTGCCAAAACTGAAAAATGGGAAGAGTCTGATGAGTCATCTGACGATGAGGAAGAAGTTAGGGACATGTGTTTCATAGCTCGTAAAGATCAAGGTCATTTGGTTAAGTCTGATGTTGAATCTGGAAGATGGGTGGATATCATAATGAAAAAGGTTAGTGATTTTGGTCTTAAGACAAGGAAAAACCTTGCACAGTTACACTTTTGCTTCCTTATATGAAGCCTTCAGATACACTGAAGAAAACAAAGCAGAAAGAGCTGTGGCTGAGCAGGATGCCAAAAATCATGCTTCTACCAGTTCAGTCATGGTTCAGTATTCTGAGCCACATGGGACTGCTCTACTATCTTCTGAGAGTGATCATTCTGACTCAATGAAGAAGATGGTTTCTGAAATGTTAAAAACTTGTATTTATGATAATGTTACTCATGGTTTTGATGAGGATGACAATGATGATCTGGTTGCCATGCTGGCTAAAATGTTTAATCGTTTTATGGCCAAATCTAATCGATCTGGCAAACCATTTGCTTCCAGCACTTCTATTGATAAGTCCAATCTTGAATGCTTTAAGTGTGGCAAGAAAGGACATTTCATGAAGGAATGCAGATCTAGTCAACCTTACATCACAATCTGCCCCTAACCACTCTATTTTTCAGAAATATGATGATAGCTATAAGGCTAAGTACAAGAAATTGAAAGCCCATATAGCTCTCATGGCACAAGACAACTCAAGCAATAATGGTTTTTATGATTGCCAAAACTGAAAAATGGGAAGAGTCTGATGAGTCATCTGACGATGAGGAAGAAGTTAGGGACATGTGTTTCATAGCTCGTAAAGATCAAGGTCATTTGGTTAAGTCTGATGTTGAATCTGGAAGATGGGTGGATATCATAATGAAAAAGGTTAGTGATTTTGGTCTTAAGACAAGGAAAAACCTTGCACAGTTACACTTTTGCTTCCTTATATGAAGCCTTCAGATACACTGAAGAAAACAAAGCAGAAAGAGCTGTGGCTGAGCAGGATGCCAAAAATCATGCTTCTACCAGTTCAGTCATGGTTCAGTATTCTGAGCCACATGGGACTGCTCTACTATCTTCTGAGAGTGATCATTCTGACTCAATGAAGAAGATGGTTTCTGAAATGTTAAAAACTTGTATTTATGATAATGTTACTCATGGTTTTGATGAGGATGACAATGATGATCTGGTTGCCATGCTGGCTAAAATGTTTAATCGTTTTATGGCCAAATCTAATCGATCTGGCAAACCATTTGCTTCCAGCACTTCTATTGATAAGTCCAATCTTGAATGCTTTAAGTGTGGCAAGAAAGGACATTTCATGAAGGAATGCAGATCTAGTCAACCTTCATCATCACAATCTGCCCCTAACCACTCTATTTTTCAGAAATATGATGATAGCTATAAGGCTAAGTACAAGAAATTGAAAGCCCATATAGCTCTCATGGCACAAGACAACTCAAGCAATAATGGTTTTTATGATTGCCAAAACTGAAAAATGGGAAGAGTCTGATGAGTCATCTGACGATGAGGAAGAAGTTAGGGACATGTGTTTCATAGCTCGTAAAGATCAAGGTCATTTGGTTAAGTCTGATGTTGAATCTGGAAGATGGGTGGATATCATAATGAAAAAGGTTAGTGATTTTGGTCTTAAGACAAGGAAAAACCTTGCACAGTTACACTTTTGCTTCCTTATATGAAGCCTTCAGATACACTGAAGAAAACAAAGCAGAAAGAGCTGTGGCTGAGCAGGATGCCAAAAATCATGCTTCTACCAGTTCAGTCATGGTTCAGTATTCTGAGCCACATGGGACTGCTCTACTATCTTCTGAGAGTGATCATTCTGACTCAATGAAGAAGATGGTTTCTGAAATGTTAAAAACTTGTATTTATGATAATGTTACTCATGGTTTTGATGAGGATGACAATGATGATCTGGTTGCCATGCTGGCTAAAATGTTTAATCGTTTTATGGCCAAATCTAATCGATCTGGCAAACCATTTGCTTCCAGCACTTCTATTGATAAGTCCAATCTTGAATGCTTTAAGTGTGGCAAGAAAGGACATTTCATGAAGGAATGCAGATCTAGTCAACCTTCATCATCACAATCTGCCCCTAACCACTCTATTTTTCAGAAATATGATGATAGCTATAAGGCTAAGTACAAGAAATTGAAAGCCCATATAGCTCTCATGGCACAAGACAACTCAAGCAATAATGGTTTTTATGATTGCCAAAACTGAAAAATGGGAAGAGTCTGATGAGTCATCTGACGATGAGGAAGAAGTTAGGGACATGTGTTTCATAGCTCGTAAAGATCAAGGTCATTTGGTTAAGTCTGATGTTGAATCTGGAAGATGGGTGGATATCATAATGAAAAAGGTTAGTGATTTTGGTCTTGAAAGTGATGAGGAACATAAACTGGATCTTTTGGTTCTTTTAGAGGCTGACATCTCATTTGTTGAAACTGTGCGTTCAGAAAGTTTAAAAATGTTTGAAAGTAATACTTCTGAACTGAACGCCAGTCAGGCCAGATTAAAAGAACTGAAAGATGTTCAGTTGGCTTTAAAAAGTTATCAGTCCATGGTTGCCACTTTGGAATTAGAAAAGGAAGAACTTAAAACCATCCTTGAAAAAGAACAAAAAATAATCAAATCTTGGATGAAATCACCAAACCCAGATGCTGCCATTAAAAACACCTTTGCAAATCAAAGAGCAGCATATGAATCTGGTGATCTTCACTTGGCATCTATCATTACTGATTTAGATGCACTTCCAAAAGTAATGAAACCATAAATTATTTTTCAAGAAGTTGGCAAGCAGAAAACTGTGACTGATAAGGCCCAGGAACAATATGAGGGCAAATATGAAACAGCTCAGACCACTGTTTCATAAAAGAAGGCTAAATCCAAAAAGCCATCCCCTCAGTCTTCATCCAAGGTTCCTAAAAGCCAAAAGAAGAAGAAAAATGTCTCCCCCACTGAGCCTTCTACCTCAGATTCAGGTAAGGCTCAGGTGTCTAATGAAGAATCAATTTTGTTGAGGTTAGAGAGTCAATTTCAATTGCTGGCTAGACAAGTGCAAAGTTGCAATGCACGTTTAAAAAATGTTGAAACCACTCCTCTTCAACCTAAACAAAATGCAAAACCTTTTTCCAAACAAATCAAGCAAAAATCTGAAAAGAAAAAGGTTGAAAGCTCCATCAAACCAACTGTTTTTATTTCATCTGAAATAATGACTGAGATCCCTTTTGATCCTTCAGTTCCTCATGAACCAAAGAAATCTGAGACGTCTAAGGGAGAGTCTAGTGAACCCATCAAGACATGGGTTCCCAAAAAGAACTAATCTTTGTGTTTGTGCAGGGAGACCGAAAGAAGAATATATGGTTTCTTGACAGCGCTGCTGGCAGAACCATGACTGGTTATCAAACCCTGCTGGAGGAATATAGGGTGCAAGAGGGGTCCTCAATAACATTTGGGAATGATGAAAGTGGACAAACTGAGGGATATGGTGTTGTGAATAATGGACAAGTCAAATTCACACGTTTTGCATATGTGAATGGTTTGAAATACAACCTGATCAGTGTTAGTCAACTGTGTGATGATGGCTTCAAGGTATTATTTGATATTTCACAAGGCACGATATTCAACAGGGATTGGAAGGTAGTGTTGATTGCACCAAGGAAAGGAAACATTTATATCATTGATATGAATAGTTCACCAGTGAACAATGTTTCTACACAAAGGCAGATGAGGACACAAACTGGTTGTGGCACAAGAGATTATCCCATCTGAACTTCAAGAACATTAATAAGTTGTCAAGAAAACAACTTGTAGAAGGGATACCCTCAATGTCTTTCAATAAAGACAAGCCATGTCCAGGTTGTGAAATGGGTAAGCAAAAAAGAGCTTCATTCAAGACAAAGCAAAATTTCAGTATAACTGAACCTCTTCACATGCTTCACATGGACCTTTTTGGACCAGTGAATGTTCAGACAAGAGCAGGAAAGAAGTACACCCTTGTTATTATTGATGAATTTTCAAGATATTGCTGGGTGATTTTCCTCAGAACCAAGAATGAAGCTGCTGCTGAAATCATTGCTCTCATTAAACAAATTGAACTTCAAGAACATTAATAAGTTGTCAAGAAAACAACTTGTAGAAGGGATACCCTCAATGTCTTTCAATAAAGACAAGCCATGTCCAGGTTGTGAAATGGGTAAGCAAAAAAGAGCTTCATTCAAGACAAAGCAAAATTTCAGTATAACTGAACCTCTTCACATGCTTCACATGGACCTTTTTGGACCAGTGAATGTTCAGACAAGAGCAGGAAAGAAGTACACCCTTGTTATTATTGATGAATTTTCAAGATATTGCTGGGTGATTTTCCTCAGAACCAAGAATGAAGCTGCTGCTGAAATCATTGCTCTCATTAAACAAATTGAACTCAAGCATAAGCGAAAAGTTTGTCAGCTTAAAAGTGACAATGGTACTGAATTCAGAAATGCTACTCTGGAGTCCTTCTACACCGAAACTGGCATATCTTAGAACTTCTCTTTAGCACGCACACCAGAGCAGAATGGTGTTGTAGAAAAAAAGAATCGAACGCTGATTGAAGCTGCTAGAAGTATGCTCAATGAATCCGGTCTTCCTAAGAATTTCTGGGCAGAAGCTGTTACAACTGCTTGCTACACTCAGAACAGATCTGTCTATGTCAAAAGACACAAGAAGACTGCCTATGAAGTACTCAGAAATAAAAAGCCTAATATTGGATATTTCCATGTATTTGGATGTCCAATATATATTCTGAATGACTCCAGTCAGCTTGGAAAATTCGATGCAAAAGCTGATGAAGGTTACTTCTTAGGATATTCAACAAATCGCAAAGCCTTTATAGTCTATAACAAGAGACTTGACAGGGTTGATGAGTCAATTCATGTTACCTTTGATGAATCACATTCTGCAATCTTCAATAAACCAACTCCTGTACCACCCTCATAAAGTCCAATCAGTTTTGGTGAATCTGATCCAATTGATAAATCTGATCAGTCACCAGAACCTGCTTCTGAACATCTCAGTTCAGAACCAACAAGAATCAAGACAAGCAACATACCATTCTATCCTCAGTCAGTTTTAAACTACCTTCTGAACTGACTATTGGATCAGATGTACGTGCTGCTTCACCTCAGATATCAGTTTCCACTGAATTACCCTAATCTAAAGAATTTCATGATGCAAGTCATGATATGCAGGAGGAAGATGAAGAGACTGAAATAGTCGTTTCTGAAGCTGCTCCTGAAGTAAATCAGAGGAGTTCTTGCACGGATATCATTTTTCATCCTGGTCAATACTCTAAATGGACAAAAGCACATCCAATCGAGCAAATCATTGGAGATTCCAATAGAGGGGTTCAGACCAGAAGAGCCACAAGCGATCAATGCTTAAATGTCAACTTCTTATCACTGATAGAACCGAAGAAGATTGACGAGGCTATGAAAGACCCAAGCTGGATTGAAGCCATGCAAGATGAGCTCAATCAGTTTAAAAGGAACGATGTTTGGGAACTTGTTCCATGTCCCAGTAACCTGAAGAAAGAACCAATTGGGACAAGATAGGTGTTCAGAAATAAGATGGATGAAGATGGTCACGTAGTTCGAAACAAGGCAAGATTAGTTGCAAAGGGTTACTCTCAAGAAGAAGGAGTAGACTTTGATGAAACTTTTGCACCAGTTGCTAGACTTGAAGCTATCAGAATTTTCTTAGCTTTTGCAGCTCATCATAAGTTCAAAGTCAATCAAATGGATGTCAAAAGTGCATTTCTGAATGGTGAATTGGAAGAAGTTGTGTATGTTTATCAGCCACCAGGGTTCATCAATGAAGAAAAACCTTACTGGGTGTACAGACTGAACAAAGCATTATATGGTCGGAGACAAGCACCTAGAGCCTGGTATGATACTCTTACTAAACATCTTCTGAAAAATGGTTTTAAAAGGGGAGCAATAGATAACACTTTGTTCATTTTACATGATAAAAGTGATATCTTACTTGTACAAATTTATGTTGATGATATTGTGTTTGGTTCTAGAAATGATAAAATGTGTAAAATGTTTTCTGAAATTATGTCTTTTGAGTATGAAATGAGTATGATGGTTGAACTGACATATTTCTTGGGTTTACAAGTAAAACAAACCAGTGATGGTATTTTTATTAATCAAGAAAAATATGTCAGAGATTTAATAAAGAAATATCTATTTGATTCAGTCTCATCAAAAGATACTCCTATTTCTGCACCATTAACTTTGGACTCAGATCCCAATGGAAAACAAGTGGATCCCACAAAATATCGTGGTATGGTGGGATCACTCATGTACTTAACTGCTAGTAGACCTGACGTAATGTTTGCAACATGCATCTGTGCAAGATTTCAGTCTGATCCCAGAGAAGCACACTTAAATACTGTGAAAAGGATTTTCAGATACCTTAAAAGGTGTCCACATACTTGGTCTTTGGTATCCCAAAGGCTCAAGTCTAGATCTAATGGGTTATTCAGATTCTGATCATGCAGGTTGTAAAATAGAAAGGAAAAGTACCACAGGTGGTTGTCATTTCCTTGTGTTTAAAAGAATTTTTCTCTAAGGGGGAACTTTGCTTTCTGAAAAATATTTTGACTTAAATATCTCAGAATTTCTGAAATGATTTCAGAATGGTTGTGTAAACTGAGATGGTTCAGATTCCTTAAATCTGATCATGCTCAGATTTTGTTGAGTAATTTCTGAAATGATTCATTCCTTTATAATGTCTCTTGGCTACTTGGTCATTGTGTGAACACGTGACAGTTACTGTATAACGTTTGAATAAAGATACCTTTTTGCTGACGTGTCACACAAGTTGCGCCGTAAATGTAAAAGTAATGATCACTTTTTATTAATGAAAGTTGAAAAGTTTTCCAAAATGTGGGGCCTTAACCGTCTTGCATTAAATGCGGACGTGTAACCCAAAATTATTTTGGATTCCAAACCCGATCAAAATTGATTTCGATTAAACAAAATTTCTTTTATGGGTTTGAATTTCAAAATTATTTTCATTTTATTTATTTTGGAAAAACCCTTTTTATTCCATCATAAATATAAATACCATTTTCCAAAACAATTCCTTCATTTACTATTCTTTACATTTACTCCCAATCATCATTCTCTCTCATTCTTTCTTCTTCAAAATTCCAAAACCCTAAAATCATCATCATTTTCAGTTTTCCCTTGTAGAAATTATGGCTAAAGTTTCTCAAGCCAAATCTCTTATAGCTTTCGAATACAAACCATCTAAAGTAGTCAAGGCTAGTGCGTCATGGCCAAAAGGGTTCGATCCGTCGACCCTTCGGTTCAATATGAACAATTTTGTGGCCGCACTAAATGCCAAACACAAAACATTAATGGGGAGGATAAACAAGTTCTTTGAAGAATCCCCTCTCCATTATGCCTTGACTGCTGATCCTCAAGTATTGTATCATAGATACTTACTTGAATTCTGGTACACTACTACATTAAGCAAGGATGAAAAATCCATTGCTTTTTCATTAAAAGAAGGCACGAAGCAGTGTATCATCTCATTTGATGGGTTTCGGGAGGCCCTTCATTTGAACTACCTTCCCTCTCCTTCAGCCTATGCAAAAAGGCTTAAAGGAGTTAATTTTAGGGAGGTACTGCAGGCCATGGGTCATAATGACATGGTTGATGCAGACGGCAATCTGAAGGCATCTGGACACATCTTTTTGTCTAGATTTGGAAATTGTTGGAGATATTTTTGGACTCAGATTGTCGAGTGCCTAGGAGGAAATTATGGTGGTTTGGACCAGATTTCCTTTCCACAGGTTGAAATTGGGTATTATTTGTGGCATGGGATTGAGGTGGACTTCGCTGAGATACTCTTCTCTCAGTTGGTGGCAAAATTAAAAGGAAAAAGAAGTCCACATATCTCTTTTCCCAGATTCTTGAGCATCTGCTTCATGAATATTCTTGGAGATGCGTATCATGTTGAGGGGTCTGAGTCTTCAGCGACAGAGTTCTGCAGGGATATTTCAAAGGCATCAACTTCATAACCTGAACCAGAACTTTCCGCTGCAATGACTAAGGAAATTAATAAAACTGAAATAGCACGACCGGCTGGCTCAGAAAGGTCACCGAGTGGGTCACAAAAGAATGTGAGACCCATTGGTGCATCTAGTGGTATTGAAGTTGTTTAAAACCCCAACAACTTCATCTACCCAACCACCACTCCCCTCTTCCACTGACCAACCTGAGGATCTCTCAAAAGATCCCCCAGGATCTCCAAAGGGCTTGTTAAAACGTCGTAAATATAAGCAGTCCTCACAGCCCAAGGACATTAGTACCTAAGCAAACCCCTCTGGATCTTCCCAAACAAGAACCAGAGGAATTGAGTCCAAAGGGAAACCCACAAGCAGCCATTCCCAAAACTTATTTAGGAGGAGATGGTGAAGATATTATAAGTGTGTCAGCCCAGCACACAGTAGAGTCCGTGTCTGCACGTGCACCCCTGAAACTTCACAAATCTCACAGTCTTCTAATGCACAAATTGATGAAGTCTTTAATGTGACACCATTAGAGACTGAGATTCCAGACTCTACGGCCGATGAAGTGATTCTTGAAGATGGTACGAGAATCATTAAGGCAACCCCCATGTCTACTGTCACTGGCGATGATACTTTGGTTGAGCCAACCCATAAATCTGGTGACGATGCATCTGCAGCAGCAGTTGTTGAACCAGAAGCTGGTTCAGGTACTAGTGATCTGAACCAGGGCATATCTGATCAGAGTGCAGTTTTAACTGACCTCTGGGATGAAGATGAGCCACCTCAAGGGAATCTTGATTCCTTTGCTGATTTTGAGTTTGATGAGGGATTACTGGAGGAGAATCAGTCTTCTGATTTGAGCCAACCTTCAGCCTCACAAACGCCCCTCCTCCCCCAGAAATCCAAAATATACTTGTTGAACAACCATATCGCCAACCACCAACTTCTCATGAACATCCATATTTTCCACCTGGCTCAACACCTGCCTATGTTACTTCACCATGTTTTCAACCACAACTTCAACACTTACACCCACACATTCACCAAGTACCAAGGCCCATCAGTTATGATGATCAAACTGAGAAAGAGTTGGACTCTGCTACTGAATCTGAGAGTCCAACTGAAATGCAACTGGAGAAGGCATTAGATGGGCTTGGTAGTATTCCCTTTGTGGATTCTGCTTCTGCACAACCACCCCTCCTTTGAGTGTGGAAGCACAGTTAGAGAAACAAAATACCGAAGTCCAAAGCCTACTTCTAAAGGTGGAGGACTTAACCAAATCTCTAACTGCCAATACTACATCCCGGGCTGAAATGAAGGGTGCTCAGATGTTTCTTGGCACTGAGTTAACCAAGGTTGCTGGGAATGAGGGATTAGTATCTGTGAAGCTAAATGAGCTGGTACATTCATGTAATAAATTAAGTTCAGCCATCAGGGAAGCCTTCAGACTGACCAAAAGAGAGGTGCAAGCTTCAGTTATTGCGAACTTGACATCTAGTGTTGAAATAATGAAACAAGAAGTTATGGCAGTCGGGAAGGAGGTGAATGAGTTGGTGAAGAAGCCCAGTTTTGATGAAAAGGAACTTGGGGTTTCTCTAAGTGTTGGTATTGTTGAGAAGATGAAGTCTGAGCTATCTCAGGAACTTGTTGCTCAGATTTCAGCTTCTGTGGCTGAAAAGGTTGAAGAGAAGGTTAGATTGATGGTCTCTGAACTCACTAAGGATACAAACAAAAGGGTGGATAAGGCTGTTGAAGATGTACAAAAATCAATATCCACTCTTGGTGAATCAGTGAAGGGCCAGTCAAAACAAATGGATGAAATTCTGACCCTTCTGAAGAAGGAAACTGTTGTTATTCCTCCTCCTCCTCCATCTTTCACTGAAGAAGACAGAAAGCAGCTGAATGAAGTTGGTGAAGAAGCCCAGTTTTGATGAAAAGGAACTTGGGGTTTCTCTAAGTGTTGGTATTGTTGAGAAGATGAAGTCTGAGCTATCTCAGGAACTTGTTGCTCAGATTTCAGCTTCTGTGGCTGAAAAGGTTGAAGAGAAGGTTAGATTGATGGTCTCTGAACTCACTAAGGATACAAACAAAAGGGTGGATAAGGCTGTTGAAGATGTACAAAAATCAATATCCACTCTTGGTGAATCAGTGAAGGGCCAGTCAAAACAAATGGATGAAATTCTGACCCTTCTGAAGAAGGAAACTGTTGTTATTCCTCCTCCTCCTCCATCTTTCACTGAAGAAGACAGAAAGCAACTGAATGAAGTTGTTAATAAAGAAGCACTGAACCTGAACTCTAATTTCAGATTAAGGTCTCGGTTTTCTCAATTGTCTAAGGGACTGGCTGACTGTCTAAAACAACAAAGTTGGGAACCTCTGAAGAATATGCAGATGGCAATTGAAGAATTCGCAAAATTGCCTTCAGAGGTCCCCAAAGGGGGAAACGTTGTGCCGATTGGTCTGCTTGCAAGTACTCAAGAATTGATTGAAGCAACCAAGATGCAAACTGAGGTGCCATCTGGTAGTGCCTCAGTTCAGGGGGAATAACTTCAGAAGTCTGAAGTCCAACAATCTGAGCCTGTTAGGAAGGATAAGGGCAAGGCCCCAGTTGAAGAAGAACCCAAGAATAAAAATGCTAAGGGTTCTGGATTGGTTGTTGGTGAAAATGTTGATGAGCAAGATATCCACTGCATGATCTAACTGTTGATGGCAAGAAG
The DNA here is from genome assembly GCA_034093135.1 of Erigeron breviscapus. NCBI lineage: Eukaryota > Viridiplantae > Streptophyta > Magnoliopsida > Asterales > Asteraceae > Erigeron > Erigeron breviscapus. The sequence continues at coordinate 66,067,007 of CM067175.1, forward strand.
TTAGAGGCATTGCAGAAACAAGTTTCTAATCAGTTCATTATCTGAAGAGAAAACAGAGAAAGGGAAAGGGCACAACATCTTTCGATGGGCACCCTCGACCACATTGATGTTGCAGCTTTGGGTCTTTCCTTGGAAAGATATCAAAAGATCAAACAAGATCCCAGAGTGCAGAAGGCTTTAACAGATATGGCTGATTATGAGTTTGGGAGGATGTATTCACCTCTGGAACAGAAGCTGGAAAGTCTCACATTCAAGATGTCTATTGAAGACTTGGTGAAAAATCGAATGAGTGAGATGGAAATAAAGAAGAAAGAAATTCTGGCTGAAGTTCTGAAGGTAGAAAAACAATTGTCAAGGCCACCTCCAAAAGCCAAAATGACTGGACCAAGATCATCAAGGAAACATGCTCGTGATGCTGACCTGTCCACATTTAAATCCATTTCTGATGATGCTGCTAAAATCCAAAGGAAACATGAGAAGGATCAGTATGATCATTATCTAAAGCATCGGTCTCATCCAGCCAAAATAGTTGATGTTGAAATAACTAAGGCTGATGGATTGAAGCTATTTGATCTGGTGGTGACCATAGAAGGAAGGGCAGCAGCTGAGTATAATCAGGTCTCAGTTCATGAATTTGGCTTATCTGAGCATAGATAAATGATCCAAGTTCTGAAGGCGAAGCCAAAATCCGCTCTAATTGGTGCATGGATGTCAAGAATACAACAGAAGATGCAAGCCAAGGTAGAGATGGAAAGCAGATTATTTGGGAGAAAGGATCATTCTCCACTGAAGAGGAAAGCTTCTGAAAGCCCTTCTGGTTCAAGGCCTTCAAAGAAGTAGCTTCCTTTTCAGTCTATCATTTACTTGTATTATATTTACATTTGTAACAAACATTTCAGTTTGTATATATATGTTGCAAATTGTAACCATTAAGTAGATGATAAGTTTAAGTTAGAAAAATCACAAGAAAAATTCTGAGACATCAATGATCTATAAGATGTACTTAGAAAATTTTTACAACTTAAAACTAAAACTTGCATTTCAGACTTACAAACATGTATTGTGAGTCCCTCGATAGCTACTGATCGCTCTCGAGATCGTCTATTGTTATGTCGTGAGTGCGGAATCCTCACGAGATAACTAGTTTGATTAGTTATCGTATATATTGCTAATTATATCAATATAATCGGCCTTATGTGATCTATCTTCGTTTTCTATAAGCTAGAAACGAACTTAGTCGCCTTTGGTGTGTGAGATATGAACCAGACCTCAATTTAGGGTTTCCATTCATTTATATATGTTTCTGATCGATATTGGGCCTGCTGGGCTTTGTTCTTACGAACTTAGCAGTCCAGCCCATATAACGAAGATTATCTTCGTTAGTTCCTAACGAAGGTTATCTTCGTTAGTACTAAATACCATCAACATCTATACTTAGTTATTTTCCAAGTACTTTCATGTACAAGAAACCTAACATATATTATGTTTGTACTTGTATAACATACATAACAAACATCATATATAAACACATATATATAACACCAAAACATGTAATCGATCATTACTAAAACACTAAGTCCATAATCTATCAATTACACATATATAAATAAGACTAATCAAATCTAAGTTGCTGTTGTCACATCAACATGCATCAACAAACTCCCCCTTGACAGCAGCATCTTCGATTTCTTCAGTCTTCAAAAAATCTTCATCATCCATCAAATAACAATCGTCTGCTATTTGCATGGATATTTTCGTGTAAGCAGACTTGGAGAATCTTACGATATCGATCTTCTTCATTCTTCCAAAATGGTAAAAATGAACATTCAGTATCGTATAATTTTCTCTGATCATTTCTTGAGAAGTTAACCAACTGCATTGGATCATACATCCTTCTCAACAACATCTTCTTCTTTGAGTCTGCATACATCTTGGCTTCACCAGAATTTCGATCAATCTCCCAATTATCCATTTTATCCAAGACATCTTGTGCCCATTTCTTGGCAGGGACTTTGATCATACACTTGATATCACGTTGAATATACTCAATGCTTTTATCTGGCTTAACCATCTTCTTCTTTCGTCTTGGTTCAATATGAAACTTTGGTTTCTCAGAGTCTTTCATATTCGATCTCAACTTGAAATCTTCATAAAGATTCTTACCAACCACATCAGCAAGACCATAACCACTTGGATTGATAATCCTGTTATTTCCAAGTTCATGTAAGTCTTCTTCACACAAACTTATGAAATGTCTCTCACGCCATGCTAGATACTGACAACCTTCTGGTCTTTTAAGAACGAACAACTTCAGTTCTTCATCATAGAACCAACTCCAGATTATTGTCTTATATCTTGCAGCATCTTTATCTGAGATGTGAGTCCAATACATGATGGGTTTCATAGTATCCCATGTGACTATATAATCATTAATTCTTTGCCCAGGCACAAGTCGATCAATCTCATGTAGTGGATCATCTTCTCTGAGAGAAACTGGATAATCATTTGGATCAAAAGGTCTTGTCAAGTTAATTTCCCAGTGAAAAGGAATCAAAGCATCAACAATCTTAGCATATACCACAAAGTTTAAAACTTTAGCAGAGCTACTAATTGAAGCTTGAAGCATTCTTTCCTTAACTTCTTTCCTCTTAATCTCTAACTCTTTTCTTTCTTCCAAAGATGGATCTTCAGGAGTTGAGTCCCAAACATCATCAAACCCATAAGGTTTCCTGAATATGTTTATATCCGGTTCAGGAACAAACTCACCCTCCTCAAGTTCATCACCATCAAAGAATAATTCTGCATCATCTGTATCATCTATTAAGATTACACAAAATGAACACCAGAATAAAATGAATAATCATGATAATAATAATAAAGATGAAATATAATTGCATTGAAATAAGATAGATTACATTCACATGTCGTAAACTTATTACATGCAACCTAATATACACTTTATCAATCTTTATCAAAATCATAAGTTGAATCAGAATCAGAATCAGAATCAGATTCCAAGGCTGTTTGCCTTTGAATCTGAAATTCTTTTCCTCTTTCAGTTTCTGCTTCTTGCTGTTTATCTAATAAGTTATCAAATACAGAATGAAAAGCATTTTCTTCGGTATTACAGTCATGTCCAAATTTTGCCTTAACTTCACGCTTTAATCGTTCAGTTTCAGCTTCAACTTGATCATCACTTAAATAATCAATCGATTTCGAAGAATTACCTGAGTCAAGTGCTTCAATAACTTCAGCCTCTCGAGGAGCACTTGATCCACCCGCACCAGAAGTACCAGTCTGGGTAGTATCTCTTCCTGTCTCCCCCTGAGTCTCAACACCTTTTCCTTTGTCAGAAACTGGGCGAGAATCACTCCTATTACCAGCATTATCAGCATCATCATCTTCATTCTGACGTCTTGGCTGAACTGCTGATAATCTGCAAACTTCTTCAGGAACATCTCCCCTTGATTCTTGACCCAGTTTATTAAAAAGGTCAAAGTACCTCGAACATTCGTAAGATCAGACTCTAATGTATCAACACGAGCCTGAAGAACATCGATACGCCTAACTAGGGAGTAATCTGAAGGAATAGGAGGAAAAGTAGGCAATCTGGGCAAAATTGGTATGGCAGGAGGCAATAATGGACGCAACGTTACACTACCGGCAACAGTATCAAACGGTGCTGTAGAGACAGCAGGAATAGCAGCAGCAGCTGCAGATACTGAAGTAGCCTCAGAAATTCGTGCACGCTTAGCTCTGCGATAAGTAAGAGGAGCAGCCAGTGTCCTCTTAGGTCCAACAGTACTTGTATCTTCATGAATTGGACTTGATGCCATATCTCTATGTTCCAATTCTTCTTGATAATCAAGTACAGCTTCTTGTTCAGCACCATCATCCTGATTAACTTGAGAATCATGTTCATCATGAACGGATTGATCCGTATCAGAAAGAACAGGTGAAGAATGACACGCCTTACTCCGACGCTCTCGGCGTAAAGCACCAGGTACATCTTCTCGAGAAAAGTGATATGAATGATCACTTCCTGAAACAGCAGGTACATCATGAGCCATCTTAGTTCGATGCTCATTACCAGAATCAGCAGCCACACTATCATATTCATCTGTGTCTGCTTCAACTACATCATCACCACCATCATTCCCACTATCAGAGTCATCAGAATCACCATCAGAACTATCATCTGAACTCTCTTCATCCTCATGATCAGAATTGTCTTCATCATCCACTAACATATCACCCTCAAAACGAGATCGATAATTTGGATTAATCAAATGACCAAACAGTGGTGGATCATTAAGACCAGCCACATTTCTAGTGTTGGCTTCTAAATCAGCAAATAAACGTAAAGGCCAAGCATGTGGTGCATAGCGAGGACCTTGATCAAATACCAAATCCGGACAAAAGTGTCTAACGATTGCCATAACAAAGCGAGGATATAAGAGAAATCTATTTTCGCTTTGGCATTGATTTGACCAATAAACTCATGATAGAAGTATGTTGAAAAAGGATAAGGTCGATTATAGACCAAGGCAACCATCTGCGAAGAAATCTGAGCAGAAAGCTGATCAAATCCAGCTTTACGATTGCTCAGACTTACCAACAAAGCGTAAGCAAGATATCTCCAACGTCCTTGAAATCCACTTTTGTCAAAAGGAAGCTTTATTTGACCAACATATCCCATTCTTTGAAAACATCTACGAATAAGGTCAAAATCATAAGCTAATTCTACTGCTTCGTCTGATTCTTCACCCAAATGCAGAATTTCACGAAGCATCGCAGCATTAAAATCAAAAGTGATTCCTTCGACAGTTGCCCGAACAAAACTACGACCATTAACCATGACCTGATGAGCAGTCCTCCAGAAGGTATCAATATACTGCCTAATCAGTCTAGGTGAATCACAGAATGCATAAGAAAGCCTAGAACGAGCAATAAAATCAAACATCTCATGATAGCGTTCACAATTATGCTGATCTGGATCAAGATTTAAGGCAAGATTGTGCTTCTTAACGAACTGACGTGGAGCAAGAGCCATTTCTGCAAAACAAATCATAATTTAAAAACAATTATAGAATTGCAGGCGTAGATGAACTTAATCAATAATTTCATAAGTTGAGACTGTACGAAATTACTCTTTAAGTTCGTTAGTTAAGATTGTACGAAGATAGACTTTAAGTTCGTTAGGTAAGATGTACGAAATAGACTTTAAGTTCGTTAAGTTAAGATGTACGAAGATAGACTTTAAGTTCGTTAGATAGGAATGTACGAAGATAGACTTTAAGTTCGTTAGTAAGATGTACGAAGATAGACTTTAAGTTCGTTAGTTAAGGAATGTAACGAAGATAGACTTTAAGTTCGTTAGTAAGATGACGAAGATAGACTTTAAGTTCGTTAGTTAAGATGTACGAAGATAGACTTTAAGTTCGTTAGTTAAGATGTACGAAGATAGACTTTAAGTTCGTTAGATAGATGAACGAAGATAGACTTTAAGTTCGTTAGTTAAGATGTACGAAGATAGACTTTAAGTTCGTTAGTATAGGAATGAACGAAGATAGACTTTAAGTTCGTTAGTTAAGATGTACGAAGATAGACTTTAAGTTCGTTAGTTAAGATGTACGAAGATAGACTTTAAGTTCGTTAGTATAGATGTACGAAGATAGACTTTAAGTTCGTTAGTAAGATGTACGAAGATAGACTTTAAGTTCGTTAGATAGGAATGAACGAAGATAGACTTTAAGTTCGTTAGTTAAGATGTACGAAGATAGACTTTAAGTTCGTTAGTAAGATGTACGAAGATAGACTTTAAGTTCGTTAGAAGATGTACGAAGATAGACTTTAAGTTCGTTAGTTAAGATGTACGAAGATAGACTTTAAGTTCGTTAGTTAAGATGTACGAAGATAGACTTTAAGTTCGTTAGTTATAGATGTACGAAGATAGACTTTAAGTTCGTTAGTATAGATGTACGAAGATAGACTTTAAGTTCGTTAGTAAGATGTACGAAGATAGACTTTAAGTTCGTTAGTATAGATGTACGAAGATAGACTTTAAGTTCGTTAGTTAAGATGTACGAAGATAGACTTTAAGTTCGTTAGTTATAGATGTACGAAGATAGACTTTAAGTTCGTTAGTAGATGTACGAAATTACTCTTTAAGTTCGTTAGTTAAGATTGTACGAAGATAGACTTTAAGTTCGTTAGGTAACAAAAAAACGAAAATAGACATTAAGTTCATTGGGTAACAACAAACGAAGATAGCTTTGAAGCATAACTAAGTTCGTTTGTCACAAGAACTCCTAAATTCGTTAGTTGAAAGGAGAGTCTAAGTTCGTAAGCTCTGTTTGAGAACCTAAGTTCGTAAGCTCTGTTTGAGAACCTAAGTTCGTAGACAATAAACGAAAGCTAACTTCGTGGACATTCTGAACAGCAGTTATACCTGAATCACTTATTTCAACAAAAATCGAAACAACAAGCAGAGAATCAAGTGAAATCAAGTAATTTGATTGATGAAGATATTGGGGTTTATGCAGCTTAAATTCGTTTTTCTTTAATAATTCTGGCAATGAAAAAGAGAAAACGAAATTAAACCCTAGAACCTAAAATATTTATAAAACTGATTGAGTTCATGTAAAAATTGGGCAAAAACAAGAATCAAGAATTGGGGATTTGTGAATGACGAAGCTAGATAGTATACCTGAATCACTTATTTCAACAAAAATCGAAACAACAAGCAGAGAATCAAGTGAAATCAAGTAATTTGATTGATGAAGATATTGGGGTTTATGCAGCTTAAATTCGTTTTTCTTTAATAATTCTGGCAATGAAAAAGAGAAAACGAAATTAAACCCTAGAACCTAAAATATTTATAAAACTGATTGAGTTCATGTAAAAATTGGGCAAAAACAAGAATCAAGAATTGGGGATTTGTGAATGACGAAGCTAGATAGTATACCTGAATCACTTATTTCAACAAAAATCGAAACAACAAGCAGAGAATCAAGTGAAATCAAGTAATTTGATTGATGAAGATATTGGGGTTTATGCAGCTTAAATTCGTTTTTCTTTAATAATTCTGGCAATGAAAAAGAGAAAACGAAATTAAACCCTAGAACCTAAAATATTTATAAAACTGATTGAGTTCATGTAAAAATTGGGCAAAAACAAGAATCAAGAATTGGGGATTTGTGAATGACGAAGCTAGATAGTATACCTGAATCACTTATTTCAACAAAAATCGAAACAACAAGCAGAGAATCAAGTGAAATCAAGTAATTTGATTGATGAAGATATTGGGGTTTATGCAGCTTAAATTCGTTTTTCTTTAATAATTCTGGCAATGAAAAAGAGAAAACGAAATTAAACCCTAGAACCTAAAATATTTATAAAACTGATTGAGTTCATGTAAAAATTGGGCAAAAACAAGAATCAAGAATTGGGGATTTGTGAATGACGAAGCTAGATAGTATACCTGAATCACTTATTTCAACAAAAATCGAAACAACAAGCAGAGAATCAAGTGAAATCAAGTAATTTGATTGATGAAGATATTGGGGTTTATGCAGCTTAAATTCGTTTTTCTTTAATAATTCTGGCAATGAAAAAGAGAAAACGAAATTAAACCCTAGAACCTAAAATATTTATAAAACTGATTGAGTTCATGTAAAAATTGGGCAAAAACAAGAATCAAGAATTGGGGATTTGTGAATGACGAAGCTAGATAGTATACCTGAATCACTTATTTCAACAAAAATCGAAACAACAAGCAGAGAATCAAGTGAAATCAAGTAATTTGATTGATGAAGATATTGGGGTTTATGCAGCTTAAATTCGTTTTTCTTTAATAATTCTGGCAATGAAAAAGAGAAAACGAAATTAAACCCTAGAACCTAAAATATTTATAAAACTGATTGAGTTCATGTAAAAATTGGGCAAAAACAAGAATCAAGAATTGGGGATTTGTGAATGACGAAGCTAGATAGTATACCTGAATCACTTATTTCAACAAAAATCGAAACAACAAGCAGAGAATCAAGTGAAATCAAGTAATTTGATTGATGAAGATATTGGGGTTTATGCAGCTTAAATTCGTTTTTCTTTAATAATTCTGGCAATGAAAAAGAGAAAACGAAATTAAACCCTAGAACCTAAAATATTTATAAAACTGATTGAGTTCATGTAAAAATTGGGCAAAAACAAGAATCAAGAATTCAAATGAATGAATTCAGCAAAACATATACTCAACAGAATTTAAGTAGAATCTCTCGTGCAATAAGAACTTATGAAAATACTATTTTGACTCAATAAAATGAAAAATAAATTAGAATAAAAATTACAGAACAAGAAACTAATCTAAACACAATTTATTCATTATTCACATGTACTTGTGTACTGCTGATCAGATCAGATTAGCATTTACATAAGCCTACTAGCGAGAAATAATTCTCTTATTATTAGTTATGAACAGTGATCCAAAAACGATTACCAATATGTTTGTCCTCTTAAACACTCGGTACTTCCAGTCTCCTTTTTGGTTTGTGGCACTTTCGTATTACTTGAGCCAAGGACAGTCACCATGTAACCTAGTAAGTTACTCATGCCACAATTTTAGTTTGCGAACTTATGTGCCCCATATTCAGATACACTCTCACAATCGAAACAAGCACTAAGATTAAGACATTTGGTGAGTAAAGTGAGAAAGTCTTTAAGAATCAAGTCAGCGGTGACAGGTCGGTGATTCCTCACGCGCAAAGCGACTTAACTTGACTCACGTACGGAAATATACTTAACATTGCATAATGCCAAGTACTTGCATATTTGTGACATTAATTTTTAAAGCACTTATGAAAACCCGTGACTTTCTATGAGACCCGTGTAGCGAACTTTCTGACAACCTATCCCAAGTTGGAAGCTTTAGGTAGGCTAGGTATACAAAGATACCCCAAGGACTTACTTGTTCGAATCTCAAAGGCCACATTAGCTTCATATTGTAAACATATTTATTTGATATTTGTATATCTTGTCACAAATATACATCCGAAAAAGCAATACATACACATATATGTATCCGAGACCTTCTTTATAAAGACCAAATATACATCCGAAAAAGCAATACATACACATATATGTATCCGAGACCTTCTTTATAAAGACCAAATATACATAATTATAATGCAAGATCTTTCATAAGATTTAAAGGACTTGTCTATTTTAAGAACAAGCATTCTCAGCCATATATCTGAATACGTTTCCCATAAGAACATTGTATACATTTAAGTTCAGATTAAAAGGAAACCTTGGTACTTTGTGCCTATCGATACATCATATAATGGTATCACTGAACTGAGCATTTTAAAGTACAATTAGGTAGGCTTAAAAGCTAAAGTATCGTCACGTCTAATCATGTAGTGCAGTAACCTTACATTATAATTTATTTATTATTTATTTATTTATTTATTTTTTAATATTATTTATTTATTTATTTTTTATTTATTTTTATTTATTTATTTTTATTTATTTATTTTTTTTTATTTTTTTTTGACACTATCTATATACGACTTAAACTACTAAGACTCAAAAAAGAAAATTTAAGTTCTTTGAGAGAAACTACTCGGCATTCTTCATACCATTGAGTTGATATAACAACTCATGACGAGGTCTATCAAAAGCTTTAGTGTATAAATCAGCAAGGTTATCATCGGTAATAACCTTTTCTAAATGAATAAGCTTTTTCTCAAAACAGTCACGTAAAAAGTGATGCTTTATATCTATGTGCTTGGTGACTTTAAAGTTTTTCGGATTCTTAGTAATATCTATGGCAGACTTATTATCAATACAAATAGGAGAGTATGAGATATCCATACCATAGTCGCGCAATTGTTGCTGTATCCAAAGTACCTGAGAACAGCATTGACCAGCAGCTATGTATTCTGCTTCACAGGTAGACTGTGCAACAAATGTCTGCTTCTTGCACTGCCATGATATAATTTTCCCCCCTAAAAGCTGACATCCACATGACGTTGATTTCCTATCCGAACTGCAGCCACCATAATCCGAATCAGTATAAGCTTTGAATTCAAAGGAACCATGCATGGGATACCAAAGCCCTAGACGAGGATTCAGACTCATTTGCCTTGCTCAACAAACAGAGGGGCTCCGTTGGATTATCAACACCTAAAACTAAGCCATAGATGTCTCTCTTCCTAGGAGCTCTGAGCATTATCCATTCTGCTGGAATAACGAAACCCGGCTTCAAGATGAATGCCTCCTTTTATGTGAAATGAACATTGTTGCCCTTGTCACAGATCTGGGAGACACTCATTAGATTATGAGTAAGTTGTTCCACATAGTTTACTCTTTCAAGAGTAAGTTGTCCATTGACGACATCTCCTTGACCGGTGATGTTGCCGCCCTTGGATCCAGCAAAACTAACATACGACCCATTTATACCAGTATAATTGGACAAGAGTTTCCTGTCCCCTGTCGTGTGCCTGGAGCATCCACTGTCAAGGTACCATAAATGAATTGGCGGCCTAGGAACTCCCTGCACATAAAATGAGAAAAATTAGTTTTCATTGGGGACCCAAACCTTCTTAGGTTTGGGTCGACCCTTCTCATCCCTGAGAATCAGTTCAGTCCAATATCCATTGCTCGAAGCCGTGGGTGAGACATGATTCTCGTTTCGTCTTCTCACTGGAGGAGACTTCTGACCTCTCGTCGGAGAAGGTCTAGGAGAATGAGGACCATAAGAAGGTCGAACACTTGAATGAATTTGGTCATAATATGAATTTTGATTTCTAGGGGCAGAATGAGCAGGTCGTGGAGGTGTTTGAAAACGATTTGAAATCTCATGAACATTTCCTGATGAACCTTTCAGTGGAGATTCACGTCGTTGAGGTATAGTAAACGGTTTTGGAGAAGATTGAACTTTAGCCTCATTAACCTGTTTATCATTACCCAACCCCCTTTTTCCTTCCGAGGTGGAAACCTTTGAAGGAGAACCTGATCTTCGAGGTCTATTTGGACATACACTATAAACATGACCCTTTTCATGACAAGCAAAGTAGGAAAGGACCTTGAACTTTTTGTTTGTATCTACCTTTTTATCGGTACCTACAGATTCATTGTTAGCACTAGTGTCCACTGACTTACTTGTTTTCCTTTGATCTTCTTTTTCAGAGTCTTGTTTAGTTGGTGATATCCTAGACCTTCTAGCACCATCTTTCTCATGTTTACCTATACTTGAAGATTTCTTAAGTGCAGGCATTAAGATGTGCTTTAAAACCTTAGTTGCTTCTTCATTAACGGCTAAGTTATCTTCAGATTTTCTATTCCTAGACTGCTTAGGTAATGGAGTGAGACGTTGCTGACTTAATTTCTTTATATCCTCAATAGCAACATCCCAGACTTTATCAATCCTCTTAGGGTCAATAGATTCTAATGGGAATTCTAACTCAGTATAGACCCTATTACTCTTATGAAGTGTAAAGTGTACAATATTGTCTTTCTGACCATTGGGAATAGACTGATTTAAAACAACACCTTTCAATTTCTCTTCCTTGTTAGGTTGAGAAGAAACTCCTTTAGACTCTTTTGTTCCCTCGGACATCTTTGCCTCAGGAATTGAGTCTTTTTGATTACTATCTACAACACTAGGTTGAAGTAGGATTTCAGGAAGATTAGGTTCAACAGAAGTATAGTTATTATTGAAAGGAGGAGGCACATCTTTATAAGAGATCTTAGCAGTGTCAAGACTCTTAGAGGAAGAATTCTCAAACTTTGACATATGCATTAAAAGCTCAGCATGTCTAACAGAATCAGATTTAGCATTTAATTCCAAGATTTCTATCCTAGCATCAGCAAGTTCCTTTTCAATGGTAGCACACTTTCTAGCTAACAAGGAATAAGCTTCACTACTTACTCTTTCTATGGCCACAGACTGATTGACTTTATCTTTCATAGCTCTAATGTCAGACTCTAAGGATCTAATCTTGTCCTTGAAGAATTTTTCTTTATCATTTACAGTTAGACCCTTTTTAATTAATTTATTTATTTCATCATGAGCAGCATTGACAACAGATTCTAATTTATTTATTTCATCATGAGCAGCATTGACAACAGATTCTAATTTATTAATTTGATCATTCTTTTGTTCAAGTTCATCAAACATTCGATTAACAATTTTGCAAACATGAACAATAGTATGTAAAGAATAGGATACCTGTTGGTCTGCCTCTTTGCAATCTGCCATGTAAGCAAGAAAATTATCCACAGTCATGTCAGCCGGAATCTCAAACTCTTGCATCTGCTCTTCAATTGTCTTTTCAACCTTTTCTGTAGCAGAATCATTTTTAACCTCAGCAGCTTTCACCTCTTCAGTAGCTTTCACTTCATCAAGGTTCTTGACATCTTCTAATTCATTGTCAGATTCGGAATCAGTATCATATACACCAGCAGCAACAAATTCCACATTCGAACTTTTAGTATTTTCATACAATTGCTCTTCACTGTGATAGACTGTGGTGTCCAAGAAGTCATCAGGAGAATCAACTATTTGAGCCATATCATCAAGAATTTCAGCCAAATAAGCGTTATTGTTCTCATCATGTGGAAGATTCCAAACATAAGAACCATCTGGTTGAACAGCTACTATAGCCTTGTCATTGCCATTGACATTTACAGTAGGATCATCAGTCAACAAAAGAGCTCTAGTTGAATTTTGATTGAACGGACGATTACCACCTCTATCTTGACGTGTAGGAGTAACATTTGCCTCTCTCTTAGGCCGTTGAAATTCTCTGGCAAAATGTCCAAACCCTTCACAGTTATAGCACTTCACCTTTGACTTGTCAAATCCCTGAGTACCTCCAGTAAGCTGTCTGCCTGTTCTAATCATAAACTTTTGCACTCCCCTGGTGATCATTGTCAATTGCCATTTCAGATCCATTTCTTCAACATCATCTGGATCTATCTGGTCGTAATCTTCATCAATAAGTGCTGGATCTGTGATTCTTCTTGCAACAAAAGCTTCATGTGCAGCACACATAGCAGCAAATACATTCATCCTACCCTCAGCTGATTTCATATTCATAGGCATGGACTTGTAACCAGCAGAAGAAGATGTAATGTTTCCGAACTTCATATTTCCTGTCTTTGCACCTTCATTAGCCCTTTTACCCCTGTTACCAGCATCAGTAGCCATGAATCCGGAAGAATCATCTCCATCCATTTGTGGACCACAATTATCTGTCTCACCAGTACTACCAACTCCAGAAAAGAAAGCATTAATGTCTGCTGTTGGATTTTTCATAGTGGCATGATAGAGAGATGGATCTTGTGTGAAGTTATCTTGAAGATCCTTTGCCTTATCCTTCATTTCTCTGTTTCTTAGTGTGGATATCACTCCATCTATTCGAAGAGATGCATAATCAGCTCTTTCTTGTAATCCATGACGAAATTCTTTGTAGCATTGAAGCAGTCAAATTGTTTCTTAAGCATTTTAATTCTATTTTGCTTCAATAGTGGATCACCTTCACAATGAGCTTCAATAGCATCAAACAATTGCTTTGAAGTCTTGTATTCCTGTTTAGGAAACAAGTGCACCAACTCTTGAGGAATGCACATACGAAGAGTGGAAAGAGTCTTTACTTCAATGGCATAGTTAGCCTTTTCTTCACCTGTTAATTCTCCCACCTTGTATGTAGAAGTAATTCCATTCACAGTTATAGCACTTCACCTTTGACTTGTCAAATCCCTGAGTACCTCCAGTAAGCTGTCTGCCTGTTCTATTCATAAACTTTTGCACTCTCCTGGTGATCATTGTCAATTGCCATTTCAGATCCATTTCTTCAACATCATCTGGATCTATCTGGTCGTAATCTTCATCAATAAGTGCTGGATCTGTGATTCTTCTTGCAACAAAAGCTTCATGTGCAGCACACATAGCAGCAAATACATTCATCCTACCCTCAGCTGATTTCATATTCATAGGCATGGACTTGTAACCAGCAGAAGAAGATGTAATGTTTCCGAACTTCATATTTCCTGTCTTTGCACCTTCATTAGCCCTTTTACCCCTGTTACCAGCATCAGTAGCCATGAATCCGGAAGAATCATCTCCATCCATTTGTGGACCACAATTATCTGTCTCACCAGTACTACCAACTCCAGAAAAGAAAGCATTAATGTCTGCTGTTGGATTTTTCATAGTGGCATGATAGAGAGATGGATCTTGTGTGAAGTTATCTTGAAGATCCTTTGCCTTATCCTTCATTTCTCTGTTTCTTAGTGTGGATATCACTCCATCTATTCGAAGAGATGCATAATCAGCTCTTTCTTGTAATCCATGACGAAATTCTTTGTAAGCTTTCGGCAAACCATCCAAGAATTTATCCACTATCTCAGTAGGAGTGTATTTAAGATCAAAATAAGCTAATTCAGCAAGAAGATGTTGATACCTCAGTATAAGATCCTCAACTTGTTCATTCTTTGTAGCATTGAAGCAGTCAAATTGTTTCTTAAGCATTTTAATTCTATTTTGCTTCAATAGTGGATCACCTTCACAATGAGCTTCAATAGCATCAAACAATTGCTTTGAAGTCTTGTATTCCTGTTTAGGAAACAAGTGCACCAACTCTTGAGGAATGCACATACGAAGAGTGGAAAGAGTCTTTACTTCAATGGCATAGTTAGCCTTTTCTTCACCTGTTAATTCTCCCACCTTGTATGTAGAAGTAATTCCATTCACAGTAAGAGTAGGCCACTCATAACCTTCAGTGATCATGAGCCACATGTTTAGGTCTTCTCGTTGAATAAAATCTTCAAATCGACCTCTCCACGCCCAGAAGTCAGCTAATGAAACTAACTTTGGTGGAGAATTAGTACGTCCTACAAGATGATCATGATAAACCAGAGAATTGAGGTATTGGGCAACAGCATTGTTGGTTGAAGATGAGGAAGCTATAAATGAAAATTACTGTTCAAACGAAGATAAGAGATGGAACAAAAATAGGTTAAATTCGTAAGAACAAGGTCTGAACGAAGATAGCTTAAGTTCGTAGACTATGGTTCTGAACGAAGATAGCTAAGTTCGTAGACTAAGGATCTGAACGAAGATAACTTAAGTTCGTAGACTAAATTCGTTTGAAGAAGATTCAGAACGAAAATGAAGATAACTTCGTTTTCTATCTTCGCTTGATGAACTATAGAACGACTTTAAGTTAAATTCGTTTTTAAACTTCGTTTTGCTAAGTTCGTAGGTCAAACGAACTTAGCAAAAGAAAGGGTGTTCGGGAGGTTTTTGAGAAAATAACAATCAAACAAACGATCTCAACCCTTCGATAAGATATCGAATGGCTCTGATACCACTTGTGAGTCCCTCGATAGCTACTGATCGCTCTTGAGATCGTCTATTGTTATGTCGTGAGTGCGGAATCCTCACGAGATAACTAGTTTGATTAGTTATCGTATATATTGCTAATTATATCAATATAATCGGCCTTATGTGATCTATCTTCGTTTTCTATAAGCTAGAAACGAACTTAGTCGCCTTTGGTGTGTGAGATATGAACCAGACCTCAATTTAGGGTTTCCATTCATTTATATATGTTTCTGATCGATATTGGGCCTGCTGGGCTTTGTTCTTACGAACTTAGCAGTCCAGCCCATATAACGAAGATTATCTTCGTTAGTTCCTAACGAAGGTTATCTTCGTTAGTACTAAATACCATCAACATCTATACTTAGTTATTTTCCAAGTACTTTCATGTACAAGAAACCTAACATATATTATGTTTGTACTTGTATAACATACATAACAAACATCATATATAAACACATATATATAACACCAAAACATGTAATCGATCATTACTAAAACACTAAGTCCATAATCTATCAATTACACATATATAAATAAGACTAATCAAATCTAAGTTGCTGTTGTCACATCAACATGCATCAACATGTATAGATAGAAGTCTGAGATAAATGCACTATTTCAGAACAAATAGGGGGAATTTGTTGGGTCAAAAATCGACCAAGTATAATTTGTTCAGAAATAGTTGAAGTTCAGCGAAGATACTTGTACAGAATTATGAACCTCTTCAGAATTAAGTTCATTGAAGCTTCACTTCAGTTTCAGATCAGCCCAAACTGAAAGCATTCATTCTGAAGTCAAAGACTGAAGACTGAAGACTGAAGAAAGAGAATCATCTCATAAGCAGAAACCAGAGAAGATTCTACCTGATCGAAGACTGAAGCATCTCAGTGTAAAGTACTTACAACACTTTACACTGATTACGAGGAAGCCTTTTTACTTTACCAACCTTTAGCCAGTTAATAGCTTTATCTATTAACAAGTACAAAGTTGAGTAAAAGGTTGGGAATAAAGTGTGAATTGTCACATCAAATGACTTTCACACTTAACCTTAAAAGTACGCATATTAAGGAATTGACTTTAATTCCTTAAATGCTCCCAACCATATTTGTACGGCCTGGTCCACATCAGCTTGAACCTTGCCTATAAATATAAAGGCTTCTCACAACTTGCAAAAAGGCTTGAAACTTTGGCATTGCAACTTGTGAGATATACTCTAAGTAATTCTTACGAGTATTTCCAAGTACTTTCATGTACAAGAAACCTAACATATATTATGTTTGTACTTGTATAACATACATAACAAACATCATATATAAACACATATATATAACACCAAAACATGTAATCGATCATTACTAAAACACTAAGTCCATAATCTATCAATTACACATATATAAACACATATATATAACACCAAAACATGTAATCGATCATTACTAAAACACTAAGTCCATAATCTATCAATTACACATATATAAATAAGACTAATCAAATCTAAGTTGCTGTTGTCACATCAACATGCATCAACATGTATAGATAGAAGTCTGAGATAAATGCACTATTTCAGAACAAATAGGGGGAATTTGTTGGGTCAAAAATCGACCAAGTATAATTTGTTCAGAAATAGTTGAAGTTCAGCGAAGATACTTGTACAGAATTATGAACCTCTTCAGAATTAAGTTCATTGAAGCTTCACTTCAGTTTCAGATCAGCCCAAACTGAAAGCATTCATTCTGAAGTCAAAGACTGAAGACTGAAGACTGAAGACTGAAGAAAGAGAAGATCGAAGAGAAGAGAGATGAAGACTGAAGACTGAAGAGCTGGACTGGAGACTGAAGACTGAAGACTGGAAGACTGGAGCTGGACTGGAGACTGAGACTGAAACTGAAAGCACTGAAGTCAAAGACTGAAGACTGAAGACTGAAGACTGAAGAAAGAGAATCATCTCATAAGCAGAAACCAGAGAAGATTCTACCTGATCGAAGACTGAAGCATCTCAGTGTAAAGTACTTACAACACTTTACACTGATTACGAGGAAGCCTTTTTACTTTACCAACCTTTAGCCAGTTAATAGCTTTATCTATTAACAAGTACAAAGTTGAGTAAAAGGTTGGGAATAAAGTGTGAATTGTCACATCAAATGACTTTCACACTTAACCTTAAAAGTACGCATATTAAGGAATTGACTTTAATTCCTTAAATGCTCCCAACCATATTTGTACGGCCTGGTCCACATCAGCTTGAACCTTGCCTATAAATATAAAGGCTTCTCACAACTTGCAAAAAGGCTTGAAACTTTGGCATTGCAACTTGTGAGATATACTCTAAGTAATTCTTACGAGTATTTCCAAGTTATTAGATCACTTGTATTTCTAGGTTGTTTTGATATTTACACTTTTGTGTTTATCTTTGTTCCGCAACAACCTTTGTATTTTATTTAACATACTTAATAAAATACATTTGAAAAGTACAACGTGTCTCAATGCTACATACTTGAAGTATACATATTATTTATATAGTTTCAACACTTATCGTTTCTTGTCATTTACTTTAAGTCATTTACTTTATTGTTTATCCATATCTGGATCGCATTCTGAACTGGTCTATTTCCAGAACATAATTGCTTGCCAGTCGGGTTTAATCATCGACTTTGGGACTCATACCTCAACTGTCACTGGAGACCTCAAAACAGGTCTCCAGGGTGCTCCAAAGGCAAAATTATCTCAACGTCTTAGGAAACAGTCAGATCTTGCCACTGACAGTAGTAACCCAACTAGCCCTCCAGTTTCCTCCCAACAGGATGTTGGAGATAGTCAAATGGGAGAACCGCAAGCAACCACCCTCGAAACTTCTTTAGGAGAGGGTGGTGAAGAGAATACTGGGCTCGCCTAACCCAGAATAGAGTCCGTGTCAGTACCCAACTTGCAGAGCCAAACTTCTAACACTTCTATTGCACGAACTGATGATGTCTCTGGCTAGTTACAACTGGAGACTGAAGTTCCAAACTCTTCGACCAATGAAGTTATGACTGAGGATAAAGCAGTTATAACTAAGGCAATTCTAGTGACCTCTATTCCTGGCGATGATGTCACCACGACTGAGCCAACAACTGATGCAACTATCCAGGAAACTGGAGAAGTTCATCAGGAGACTGGACCCCAGGTTCAGCCATCTGACTCATTCATGAATCTGGGCATGGATGTTGATGTATTCCAGATAGAGTCTTCGGACTCTGAAGGAACTGCTTCTGACCAGGAGATTGTTGATATTTCTGTACAAGTTCAACACCCTTCATCTCCTAGTTTGCTCCCAGAACCATCAATTTCAGTTTCATCATCTGTACTCCCATTCTCAGATATACCACCACCACCATCTCAAATATCTCAACTATTTATGTCTAGCAATAGACATATGCCACCACCGCCGCCGTTGATCACACCTGGGCATTCTCAGCATGATCAACACATTGATCTCTCTGTACGTCCTTCTACTTTACCAATTGCAGGTTCTATTTCATTCGTTGCTGGACAGTCAACTGGTGAGGCTTTCCTTAATGTGCCTCCTCTAGTTGCTCCAGTAGGCTTTGTTGCCGGTCCAGTGACACCTTCACCTCCGTCACTGGATAGTCAATTTGTCTCCTTTCAAGCCGATATCCGAAACCTTCTTACAAGGGTGGAGGATATTCAAAAGACAATTGACAGGAGCGCCAAGTCAATCTCCAGATACAACAAGGACAATCTAACAAATCAAAAAGTTGTTGATCTGGGGATAAACAAATTTGCAACTAATGAAGACTTGGTGTTCAGGAAGCTCAATGAGTTGGTCAAAAGTTGTAACACTCTCTCAACATCTTTAAAGGAAGCTTTTGACCTCACTCAGACTAATGTCTCCACATCTATCTCCACCCTACTTGGCACAACTTTTCGATCATCAGAGGTGGATCTGAAGGATATAGAGAGACAGGTTAAGGAAATTTTGAATAAACCTGGCCTTAATGTGGTTGAGCTTGGGCAACAAATGGCCACTTCAGTTGGCCAGAAGATTGAGGATACCTTGGTTGCCAGAGAAGAAGAGTTAGTTAAAAAGGTGATGTCTGAGATAGCCAAGATACCCCCTCCTCAGGTTAATCTGGCCCCACTTTCTCTTGAGATCAGCCAGTTGAGGGGTGCTGTCAATGCTCTGAACACCCAGTTATCCTCCCATACAACATCCATTGATAAACTGGTCACTGAAGTGGGTAATTTGAAAAAGAATGAGCAGGAAAAAGAAGCTGCACAGGCTGGTCTCTCTCCAGAAGTGATAGAAGAATTAAAGACTGGTCAAGCACAAGTTGCTGGTAATGTCTTGACTCAGTCCAGAGAGACCAATCATCTTTGAAGATCATTCAGAATGATGTGTACTGTCTTCAAAGAGTTTAAGGACATGCAGTCGTGGCAGCCTCTTGACCGTTTGCCCCATAGTCATGCTGATTGGGAAGCAATTAGGGCAGGTCTAGATGCTGCCAAGGGGGAAGGATGTAACATCCGTGACTTTTGACCGTTTGACTTTTCGTGTGAAATCGACTAACGAACTTAATTAACGACTTAATTGAGTTCATTTGAGACATAATGATGTACGATACGCTTAACGGGTCGGTGGACCACTTACTTGGCGATGGAATACTAGATGATTCGAGTTAACGATTAATTAACTAGTAAATGATAACGGGTCAACCCATGGACTTAACCCTTGCCCATGACCCATCCAAAACAACCCAACCTTATCCCTCCAAGTCTTACACCCAACCCACCACACATCTCTTATCCATTCACCCATTCACTCACACTCTATCTCTCTCTAAAACTCTTGCAAGAAAACACACACAAACACATCTCTCTCTCTCTCTCTATCAAATCTTCTTCATTAAATGTTATTTATGTTGGAATTGCACAAGAAAAACTAACTATATCATCATAATAATAACATATCAAGAAATCAAAGCTTAAGGTGCAAGAAATCTTCAATTAAAGCTCAAATTCGAGTTTTTACTTTGGTGGAAGCTTGGTAAGCATTTTGTAACCTAAGTTCATCCTCTTTTAGTGTAAAGTTCATGTATTGACCTAATCAAATGAGTTTTAGTCGACTTGGAGCTCAAGAACTCAAATTAGGGTTTTGTTTGACTTAATTAGTTCAAACCAAAATTGAAATGCAATTTGATGTTAGGAATTCAATTTTGAAGTGGGTTTTGTTAAAATAGGTGGAATTATGTTTGAAATAATTGTACAAGGTCACGAAGTCGGGTTAAAACCTTAACGGGTCGGTTTTAGGGTTCTTGGTTGTTAAAATGGGTCAAAAACCGAATTTGGGCAAGAAATCTTGTTTTGAAATGAAATTGGATTGTGGATTGTGATAAACAAAGTCTAATTACATTTAAATGACCAAAACTATGAACAAGATGTGTCTTGGCAGTTCCTATATCGATTTCATGAGTCAATAGATGAGAAAAATGGGTTTGGGTCGACTTGTTCATGCTTGAGCTGCTGCTGCTGCGTTCAGCCTCTTTCCATCGTCCCAGATGGCTCTGACCACCATCCCAGATGGTGGTCTGCATTTGCAACTTTCACCGTTTGAGTCTTTCCACCGTAAAACAGAGCAAGCCACCGTCTAGCTACCGTTTTCCACCGTAAACCATTTTTAAGCCACCGTCCAAGACGGTGGCAGGGACCGTCCCAGACGGTGGAGCTGTGTATCAGCTTTTCTTCCTCCTTCCTTGGATCGAGCCCAGCTTTCCAACGGTTCCTCTCTCGACTCTTAAAACCTTGTACATGAATTGCAATCATTGTTTAAAGTGATGGTCATCTAAAACTCGAAATGGGACATACTTACATTATATAAATGTTTATGAATAACATGAATACATGAAACGATTTCGGGGCGACTCCAACTCGTTCCAAACAGATTCTTGGACACTCTAAAGTCGTGTACAAGCCTCGAGAACTAATTTAAGTCACGAGTCATACTTGAAACCCGAATTAGGGTACAACTTGCTAAATATTAATGTGCATATTACATAATGATAGGTTGTGAATACGCGGAGCACGTTGAACGATTATAATTTCATCTTAGCTCGATCTTAACCTCATTTTCCGATCAAGGTGAGTTCCGTAGCTCCCTACTCGATTGAGATTCGGGCTAGAAAGTGCACACACACGTGTTTGATTGTTTGGTTGACTTATTAATGATTTGATTGGTTATTTGACTTACTATGCGTTTGTTTATGATCATATATTATGTGATTGGATGTTTGATTTGAATTGTGGTTTTGATGGATGGATAGTTTTGATTGATTGTTTGATGGTTTAAGCATACGATTGTGATATTGTAATTTATTTAGGATAGTCGTACATACATGGAAGTTGGTTATGCCTTCAAAGGGTTTTAGATGTGGTGGGAAGGCTGCGGGTGACCCTATATATAAGCATCTAGGACTCGTTGAAAGTATAATCCTCCTAAGTGTATGTACGTATAGTTTCGGTTGGTTTGGTGGTTGATGATTGATGGAATTGTGATTGAGTTAAACACGCATATGTGATGATATGGATATTAGTGAGATGGATATGTACATCCAAGTGTATAGATGTATACACTTGTGTTGAATTGATGAGAAGTACATGACTCCGGGTATATAGACATATATACGCCGATGATTTTGAGATGCCACATTGTTCATTGTGATGACATGTGAGTATCGTTGCATTGTTGACTTGATGGTCACACTATGATATGCATTATGACATTGACATGCATACGACACATATATTGGTAATGACTTCTCCTATGCATACTCATTACATGCATTGATTGTACACTTGATATTGGCATACATGTTGAATATTTTTTAACATTGACACGTATTTGGTACACTCTTGTATTGGTATCGTTTGTACGTATTCAATATATGTTATCTAACTATCGAGTATAGTTGCTTATATATGATTACTGGTGTATGATGAGGTTTTGCCACGAGCAAACCTATATTGTGTTTCATGGTTGTGTAAGGGCTACATGTAAGTTATTGCTTGCCTTTATCTTGTTCTTATTGTGATTATTTGGCAATGGTTCCTTGTGATCCATTACTACGAACTCACCAACCTAGTGTTGACCTTGTTTAGTGCACTTTTCAGGTATTTGTGTGAAGTTGGAGTATTGATGGCTACTTGTTGTTACTGCTAGGGCTTGGACTGGGACTCTCATGGATCCGTGATCCGTTTGTCCATTTAGGGTTTATGTTTAGAACCTTATGAATTTAGTTGTATTGTCTTGTTTTAAATTTCTTTCATGACCTCTTGTTTACTTTGCATCTTACACTTTATCTGTCGGTTTGGATTCTCCGGATCCTTTTTATTCATGTAGATTATGTTCTACGATAATTCCACTGTGCGCTATATAATTTCAGTGGCATTCTGGGCCTAGCTCAGGGTGTTACAGAATGGTGGCCCATGCGTGGTCGTAGAGAATTAAGCGGTTTGACCTAGACTACGGCTTAAGTTAAAACTCTTCATATAGCATGCATGGTTAGGAATTTTATGTGCAATGTGAAATTGTATGAACCCTGAAAAGTATGCATTGTGAGTTCGTAGACGAGACCATTTATGTGACAATATGAGTACGATTGGACAACGTGTTGTTTTGTGATGCGTACTAGATGAACAATGTGTTATGTTGTGACAAGTACAATGTGATGAATGTGTGATGAGCACAATGTGATTAATGTGTACATTGATTTGAGCTTGATTGTGGTTGAGATGGATTGTTGTTATTGATTGGTGATAGTTTGATGATTTAGGGCAAAATGAAGTTATGGCATTAACTTAGTATAATATTGTGGCAACCCTAAAAGAGTCTGATCAACTATTTTATGGTCACCCGGTATTATAACAAGTTAATGACATCACGGATTGCACATGTTGGCTTAGAGTATAATAAGGAACCGATATGCTTAATGGGAGTTGGTTGGGTGGAGGGTTAGCCGCTGGTACACCCTGTATACATACCCGGTCAATAACTAGAGGGCATATCGGATTCGGATTATACTTTAAACCACTTGTTTTAGTTGACTTGTTTTAGTTGCTTGTGATGTGATGTGTTGAATATGAGTACTTGGTTTTGATGGTGGACAATTGTTGTGAACTTGGCACAAGAACATGATAGATAACGATTACTTGAGAACTTTGATATATTGTCCTTAGCATAGTAATATGAAACACGTATGACATGTTGTTTTAAATGTTTTAGGTCTAATTTGAATCGTTTAGTTGTTGAGGAATTGGTGTGATTTGTCTAGACATCCATGATTTGGACTAGTATTGGCATTATGGTGAACAATGAGGATATTTTGTTTAATAGTATGTGAACTTGAAACATGTATGAGACATTGTTAAACTTGGTTGTATGCAGGATATGAGATATTTGGTGATGCATGCGTAAAATGTATTAATCAACGGAGAATTATATGAATCGATTTAACATACTAGTTATATGGCAAGGGTATGAGAAACTATGTTGATAAGCGTGATTTTTATGCATGATGTAACGGAAATAGATAATGCATGTGTAGGTGTGTTAACCGGCGAGCATTTTCATGAATGGGTTAGTGTACTAGTTTGATGCTTTTAGCAGGTATAAATTTCGTTGTTAAGCTAAAATGTATACTTGAGATAAGCGAATACGGTGATGCATGTATAAATACTTACTTAATGGGCAAATATATGAATAAGAACGGTAGACATGTTTAATAATTTGAGTATGCCCAAAACTTTATTTCTTAACTTAGTTATAAGAACGAATCGGTAATGATTGGAAATTTAGGCATAGTTACACCCAACGCATGAGAGGTCGTATGTACGACTTGGTATGCGAGTTTAGTTGATAGACATGCAAAATCTTACCTTCTAACTTGGTTATGTGGATGAATTGTTAGGAGATGCGGTAGAACGAGTATGGTTGCCATGATATCCTAATTGTTAATATGCTTGAATTTCGTTGCCCGACTAATTTGGTGAAATAAATCAATAGGACTTGGTAATACATGCGTAAAGGTAATTGAAATCTTGGGCAATTGTGTGTATAGGTTGCCATGCTAGCCTAATTATTAGAATATCTCGAAATCTTGTTGCCCAACTTGATTATTGAATACATAGTTAGGAATTGAAGATGCATGCATAGATGTAAATGGTTTCGTGAACAATTGTATGTATAAATTAGTAGGGCGATTAAAGATTACTTGGCTGAGTTATTTCCCCCTCCTGTTACTTTATAACTTAGTCAGCAACGAAGAGATTATAAGTATAGTTGTATTATGATTATGAGAACCTCATCGTATTATACGCCCCTAAGATTGAACTTTAGGAAAATGCCTGAGATAACTAAAGTGGCATGACAAGAGATGAATAACGATGGAAACAACCGTGATGCCATTAATGAGGGTCACAACGAGTACATAACGATTCATTTTAAGCATCTATACAACTATAAACTTTACCATGCGTGAGAAGGAACGACCTGGGTGAGGCTAACCATAAACTTGAACAAATAAATTGAAATCTAAAAGTCTACCCAACACGTAAAATTTCGCAAGCACGAACGTCGCAGAGATAGAATTGAGGTGTAAACGGTATTGGGCGGTATATATACACGAATTCGATTGGTGAAATTTGATCTAATTGAACGCCTAGCTTAACGCATAACCGTGAATTCATAAGCATGAGAACAATGAGTCAGTTTAGTGCCATAGTGCCAGTCACACGTAAGATGTAAGAAGCTCGAGTGCTTATAGTGTGCGATTCTTAAATCTTCTCGACCTTAAACGGATCGCTAGATCGTTGTCTATCACACGAATGAGGTACCGTCAGGATTGGATGTCGTGGATAGGATCCCTCTCATTGTCAGACAGATGGCCAGAACTGGGAGCAAACATGTGATTTCAGCGAATGAGCCGCCGACCAATGGGTGAAACACGTCATGAGTGCGCTGACTATAAGTCAAATCGCCATAATAAGTGTTACCTGGTTACAACTAATTGCACTTAATGTTAACCGCGACATATATATATATAATAAATAATAATAAATAATAAATTACTGGAAGTTGGCAATAAACTCGTTTGAGAAAATGGAATTATAACCCGGAGATCGATGAGTCATGGCGAAAGATTTTAACACTTGGTATGAAGGATGCGTACGACGTCACCCGGTTTTAAATAATCTAACGAGTTATAAACTAACAACTTGTTACATAATACGGCTCCTATAATCGTATGAATTTTGCTAATATAATAGTAAGATATTATTGAGACATATGTGAGGAATTTTAAATGAAAAAGACCAATGAATTCTTGGTAAATGTCTTTAGTGATTTTCAAAATCAAATTGTGTAACGAATTGTAACTTATGAAAAGATTTTATTAATTACATTCTATTCCAAAAGCTTGAGGATTCTCGATTTTATATGAGAACCGATTTTAACTTATGGAGTGTGCAAATGCTAAGTTAAGAGTGACAAGATAAGGACCGTTAAAATCCCAGTTTGAACAAAACAATGTGATAACAACTAAGGACGTGCAAAACCTAAAAACTAGTGAATATTAACAAGAGAAGACATAAACATTTGAGCCATACAAATCGGATTAAGAAAGTAAAGTTTGAAAGTGAAGGGGAATTCTTTTTAACTGGGGAATTCCCCAAGACATTAAAGTAAGATCTCGGTCTGGGAAGATTCCTTCTTAACTGGGGAATCAACCATGGCGTGTGTGAGGCGGAAAGATCAGGATGTGAACGGCGTGCGAATGGAAACCTAGGCTATCCTATAATACTAAACGGAGCCACGTGCTACAAGTGATTGGAGTGGATAACATTATCGAGATTTGAACCTTGATGAGAGTGAGAATCGTTGTAATTTCGAGGACTAAATTCTTTTAACTGGGGAATGATGTAACATCCGTGACTTTTGACCATTTGACTTTTCGTGTGAAATCGACTAACGAATTTAATTAACGACTTAATTGAGTTCATTTGAGACATAATGATGTACGATACGCTTAACGGGTCGGTGGACCACTTACTTGGCGATGGAATACTAGATGATTCGAGTTAACGATTAATTAACTAGTAAATGATAACGGGTCAACCCATGGACTTAACTCTTGCCCATGACCCATCCAAAACAACCCAACATTATCTCTCCAAGTCTTACACCCAACCCACCACACATCTCTTATCCATTCACCCATTCACTCACACTCTATCTCTCTCTAAAACTCTTGCAAGAAAACACACACAAACACATCTCTCTCTCTCTCTCTATCAAATCTTCTTCATTAAATGTTATTTATGTTGGAATTGCACAAGAAAAACTAACTATATCATCATAATAATAACATATCAAGAAATCAAAGCTTAAGGTGCAAGAAATCTTCAATTAAAGCTCAAATTCGAGTTTTTACTTTGGTGGAAGCTTGGTAAGCATTTTGTAACCTAAGTTCATCCTCTTTTAGTGTAAAGTTCATGTATTGACCTAATCAAATGAGTTTTAGTCGACTTGGAGCTCAAGAACTCAAATTGGGGTTTTGTTTGACTTAATTAGGTCAAACCAAAATTGAAATGCAATTTGAAGTTAGGAATTCGATTTTGAAGTGGGTTTTGTTAAAATAGGTGGAATTATGTTTGAAATAATTGTACAAGGTCACGAAGTCGGGTTAAAACCTTAACGGGTCGGTTTTAGGGTTCTTGGTTGTTAAAATGGGTCAAAAACCGTATTTGGGCAAGAAATCTTGTTTTGAAATGAAATTGGATTGTGGATTGTGATAAACAAAGTCTAATTACGATTAAATGACCAAAACTATGAACAAGATGTGTCTTGGCAGTTCCTATATCGATTTCATGAGTCAATAGATGAGAAAAATGGGTTTGGGTCGACTTGTTCATGCTTGAGTTGCTGCTGCGTTCAGCTTCTTTCCACCGTCCCAGACGGCTCTGACCACCATCCCAGACATTGGTCTGCATTTGCAACTTTCACTGTTTGAGTCTTTCCACCGTAAAACAGAGCAAGCCACCGTCTAGCTACCGTTTTCCACCGTAAACCATTTTTAAGCCACCGTCCAAGACGGTGGCAGGGACCGTCCCAGACGGTGGAGCTGTGTATCAGCTTTTCTTCCTCCTTCCTTGGATCGAGCCCAGCTTTCTAACGGTTCCTCTGTCAACTCTTAAAACCTTGTACATGAATTGCAATCATTGTTTAAAGTGATGGTCATCTAAAACTCGAAATGGGACATACTTACATTATATAAATGTTTATGAATAACATGAATACATGAAACGATTTCGGGGCGACTCCAACTCGTTCCAAACAGATTCTTGGACACTCTAAAGTCGTGTACGAGCCTCGAGAACTAATTTAAGTCACGAGTCATACTTGAAACCCGAATTAGGGTACAACTTGCTAAATATTAATGTGCATATTACATAATGATAGGTTGTGAATACGCGGAGTACGTTGAACAATTATAATTTCATCTTAGCTCAATCTTAACCTCATTTGCCGATCAAGGTGAGTTCCGTAGCTCCCTACTCGATTGGGATTCGGGCTGGAAAGTGCACACATACGTGTTTGATTGTTTGTTTGACTTATTAATGATTTGATTGGTTATTTGACTTACTATGCGTTCATTTATGATCATATATTATGTGATTGGATGTTTGATTTGAATTGTGGTTTTAATAGATGGATAGTGTGAGTCCCAAAATATATAGATGATTAACAAACCCGACTGGCAAGTACAACTAATCTTGATGGACAAGTTCAGTTTACGATCCAGATAAGGATAACAAGAAACAATTGACAATATGAATAATGCAAGAACAAATGGCAGAAACTATATAAAGATATATATATATATAAATATAATCAAGTATGTAGCATTGAGACACGTTGTTTTCTAATGTATTTGATTTATTGATGTATAAACAAATACAAGGATTGTTGCGGAACAAAGATAAACACCAAAGTGTAAGTATCTAAACAATCCTGAAATACAAGTGATCTAATTGACTTGGAAATACTCGTAAGTTTACTTAGAGTATATCTCACAAGTTGCAATGCAAAGTTTCAAGCATTTTGCAAGTTGTGAGAAGACTTTGTATTTATAGACCAAGTCCATGATGATGTGGACAAGATCGTACAAATGTGGTTGTGAGCATTTAAGGAACTAAACCATAATTCCTTACATGCTGCACTTGGAAGAGTATATAAGTCACTTGATGTGACTTATAGTACTAGGTTCCAAGCCTATACTTTGTACCTTTTGTTAATAGATAAATCTATTAACCGGATAAAGGTGTAAGTAAAAGTCTTCCTCGTAATCAGTGTAAAGTGTTGTAAATACTTTACACTGAGATGCTTCAGTCTTGATCTGGTAGAATCACTCTTTGCTCGCTTCTGAGATGATTCTCTTCTTCATACTTCAGTCTTTGACTTCAGAATGAATGCTTTAGATTTATCTCGATCTGAACTGAAGTGAAGCTTCAGTGAAGGAATTCTGAGACATCTCAGAATTCTGTACGGACGTCTTCACTAAACTTCAAGCTATTTCTGAACAAATTATACTTGGTCGATTTTCGACCTAACAAATTCCCCCTATTTGTTCTGAAATAGTGCATGCATCTCAGACTTCTAACTATACATGTTTGTAAGTCTGAAATGCAAGTTTTTGTTTAAGTTGTAAAAATTTTCTAAGTACATCTTATCGATCATTGATGTCTCGGAATTTTACTTGGTTTTTCTAACTTAAACTTATCATCTACTTATTGGTTACAAGTTGCAACATATATATACAAACTGAAATGAATGTTACAAATGTAAATATATTACAAGTAAATGATAAATCTGAAGAAGAAAACTACTTCTTGGCAGGCCTTGAACCAGAAGGTGCCTCAGTAGGTTTTCTTTTCAGTGGAGAGTGATCCTTTTTGCCAAACAGCCTGCTTTCAATTTCTACCTTGGCTTGCATTTTTGTTGAATTCTTGCTAACCATGCACCAGTCAAGGCAGACTTTGGCTTTCCTTTCAGAATCTGGATCATCTCCCTATGCTCAGAAATCCCAAATTCATGCACTGAAACCTGACTATATTCTTCAGTTGCCCTACCTTCTCTTTTCACAACCAAATCAAACAACTTCAATCCATCAGCCTTTGCAACTACCATATCAATGATTTTGGCTGGATGCGATCGATGGTTCATATAGTGATCATACTGAACCTTTTCATGGTTTCTTTGGAGCTCAGCAGCATCATCAGAAATTGGTTTGATTGAAGTATGGACGACATCACGAGAATCTTTCTTTGCAGTCCTTGTTCCAGTTCTGGGCTTCGTGGGTGGTCTGAACAACTCTTTCTCTACCTGCAGAACTCCAGCCAGAACCTCTTCCTTCTTTCTGGCCATTTCCTCTTCTCTATTCTTCACTAAGTCATCAATGGACATCTTGAAGGTGAGATGGTCCAGCTTTGTTCCAAAGGAGAGTAGTTCACCCCATATTCATAATCGAGCATTTCTTTAACTGCCTTCTGCACTCTTGGATCATGTTTGATTTTCTGAAATCTTTCAAGTGAGAGACCAAGAGATGCAGCATCAATGTGATCAAGGGTTCCCATACTCTGGTGTTGAACCCTTTCCCTTTCCTTATTCTCACTCCACATGATAAATTGGTTAGAGACTTGCTTCTGCAGAGTCTCTAACTTCTTGCTATCAGCATTTGGATCATGAAGTGGATAGCCTTGTTCATCAACATCTTCTCCAATAACCATACCAGAACCCTTAACAGTTTTCTTTGGTTCTTCTCCCACTTTGGCCTTGCCTTTTCCCTTGTCCTTCTGAAGTTGTTCCCCCTGAACTGAGGCACTACCAGAAGGTACCTCAGTTTGCTTCTTGGTTGCTTGAATTAATTCTTGAGTGCTAGCTAGCAAACCAATAGGCACACCACCACTTCCCCCTTTGGGAATCTCTGAAGGCAGTTTAGCATAGAGATCAATCGTAGATTTAAGTGCCTTCAGTGGTTCCCAACTTTGTTGTTCTAGGCACTCACAAATACCTTTTGCCATTGTAGCAAACTGAGCCTTTAGTCTGAATGATGAACTAAGGTTCAGTGCTTCTTGATCCTTTAAGTCTTTTAACATTTTTCTGTCTTCTTCAGTGAAAGAAGCAGGGGAAGGAGGAGCAACAACATTATCCTTCTTCAGAATCATTAGAATTTCATCTAATTGCTTTGACTGATTCTGAACTGCACCTTCAAGCTTGGAAACTGAATTTTTAACTTCATGTACAGCCTTTTCACCTTGACATTTGTATCTTTGGTCAGTTCAGCAATCATCTTTCTAACCTCTTCTCCAACTTTCTGAGAGACAGACTCTGAAATCTGAGCAGCCAAATTCTGATATAGCTCAGACTTCAGATCTTCCATAATACCAGCACTAATAGAAGTTCCAAGTTCTTTTTCATTGACACTTGGCTTCTGAACCTGCTCATGAACTTCACTTCCAACTGCCATAACCTCTTGCTTCAACAGCTCAACACCAGATGTCAAGTTCACAACCACTGAAGCTTGCACATCTCTCTTTGTCAATCTGAAGGCTTCTCTGATTGCAGAGCTCACCTTATTGCACGTCATAACCAACTCATTCAATTTTCCAACCACTAGTCCTTCATTCCCAGCAACTTTGGTCAACTCGGTTCCAAGGAACATCTGAGCACCTTTCATATCAGCCAAGGAACTAGTGTTGGCAGTTAGAGATTTGGTTAAGTCCTCCACCCTAAGAATAAGGCCTTGGACTTCGGTTTGGGTTTTCTCTAACTGTGCTTCCACATTGAAAGGAGGTGGGGTTGTGCAGAAGCAGGAGCCACAAAAGGTAAACTACCAAGCCCTTTTAATACTTTGTTCATTTGAGCATCTGTTGGACTCTCAGATTCTGTCTCAGAATCTAAGTCTTTTTCTGATGGGGCATCATAGTTAATCGGTGGTGGTATGTGGTGAATTTGTGGGTGTAGAAATTGAAGTGAAGGAGTGAAAGAAGGATCGGTTACATATGCGGGAGTGGTGCCTGGTGGAAAGATAGGATTTTGGTGAGATGGTGGTGGTGGTGGTGGAACATAAGGCGCATTATCTTGAATTTCTGGGGGAGGAGGGGCGTTTGCGAGGATGGGGGTTGGCTCAGAATCAGATTGATTCGCCTCCAATAAGCCCTCGTCAAACTCAAAGTCAGCAAGAGAATCGAGATTCTCCTGAGGTAGCTCATCGTCATCCCAGAAAGCATTCACTTTTGCGATCTGGTCAGATATGCCCTGGTTTTGGTCACTAGTACCCTCACCAGATTCTGGTTCAACAGCTGCAGAAGCAGTTGCATCGTCACCAGATTCAATGATTTCAACCGTAGGTACACTAACGGGTCCCACATTCTTTTGTGGCCCACTTAGTAACCTTTCTGAACTAGCTAGTGTGGCTGAGACAGTTTTAGCAAATACCTGAATCATAGCAGAGGAGAGTTCAGGCTCATTTTCAGTAATTGTTGCCTTTGAGAAATCTCTACTATATTCTGGTACCGAAGCTTCAGGTCCAGCTTGATCATAAGCTTCTCCAAGTATATCTTTAAAACACAAGCTCAGAAATCTTGGGAAGGCAATATGCGGACTTCTCTTCCCTTTTAACTTTGTAATCAACTGAGAGAAGAGAATCTCAGCAAAGTCCACTTGCATCCCATTCCAGATATAATACCCCATCTCCACTTGGGGTAGTGAAAGTTGGTCCAACCCTCCATGGGTGCCACCGAGACTTTCCACGATTTGAGTCCAGAAGAACCTCTAACAAATACCAAAACCAGACATGAAGATGTGTCCAGAGGTCTTCAAATTTCCATCAGCATCCTCCATATCACCATGACCAGTGGCGACTAGAACCTCCCTAAAATTGACTCCTTTGAGTCTTTTCACAAACACCTGGGGAGGTTCGAGGTAGTTCAGATGAAGGGAAGTTCTGAACCCCTCAAGAGTGATGACACATTTCTTGGTGCCTTCATTGAGAGTAAAGGAGATGGATTGTTCATCCATATTCACCACTGCAGTATACCAGAATTCAAGCAAGTATCGATGATACATTGCCTGCGGATTAGCGGTCAGCGCATAATGGAAAGGGGATTGCTCCCAAAAACTGTTTAATCTTCCCATTAAGGTTTCAGATTTTACATTCAATTGAGCCAAAAAGTTGCTCATATTGAATCGGATTTGTGATGGAGTGAAGTTCTTTGGCCATTGAGCAGATGTTTTCACATCATTAGAAGGAGTGTATTCAAAGTTTATAAGCGACTTATGAGACATTTTAGATTTTGAAATTGAGAGTGAAAATGAAAAGGAATATGAGGAGTTAATGAATTAGAAGGTAAAGATGAGAGAGATTGATGATTAGAGAGTAAATGAAAAACGAAGTAAATGAAAGAATGAATAAGGAATTTGTATTTAGGATGGAACAAAAAGGATTTTTCCAATTAAAAACAATTTCTGGGGTCACGTCCGCGTTTAATGCAGAGACGTTTGAGGGACCCCACCCTGTACACTTTTTCAGTAAAAGTACTCATTTTCTTCTCTTTTTACGGCGCCACTTGTGTGACACGTAAGCATGACCAATCCTAAGTTCAAAAACCTAGTATGCAGTATGCCACGTGTACACACAATTGACCAAGTATCAAAGATATTTTGAAAAGATTTTTGTATTTCAGAGATGACTAAACAGATTCTGAGCATGGTCAGTTCCAAGGAGATCTGAACCATCTCAGTCATTAAATTCAACTGAAATATTTTGATATTCTGAAGTGCTTCAGTTAAATACATTTTTCTGAGCAAAAAGGTTCCCCCTCAAAAAAAATGAAGGTTTATTTTATAATTTGAAAAATGTTTAACATTCCCCCTGAAGTGATGATCCATGAATTAATAAGTGCCAAGATAGTATCACTAAGGCGTTCGATAGCTAGGCGAGCAAAAATTGCATGGATCGCTCAGACTGGTGAACCAGATCAGTGTCACTGAGGCGTTCATAACAAGATTACCAGTCTAAGGATTTAACATACCCAACTCACTGACTAGATGTTTAAAGGTTTTGACATCTAAAGGTTTTGTAAAAACATCAGCGAGTTGCTTATCAGTGGGAATAAAGTGCAATTCAATATCTCCTTTCAGAATATGATCACGAATGAAATGATACCTGAGATCGATGTGCTTGGTTTTCGAGTGCATCACAGGATTGTGAGATATGGCAATGGCACTAGTGTTATCACAAAAGATTGGAGTCTTTGTGTAAGTAACACCATAATCAGTCAGCTGGTTCTTCATCCATAGAATCTGAGCACAACAACTTGCTGCAGAAATGTACTCAGCTTCTGCAGTGGATAGTGATACTGCAGTCTGTTTCTTGCTAGTCCAGCTTACTAATTTGCCACCAAGGAAATGACACCCACCAGTGGTACTTTTCCTGTCTATCTTGCAACCTGCATGATCAGAATCTGAATAACCCATTAGATCTAGACTGGAGCCTTTGGGATACCAAAGACCCAATCTAGGGACACCCTTAAGGTATCTGAAGATCCTTTTAACAACATTTGCATGTGCTTCTCTGGGATCAGATTGAAATCTAGCACAAAGGTATGTTGCAAACATTATGTCTGGTCTACTTGCAGTTAAATACATCAGTGAACCAACCATACCACGATATTTTGTATGGTCCACTGGTTTTCCATGTGGATCAGAATCCAAAGTTAATGGAACAGAAATAGGAGTATCTTTTGATGAGACTGAATCAAATTGATATTTCTTTAATAAATCTCTGACATATTTTTCTTGGTTAATGAAAATACCATCTTCATTTTGTTTTACTTGAAGTCCCTATAAATATGTCAGTTCTCCCATCATACTCATTTCATACTCAGAAGACATGATTTTTGAAAAATTTTCACACATCTTCTCATTAGTAGAACCAAACACAATGTCATCAACATAAACTTGTACTAAAAGGATATCACTTTTATCATGCAATATGAATAAAGTTTTATCAATTGCACCACGTTTAAAACCATTTTTAAGAAGATGTTTAGTGAGAGTATCATACCAGGCTCTGGTGCTTGTCTCAGACCATATAAGGCTTTGTTCAGTCTGTACACCCAATGTGGTTTTTCTTCATTGATGAACCCTGGTGGTTGATGCACATACACTACTTCTTCTAGTTCGCCATTCAAAAAGGCACTTTTGACATCCATTTGATAGACTTTAAATTGATGATGAGCTGCAAAAGCTAAGAATATTCTGATAGCTTCAAGTCTAGCAACTGGTGCAAAAGTTTCATCAAAATCTATTCCCTCTTCTTGTGCATATCCCTTTGCAACAAGTCTTGCTTTGTTTCTTATGATGTGACCATCTTCATCCATCTTGTTTCTGAAGACCCATCTTGTCCCAATTGGTTCCTTCTTCAGATTACTGGGACAAGGAACGAGTTCCCATACATCGTTTCTTTTAAACTGGTTGAGCTCATCTTGCATGGCTTCAACCCAGCTTGGGTCTTGCATAGCCTCGTCAATCTTCTTGGGTTCAATTAGAGATAAGAAGCTGACGTATAAGCATTGATCGCTTGTGGCTCTTCTGGTCTGACCCCTCTACTGGACTCTCCAATAATTTGCTCGATTGGATGTGCCTTTGCCCATTTAGAGTATTGACCAGGATGAGAAATGATATCAGTGCAAGAACTTCTCTGAGTAACTTCAGGAGGAGCTTCAGAAAATACATTTTCAGCTTCTTCTTCTTCTTGCAGATCATGACTTGCATCATGAAATTCTTCAGATTGAGGTTGCTCAGTGGAGTCTGATATCATTGGAGAAGCAGCATATACATCTGATCCAATAGTTAGTTCAGAAGGTAGTTTGAAACTAACTGGAGGATAAAATGGAATGTTGCTTGGCTTGTTTATTTCTGGTTCTGAACGGAGATGTTCAGAAGCATGTTCAGGTGACTGATCAGTTTCAGCAATGGGATAAGAATCACCAAAACTAATTGGACTTTCTGAGGGTGGTACAGGGATGGAATTTTTAAAGATTGCAGAATTTGATTCATCAAAGGTAACATGAATTGACTCATCAACCTTTTCAAGTCTCTTATTAAAGACTCTAAAGGCCTTGCGATTTGATGAATATCCTAAGAAGTACCCTTCATCAGCTTTTGCATCGAATTTTCCAAGCTGATTAGAGTTATTCAGAATGTATACTGGACACCCAAATACATGGAAGTATCCAATATTAGGCTTTCTATTTCTGAGTACTTCATAGGAGGTCTTCTTATGTCTTTTGACATAAATAGATCTGTTCTGAGTGTAGCAAGCAGTTGCAACAGCTTCAGCCCAGAAATTCTTGGGAAGACCAGATTCATTCAACATACTTCTAGCAGCTTCAATCAGCGTTCGATTCTTTCTTTCTACAACACCATTCTGCTCTGGTGTGTGTGCTGAGGAGAAGTTCTGAGATATGCCAGTTTCAGTGCAGAAGGACTCCAGAGTGGCATTTCTGAATTCAGTGCCATTGTCACTTCTGAGCTGACAAACTTTTCGCTTGTACTTGAGTTCAATTTGTTTGATGAGAGCAATGATTTCAGCAGCAGCTTCACTTTAGACTTGAGGAAAATCACCCAGCAATATCTTGAATATTCATCTACGATAACAAGGGTGTATTTCTTTCCTGCTCTGGTCTGAACATTCACTGGTCCAAAAAGGTCCATGTGAAGCATGTGAAGAGGTTCAGTTATACTAAAGCTTTGCTTAGTTTTGAATGAAGCTCTTTTCTGCTTGCCCATTTCACAACCTGGACATGGCTTGTCTTTATTGAAAGACATAGAGGGTATCCCATCAACAAGTTGTTTTCTTGACAACTTATTAATGTTCTTGAAGTTCAGATGGGATAATCTCTTATGCCACAACCAATTTGTATCTTCATCAGCCTTTGTGTAGAAACATTGTTCAGAGATAGATGGATTCATATCAATGACATAAATGTTTCCCTTCCTTGGTGCAATCAGTACCACCTTTCCATCTCTATTGAATATGGTGCCTTGTGAAGTATCAAATAAAACCTTGAAGCCATCATCACATAGTTGACTGACACTGATCAGGTTATATTTCAAACCGTTCACATATGCAACTCGTGTGAATTTGACTTGACCATTATTCACAACACCATATCCCTCAGTTTTTCCATTACCATCATTTCCAAAAACAATTGAGGGCCCCTCTTGCACCCTATATTCCTTGCATATATTCCTCTAGCAGGGTCTGATAACCAGTCATGGTTCGGCCAGCAGCACTGTCCAGAAACCATATGTTCTTCTTTCGGTCTCCCTGCACATAAACAAAAGTTAGTTCTTTTTGGGAACCCATCTATGGATGGGTTCACTTGACTCTCCCTTAGCAGTCTCAGATTTCTTTGGTTTATGGGGAATTGATGGGTCAAAGGGGATTTCAGTCATAATTTCAGATGACATAAAAATTGTTGGTTTGATGGGGTGCTCAACCTTTTTCTGCTCAGATTTCTGCTTGATTTGCTTAGAAAAAGGTTTTGCATTTTGTTTTGGTTGAAGAGGAGTGGTTTCAATATTTTTTAAACGTGCATTACAACTCTGCACTTGTCTAGCCAATAGTTGAAATTGACTTTCTAACCTTAACAAAATAGATTCTTCATTAGACACCTGAGCCTTACCAGAATCTGAGGTAGAAGGCTCAGTGGGGGAGATGGTTTTCTTCTTCTTTTGGCCTTTTGGAACCTTAGAAGAAGTCTGGGGGATGGCTTTTTGGATTTAGCCTTCTTTTCTGAAACAGTTGTCTGAGCTGTTTCAGATTTTCCCTCGGAATGTTCCTTGACCTTATTAGTCACAATTTTTTGTTTGCCAACTTTAGGAAAAATAATTTCCGGTTTCATTTTTTTTGGAAGTGCATCTAAATCAGTGATTATAGATGCCATGTGAAGATCACCATATTCATATGCTGTTTTTTGATTAGCAAAAGTGTTTTTGATTGCAGCATCTGGTTTTGGTGCACTCATCCAAGATTTGATTATTTTTTGTTCCTTTTCAAGGATGGTTTTTAGCTCTTCTTTTTCCAACTCTAAAGTGGCAACCATAGATTGATAACTTTTTAGGGCCAGATGAACAT
Source organism: Erigeron breviscapus (assembly GCA_034093135.1). NCBI lineage: Eukaryota > Viridiplantae > Streptophyta > Magnoliopsida > Asterales > Asteraceae > Erigeron > Erigeron breviscapus. Next base: position 66,104,651 of record CM067175.1, read on the forward strand.
CTTTCAGTTCCTTTAGTCTGGTCTGACTGGCGTTCAGTTCAGAAGTATTGTTTTCAAACATTTTTAGGCTTTCTGAACGCACTGTCTCAACAAATGAGATGTCAGCCTCTAAAAGAACCAAAAGGTCCAGTTTGTGTTCCTCATCTTCTTCATAGACAAGATTACTGACCTTTTTCATCACTATATCCACCCAGCGACCAGATTCAACATCGGTTTTGACCAAATGACCTTGGTCTTCTTGTGCCATGAAACACATGTTCCTAACTTCTTCCTCATCATCAGATGATTTATCAGAATCTTCCCACTTTTCAGTTTTGGCAATCATACAACTGTTGCTTGAGTTGTCTTGTGCCAAAAGAGCCATATGTGCCTTCAACTTCTTGTATTTGGCCTTATAGCTGTCATCGGACTTCTGAAAGATAGAATGGTTAGGAGCAGATTGTGATGATGAAGGTTGATTAGATCTGCATTCCTTCATGAAATGTCCTTTCTTGCCGCATTTAAAGCATTCAAGATTGGACTTGTCAATAGAAGCACTGGAAGCAAAAGGTTTGCCAGATCGATTTGATTTGGCCTTAAAACGATTGAACGTTTTAGCCAGCATGGCAACCAGATCATCATTGTCATTCTCATCACAATCATGAGTGACATTAGCAGAGACACCAGTTTTTAACATTTGAGAAACCATCTTCTTCATTGAGTCATAAATATCACTCTCAGAAGATAGTAGAGCAGTACTATGTGGTTCAGAATACTGAACCGTACCAGAACTGGTAGACACATGGTTCTTGGCATCCTGCTCAGCCAAAGCTCTTTCAGCTTTGTTCTCTTCAGTATACCTAAATGCTCCATAAAGGGAAGCAAGAGTATGACTGTGCAATGTTTTGCCTTGTCTCAAGACCAAGATAAGGTTTTCCCATTTTCAAGGTAAAATGTCACAAAATTTTTCTAACAAAATTTCTTTGTCTTTGGTTACACCCAGGGCTTTCAGTTGGTTGACCAGATTTGTAAATCTGATGTAAGTTTGCGTTAAAGACTCCCCAGGGATAGCAAAGAAAGACTCATATCTTTTGTTTAAAGCAACTTTTCTTGTGACAATTGTCTCATTAGTGCCTTCAAACTGTGTCATTAGTTCCTCCCACATTAATTTGGAATTATCAAGTAAAACAAGAGTGGGCATTAGGGTTTCTGGAACTGCGTATAAAATCATATTTTGTAACTTGGTATCCAGGTCTACAAGTCTATGATCTTCCTCAGACCAATGATCCTTCTCCTTAGGTGACTGCCTAGGAGTGCTATCGGCATTTCTGACAACAGTAGAAGCATTCATAGGGACAAAGGGTCCTTCTCTTAGGATATCTGGTAAATGTCTCTCAACACCAGCAATATACTTAAGCATGCACGCTTTCCATGTTTGAAAGTTTTCACTGTTCCCATCAAACTTGGGAACAGGATTATTTGGAAAGTGTACGTGAACATTGTGTGAGGGTATATTGTTGTTGATGATAGGAGGTGGGGTGGCATTATTAGGGTCAGGTCGTTCTTGTTCAAAGTCAGCCATCTATGCAGATCAAAGGTTAATGAATTGATATAAAATTCAACCTTGCTGCTCTGATACCAATTGTGAGTCCCAAAATATATAGATGATTAACAAACCCGACTGGCAAGTACAACTAATCTTGATGGACAAGTTCAGTTTACGATCCAGATAAGGATAACAAGAAACAATTGACAATATGAATAATGCAAGAACAAATGGCAGAAACTATATAAAGATATATATATATAAATATAATCAAGTATGTAGCATTGAGACACGTTGTTTTCTAATGTATTTGATTTATTGATGTATAAACAAATACAAGGATTGTTGCGGAACAAAGATAAACACCAAAGTGTAAGTATCTAAACAATCCTGAAATACAAGTGATCTAATTGACTTGGAAATACTCGTAAGTTTACTTAGAGTATATCTCACAAGTTGCAATGCAAAGTTTCAAGCATTTTGCAAGTTGTGAGAAGACTTTGTATTTATAGACCAAGTCCATGATGATGTGGACAAGATCGTACAAATGTGGTTGTGAGCATTTAAGGAATTAAACCATAATTCCTTACATGCTGCACTTGGAAGAGTATATAAGTCACTTGATGTGACTTATAGTACTAGGTTCCAAGCCTATACTTTGTACCTTTTGTTAATAGATAAATCTATTAACCGGATAAAGGTGTAAAGTAAAAGTCTTCCTCGTAATCAGTGTAAAGTGTTGTAAATACTTTACACTGAGATGCTTCAGTCTTGATCTGGTAGAATCACTCTTTGCTCGCTTCTGAGATGATTCTCTTCTTCATACTTCAGTCTTTGACTTCAGAATGAATGCTTCAGATTTATCTCGATCTGAACTGAAGTGAAGCTTCAGTGAAGGAATTCTGAGACATCTCAGAATTCTGTACGGACGTCTTCACTAAACTTCAAGCTATTTCTGAACAAATTATACTTGGTCGATTTTCGACCTAACAGATAGTTTTGATTGATTGTTTGATGGTTTAAGCATACAATTGTGATATTGTAATTTATTTAGGATAGTCGTACATACATGGAAGTCGGTTATGCCTTCAAAGGGTTTTAGATGCAGTGGGAAGGCTGCGGGTAACCCTATATATAAGCATCTTGGACTGGTTGAAAGTAGAATCCTCCTAAGTGTATGTACGTATAGTTTCGGTTGGTTTGGTGGTTGATGATTGATGGAATTGTGATTGAGTTAAACACGCATATGTGATGATATGGATATTAGTGAGATGGATATGTACATCCAAGTGTATAGATGTATACACTTGTGTTGAATTGATGAGAAGTACATGACTCCGGGTATATAGACATATATACGCCGATGATTTTGAGATGCCACATTGTTCATTGTGATGACATGTGAGTATCGTTGCATTGTTGACTTATGACATTGACATTGACATGCATACGACACATATATGCATTATGACATTGACATGCATACGACACATATATGCATTATGACATTGACATTGACATGCATACGACACATATATGATTATGACATTGACATTGACATGCATACGACACATATATGATTATGACATTGACATTGACATGCATACGACACATATATGATTATGACATTGACATTGTGCATACGACACATATATGCATTATGACATTGACATGCATACGACACATATATGACATTTGACATTGACATGCATACGACACATATATGCATTATGACATTGACATGCATACGACACATATATTGGTAATGACTTCTCCTGTGTATACTCATTACACACATTGATTGCACACTTGATATTGGCATACATGTTGCATATTTTTTAACATTGACACGTATTTGGTACACTCTTGTATTGGTATCGTTTGTACGTATTCAATATATGTTATCTAACTATCGAGTATAGTTGCTTATATATGATTACTGGTGTATGATGAGGTTTTGCCACGAGCAAACCTATATTATGTTTCATGGTTGTGTAAGGGCTACATGTAAGTTATTGCTTGCCTTTATCTTGTTCTTATTGTGATTATTTGGCAATGGTTCCTTGTGATCCATTACTACGAACTCACCAACCTAGTTTTGACCTTGTTTAGTGCACTTTTCAGGTATTCATGTGAAGTTGGAGTATTGATGGCTACTTGTTGTTACTGCTAGGGCTTGGACTGGGACTCTCATGGATCCGTGATCCGTTTGTCCATTTAGGGTTTATGTTTAGAACCTTATGAATTTAGTTGTATTGTCTTGTTTTAAATTTCTTTCATAACCTCTTGTCTACTTTGCATCTTACACTTTATTTGTCGGTTTGGATTCACCGAATCCTTTTTATTCATGTAGGTTATGTTCTACGATAATTCCACTGTGCGCTATATAATTTCAGTGGCATTCTGGGCCTAGCTCGAGGTGTTACAAAGGATCTGGAGCTGGTGCAGTCCTTGCCCCCAGATCAAGTGCAAGGTAAATGGTTGAAAGGCAAGTGGTTGTTGCTGGCGCTAGTATTGATGCTAGCCAGCATGTTTTTGAAAAATTTTATGATGTGGTCGATAGGGGGGATCTTGAGCTGGCCACTGATGCAAAAGCAAAAGCAACTGGTACTGATGCCAGTGTGCTAGAAACTGGTAACATTGATAGACTTCCTCCAGTGTCTGAAAGTGAAAGTAGAAGACTGGCAGCTAATGGTGACTCCTTTAAAGAAAAGAGAAAGCAAAGAAAAGAAGATCAAAGGGTTGCCAGGGCTCAAATTTCGAATTTGGGTGCCTTAGATGCTAGTGATGCTGCTTTATTGGGCATCACACTGGAGTAATACGTTAATGTGAAACATGATCAAAGGATAATGGGGGCTGTAATGGAAATGTTGGACATTCAGCTTGACCAAGATTATCCAGATGATGAAGTCGAGTTCGATGCCAGGACCATAAATGTGTCAGTTGAAAAGGCTAGAGAAATGAGGGCATCTGGTATCGAAAGAAGAGTGCATAATGTCCAAAAGATTGTCAAAAGGGTGCTTAATCCACCCAAGTTCAAAGGTAATGCAAAACCACTGCCAAGAGATGCAGACCTAAGGACTTGGGTAAAACCAACTGATCCAACTACTGAAGATATTCAAGCTGCTGTGCAAAGACTGAGCACTGGCCAGATTAAATTGGTGAATGAATCTGAAGCCAGGGCATACTTAAGTGATCTGATGCAGCGTAGATACAACCCTGGAAAAATCATTGATGTCAAAGTAACAATAAAGCCAAGGACAAAATTCTTCAATGTTGGGGTTAAGTACCTTAATGGACCAATGTGCTATACTGAAGATCCAGATATACATAGGTATGGCCATGATGAGCATGTTGAGATGCTGAATTTGTTGGAGGCCAGGCGGGAGAAGAGCAAAATTGAAAGGGGTTGGATTCACATTCTCCAGAATCTCATAAAATTTAAAGAGAATGTGGAATCAAGACTGGGCATTGATGCTGAAGACACCCTTCCAATCTCTTCAGCTGCCAAGAGAAGAAGAACTGACGAAGGGCCATCTGATTAGTTCTGCTTCTTGTCTATCTACTTGTATTTTTTTTTCCAGTCTAGTGACTTATGTAAATTTCAATTTCATGTATACAAGTTGCCAGATTGTAACCACAAGATAAATGACATATTAAATCTAACAAACTCAAAAGAAAAACCCAAGACATTTAATGATCTATAAAAATGCCTTGGAAAATTAGATAGATTTAATCAAACAAGTCCTTCAAGTTCATACTTGTATAGATACAAGAACTTGAAAAGACTTGGCAATATTTTAGGACAAATAGGGGGAATTTGTTAGGTCCAGTTTACTGATAAACTGGAGAGTCTCCAGTTGTATCTGGAGACCAGATGATTTGTCCAGAATTATTAGAAGTCCAGTTGCAAGTGTACAGTTAATGCAACTAAAGACTTCCTCCAGTTGAGATCTGATCAAACCTGAAGACATTCCAATTGAAGTCGAAGACAACAAGTGGAAGATAGAAAAAATTCATGGCAGCGAAACCTAGTGAATGTTTTACCCAGATCAAGACTGGAGAACCATCAGTGTAAAGTACTTACAAAGCTTTACACTGATTACGAGGAAGACCGTTTTACTTTATGTACCTTTATCCGGATAATAGCTTTGCATATTCGACATTTGCATATTCTTGGTGAACTTGTGCAATATTCTCTCAATCGCAAAAAGGAACATTTCACAACTTTAAGTGTTTCGATTGTCTAGAGAATTTCCAAGTATTAGATCGATTGTATTTCATAGGTTGTTAGGATATTTACATTTTGTATTATCTTGGTTCCGCAACAACCTTGTAATTTATTTAACATTAATAAATAAATTACACTTGAAAATTACAACTCGTCTCACCAGATTTACTTACAAGTTATTTACTTATTGCATTGTCTTTACTTATTTACATTTGTCACCTTAATAAGTAATCCTCCAGTTAAACCTGGTATACTACACACTGCAACTGGTTGTCTCCAGATCAGTGTGTGCATTGCAAAGTATCTCACCATCGACATAGAGGTGTCTTCAGTAGTACCATCTCTTGAGTTGGGACTTACAATGGTTATATGCACTTAATAACATGCTACATTGCTACTTGTATTTATTTTGTACGGTAAAAAACAATTTTGATCATATCCTTACACTTTGGACAAATATTAAAGAATACATATTCTTGTATATTCGTGTGTAAAATGGTGTAAATTTTAGTGCAATTCATCTCCAAACCAACATTTTCGTAGTCAAAGCTAGTCAATACCTTGACCTAGTCAACAAAACCAAGTGTAACGTTTTGAGGAGCGGATCATGCTCTGGATTATGCTCCGGATCATGCTCCGGATCACACTCCGAGTCAAGCTAATAAACCACAAAGAAGTACCCATCCAGACGACATGTGGCCGACCAACCTGACAAGGTGACGTAATACTAAACCAATCACATCCAAGGAAGGTACACTCCTAACGGGTCACAGGAGACAAGTACTCAGACCTTGTCTCCTTAGCCTCTATAAAATCCAGCTCACTCATTTGTGTATCGATCCGGAGCTCCTTTGTTGGTCTCGATCCGGAGTCCTCTGTTGTGTCGATCCGGAGCTCCTCTGTTGTGTCTCGATCCGGAGCTCCTCTGTTGTGTCTCGATCCGGAGCTCCTCTGTTGTGTATCGATCCGGAGCTCCTCTGTTGTGTTCGATCCGGAGCTCCTCTGTTGTGTATCGATCCGGAGCTCCTCTGTTGGTTCGATCCGGAGCTCCTCTGTTGTGTCTCGATCCGGAGCTCCTCTGTTGTGTCTCGATCCGGAGCTCCTCTGTTGGTTCGATCCGGAGCTCCTCTGTTGTGTATCGATCCGGAGCTCCTTTTGTGTCTCGATCCGGAGCTCCTCTGTTGTGTTCGATCCGGAGCTCCTCTGTTGTGTATCGATCCGGAGCTCCTCTGTTGTGTTCGATCCGGAGCTCCTCTGTTGTGTATCGATCCGGAGCTCCTCTGTTGTGTATCGATCCGGAGCTCCTCTGTTGTGTATCGATCCGGAGCTCCTCTGTTGTGTTCGATCCGGAGCTCCTCTGTTGTGTATCGATCCGGAGCTCCTCTGTTGTGTCTCGATCCGGAGCTCCTCTGTTGTGTATCGATCCGGAGCTCCTCTGTTGTGTTCGATCCGGAGCTCCTCTGTTGTGTATCGATCCGGAGCTCCTTTTGTGTCTCGATCCGGAGCTCCTCTGTTGTGTTCGATCCGGAGCTCCTCTGTTGTGTCTCGATCCGGAGCTCCTTTTGTGTCTCGATCCGGAGCTCCTCTGTTGTGTTCGATCCGGAGCTCCTCTGTTGTGTCTCGATCCGGAGCTCCTTGTTGGTATCGATCCGGAGCTCCTCTGTTGTGTATCGATCCGGAGCTCCTCTGTTGTGTTCGATCCGGAGCTCCTCTGTTGTGTATCGATCCGGAGCTCCTCTGTTGTGTCTCGATCCGGAGCTCCTCTGTTGTGTATCGATCCGGAGCTCCTCTGTTGTGTTCGATCCGGAGCTCCTCTGTTGTGTATCGATCCGGAGCTCCTTTTGTGTCTCGATCCGGAGCTCCTCTGTTGTGTTCGATCCGGAGCTCCTCTGTTGTGTATCGATCCGGAGCTCCTCTGTTGTGTATCGATCCGGAGCTCCTCTGTTGTGTATCGATCCGGAGCTCCTCTGTTGTGTATCGATCCGGAGCTCCTCTGTTGTGTATCGATCCGGAGCTCCTCTGTTGTGTATCGATCCGGAGCTCCTCTGTTGTGTTCGATCCGGAGCTCCTCTGTTGTGTATCGATCCGGAGCTCCTCTGTTGTGTATCGATCCGGAGCTCCTCTGTTGTGTATCGATCCGGAGCTCCTCTGTTGGTTCGATCCGGAGCTCCTCTGTTGTGTATCGATCCGGAGCTCCTTTTGTGTCTCGATCCGGAGCTCCTCTGTTGTGTTCGATCCGGAGCTCCTCTGTTGTGTATCGATCCGGAGCTCCTCTGTTGTGTATCGATCCGGAGCTCCTCTGTTGTGTATCGATCCGGAGCTCCTCTGTTGTGTATCGATCCGGAGCTCCTCTGTTGTGTATCGATCCGGAGCTCCTTGTTGGTATCGATCCGGAGCTCCTCTGTTGTGTATCGATCCGGAGCTCCTCTGTTGGTATCGATCCGGAGCTCCTCTGTTGTGTATCGATCCGGAGCTCCTCTGTTGTGTCTCGATCCGGAGCTCCTCTGTTGGTTCGATCCGGAGCTCCTCTGTTGTGTATCGATCCGGAGCTCCTTTTGTGTCTCGATCCGGAGCTCCTCTGTTGTGTTCGATCCGGAGCTCCTCTGTTGTGTATCGATCCGGAGCTCCTCTGTTGTGTTCGATCCGGAGCTCCTCTGTTGTGTCTCGATCCGGAGCTCCTCTGTTGTGTATCGATCCGGAGCTCCTCTGTTGTGTCTCGATCCGGAGCTCCTCTGTTGTGTATCGATCCGGAGCTCCTCTGTTGTGTATCGATCCGGAGCTCCTCTGTTGTGTCTCGATCCGGAGCTCCTCTGTTGTGTATCGATCCGGAGCTCCTCTGTTGTGTTCGATCCGGAGCTCCTCTGTTGTGTATCGATCCGGAGCTCCTTTTGTGTCTCGATCCGGAGCTCCTCTGTTGTGTATCGATCCGGAGCTCCTCTGTTGTGTCTCGATCCGGAGCTCCTTTTGTGTCTCGATCCGGAGCTCCTCTGTTGTGTTCGATCCGGAGCTCCTCTGTTGTGTCTCGATCCGGAGCTCCTCTGTTGTGTATCGATCCGGAGCTCCTCTGTTGTGTATCGATCCGGAGCTCCTCTGTTGTGTTCGATCCGGAGCTCCTCTGTTGTGTATCGATCCGGAGCTCCTCTGTTGTGTCTCGATCCGGAGCTCCTCTGTTGTGTATCGATCCGGAGCTCCTCTGTTGTGTTCGATCCGGAGCTCCTCTGTTGTGTATCGATCCGGAGCTCCTTTTGTGTCTCGATCCGGAGCTCCTCTGTTGTGTTCGATCCGGAGCTCCTCTGTTGTGTATCGATCCGGAGCTCCTCTGTTGTGTATCGATCCGGAGCTCCTCTGTTGTGTATCGATCCGGAGCTCCTCTGTTGTGTATCGATCCGGAGCTCCTCTGTTGTGTATCGATCCGGAGCTCCTCTGTTGTGTTCGATCCGGAGCTCCTCTGTTGTGTATCGATCCGGAGCTCCTCTGTTGTGTCTCGATCCGGAGCTCCTCTGTTGTGTCTCGATCCGGAGCTCCTCTTTGTGTTCTTGATACGGAGCTCATCTATTGGTATCTGGATCCGGAGCTTCTTTGTTGGCCTCGATCCGGAGCTCATCTGTTGTATCTCGATACGATGCTCATTAGCGTCTGGATCCGGAGCTCCTCTGTTGTGTATCGATCCGGAGCTCCTTTGTTGGTCTCGATCCGGAGCACGTGGCTTCGTGTGGTCCGAAGCCCCTATAGCTTCTTCCGAAAAAATTTTCTTCCAGATATCACCAATTAGTTGCATCTTTCAATGCCAACCATGAACCAAAAATGGGATCCAAGCGAAAAAGATGTTGGTACAAACAGAACCAGGTCCTTTCACTCAATGGATCGAAGAATACCCATTACCTAAAGGAGCCCGCCTGCCGAAAGGAGCAGAAATGTATGATGGAAAAGATGATCCAGATGACCATCTGAAGCACTTTAATGCCATAATTCGGATGGAGAGGTGGACGGTTCCAGTAGCATGCCATATGTTCACACTTGAAAGATACTCCTCGGGCATGGTTAGATGGTTTGCCCATGGGAAGCATAATGAACTTTCAAGATCTCAAGGCGAAGTTCCGGTCCTTTTTCAGTCAGCAAAGAAAATGTAAGAAGATCAATCTGAAAGCACACAACATTAAGAGAAGATATTGAAAGCATACATCAATTCATTACAAGGTACACAGAAGAAACATCCCTTATCAAAGGACTGAATGAAGATCAAAAAATATCCGGTTTCATTCACGGCCTCCGGTACTGCCCCTTGGTAGAATTTTTGTCACAGGATCTTCCGGGAACATATACAAGTGTTATGGACAAAAAATACACGTTCCTTACAATGAAAGAAATAGCTGGAGAAGTCCATGGTACATATGCTCCGGATGGGAGACCACCATGGGAAGGAAGTCCAGGGTCTAGTAGCAGAAGAGGAAGGGTATACAGAAATGAAAGAATATACAGACACAAACATTCTCCATACCCTCCACTTTCCAGAGGACCCCCACCAAATAGGGGAACATTATTCACTCAGACCCCAAAGAGATGTTTTGGCGACAGAGAGGTTACCACCAAGAGATCGCAATAAAGAAAAAAGGAAAGATCTTACAAAATTTTGTGGTTTCCACAATGATCATGGACACGATACAAACGATTGCCGCATATTGAAGATGAAAATGAAAGGAGCTATGAAAACGGGAAGATTAAGTAACTTAATAAAAAGGTTGAAGGACCATCGTACAAAAAACGATCATAGAAGGCAAAACGCCGCGGAACACGCAGGGCCGAAGCAGGATCCCCTTGACGAACCCATCATGATGGTAGAATACGCAAGAGAAAGACATTGACCAGAAAGGGAAAGGCAGAGATGGGAGCAAACAACTATAACCTCCCCGATGCTCCCTCCAGATGAAGGAACATGACCTATCTTGATAAGAGCGGTCATAGGGAACCATCCAGTGAAGAGAGTTCACCTAGATACATGAAGTGGCTGTGAAATAATGTACGAGCATTGTTTTTTAAAGCTTAGACCCGCTCTCCGGACACGAAGAAGGGACTCGGGAAATGCATTAATAGGGTTCTCTGGGGAGAAGTCTCGGCCTTTGGGGGAGTTAACCCTCAAAGTAATGATTGGTGAACACTCGAGAACAAGAATGGAAGAACTAACGCTTATAATCATTAGGGCAGAATCTCCCTATAACGTGATATTAGGTTGAACAGCTATGCGCCGAATGGGAATAATCTCTTCTCCACTTCACGCTTTAGCCATGTTCCCAACAAGAAATGGAGTTGGATGCGTGCGTTCTGAATATAAGAAGCCTCACCATTGTGCGCAAGTTGAAGCCCCATCAAGTGAAGTACCAGAACCAAAGAAGCTGGAACTAAGTAACGAAGCAAAAAAGCTATTTATTAATCCCCATAATATTAAAAGGAAGGAGAATGAAAGAATTCGTTAGTTCATAACAAGATGCACGGAGGAAACTTCCCTCGTCAAGGGATTAAATGACCAAAAAATCTGTCATTTCGTTCATGGCTCCGCTAAAAGAAAGAGCTGGAGAAGTTAATGAAAGCCATTGTCCGGATGGATGATCACCGTGGGGAGGGAATCCAGAAGGAGACAATGAGAAAGGGAGACTGCACCGAAACAATAAACCGGACAGACACATATACTTCCGTACTAGCCACTCTCCAATGGACCCTCCATACTAGCAAACCTCCGACTGTAATCCGAATCCAGTTGCAACGTTATGGATCGGAACAAGGGTACAGCCAAAATTTTAATACAAAGCTCTAGCTGGATAACTAACTTGTTAAATCTCTTGTATATCTCAGAAACTACTAGCATGATTGTGCACAAACATCATGAAACTTAAGCGAGAACATTTGCAGCGCAAGCTCCAGATGAATGTATATAGTGTGTATACTAGCTTTAAGTGTCAGTCACGCATACAAGCAAGAAGCATGAGTGGGAGATTTCGCATTGCGACCTCCAAACATCGTCCAACATACGCGAGTCTTAAAGAACCCAAATTGCCAGTCTCCGGGCTAGCAAGTAGTTTCATACAAACTTACTGTAACCCAAAGTATGGATAGACAGCATACGAATGGAATCATGCGGTTTCCAGACCACATAGTCTCCGGACTAGAAAAAAAACACTCTACGATGACTTGTGATAATTCAATAAAAAAAAAAGCCTCATATAAGAGAGAAATGCTCCATACTAATTCACCCTCCTTATGGGGAAGAAAGACAAAATTGGGAAAGTGCAGCAATAGCCTTCCCGGTGCTACCTCCGGATGAAGGCACAATCTACGGACTAGAGGAAAAAACCCTTTACGCTGACTTATGATAATTCAATCACAATAAGAGAAGGGTAAACTCGTATAAGAGAGAAACGCTTCCATACTAGCTACCCTCCTTACGAAGAATAGAGGTAAAATCTGAAGAATGCAGCAATAACCTTCTTGGTGCTACCAACGGAAGAAATTATCTAGTTGGAAAAATCCACCTCGGTAACAGTAGTGGTGAAATTATATAGTTGAAAGAATCCATCTCGGTAACAGAATCCGCCTAGCTAATAGTCATAATTACCATAGCAGAATCTCCTCATAACATAATTGCAGGATGCACATATATGTGCCATACGGGAATAACGCCTTCCCCACTTCATACTCTGGCCATGCTCCCAACAAGAATGAGAATTGGGTGCGCGAGATCCAAATACAAGGTTCATCACCACATACAGGTGGAAGCTCCAGTATGTAAAGTCTTGAAACCAAAGAAGCAAGAGTTAAGTAGTGAAGCAAAATAAATTTTCATTAACCATCAATATCCGGACAAGTCCATCTCCGTAGGAAAATAGCTTCCCACGGAGATTAAGCAATACCTTAAGTATATGCTCCGTCTGAATAAGGACATTTTCGCATGAACCCCTTCGGATATGACAGGGGTCCCAAGGCAACTCAAATTTGGAAACGAAGGGGTCGACACGCAACATAGGTTAAATGTCCGGCCATATGTCGAACCCATCAAGCAAAAAGGAGCTTGGCTCCAAATTGAGCTCGAGCAGCACAAGAGCAGGTATCAGATTTAGTTAAAGCGGGTTCGGCAAGTCAAGACCCATAGAAGGTGAAAGAAATTAAAGACGTGAAGTTTTCAACAACATTAAAGGAAGCACAAAGTATGAATGGAAAGATTGACTGCTTACTATTCCGGAGCATATATCCGGAGCTTCAATTCGTCTGTAGCATATACCCCCGATCTGTTTTTATCCGGAGCCTGTGTCGCTAATCTGGAACATTCAATTTGTTTTCGGAACTTGTATCTCCGGTCCGGAACCTCCACTTGGTTTCCAGAGCTTTTGTCACCGATCCGCAACATCCGTTTTGTTTCCGGAGCCTATATATAGCTTTTCCGCAACGTTTCTTTTTCAGGTTCACGTTTCACAAGTGAATCCCTATTTAGTAAAATCAGAATAAGCGGTGAGTGCAATATTAGTAGCAAGCAGAAGCAGAAGCATTGCACAAAACCCAGTGTGCCGCAAAATTAGGATGCCTCAAGAGCCAAAAGCAAGATATTCGGAGATAGAAAAGTTAGCATTGGGACTTATGCATGCGGCAAGGAGACTGAGAATATACTTTCCGGATCATACCATCCAAGTGTTAACAGACAAACCCATTAAGCAAGTTTTGGCAAAACCGGAAGCTTCAAGAAGATTAGCAAAATGGACAATAGAATTGGGAGACATGAAATTGAATCTCGTCCAAGAAGCTCTGTTAAAGGGCAAGTGTTAGCAGACTTCCTAGTTGAAACACCAGTTAAATACATCGGGAAGAAGCGAAAGGAACTGGAAAAAACGTACCCAGATGATGCAGAATAAAGCTACGAGGATCCTCTAGAAGTTTTTCACAGATGGAATTTCAAACGCCGATGGCTCCAGAACAGGACTCAATCTAACCAGTCCGGAAGGAAAAGAGTTCACCTAGGCCTTGAGATCCAATTTCAAAGTCTCAAATAACGCAACAGAATACGAAGCATCGTTGGCTGATTTCCGAATAGCAAGGACAATGGGTGTAAAGCATGTCTATGCTCATATGGACTCCCGAATAGTAGCTTTTCAAGCAAAGGGCATGTATGAAGAGAGGGAGCCCTCATGAAGAAATACTTAGAAAAAGTCGGAGGGATAAAAGAGAAATTTCGCTCCTTCCGTATATCAAGCACTAGACAAAACAAGAATAGAATAGCATATGCTTTAAGCAAAGTGGCATCTACCTCCTTCTCCCATCTAACAAAAGAAGTTTTAGCGGAAATGTTAGTAAAAAGATCCATTGAGGAGAAGCCGAAAGTAAATGCTATAGAAGAAGAAGGGCCAGCATGGATGGCTCCCATGATAGAGTATCTTACCAGTGGTTTGCTCCCCGCAGATAGAGACCAAGCTCGAAAGATACGAATAAAAGCACCTCAATATGAACTCCGAGAGGAAGGACCGTACATGAAGTCATACATAGGACCGCTGCTCAGATGTGTTGGTCCAAACCAAGCTAGAGGGATAATACAGAAATTCCACAAAGGATCTTATGGCTTACATGCCTGACCAAGAGCGGAGATAGCTAAAAACAAAATGATCCCTCTAACCTCCGCATGGCCATTTTCTAAGCGGGGCATAGATATAGTGGGTCCTTTCCCACCAACTTTGGGAAAATTAAAGTTGTTGGTAGCAGCAATAGTTTATTTTACAAAGTGGGTAGAAGCTTAACCACTGGCAGTAGTTTATACAATTTTACGAAGGGGTTTTCCGGGCATTCTACGGAAATGCACGTTGTTGCTAAGCTAACGTCCCACACGCTCTAGCTAAGGGACTAAAAGCTAACATTTAAAAAGAATGCACTTTGGTGCTAAGCTAACGTCCCACACGCTCTGGCTAAGGGACTAAAAGCTAACATTTAAAAAGGATGCACGTTGGTGCTAAGCTAACGTCCCACACGCTCTGGCTAAAGGACTAAAAGCTAACATTTAAAAAGGATGCACGTTGGTGCTAAGCTAACGTCCCACACGCTCTGGCTAAAGGACTAAAAGCTAACATTTAAAAAGGATGCACGTTGGTGCTAAGCTAACGTCCCACACGCTCTGGCTAAAGGACTAAAAGCTAACATTTAAAAAGGATGCACGTTGGTGCTAAGCTAACATCCCACATGCTCCGGCTAAGGGACTAAAAGCTAACATTTAAAAAGTATGCACATTGGTGCTAAGCTAACGACCTACACACTCTGGCTAAGGGACTAAAGGCTAACATTTAAAAAGTATGCACATTGGTGCTAAGCTAACGACCTACACACTCTGGCTAAGGGACTAAAGGCTAACATTTAAAAAGGATGCACGTTGGTGCTAAGCTAACGTCCCACACGCTCTGGCTAAAGGACTAAAAGCTAACATTTAAAAAGGATGCACGTTGGTGCTAAGCTAACGACCCACACTCTGGCTAAGGGACTAAAAGCTAACATTTAAAAAGGATGCACGTTGGTGCTAAGCTAACGTCCCACACGCTCTGGCTAAGGGACTAAAAGCTAACATTTAAAAAGGATGCACGTTGGTGCTAAGCTAACGTCCCACACGCTCTAGCTAAGGGACTAAAAGCTAACATTTAAAAAGAATGCACTTTGGTGCTAAGCTAACATCCCACATGCTCCGGCTAAGGGACTAAAAGCTAACATTTAAAAAGTATGCACATTGGTGCTAAGCTAACGACCTACACACTCTGGCTAAGGGACTAAAGGCTAACATTTAAAAAGTATGCACATTGGTGCTAAGCTAACGACCTACACACTCTGGCTAAGGGACTAAAAGCTAACATTTAAAAAGTATGCACATTGGTGCTAAGCTAACGACCTACACACTCTGGCTAAGGGACTAAAAGCTAACATTTAAAAAGTATGCACATTGGTGCTAAGCTAACGACCTACACACTCTGGCTAAGGGACTAAAGGCTAACATTTAAAAAGGATGCACGTTGGTGCTAAGCTAACGTCCCACACGCTCTGGCTAAGGGACTAAAAGCTAACATTTAAAAAGGATGCACGTTGGTGCTAAGCTAACGTCCCACACGCTCTGGCTAAAGGACTAAAAGCTAACATTTAAAAAGGATGCACGTTGGTGCTAAGCTAACATCCCACATGCTCCGGCTAAGGGACTAAAAGCTAACATTTAAAAAGTATGCACATTGGTGCTAAGCTAACGACCTACACACTCTGGCTAAGGGACTAAAAGCT
This sequence comes from Erigeron breviscapus, assembly GCA_034093135.1. Lineage (NCBI taxonomy): Eukaryota > Viridiplantae > Streptophyta > Magnoliopsida > Asterales > Asteraceae > Erigeron > Erigeron breviscapus. The sequence continues at coordinate 66,120,688 of CM067175.1, forward strand.
AACATTTAAAAAGTATGCACATTGGTGCTAAGCTAACGACCTACACACTCTGGCTAAGGGACTAAAAGCTAACATTTAAAAAGTATGCACATTGGTGCTAAGCTAACGACCTACACACTCTGGCTAAGGGACTAAAGGCTAACATTTAAAAAGTATGCACGTTGTTGCTAAGCTAACGTCCCACACGCTCTAGCTAAGGGACTAAAAGCTAACATTTAAAAAGAATGCACTTTGGTGCTAAGCTAACATCCCACATGCTCCGGCTAAGGGACTAAAAGCTAACATTTAAAAAGTATGCACATTGGTGCTAAGCTAACGACCTACACACTCTGGCTAAGGGACTAAAAGCTAACATTTAAAAAGTATGCACATTGGTGCTAAGCTAACGACCTACACACTCTGGCTAAGGGACTAAAAGCTAACATTTAAAAAGTATGCACATTGGTGCTAAGCTAACGACCTACACACTCTGGCTAAGGGACTAAAAGCTAACATTTAAAAAGTATGCACATTGGTGCTAAGCTAACGACCTACACACTCTGGCTAAGGGACTAAAAGCTAACATTTAAAAAGTATGCACATTGGTGCTAAGCTAACGACCTACACACTCTGGCTAAGGGACTAAAAGCTAACATTTAAAAAGTATGCACATTGGTGCTAAGCTAACGACCTACACACTCTGGCTAAGGGACTAAAAGCTAACATTTAAAAAGTATGCACATTGGTGCTAAGCTAACGACCTACACACTCTGGCTAAGGGACTAAAAGCTAACATTTAAAAAGTATGCACATTGGTGCTAAGCTAACGACCTACACACTCTGGCTAAGGGACTAAAGGCTAACATTTAAAAAGTATGCACAATGGTGCTAAGTTAACGTCCACATACGCTCCAGCTAAGGGACTAAAAGTTAATCTTTAAAAACCATGTACATGGGTGCTAAGCTAAGGTCCCTACATGCTCATGATTAAATGACCAGCATGTTCACGCGAATTAAATCAAACCGGAAGCCCCATAACTCTGGGTCCGGATATGTACACTGCTAATCTTATACAACCAAGAGTATGCTCCATCACGTGCTCCTTTATCATAGCTAAGTAGCATGGTTAATAAAACAAGTATAATCAGTCTTACGACTTTAACAACCGAGTCTCCGGACCAATTAGTATATCTAAGCAGAGCCTCTGGTTTGGAGGGCGCATGTCCATGAAACAACAGTCTCCGGACTGAGAGCTATAGGGGCTGAATAAAAATATGTAGCACACATGTTTTACGATATATGCAAAAAAAAAGAGTAAAGAAAGAAGCAAGATGAAGTATAACAAAAAGAACATGGAAACAAGCTTCCTAACATAAAAGAAGCACACATGACAAAGCATCCTAAACATCATACATAAGTTTATCCCCAGAGCATACTCCGTTTTAAGAGAAATAAAGTCAAAAGCAACATTGTCTTAAACATCAAATATGAGACAACCACCCACAACGAAACAGAAATACACCAAAGTTATGAAAGTAAGCCAAAATTAATCACAAAGAGAACAAATCAGTCATCCTCTGGGATGACCTCCGGTTCAATCTGCAATAAGTCTTGAGTAGAAAGACATGATTTGGAAGCAAGAGTACAAACGTATGGAAAGTCCATGTCTTCCAATTTGGCAGCAACAGTGAGAAGCACATTGAAAGCTTCTGGGTCATAGCCATTTAATGTGGAAGGGTCCACGTCAGGAAACTAGTTCCGGAGATCATTGAGGGCACGGTGACCACCTGCATTCATTGCGTGCGTCTGCACGATGCTCATCTCCTTGTTGAACTCATCACTCTTCAAGAATTTCTTAAACAACAGGGGCAAGCCTTCCACCAACTTTTTTCTATCCGAAGCTTCCATTGTGGCTTCCTCCTTGAATTTGGCAAACTCGAGACGAAGTGCTTCAACCACATCCTACAGCTCTTTCACCTTATCTTGCTCACAAACCAGATCAAGTGTAAAGTTGTCAGCTTGTTGTTTGGCTTCAAGATAGTTGTTTTTCCACACATTGTGTTCCGAAGCTGCAATACCAAGCCGCTCCACCTCACCTCGTACCCTGCCTAATTCTTCTAGGAGCTCAACATTCTTTTTCTCTTTGTCCAAAAGATCGTCATGAAGGGTCTTAAATGCATCGCGTTGTTTAGTCCGTGTTTCACCGCCTTTTAATTCCTCCACTTTATCCTTCAGCTTCACATTCTGATGGTACAGCTTACACCGATCATCATCAGCCAGGGAAAACCGTCTCATGTAATCCGACTGCAAAGAAAAACAAAAGAAGCAGCACAAATAAATAAGCATGTATATGTAATAATAATATTAATAATAACAAAAGAGGCATAAGGTGACATAAAGGCAGGAAGCCGTACCAACGACTTAACAATATCAACCACGGCTCCATTGGCAAAGTTCATGAAGTCTCCATCGGATAACTTCTCAACTTCACGCTTCTGATAAGGTACCATGATGTTCCGAACATAGTCAATGCGATCCTCGCTATCCTCAAGAGTGCTCATGTGTTGAACTCGAGCAAAAGGAGGAACAAACTTACCCTCAATAATTTCTAAGGGATTATCATCAGAACACCAAGACCTATCAGTATAGTTCCCAGGAATATCAACTTCTTCAACCTCCTTTGTCTCACCTGTCACGCCGACGCCTTCTCCAGAAGATACAGTAACACCTTCTTTGAGCATTCCTACTACTTCTCTGGATGCAGCTGCCTCGGCACTTAATTTATCCAAGATCTTTCGACCCTTACCTCTCCCGGGTCCTCTTAATGTAGCAATAGACTTCCCACCATCAACAAGCATAATTCCCCTAGTGGGAGGGTTAGGAAGCGCGCCCATAAGCATCCGAGTAATGGACCGCTTCGGAGCTACAGAAGCAGTACCTTCTTCATTAAATTGAGCGGGCAGCTCAGTAGCTGTAACAACCCTCAAAATCCGACTAGGACAATCTACTTGGACTTATCTAGACATCTATCCCTAGAGGTTTATTAAGAGAATTGATCTTCTAGACATTTAAGGCATAGTGATAATTGCCCTCTAGTTCAATGAAATACCATAGATGACTAACCATCTTAGATTTGCCATAAACAATAACTATAATCATTCAAGACAATCTGAAGCTATAAATTAGTTCTAACTGAACTTGGTGAAATATCATTGAACCAAAAAATTTATTTCGATAAGTTATATAAATAATAAGTTAAATATATGTCTAATATAAATACAGAGTTATAACCAAAGAGCCATGTAACAAATTTAAGACACAAAATATACATTCTTATATATATACATATATAGATACATAAATATTAACTAGTGACAAGTGACAAGTAATTAAAACTAAAGATATCCATACATGCACCTATACATACATAATATGCATACACAATTATCAACTAACAAAAAACTAAAATACCCCTTTCAACTTTTAAACCAAAATTCGGCCCCCCATACACCAAAACCCTTCACCCAATCAAAATTAAGCTAGATGTTTACTCCCTACACTTCCAAGACAAAAGTTGGACCACTTTAAACACTTACACTCACTCCACTCTTACCTCACACTCCTTTGTCTCATCTTTTCTCTTAAAAATCTGCACTCCCTCCTCTCCCTCTCTTCTCTCACATGATAACCCCCTTGGGAACTCACCACCTCCTCATTTCTCAAGTAAACACACACACATACACCAAAAGATGCTCTCTCCCTCTTTTCTCTCAATCTCCCACCTCTTCTCTCTCATTTTCTCTCAATTTTTCTGCATTTTCTCCTCTCTTCTTCCTCTCTACTTCGGCTCATATAATCAACAAAAAGGCAAGGAAAAATCATATTAATCTTTAATAATAAAAAGGGTTATTGAAAGGCTTAAACAAGGGTTGAATCAAGTAAGGTTTAAGGGTTATTTCAAGCTTAGATTAAGGGTTATATGGAGCCTAGAAGGCCACGAAAATTCTGCCCAAAAACATCTTCAAATCCGAGTTCATCAAGGGTATAAATCTCCATCTCTTTGTTTAATCTATCTTATTTTTGTATATATTAAAAGATCTTTATCAAAAATCATGTTTTCCTTTGATTTTCTTCTTGATTTAAACTCAATGAGGGCAAGGTTGATAGATCCTTATCTCACATGTTCATGCATGTAAAGATCTAGAGAAAGGATTCAATGATTCAACAAGAACAAGACCCAAGAGTTGTTGTTGTAAGATTTGTTGCTAAAATGGGTTTATAGATTTGATTAAAACTGATTTTTAATGAAATAAACACCAATATATTCTGAGATTTTACATAAACAAACTTATTTTGATGTTGCATGAAAGATTTGTTAAGAGATTTGAACATAAAATGGTTAGATGATTACATGCATTTACTTTTTGGGTGATTTTTGCAAGAACTAAGTTTAATGATTAAGTTTTGTTTAAATTCAGTTTTAGTTGATGATTGATGATCTTGAAATTGTTAATAATCTGTATATTTGATGTTAAAATAACACAAAAGTGAATAACAAACATGTGAGAGGTGATTAAGAGTGTAAGAAAAGCAAACTAAGTCATTGGTGAGTTGTTTGGACCCAAATACCTTCTGACAGAATCCTTCTCCTGTCTTTGGACGGATAAACTGAACATGTGAGGGCCGTTTCAAGAAAAACTTTCAAAATAAAAGTTGTAGATAAAAGAGTTAAGTTTAACCTCCAACTGGAATCACTCAAAAACACTAAACCAAACCAAAGATATGATTTTTCTACCAAAAGTGGTCAAAACTGGATTTTTGTCTTAATGTTGAGTCAACTTTGACGATTTTTAATTTCTTAACTAATAGGTTTCAGAAGTTTAAACTTGGTGTGAACTGAGTTCAAAGTGTCCCTAACGTAAAATAAAATTGGGAGATTTTTCTTAAATGTTCATCATAGAAATCTTTTATAAAATATATTGAGTCGCACAGCAGCAAGCTTTCTGACCAACTTTGGTTTTGTAATTTTTAGAGGTAGTAAACAATGTCTGAAAATTTAGCAAAAATTCACATAAATATAGGACACATATATGTCTCTGTATAAAAATCACCAACGTCCAAATAATTCAACTTAACCAAAAATGACTACTCAACATTTTATGAAAATAAGTGTTAAAACAGAAAATTCCAAGTAAAAGTTCTTCACAACAAAATAAGCTAAAAGTCACTAGATTGCAACTTTAATCAACTCCAACAATCTCGTAACAAAAAGTATTATAAACCTACTGAGAATATGTCAAATAAAAGTTATAAAACTTAACTTGGTTATTAAATGGCAAGGACAAGCCTACAAATCACTAATTCGGTTCATATAAGCACTAACCGAAAGCTTTAATTTGCACATATCACACCACCACCACGATCACAACTTAAGACACCAAAATATAATGAACATTCTGTAAATAATGAAATAAGGATGAAAATCCATTTTGACGCATTTGAATTGCTCGAAAAATGAGGCTTAAATCACTATTTCGGTAAACGATTTATAAGCTTAGAATCCTCAAAATGAGCAAGACACAAGAGAGGTTGAATTGATATGATTTTCCCATGATAAAAGTTGCCTAAAAGGCCTGAGGTTTTAGCCAAAAAGTTATGTGGTGATTTCTAAGAATTTCTATTAATTATTAAATTTAAATGATAATTAAAAAGGTAAATAAATAAATAAATAAATAAATAAAGTATATAAATCATGAAATTGGTTACATAATCACAACCAATGATGAAAGTGACTAAAACCTACTGGAATAAAATCATTTTGACGCATTTGAATTGCTCGAAAAATGAGGCTTAAATCACTATTTCGGTAAACGATTTATAAGCTTAGAATCCTCAAAATGAGCAAGACACAAGAGAGGTTGAATTGATATGATTTTCCCATGATAAAAGTTGCCTAAAAGGCCTGAGGTTTTAGCCAAAAAGTTATGTGGTGATTTCTAAGAATTTCTATTAATTATTAAATTTAAATGATAATTAAAAAGGTAAATAAATAAATAAATAAATAATAAATCATGAAATTGGTTACATAATGAAATTGGTTAAATAATCAAAATGAATGAAATAATAATAAATAAATAAATAACTTATAAATAAAATTGGGAGATTTTTCTTAAATGTTAATATCATAGAAATCTTTTATAAAATATATTGAGTCGCACAGCAGCAAGCTTTCTGACCAACTTTGGTTTTGTAATTTTTAGAGGTAGTAAACAATGTCTGAAAATTTAGCAAAAATTCACATAAATATAGGACACATATATGTCTCTGTATAAAAATCACCAACGTCCAAATAATTCAACTTAACCAAAAATGACTACTCAACATTTTATGAAAATAAGTGTTAAAACAGAAAATTCCAAGTAAAAGTTCTTCACAACAAAATAAGCTAAAAGTCACTAGATTGCAACTTTAATCAACTCCAACAATCTCGTAACAAAAAGTATTATAAACCTACTGAGAATATGTCAAATAAAAGTTATAAAACTTAACTTGGTTATTAAATGGCAAGGACAAGCCTACAAATCACTAATTCGGTTCATATAAGCACTAACCGAAAGCTTTAATTTGCACATATCACACCACCACCACGATCACAACTTAAGACACCAAAATATAATGAACATTCTGTAAATAATGAAATAAGGATAATGATATGGGAATTACATTGTATGTTCAACGTGTTATATGTTGTATGATGAGCTTGAGTACTGTCAAACGGTGGTCCCCTGTACACTACTATTAACTCATTTGAGGCCTGTAGTTAGAGGGTTGCGCAACTAGGACTTGTCCCCTCATCCACTATTATAGGTAACGGTGGGATGTTTGGTCTGCCTTGGTGGCCACCTTCATCGCCAGTCTGGCCTCGCGGTGCTCTAACTACTATATATTTATGGGCGTCTTCATGGCACGACCCTTGGTTATCTTTATGCACGTGATTGACAGCACGTGCTTATCATTATCTTATCAGTTGGGACTATATATATTTGATTATTGGGACATAACCGGTCTTAGTAGTGGCTCAAGAACAATCTCATCAAATTACGTCATGGTAGTCTTACCATTGACCAAGAGGTATTGATATTATATTGGATGGAAATTGTGGATTGAACATACGGTTTGGGTATTGGACCTTATATGAAATCTTGAAAGTTGTTGAAATTGGCAATATTGAAGTATTGATGACCAAATGGTTTTGGTATAATGAATGATTAATCGATTGATATATTTTTCTGTCACGATAAATGTGACAAATGAGAACTTTATAATTTACCTTGGATTTCTCAACTATTTTGAAATGGATATGTAACGAGGTTTACTGGAAAACCTATGCACTCACCAACTACGTTTTCGTAGTTGACACTTTTCTTCATGCTTTTCAGGAATTAGCCTTTGTCTTGAGGAATTATATGCATCATGATTGTTTGCATTGCACTTTGGAGTCAAAGATCAAACCTTGTGACGGGCAATGGAATCCGCCTTGATCATTGTAGTATATCATCTCATGTATTTGTTATTTGTTTCGTGGACTCAATATCCAAGTATGGTAGACGTATTGTACTCGGGAATTGGTTCACAAGCATTGTAAAATTATTTTTATCCAATAAAGCTATGGTGATTGTTATCTATTATCCTTTGATTTGAATACTCGACTTTCTGTCCATCTCATCATTTCGCCGTGGTTGGGGTGTTACAGAAAATGGTATCAGAGACTAAGGTTATAGAGAACATTGGGGTTCCTCTAGGAATTCCAAAACTATAGCCACTTTTCAAAACGAAATTTTCATAGTCGAGTCGAGCATAAGGTTAAGCGGTTTAGTTTGAGCTTTACATGGTAGGACCATAATTAAACGTAAAGTCATGAATCTACGTTTAATTATGAGAGGACCATGTAAAACTCAAACGGCCACTTGGACTTATGTTCAAAAGGATTCCTTTTCAAAAAAAAAAAAAAAAGATCTTTAATAAATCCGTTTTTATGAGAATACGTGTTGCATTTAGACATTCACCTAAGCATATATATAACGATTCGAGACTTTGTTTACTTGAGGATTATGCTAGTTTAGTAGGATTCTCCTTTTTCACATTAGAAGTGAAATGAAAATAAGATTGAAAGATATTCGTTGATACATGCTACTCTATGCTATAACATGTGAATTTGGGCATGATTTGATTGCAATGTGAAAGTTGTAATGTGCAATGTGAAAGTTTGAAATATCAATGTGAAAGTTTGAAATGTGCAATGTGAAAGTTTGAAATATCAATGTGAAAGTTTGAAATGTGCAATGTGAAAGTTGTAATGTGCAATGTGAAAGTTGAAATGTGCAATGTGAAAGTTGTAATGTGCAATGTGAAAGTTGTAATGTGCAATGTGGAAATTATGGGAGAAATGCATGCGTAAAAGCCTTATGATTCATGATGTTGAACTTTAAGTTGCATATGCACTTTAAAATAATGAGTTTACTATGAGGCACGAAATCATTTTGGGGTATGACTTGTTCAATTTATCGAGTAATGACGTTGACTATTTACGATCGATTTAGAAAGAAAATATAGGCCTGACGAGTTGATATGAAATTTCATGGACGATATGGATATAAGAATCTTTACTCCCTAAGTTTGAGCTATTTGAAACTAGTGCGTGAATACTGCGATGATTATGTAGTCATGCCTTACTATGGAGATAGTTATTGCGCCCTAAGATTGAGCTAATTGAGGGCTAGTGCATGAACGATTTAATGATTATATAGTTGTGCCTTATTCTTGAGATAGTCATTGTGCTCTAAGATTTGACTATTGAGAACTAGTACCTACTAGATATGATGACAATGAGGTTAGTCCTTACTACTGATATAGATATTGCGCGTTGAGATTTGACCGCTTGAGAACAAATGATTGTCCCTGAGAAATTCATGATGAAACTAGATAATTCCCTAAGTATGAAAGTTGTCATTAAATACCCCTCCGTCATTCGTTCACTCGTGCTCTTTTGAAAATTATCCATCATCATATTTCTTATGACACCGCTACTCATTATTGACATACGACACCGCGATATCATCGGTGGGGCATCTTCTCACGAACGTCAGACAATATACTCTAAGAATTATAGTCCCAAGATATGACGCGACTCTATCCTCTTAGATACTACGCATAACCTTTGTATTCGATCGAAACATATGGAGACGTCGGATGAAGTTGGAGACTTGTGAAGGACGAGTGGTATTAAAGCCAAATTACGATTCAACGACGCCGATAGGACCCATTCCGGTATACGTTCCAGACGACACATTCTGGGGATTGTAGCTCCGAAAATTTGGTGCGATATCTCTATAATAACACGCGTACACGAACGGTTATCCATATTATCTAAGTCGGTGCGGCATATATTGACGTCATTGAAAGTTGGAGTCCATTGGGCAACGAAAGACAAAGAAGTGATTTCTTTAACTCGCGCAAGGAGTTTAATCCGAGCCTTAATGAATATTTTGTTTTCCTATTTCCTATTCCATTTATTCGAAACCAAGTTCTATATCCTTGATATTTTTTTGATTATTCAAAGTAATGATCATCACCGCTTCTCCTCAAAGTTAGTAACCTAAACAACATACAACTCACTTACACAACGCTCTGCAATAGCGAGATCGAGTAACTAGTACCCTTCTCTTACTGCGACGTCAAGGGATACGAAAGACGTGAGACATCGGCCGTCCATAAGTAAACTACTTGGGATAACTATATAGCATAGAAGATGTTATTGGATCATGCACATAAAGTAGGGCGGAGAAGATTTGTGGTGTATAAGCCAAAGTACATGGAAGCACAAGCGAAGAGTATACTAAGCCTTAACTCGGAGAAAGAATTGAAGATCTTCCCTATCTATGTCAATCGACCCAAAAGGAAAATTGAGCGGCCAACGAAAGGGAGGTTGAGTGACATGAAGGTCACTTTTGGTTAAGTACAAGGACGTCCCTAAAACTTGGAGGAGATCACTAGCAATGCTGGAAAATGAAGGTAATTGGAAGAAGAAAACTAATTAAGGGCAATAAGATATTAGGATGGGTTGAGTAACCCTCATGATAAAGAATAACAAGAAGGATTCCGAGCCATCCTTTCTTTTCGAAACAAGTGTGTAGATGGAGATTTGTTACACGAAGGAATAAGGAAATTGCTGAGTTGAAGATCGTCAAGGAAGGCGAGATGAAGTGAAGTGCAGGAGATCCCTCACATTTTTCTAGAGGAAAAATGTTAAGGGGGTAATCACAGCAAAGGTAGATACTCGAACAAGGAGTATGAAGCGCAAGGTCTTACTTTATATTTCAAGAAGAATCATTCACTAGCATCATTGAAGATGATTTGGAGTAGAATATGAAGTGAAGAAATGTCTTTTGACTCAAACAAATGAAGTGAAGGCATTGACGTCATCTACAAGGTGTAGTTCTGGGGGTATTCATCTTTATGGCGCTCCTCATGTTATTCTTTGAATATCACCTGGAAAACCTCTATCGAAAGACAAGCTATTAGTAGAACCTATCAACTAAGCCAAGAGAAAGCGGTATACGCTCAACACCCGACGGAGGCTAGTTTAGAAGCACGGTGAGTTATGATGGTTATCCCCTTAAGGTTAATGGTCGTATAGAGGTAAACTAAAATAAGATGAACTTGGGAGAGAACAATTTTGCAACACATGGTTAATCGTCAAGGGCCATCGACCCAAGGAGTAGTGCGCCCAAGAAGAGTGAAGGAGAAAACAACATGGAATTGCTAAAGTTAATAGTGAAAGCAAATAAGGAATACGACGCTAGAAGTCAAGGCACATACTACCACAACGATCAAGGAAGTTGGTCGTTGAACTACTTTTCAAGAAACTACAAACTCCGGGAGGAGCTAGTTATGGAACGTCTGAACGGAAAGGTGATAAGGATAATTCGCATCTGTGATGAGTTAGGATCAAAGGATCCGTATCACCATGACCTGACAAATACCCTTGAGATAACTGTAAGGACTAGCGACTGCTTGTGTGCTGTTCAAGACGATGATTACTCTAGTTAGAGATGGATTTGAGTGACGAAACAGTAAGGAGTATGGTGACCCATAAGAAAACGAAAGGAAAATGGAGAAAACCGAATGGTTGGGAAAAGGACAAAGTAACCGACGTTTCCCCTAAATTATATTATATCACAATTTCTAAGGACATTGGGTTATTGTATTTGGAAGAAAAAAAAAAAGAAAAAAAAAAAAGCTTAGCTTAGAAAGCTGAAAATGGATATGAGGCTCAGGAGAGCAAAGAAATTGAGAGTTTTGTAGAGGTCAGAAGGACCTACGAAGGATTATTTTAAAGGAGGAGTTCATACGAATAAGGACATCGAAGCGTTTACCTTGAAATGATGGTGGTGAAAGATTTACTTAAGAGCATAAGTATTTTGTAAATCCTATCATGAGGAATGCGTAGGTATAGCAAAGAAACCGAATAGGTTATATGTGCGATTATAAAAGAGATTGTCGGTAATGAGTAATAGATAATGGTCCTTCTAGCGTAAAAGGAAGAAATTAAAGGTACCTTAAAACGATTTGAAAGCCAATATCGGCAAAAGCAAGAGAAATTGGTAACGATATGACTTAGCGAATAACGAAAGAGGTGACTTTGGAAAATAAGGGCGAAATTGAAGAACAAAGGTGAGTGTGAGGAACAAGATGGAACTATCATCATACAATTTATGATTCCCTCGAACGCCATAAAATAACAAAGACAACACTAGAAAACCCTAAAATGAGATACTACGAAGATGTACCTTTGAAATTTTAGTGCAACTCGGCAACCCAGTTAGTATCACTCTTGTTAAGGGGGTAATCCCTTAACAAGTGATTAGTCACAAACGACACCAATATTTTCAAGAAGCGGCAAGCGTGTCCAACGTCAAACCAAAGAAGGATGAAAGTGGGCGAGAAGCCATTGAGACATTTCTTTAATTGAGAAAGCAAACGATAAAGGAAGGTACACTAAGTGACCAATGGAAATGAATAGCCACCAACGATCGATATCCCAACGTCTCTCACTATATTATTGTAACTCACACTACGAACCGTCTGCTCATTTTACACCTCCGTATTGCCATTCTTATTATCATCCCATTATTTAGTATTGATCTAGGCAAGATTGACAGCCCGCAACGATTACATGCGATTCACTCCAGTCGTCTCAAGAAGTGAGCGACATTCGTAACCTTTCTCTTTTTTGAAGTATACTAATCAAGAGGAATTTTAGGGAACCAAGGAATGGATGCCCCCCAACCCTAGAGTTAAAAGCTCGCAAGAAACCAGGAATCGTGATAAAATCTTGTTTGACTTTCACACATTTTATGTCTCCGTGTAGACACCCATACTGTTGGTTTATCCATTTTTACTACCGTATGAATGATCGAACTTCGAGGACGAAGTTATTGTTAAGGGGGTAATGATGTAACAACCCTCAAAATCCGACTAGGACAATCTACTTGGACTTATCTAGACATCTATCCCTAGAGGTTTATTAAGAGAATTGATCTTCTAGACATTTAAGGCATAGTGATAATTGCCCTCTAGTTCAATGAAATACCATAGATGACTAACCATCTTAGATTTGCCATAAACAATAACTATAATCATTCAAGACAATCTGAAGCTATAAATTAGTTCTAACTGAACTTGGTGAAATATCATTGAACCAAAAAATTTATTTCGATAAGTTATATAAATAATAAGTTAAATATATGTCTAATATAAATACAGAGTTATAACCAAAGAGCCATGTAACAAATTTAAGACACAAAATATACATTCTTATATATATACATATATAGATACATAAATATTAACTAGTGACAAGTGACAAGTAATTAAAACTAAAGATATCCATACATGCACCTATACATACATAATATGCATACACAATTATCAACTAACAAAAAACTAAAATACCCCTTTCAACTTTTAAACCAAAATTCGGCCCCCCATACCCCAAAACCCTTCACCCAATCAAAATTAAGCTAGATGTTTACTCCCTACACTTCCAAGACAAAAGTTGGACCACTTTAAACACTTACACTCACTCCACTCTTACCTCACACTCCTTTGTCTCATCTTTTCTCTTAAAAATCTGCACTCCCTCCTCTCCCTCTCTTCTCTCACATGATAACCCCCTTGGGAACTCACCACCTCCTCATTTCTCAAGTAAACACACACACATACACCAAAAGATGCTCTCTCCCTCTTTTCTCTCAATCTCCCACCTCTTCTCTCTCATTTTCTCTCAATTTTTCTGCATTTTCTCCTCTCTTCTTCCTCTCTACTTCGGCTCATATAATCAACAAAAAGGCAAGGAAAAATCATATTAATCTTTAATAATAAAAAGGGTTATTGAAAGGCTTAAACAAGGGTTGAATCAAGTAAGGTTTAAGGGTTATTTCAAGCTTAGATTAAGGGTTATATGGAGCCTAGAAGGCCACGAAAATTCTGCCCAAAAACATCTTCAAATCCGAGTTCATCAAGGGTATAAATCTCCATCTCTTTGTTTAATCTATCTTGTTTTTGTATATATTAAAAGATCTTTATCAAAAATCATGTTTTCCTTTGATTTTCTTCTTGATTTAAACTCAATGAGGGCAAGGTTGATAGATCCTTATCTCACATGTTCATGCATGTAAAGATCTAGAGAAAGGATTCAATGATTCAACAAGAACAAGACCCAAGAGTTGTTGTTGTAAGATTTGTTGCTAAAATGGGTTTATAGATTTGATTAAAACTGATTTTTAATGAAATAAACACCAATATATTCTGAGATTTTACATAAACAAACTTATTTTGATGTTGCATGAAAGATTTGTTAAGAGATTTGAACATAAAATGGTTAGATGATTACATGCATTTACTTTTTGGGTGATTTTTGCAAGAACTAAGTTTAATGATTAAGTTTTGTTTAAATTCAGTTTTAGTTGATGATTGATGATCTTGAAATTGTTAATAATCTGTATATTTGATGTTAAAATAACACAAAAGTGAATAACAAACATGTGAGAGGTGATTAAGAGTGTAAGAAAAGCAAACTAAGTCATTGGTGAGTTGTTTGGACCCAAATACCTTCTGACAGAATCCTTCTCCTGTCTTTGGACGGATAAACTGAACATGTGAGGGCCGTTTCAAGAAAAACTTTCAAAATAAAAGTTGTAGATAAAAGAGTTAAGTTTAACCTCCAACTGGAATCACTCAAAAACACTAAACCAAACCAAAGATATGATTTTTCTACCAAAAGTGGTCAAAACTGGATTTTTGTCTTAATGTTGAGTCAACTTTGACGATTTTTAATTTCTTAACTAATAGGTTTCAGAAGTTTAAACTTGGTGTGAACTGAGTTCAAAGTGTCCCTAATAAATAAATAAATAAATAAATAAATAAATAAATAAATAAATAAATAATAGATATATATATAATATAATAAATAATGAATGAGTAAATAAATAAATGGTAAATAAATAAATAAATAAATAAATAAATAAATAAATAAATAAATAAATAAATAAATAAATAAATAAATAAATAAATAAATAAATAAATAAATAAATAAATAAATAAATAAATAAATAAATAAATAAATAAATAAATAAATAAATAAATAAATAAATAAATAAATAAATAAATAAATAAATAAATAAATAAATAAATAAATAAATAAATAAATAAATAAATAAATAAATAAATAAATAAATAAATAAATAAATAAATAAATAAATAAATAAATAAATAAATAAATAAATAAATAAATAAATAAATAAATAAATAAATAAATAAATAAATAAATAAATAAATAAATAAATAAATAAATAAATAAATAAATAAATAAATAAATAAATAAATAAATAAATAAATAAATAAATAAATAAATAAATAAATAAATAAATAAATAAATAAATAAATAAATAAATAAATAAATAAATAAATAAATAAATAAATAAATAAATAAATAAATAAATAAATAAATAAATAAATAAATAAATAAATAAATAAATAAATAAATAAATAAATAAATAAATAAATAAATAAATAAATAAATAAATAAATAAATAAATAAATAAATAAATAAATAAATAAATAAATAAATAAATAAATAAATAAATAAATAAATAAATAAATAAATAAATAAATAAATAAATAAATAAATAAATAAATAAATAAATAAATAAATAAATAAATAAATAAATAAATAAATAAATAAATAAATAAATAAATAAATAAATAAATAAATAAATAAATAAATAAATAAATAAATAAATAAATAAATAAATAAATAAATAAATAAATAAATAAATAAATAAATAAATAAATAAATAAATAAATAAATAAATAAATAAATAAATAAATAAATAAATAAATAAATAAATAAATAAATAAATAAATAAATAAATAAATAAATAAATAAATAAATAAATAAATAAATAAATAAATAAATAAATAAATAAATAAATAAATAAATAAATAAATAAATAAATAAATAAATAAATAAATAAATAAATAAATAAATAAATAAATAAATAAATAAATAAATAAATAAATAAATAAATAAATAAATAAATAAATAAATAAATAAATAAATAAATAAATAAATAAATAAATAAATAAATAAATAAATAAATAAATAAATAAATAAATAAATAAATAAATAAATAAATAAATAAATAAATAAATAAATAAATAAATAAATAAATAAATAAATAAATAAATAAATAAATAAATAAATAAATAAATAAATAAATAAATAAATAAATAAATAAATAAATAAATAAATAAATAAATAAATAAATAAATAAATAAATAAATAAATAAATAAATAAATAAATAAATAAATAAATAAATAAATAAATAAATAAATAAATAAATAAATAAATAAATAAATAAATAAATAAATAAATAAATAAATAAATAAATAAATAAATAAATAAATAAATAAATAAATAAATAAATAAATAAATAAATAAATAAATAAATAAATAAATAAATAAATAAATAAATAAATAAATAAATAAATAAATAAATAAATAAATAAATAAATAAATAAATAAATAAATAAATAAATAAATAAATAAATAAATAAATAAATAAATAAATAAATAAATAAATAAATAAATAAATAAATAAATAAATAAATAAATAAATAAATAAATAAATAAATAAATAAATAAATAAATAAATAAATAAATAAATAAATAAATAAATAAATAAATAAATAAATAAATAAATAAATAAATAAATAAATAAATAAATAAATAAATAAATAAATAAATAAATAAATAAATAAATAAATAAATAAATAAATAAATAAATAAATAAATAAATAAATAAATAAATAAATAAATAAATAAATAAATAAATAAATAAATAAATAAATAAATAAATAAATAAATAAATAAATAAATAAATAAATAAATAAATAAATAAATAAATAAATAAATAAATAAATAAATAAATAAATAAATAAATAAATAAATAAATAAATAAATAAATAAATAAATAAATAAATAAATAAATAAATAAATAAATAAATAAATAAATAAATAAATAAATAAATAAATAAATAAATAAATAAATAAATAAATAAATAAATAAATAAATAAATAAATAAATAAATAAATAAATAAATAAATAAATAAATAAATAAATAAATAAATAAATAAATAAATAAATAAATAAATAAATAAATAAATAAATAAATAAATAAATAAATAAATAAATAAATAAATAAATAAATAAATAAATAAATAAATAAATAAATAAATAAATAAATAAATAAATAAATAAATAAATAAATAAATAAATAAATAAATAAATAAATAAATAAATAAATAAATAAATAAATAAATAAATAAATAAATAAATAAATAAATAAATAAATAAATAAATAAATAAATAAATAAATAAATAAATAAATAAATAAATAAATAATAAATAAAAAATAACACAAAAGTGAATAACAAACATGTGAGAGGTGATTAAGAGTGTAAGATAAGCAAACTAAGTCATTGGTGAGTTGTTTGGACCCAAATACCTTCTGACAGAATCCTTCTCCTGTCTTTGGACGGATAAACTGAACATGTGAGGGCCGTTTCAAGAAAAACTTTCAAAATAAAAGTTGTAGATAAAAGAGTTAAGTTTAACCTCCAACTGGAATCACTCAAAAACACTAAACCAAACCAAAGATATGATTTTTCTACCAAAAGTGGTCAAAACTGGATTTTTGTCTTAATGTTGAGTCAACTTTGACGATTTTTAATTTCTTAACTAATAGGTTTCAGAAGTTTAAACTTGGTGTGAACTGAGTTCAAAGTGTCCCTAACGTAAAATAAAATTGGGAGATTTTTCTTAAATGTTCATCATAGAAATCTTTTATAAAATATATTGAGTCGCACAGCAGCAAGCTTTCTGACCAACTTTGGTTTTGTAATTTTTAGAGGTAGTAAACAATGTCTGAAAATTTAGCAAAAATTCACATAAATATAGGACACATATATGTCTCTGTATAAAAATCACCAACGTCCAAATAATTCAACTTAACCAAAAATGACTACTCAACATTTTATGAAAATAAGTGTTAAAACAGAAAATTCCAAGTAAAAGTTCTTCACAACAAAATAAGCTAAAAGTCACTAGATTGCAACTTTAATCAACTCCAACAATCTCGTAACAAAAAGTATTATAAACCTACTGAGAATATGTCAAATAAAAGTTATAAAACTTAACTTGGTTATTAAATGGCAAGGACAAGCCTACAAATCACTAATTCGGTTCATATAAGCACTAACCGAAAGCTTTAATTTGCACATATCACACCACCACCACGATCACAACTTAAGACACCAAAATATAATGAACATTCTGTAAATAATGAAATAAGGATGAAAATCCATTTTGACGCATTTGAATTGCTCGAAAAATGAGGCTTAAATCACTATTTCGGTAAACGATTTATAAGCTTAGAATCCTCAAAATGAGCAAGACACAAGAGAGGTTGAATTGATATGATTTTCCCATGATAAAAGTTGCCTAAAAGGCCTGAGGTTTTTAGCCAAAAAGTTATGTGGTGATTTCTAAGAATTTCTATTAATTATTAAATTTAAATGATAATTAAAAAGGTAAATAAATAAATAAATAAAGTATATAAATCATGAAATTGGTTACATAATCACAACCAATGATGAAAGTGACTAAAACCTACTGGAATAAAATCATTTTAAGTCAAAGAACAAATGTCATATAAATTAGAAATAATTAAGTAAGTGAAAATCACTAATTAATAACTATTTTTAAATTAATAGAAAAATTACATAAATAAATATATATATCACAATATTCTAAGTTAAAAAGCATAATAATCAGAATATAACCCAAATATAATTAGCCACAAATTATAAAGGCAAGTGAGGTACTTAAAAGTATTTTTAAAGAATTATTTGGTTAATAAATCAAGAAAATGAATAAATAATTAATTAAATAATATTAAATTAAATAAATAGTTATAAATCAGAAAGTATTCATAAATATTAATATTATGAAGTTACTAATGTCAAATATTATAATCAAGCAAAGCACACAATGGAAACCATGATAATCAAAGGCAAGTTACCGAAATTCTAATAACTTATAACTACACGTATAATGAAAGTGACCCTTTTACACCAACACTCTCTACAACCAAAAAGATGCAAATATTAACAATATACTTGGATCCCAAAATTTATGACAACATAATGAAAGTGGCATTTCTTAGTGATGGCTTAAGATAGGAACTTACGTATATTAGTCCTATCGTAGGGATAGTCTTGGCTCGAAATGTGATTGGGGAATATGACGGATATATGATCAAGGAAGCGATAGATGGGAAGTACCCATTTTGGATAAGTGAATATAATATGCGGCATATCAAGGTGAGTCATAGCCCCCTTTCAAACTCTTTTATATGTTTTACTTGCGGGGTGAAAAGCATGATTAATTAAAATGACTTTCTCTTGTGAAATGATTCTTTGAAATAAGGATAATGATATGGGAATTACATTGTATGTTCAACGTGTTATATGTTGTATGATGAGCTTGAGTACTGTCAAACGGTGGTCCCCTGTACACTACTATTAACTCATTTGAGGCCTGTAGTTAGAGGGTTGCGCAACTAGGACTTGTCCCCTCATCCACTATTATAGGTAACGGTGGGATGTTTGGTCTGCCTTGGTGGCCACCTTCATCACCAGTCTGGCCTCGCGGTGCTCTAACTACTATATATTTATGGGCGTCTCCATGGCACGACCCTTGGTTATCTTTATGCACGTGATTGACAGCACGTGCTTATCATTATCTTATCAGTTGGGACTATATATATTTGATTATTGGGACATAACCGGTCTTAGTAGTGGCTCAAGAACAATCTCATCAAATTACGTCATGGTAGTCTTACCATTGACCAAGAGGTATTGATATTATATTAGATGGAAATTGTGGATTGAACATACGGTTTGGGTATTGGACCTTATATGAAATCTTGAAAGTTGTTGAAATTGGCAATATTGAAGTATTGATGACCAAATGGTTTTGGTATAATGAATGATTAATCGATTGATATATTTTTTCTGTCACGATAAATGTGACAAATGAGAACTTTATAATTTACCTTGGATTTCTCAACTATTTTGAAATGGATATGTAACGAGGTTTACTGGAAAACCTATGCACTCACCAACTACGTTTTCGTAGTTGACACTTTTCTTCATGCTTTTCAGGAATTAGCCTTTGTCTTGAGGAATTATATGCATCATGATTGTTTGCATTGCACTTTGGAGTCAAAGATCAAACCTTGTGACGGGCAATGGAATCCGCCTTGATCATTGTAGTATATCATCTCATGTATTTGTTATTTGTTTCGTGGACTCAATATCCAAGTATGGTAGACGTATTGTACTCGGGAATTGGTTCACAAGCATTGTAAAATTATTTTTATCCAATAAAGCTATGGTGATTGTTATCTATTATCCTTTGATTTGAATACTCGACTTTCTGTCCATCTCATCATTCCGCCGTGGTTGGGGTGTTACAGTAGCAGACTTGGAAATTTTTCTCTTCTTAGAACCAACAATGGTACCAAAAGAAGCTTTGGGTAAAGGATCCGGAGCATCAGAAGGACCAACATTTTCGTCACTCTCTTCTTGGAAAGAAGCTTCAACAGCAACATCAGCAGCTTCCTCATTGTCAGCAGCATTAACAACTTCTTCAGAAAAGTCCCTAAGAGGTACAGCAGAAGCAGTTTCGGGATGAGGAGTGAATGTAGCGTTATTGTAGCCTCCTTTAAGGAACTTGGAAAGACCCATTGCTGCAAAAAGAAAATTAAAGCGAACGTTATGTCAGTGAGCATATATAGGCAAAATAATGTACATAACAATGATGAACAAATAAACAATAAATAACAGTTCAAAAGAAGAAAAGGAAGAGAAAGAAAGTGAAGAATAAAAGAAGCTAAGTTGTTCCGAAGCCATACCCGCCCCTCTAAGGGTGATCACCGGAATAGCAGGATGATGAGCCCAAGACTTGGACAAACCAGCGAGATAAGAATTGGCTCCGGAACAACTCGATAGCGCAAAGGGTGCAAAGTCATCTCGTCAACAAGAGAAAAATCGAAGCCATGCTCCGGAAGTACATCAGACAACTTCGCTTATACAAAGCACAACAAATAGTTAAAGTAAAATGCCTAAAGTTACAAGAAGCTGAACTTAGCTTCTTATGCCAAAGAAGCTGAACTTAGCTTCTTATGCCAAAGAAGTTGAACCTAGCTTCTTATGTCAAAGAAGCTGAACTTAGTAAAATGCTTAAAGTCCGGCCAAATAAGCTAAAACACAACACAATAGCCTCCAGACCGGACATAGTTCTTATGCCAAAACCGTGCAATCATAAACAACACACAATGAAGAGATAAAGGCAAATACAAAAACCAAGAAGGTCCCCCCCCCTGTGCACGACAACTCAACTCAAACATACCTATTCGAATATTACCATAAGGATACACTTGAAAAACGTGGATCTTAAAGTGGTTAAACATAGATAGATAAAAGGTAGTAAAAGGAAGTCAAATGTTGGCAACTTCAAACGTAGCACAATAAAGAGTAATTTTCCCAACCGGAGCATTAGTAGATATATGATGAGGCTCCGGAAGCATGTAGCCTAAGCCATGAGGGAACCTATGTTTCGATAGGAAATAACATAGTTTTTCTTTCCATTTAAGTTTAAAAGGGGGGAGAAGGGAGTGTATAACGAAATCCCTTACAAAGCCCATGATTTATGAAGCCCAAGTATGGCCCGAGCCCAGTGGAAACGCATTTAAGGAAGCATGCCTCAAACTCCGTTGCACGTCTAAACAGGATCCGGATCATGATTCGAACACGTGTGCACATGGTCCGGATCGAAGAGTTAAATTTGGAAAATATGCATCAAACTTAGCATTATGAAAACATAAATGCTAAGCTACGGGGATTGATAGTGTATGATATTACATTATCCTAGTCAAATCTAGTCAACACCTTGACCTAGTGATGTGTGAAATCTAGTTTAATAATTTGTAACAAGATCTACCGCTAACTGACTAGAACACACTTATGGGCAGTGTACCCGTTCGTATGTAATATAGCTAACTGGCAAGACCAGGATCGAACACAAGGACTGAATGTTGCACTTAAGGTTGTAAAAATGTGAAACAAGTAAAAGGTTTGGGTGTGACCGAGTTGTCACTTTGCGTTTTGAAAGCTAAATAATTAACAAGTAAGTAAAAGTACTCAACCGGTATTAGCGAGAGCACACGAAAAGAGTTTGAGTTGTAAACAAATAATTAAAAATCCATCTATGTTGAATCCGCTCCACAAAAAGTCTAGGTTTCATATAGGTTAAGCTCAAAATTCATTAATATTAGTGATAATAATCGTGACAAGGCAAAAACACAAACGGGTGCACCTAGTTTGTAAAATCGACTCAATCACCTAATCAATTCAATTTCTTGCAACAAGTGGTACCACCATCCCTATTACAATTCCTTGAACTAACTAAGTTTGTTTGATTATTTAAATAACAATTTTATCTTTGTGAAAGAAACGTGGTACCACCAACTGTTAAATCCACTTAACAAAGTAATTTCTATTAAACTTGTATCTTTACTATCATACCATGACCTAGCAAGAGTTGTTCATAGATAAACAACTAAAATAATACTTGTATTCAACTAGTACCACTATCGAAGAACACAAATACCACCAAGAACACAAGGTTAAGTAAAAGAAATCACTTCATTAAGATCTTGACAAAATGTTAAGTAAAACCAACTTCAATTTAAAATATTATGCAACCATAACTAATTGTTTCACTTCATCTCCATAGATGTATGAAGATTTAGCTACTCATAATGAAAATAGCTAAAGATTCAAATATAAAGGAGAACATAATGTACCAAAATAGAGAATAAGTTCAAATCGAGGTAACAATCGAGCTACAATCACTAACAAGAGCCAAAATTAATCTTCAAGTCTTCAAATGAGTTGGAGTAGTGTAAAACCCTTCAAAAACGGCTGGAGAATAAGTGGGTGAGCTGAAGTATCCAAGATTAGGTTTAGGGTTGAGTGGGGGCTGGTATTTATACCCCAGGAGAGAGAAAGTCGAGCTGTCAGACGCGTATCGCGCCGCGAGGATTGCCAAAACTGGAGCATTTGAATTCAGGGATTTTTGTCGCGTCGTGATCCTCCAGTTTCGCGCCGCGATGATGATTTTGTGCTGTATCGCACCGCGAGTGGCCTTGGTCGCGCCGCGATCTACTTCAGTTCTCGCTTTTTCAGCTTCGTTCTTCATCATGCTTCATCCGTTAGTGCATATGGACCTTTCCTGAACCATTTTCTCTCATTTATGAGCGTTGTACCTGCTGTAGACCTGAAACCACTAGCAAACACCATAACGCACCACAAAACAAGTATAAATGGCTACAAAACGAGTATAAATCGTCCAAATAAGATGTGGGAAATATGTATAAATTGAGACACATCAAACCTCCCCACACTTAAACCTTGCTTGACCCTCAAGCAAGTATGCACTTAAACCAATCTCATAAGCCAATCAAATCAAAATGTCACAAAACAATACATGGTTAATAGAGAAATTTCCAACCAAGCGGCGTTGAATACCAAAAGCAAATGCATTCAAAAACTAATGAGCAAAGTTTTAGACGAAATCAGAAAATTCTACTAATGTAGAGCAAAACCATCTTTCGGTTTCAATTAGAATCCCCCCTATGCTTGTGTTTACCTCTTTAAAATTTCTATCATTCCAATAGACCTTAAGCTTGTTCCTACTAAACATACAATCTACTAGCAAGCATCACAATTATTTTTGGCAACATAAGCAATATTCCACAATGATTATTGGTATATTTGTCCACTTAAACACTCACGCCATTGGGTTTCCATTAGGTTTTCCTTACGGTATACTTATGAGTCCCTTGACAAAACATACTCCTACGGTCTAGAATTGCAACTCTATCCACACATCGCGTGATCATACGAAAGTGTACTTTAAGCGTCCGGCCAGCGGTTCGCTACGGATACATAAGTATCGTTAAGAGACATACGCCAGAACTCAAGGTTGGGTTGCATATCCAGAGACCATGCTCTAAACACAAACACATGCGAGAATAAAAAGTTTTATAACTTAACACCCGTGATTTTCGATGAGACCCGTGTAGCGAACTTTCTGACAACCCATCCCAAGTTGGAAGCTTTATGTGAGCTAGGTAAAATGAAGTTACCCCAAGGACTTACTTGTTCGAATCTCAAAGACCACATTAACATTAGACTATTGGAAAAAGATTATGTGCATTCCCGCATGTGCCACCCATTTGATGCCGAAGCACCCCAGACACCCCGATATAAAGACCAAACATAATGACTAGAGCCACAACCTATAACATAAGAATTAAGGACCGAACATCCGGTGTGCAAACCATTATGTTAAGTCAAATTACCACAAGTATATTTAATACATTTCAAGCTTTTCATGAACACAAGTTGCAAAATCAAATGGAAAACCTCAAGCGGTGCCTACCAATACATCATCTAGTGAAGCTATTATTCACATTTGATTCATCATTAAGGTACAATTCGCAAGCGACCTAGATTATTTGAAGTTCGGAACAAGCCTATGACCCCTTGGAACGATGAAATGCCACAAGCACTAGGAAAGGAAAGCTAAAGGTAACTAATGTCAAGTTCTATCATAGATTAGCAAAATTCAAGTTCACCTCATTTCTCGTCCTTGCACAAAACCTATAGCCTCGAAAATTTAAAAACAAACCAAAATGCTAGTAAAGGAAGGAAACTTCAAAAAGTTTTCATTTTTCCAATTTACCATCCCCCTCCCCACACTTAAGTTGTACATTATCCTCAATGGACGAATAACTAAGGCAAAATAATGGGAAAAAGGGAATAATGCAAAATGTAGAAAGGAAAAACGAAAAACCTCTGGGTGAAAGTATGAATTCATCATTGCAAAGTTGAAGCCAAAATTTAAGTGGGTGCTGAACTGACTGCCAGCATAAACCCGCTTGTTTGTTCCAAAAATTCCAAAAGCAATCTCCACAAATCAACTTGCAAACTCGAAATAATCACCTGACAATTACCACAAGCAAAATACCAAACCAACTACATAGTTCAAAATGAAAGGAAATACAAGAAACAACCAAGCAAATGTCTCATCGCCTAAACGGCGGTATTACAACCAAATTGAAAGAAAATAAAGTTCAAATGTCTCATAAGTTGTAGAAAATAGAAAGTAGAGAGAGAAAATCAGTTCTCATCCATGTCATGAGAGGAAGGAACACCATCACCAGCATCAGGATCGGCTGGCTCACCAAATATACCCCTGTAGAAATCAAAAGCAGGCCCCGAGTAGCGCTCCCCACTAGTGTGTCTATACGTCCCAAACTGGGGCATCTCCTGAGCGCCCCCACTAGTGCCTGCGACGCTCGAACTCGGGTCTGCCCAACCGGGCTGCTGCTGTGGATGCTGCTGATCTGGGTGTGGAGAGAAAAACCCAAAAGTGGTGCTGGCAGGCATAAAGATGGAAGGAGGACTAAATGAATGTGTAGGTGGCGGTGGTGGAGGAGACTGCGGCTGGATCCAATTGTTGATGTATGGAGACCAATACTCGTTTTGGAATCCCAAGCGGGTAACCTGGCTCCATACAGTCCGCTGACCATCCAAAATCATATCCTGGGTATCACGGATCTGCCTCTGCTCGGCTAAAATCTGATCAAGAGATGCTCCCCAACCTGTAAAATCATAAGATGGATAAGGGTTAGGAGGTGGCTGTTGCACCTGGGGTGGCGACTCCACCCTCTGTCTCTGAGCCGACGGCTCCTGCTCATCCTCCGTGTCAGACCTCAAATCGCTCGCCTCAGTCGTCATCAACCGTGCCTTCTTTAACTCGGTAGCATCAATGATAATGGTGGGCTCCATATCAGAAACTCTCCTCCCCTCACTAGTATTCGACATTCCCAACCTTTCCATGATCGAGGTGACGAAGTGACCACATAAATACCTATGCTCCCGGTGCTTTTGCATGTGACGGGCTAGGATATAAGGAGCACAACCGTATCTAGAAGGAGTGAACTCCTGAAACTGCCTGAGTAACCACAAATCATCACTACACACTTTATCATTTGCATTGCCCCAATGAATGAAAGAGTAGGTTATCATCTTGTGCAAAAGCCTCAACTTTTTGGACCTAATGTCCAACACCTTGCTTACCCCCGAGCTAAACGAAGGCTTCCCTGAGATCCTATTCCAATACTCATGAAAGCTCACCCCATCATCAAAATGTGAAGTGTCCAGAATGCTCTTTTCCAAGAAGGACTGAACCAACCCATCATTAAACTCATTCTTCTCAAACATCCCACATAAATAACCAAACTCTGGAATCGTGCAATGGCGCTGCTTGCCACCCAGTCTAAAGTGGATCACTCGATCCTCACTGATGTCCTCAACAAGTAGAAATCCCACTCTGAGAGTTGAGTAGAATTCTTGGCACCATTCCAGTTTAGCCGGTTTGTTCAACTCATGTGTGTGTGTGTGTGTGTGTGTGTGTGTGTGTGTGTGTGTGTGTGTGTGTGTGTGTGTGTGTGTGTGTGTGTGTGTGTGTGTGTGTGTGTGTGTGTGTGTGTGTGTGTGTGTGTGTGTGTGTGTGTGTGTGTGTGTGTGTGTGTGTGTGTGTGTGTGTGTGTGTGTGTGTGTGTGTGTGTGTGTGTGTGTGTGTGTGTGTGTGTGTGTGTGTGTGTGTGTGTGTGTGTGTGTGTGTGTGTGTGTGTGTGTGTGTGTGTGTGTGTGTGTGTGTGTGTGTGTGTGTGTGTGTGTGTGTGTGTGTGTGTGTGTGTGTGTGTGTGTGTGTGTGTGTGTGTGTGTGTGTGTGTGTGTGTGTGTGTGTGTGTGTGTGTGTGTGTGTGTGTGTGTGTGTGTGTGTGTGTGTGTGTGTGTGTGTGTGTGTGTGTGTGTGTGTGTGTGTGTGTGTGTGTGTGTGTGTGTGTGTGTGTGTGTGTGTGTGTGTGTGTGTGTGTGTGTGTGTGTGTGTGTGTGTGTGTGTGTGTGTGTGTGTGTGTGTGTGTGTGTGTGTGTGTGTGTGTGTGTGTGTGTGTGTGTGTGTGTGTGTGTGTGTGTGTGTGTGTGTGTGTGTGTGTGTGTGTGTGTGTGTGTGTGTGTGTGTGTGTGTGTGTGTGTGTGTGTGTGTGTGTGTGTGTGTGTGTGTGTGTGTGTGTGTGTGTGTGTGTGTGTGTGTGTGTGTGTGTGTGTGTGTGTGTGTGTGTGTGTGTGTGTGTGTGTGTGTGTGTGTGTGTGTGTGTGTGTGTGTGTGTGTGTGTGTGTGTGTGTGTGTGTGTGTGTGTGTGTGTGTGTGTGTGTGTGTGTGTGTGTGTGTGTGTGTGTGTGTGTGTGTGTGTGTGTGTGTGTGTGTGTGTGTGTGTGTGTGTGTGTGTGTGTGTGTGTGTGTGTGTGTGTGTGTGTGTGTGTGTGTGTGTGTGTGTGTGTGTGTGTGTGTGTGTGTGTGTGTGTGTGTGTGTGTGTGTGTGTGTGTGTGTGTGTGTGTGTGTGTGTGTGTGTGTGTGTGTGTGTGTGTGTGTGTGTGTGTGTGTGTGTGTGTGTGTGTGTGTGTGTGTGTGTGTGTGTGTGTGTGTGTGTGTGTGTGTGTGTGTGTGTGTGTGTGTGTGTGTGTGTGTGTGTGTGTGTGTGTGTGTGTGTGTGTGTGTGTGTGTGTGTGTGTGTGTGTGTGTGTGTGTGTGTGTGTGTGTGTGTGTGTGTGTGTGTGTGTGTGTGTGTGTGTGTGTGTGTGTGTGTGTGTGTGTGTGTGTGTGTGTGTGTGTGTGTGTGTGTGTGTGTGTGTGTGTGTGTGTGTGTGTGTGTGTGTGTGTGTGTGTGTGTGTGTGTGTGTGTGTGTGTGTGTGTGTGTGTGTGTGTGTGTGTGTGTGTGTGTGTGTGTGTGTGTGTGTGTGTGTGTGTGTGTGTGTGTGTGTGTGTGTGTGTGTGTGTGTGTGTGTGTGTGTGTGTGTGTGTGTGTGTGTGTGTGTGTGTGTGTGTGTGTGTGTGTGTGTGTGTGTGTGTGTGTGTGTGTGTGTGTGTGTGTGTGTGTGTGTGTGTGTGTGTGTGTGTGTGTGTGTGTGTGTGTGTGTGTGTGTGTGTGTGTGTGTGTGTGTGTGTGTGTGTGTGTGTGTGTGTGTGTGTGTGTGTGTGTGTGTGTGTGTGTGTGTGTGTGTGTGTGTGTGTGTGTGTGTGTGTGTGTGTGTGTGTGTGTGTGTGTGTGTGTGTGTGTGTGTGTGTGTGTGTGTGTGTGTGTGTGTGTGTGTGTGTGTGTGTGTGTGTGTGTGTGTGTGTGTGTGTGTGTGTGTGTGTGTGTGTGTGTGTGTGTGTGTGTGTGTGTGTGTGTGTGTGTGTGTGTGTGTGTGTGTGTGTGTGTGTGTGTGTGTGTGTGTGTGTGTGTGTGTGTGTGTGTGTGTGTGTGTGTGTGTGTGTGTGTGTGTGTGTGTGTGTGTGTGTGTGTGTGTGTGTGTGTGTGTGTGTGTGTGTGTGTGTGTGTATGTGTGTGTGTGTGTGTGTGTGTGTTTTGGGAGAAAAGAAGTCAAGAAAAGAAAGAAAGAGAATGAGAGAAAGATAGATAGATCGGCCTGTGTGGCTGTGTTGAAGTCCCTTTTTCCACATATCGATGTTCGCTACCCAACCTGTTTCATCATCAACATATTCTGTCCTAAACCGGGCCTCAAAGTAGTCATCAAGGAGCGCATTGTTAATCAATTCCCAGTCCATTGTATGAGGAGCAATCAACTCGTAGTCCTGAATTTCCGCCAACCGGTTCAAAAACACTTGGCGTTCCGCCTTTGGAACATCCTTAAATTGCAGCCAAGGATGTGTTTGTGGCTTGAGTAACCTGTATGTTTTACTAGCTGGAGCAGTTGGTGGTGTGTAACTATCATCGACGTAGTCAAATTGATAGTTGTTTGGCCACACCCATCCCTCGTACTTTTGGCCCACCGGTTGTTTCTGTAAAAACAATCAAAATGTGCTCAATAAGTAAAAGGGAAGCAAATGGAAGCAATCACGAAAGGCCAAAGCAAAGAAACGACACGAACGGGCAAACAGCTAGAAATCTCGCGCCGCGATTCTGCATTTTCCAGATTTTTTATTTTTTTTTGTTTTTCTGAATGGGTTTTATGTCTAATTAACAATGCTTTAACTAATTTGAATTAAAATAAATAAAAGATGACTAAATCTTGAAAACCCCCAAATTAAAAATTATAAACCCTAATTAGGTTTTCCAAGATTCTTGCAAAATTAGTCAATCCTAAGCCCAACAAACAACAATACTAACTTATCTAAGTAATTAACAAACATTATTTGAAAGAAAATTAATAAACCCTAATTAAATTTAATAAAATTAAAAAGAAAGGATGAGAAAGCTTACCCCTCTTGACATGATGATGATGGAATGGAGATGGAGGAATGAAAAGGAGAAGAAAAGAGATAAAGAATTACAAACCCTAAGTGTGTGTGTGTGTGTGTGTGTGTGTGTGTGTGTGTGTTTTGGGAGAAAAGAAGTCAAGAAAAGAAAGAAAGAGAATGAGAGAAAGATAGATAGATCGGCCTGTGTGGCTGTGTTGAAGTCCCTTTTTTTTCGATTTTAATATTAAAAGAAAAGAAAACTTACCTGGCCGCCCCCCATCGCGCCGCGATGGAGATGTCTCGCGCCGCGATCCAGTTGAAAACCTTCATCGCGCCGCGATCTTTGACCCTTCGCGCCGCGAGAATAATCTCTGTATCAAAATGCTCCAAATCCATCCAATATCGCATCGCGATATGTCCACTCGCGTCGCGACCAGCTGCCTTTTTTCAGAATTTTTAGCTTTTTAACACACATTTCACATACCGGTTCATCCAAAATCATTTCTCACCTGTGATTCTCAACAAAAAACACAAAAATAGAACAAAACTACTGAAAACAACTAAAAATGATAAAAACACACGGGTTGCCTCCCGAGAAGCGCTTCATTTATTAACGAGTCATTAGCTTGACTCGATCAAACCTCGTTTTTCAAGCAAAAGGCTGGAGCTTCTCGACCAAGGCTCCTTCCCCAACTTCTTCTTCATGGTAGAGCTTTAACCGGTGTCCATTCACAATGAACGAACTTCCATCCTCTCTAAACAACTCAACATATCCCGAGGGATACACATGCTTGACAACAAATGGTCCATTCCACCTAGATGTGAGCTTTGGTTGGTGGATTTTGAACTTCGAGAGAAACAACAATACCTTATCTCCCGTTTTGAAGTCCTTTCTCTTGAGCTTCTTGTCGTGCCACACCTTTGTTCTTTCTTTGTACAACAACGAATTGTCGTAGGCACCATGTCTAAGCTCATGAAGTTGCAACATTCTCGTTTCACCGGCTTCTATCAAATCCATGTTGCAATGCTTTAAGGCCCAATATGCCTTATGCTCAATTTCTACCGGTAAATGTCAAGTCTTGCCATAGAGGAGACGGTATGGTGTAGTACCGATGGGAGCCTAGAAAGCGGTGCGAAATGCCCATAAAGCATCATCTAACTTCTTTGACCACGACTTGGGGTTTCCATCAACGATCTTTTCCAATATTCTCTTTAATGCCCGGTTGGTCTTCTCATCTTGCCCACTAGTTTGTGGGTGATAGGAAGTTGAAAAACGATGAGTCACCCCATATCTCTTCAAGACTTTCGCCAATTGATGGTTAGCAAAATGAGTGCCCCGGTCACTAATCAAAGCCCTTGGCATACTAAATCGGCTAAACAAGGCCTTCAAGAAATCAATCACAACCTTGCAATCATTGGTTGGCAAGGCCTTTGCTTCAGCCCACTTTGAGACATAATCGACCGCAACCAAAATATAGAGACATTTGTTGGATGGCGGAAATGGGCCCATGAAATCAATACCCCACACATCAAAGACTTCACAAACTTGGATGGATTGTTGAGGCATTTCATCTCTTTTTGTGATAGTTCCTTGTCTTTGACATGCATCACATGTCTCAACTAGTGTTTGAGCCTCCTTGAAAATTGTAGGCCAATAGAAACCCGCATCAAACACTTTCTTTCCCGTCACCGATGGCCCATAATGCCCACCGGTAGGTCCATAGTGGCATTCATCCAATATTTTCCGAGTCTCACCACCCCAAATGCACCTTCTTATCATCCCATCCGCACACACCTTGAACAAATATGACTCCTCCTAAAAATAATGCTTGATTTCGGAGAAGAACTTTTTCCTTTGTTGAGAAGACCATCCCTTGGGCAAAATTCCTGCACACAAATAATTAGCAATATCGGCGTACCAAGGTGCTTCTTCATCCTCTACCTGCATCAAAAACTCATCGGGAAAAGAATCATTAATTTCATGCTCCTTCAACTCCTCAAGGTGAGGGTTTTCGAGCCTGATCAAAGTGGTCGGCGGCAACATTTTCAGCCCCACTTTTGTCTTTGATTTCAATATCAAATTCTTGCAAAAGCAAGACCCAACGAAGTAAATGGGGTTTAGCATCTTGTTTCGAGAACAAGTACTTCAAAGCTGAATGATCGGTGAACATAATGGTCTTATTCAACACCAAATAAGGTCTAAATTTATGAAAGGCATACACCACCGCCAACAATTCCTTCTCGGTCATGGTATAGTTTTGTTGAGCGGGGTTGAGGGTTTTGATAGCAAAATAGATGGGACGAAAATGCTTCTCTTCCCTTTAGCCAAGAACGGCCCCCAAAGCAAAGTCACTAGCATCACACATAAGTTCAAAGGGTAAAGACCAATTGGGTGAATCCTTTAAAAGAGAAAATTCATTAAGACATTCTTCATTAAACTCAAATGGGACATCCTTCTCCAACAATCTAGTCATGGGTCTAGTGATTTTAGAAAAATCTTTGATGAACCGCCGGTAAAACCAGGCATGACCAAGAAAACTTCTCACCGACTTCACATTGGTGGGTGGAGGTAATTTAGTCATGACATCAATCTTAGCCTTGTCAACATCAAGACCCGCCCTTGACACTTTGTGACCCAACACAATGCCATCTTTGACCATAAAATGGCATTTTTCCGAATTTAGCACCAAATGTGCTTTTTCACATCTTTCAAGCATTTTATCCAAATTAGTCAAACAACTATCAAAAGAGTTACCAAATACCAAAAAATCATCCATGAAAACTTCCATGGAAGTTTCAATCATATCTTGAAAAATGGCCAACATACACCTTTGAAAAGTCCCCGGTGCATTGCACAAACCAAAAGGCATGCGACTATAAGCATAAGTTCCAAAAGGACAAGTAATTGGGTGAATCCTTTAAAAGAGAAAATTCATTAAGACATTCTTCATTAAACTCAAATGGGACATCCTTCTCCAACAATCTAGTCATGGGTCTAGTGATTTTAGAAAAATCTTTGATGAACCGCCGGTAAAACCAGGCATGACCAAGAAAACTTCTCACCGACTTCACATTGGTGGGTGGAGGTAATTTAGTCATGACATCAATCTTAGCCTTGTCAACATCAAGACCCGCCCTTGACACTTTGTGACCCAACACAATGCCATCTTTGACCATAAAATGGCATTTTTCCGAATTTAGCACCAAATGTGCTTTTTCACATCTTTCAAGCATTTTATCCAAATTAGTCAAACAACTATCAAAAGAGTTACCAAATACCAAAAAATCATCCATGAAAACTTCCATGGAAGTTTCAATCATATCTTGAAAAATGGCCAACATACACCTTTGAAAAGTCCCCGGTGCATTGCACAAACCAAAAGGCATGCGACTATAAGCATAAGTTCCAAAAGGACAAGTAAAAGTTGTTTTCTCTTGGTCATTAGCATCAATGGGTATTTGGAAGTACCCGGAAAAACCATCTAGAAAACAAAAGAACTCATTACCCGCCAATCTTTCAAGCATTTGGTCCATGAAGGGTAAAGAAAAATGGTCCTTTTTGGTGGCCTCATTCAACTTACGGTAATCAATACAAACTCTCCAACCGGTCACCGTTCTAGTTGGAACCAATTCATTCTTTTCATTAGTGACAACGGTATATATATATATATATATATATATATATATATATATATATATATATATATATATATATATATATATATATATATATATATATATATATATATATATATATATATATATATATATATATATATATATATATATATATATATATATATATATATATATATATATATATATATATATATATATATATATATATATATATATATATATATATATATATATATATATATATATATATATATATATATATATATATATATATATATATATATATATATATATATATATATATATATATATATATATATATATATATATATATATATATATATATATATATATATATATATATATATATATATATATATATATATATATATATATATATATATATATATATATATATATATATATATATATATATATATATATATATATATATATATATATATATATATATATATATATATATATATATATATATATATATATATATATATATATATATATATATATATATATATATATATATATATATATATATATATATATATATATATATATATATATATATATATATATATATATATATATATATATATATATATATATATATATATATATATATATATATATATATATATATATATATATATATATATATATATATATATATATATATATATATATATATATATATATATATATATATATATATATATATATATATATATATATATATATATATATATATATATATATATATATATATATATATATATATATATATATATATATATATATATATATATATATATATATATATATATATATATATATATATATATATATATATATATATATATATATATATATATATATATATATATATATATATATATATATATATATATATATATATATATATATATATATATATATATATATATATATATATATATATATATATATATATATATATATATATATATATATATATATATATATATATATATATATATATATATATATATATATATATATATATATATATATATATATATATATATATATATATATATATATATATATATATATATATATATATATATATATATATATATATATATATATATATATATATATATATATATATATATATATATATATATATATATATATATATATATATATATATATATATATATATATATATATATATATATATATATATATATATATATATATATATATATATATATATATATATATATATATATATATATATATATATATATATATATATATATATATATATATATATATATATATATATATATATATATATATATATATATATATATATATATATATATATATATATATATATATATATATATATATATATATATATATATATATATATATATATATATATATATATATATATATATATATATATATATATATATATATATATATATATATATATATATATATATATATATATATATATATATATATATATATATATATATATATATATATATATATATATATATATATATATATATATATATATATATATATATATATATATATATATATATATATATATATATATATATATATATATATATATATATATATATATATATATATATATATATATATATATATATATATATATATATATATATATATATATATATATATATATATATATATATATATATATATATATATATATATATATATATATATATATAAATTAGATAACCCAAGATTTTTTATATCTAGCTTTTATATATATATATATATATATATATATATATATATATATATATATATATATCTTTGCGTGAACATAAACACTCGTATTTGGTTACGATAGTGAAACGGCTCTCCGAACGCACTTTATCAACCAACGTGATAATCTGCAGTCTACAAGCCGTCCAAACCGGGTGTGTGTTTGCGGTTCGTGCGTGAGATCGAGTACTACCCACAAGACAACTACATGCGTGTTCTTATAGTTTCTCTCTCTAGGATTTTCTCATTTCTCTCTCTACAGTCCCGTTAGAACACGCATGCACACATCCTCTATTTATAGGCAAGTGACAAAAACTCTCAAATCCTATTGGATTTGAGTGTTCTCATGTCAAGCCCATAAGCCCATTAGGGTTTTGGCCTTGTTTGAGAGTTCTTGTGTACAAGCATGCTTTTGCTTGTTTCCACAGAAACTCTCAAACTGTTTGAGTGTTCTCTCCACAAGCAACTATCTGCTTGTTCCCGAGAACTCTCAAACCACTTGAGTGTTCTTTCCACAAGCAACTATTTTGCTTGTTCCCAATAACCCTCAAACCCTCAAATAACACTTAGGAATATTTGAGTTAATGTTTCTACTGCTGTCAAGACACAGAAACAACATTAACTCAGCTAATGTTTCTACTGCTTGTAAATACACAGAAACAATCATTAGCTCAGACAATGTTTCTACTGCTGTAAATGCGTAGAAATACATTGTCTGTATTACCTATTGGAAGTGTACATTAAGTTAATGTCTCTACTGCTGTAAATACGCAGAAACAATCATTAACTTAATCCTCCATTGGAAGTATATTAAGATAATATTTCTACTGCTGTAAAACGCAGAAACAATATTATCTTAATAACTCATTACATGTAATGTTTACATTCATGTCAAGAACCTGCAAAACATAAATAATAAACAAACATATAAACATAAAAGGATCCCAACATGATCAACAATATATGCCAAGGTAATATTATCGACAAACGGTAATTACAAGATAAATTACAAGACTTGAAATATATAAAATACATGACACATCTAGAATGCTCTTGTCACCAAGGGATATGCACCAACAATCTCCCCCTTGACATTAGCATCTAGATGTGGTCTTCAAGTCTTCGTTTGTCGTCCTAAGTCCTGGCCAACAAACCCTGTCATCAGGAACTTCTGGTGTTGCATCCACTGGATTCTTGCTCTTCTTCTTAGTCACTTCAGCAGTTTTTGACTTCTGATTTGAGTCCAACTCTGGTTGACTGTCTACCTCAACCTTGCCCTTTGCACTGGTTGTTTGTAGAGGCAGCTCATTTGTTCCCTTTAGTTTTGGATCAAGTAGATCAAGTATTGCATTAAGATATGAACACTTGTCTTGAGCTGCAGAGACTGACGATTATCAAACATGCTCCCATACTCATCAAAATTGAAGTACGCAGCAACGTCGTCCAGAAGTTCACTCCCAACTTCTTCCTCAGTAGTTGGTCTGACCTGAATGCCGACTCTTTCTCCTCCAGTCGGTTGTTCCTGAACACCAGCCACTTCCTCTACAGCCGGTGGGTTAGATGAAGGAACATCAGCTTGGCCAGATTGACCTTGCTGTCTTTGCTCCCCCTGAGCTGCATTGACATTTGAGCCTG
>CM067175.1:66157830-66201866 GCA_034093135.1 Erigeron breviscapus
GGTTTGAAATTCACTTTTAGAAAATGAAATGCTATTTTTCAACTTTTTGTTTTTGTTGGCTAAAGAATTGATATGAGTTGTTAAATCTGATAAAGCTAATCTACATGACTCTTTGTCCTTAATCAAAGAAAAAGTAGAGTCGAGATTTACCTCATCACCTGGGTATTCATCATCAGTGCTTTCTGCTTCAAAGACTTTGTTTTTGGCCAACCTTGCCATATAGCAAACATTAGCAGAGAGATCTTGATCTTCATCATCTGTGAGTAACAGCCATTTGTCATCTTCAGCTAGCAATGCATGTCCTGCTTTGACTTGTTTGGCTAACAGCATCTTCTGCTTGTAATACTCATAGTTCCGCTTTCGAGGTTGTTTGCAATCAACAGCAAAATGTCAAGGAATACCACAATTGTAGCACTTTTTGTCTGATGCCTTACCCTTCTCAACAACTTGTTTCTCATATACTTCCTTCTTTTCACCATACCTTGATCCATTAGCTTCACCTAGCTCATTACTCTTAGGATGATAGTGTTCCTTCTTGGAAAATGCACTTGTAGAAGAAGTGCGGAGATTGTTGTTTGTTGGCCTCGCTTTGTAAAATTTCCTCTTGATATGCTTTGTTACCGCGGCAAGAGCTTGATATAGTTCATCTGAAACACCATCTCTTGTAGCCATCAGATCATCTCCCTCCTCATCAGATGAAGAAACAACTACCATTTGCCTCTTAAGAGCTTCAGAAATCTTCTTCTCAACTATCAATGCCAAAGGATCAGAAGATACAACTTCTGGCATTTTGTTTGATGAAGCTTTGTTTAGGACTTGGTTTTCATTTAGTTTGAAAGATTCATAAAGAGTATGAATGGTGAACTTGGTCAGATTTTGATGTTGCTTGATCTGTGTTCCAAAATCTTCCCATTCTGGACCAAGAGCTTTGATGAATTTGATGTTTAACTCAATCTCTGTTTTCTTGACATTTTTCTTCCTCAGTTCATTTATGACATTGCAAAATCTATAGTAGACAGCTTCAAGAGATTCATTAGGCAATTTGGCGAAGTTGTCAAACTCAGTCAAAATATTGGTCAATCTTATCGTCGAAGTCACATCAGCTCCTTCCATCTGTCTAGCCACCTCATCCCATATCTCATTGGCCGTATCATAAGAATCAACAGAGCCATAGATTTCATCCGGTAGAGCTTTGTATAAGCATGACCTAGCTCTGTTATCTGCAGCTGTTCGATCTTTTTGTTCAGCATTCAAAAGATC
The DNA here is from genome assembly GCA_034093135.1 of Erigeron breviscapus. NCBI lineage: Eukaryota > Viridiplantae > Streptophyta > Magnoliopsida > Asterales > Asteraceae > Erigeron > Erigeron breviscapus. Next base: position 66,159,091 of record CM067175.1, read on the forward strand.
AGGAGTTAGAATTATTGCATCAGTAGTGGGATGGCGATGAATGGCAAGTCCATTAAGGATGGAATCTTTCATCATATGACCATTTGTTTGACTTTCCACATAGTCCATAAATCTTTTCTTCCATAGTCCATAGGAACCACGGTAGAGAACTGGAGGTCTTGTGTCTGAACCCAATGCCAATGCTTCACGAGAAGCCATTTGAATTTGATTTGATTTAAAAATTTGAATTGAATTAAGATCAGAAAATGAAACGATCTTGATAAGATCGTCCTGGGTAAGATCGTTCTGGGAGAGATCGTCCTAAGCAAGATCGTTCTAGGTTAGATCGTTCTGAGCAAGATCGTCCTAGGTGAGATCGTCTTAGGATTTTTGATGAAATTTGGTTAAGTCTTGAAATTGAAACGATCTTGAAATGAAATGATCTTGAAGTGAAATTATCTTGAATTAAAATGATTTTGGATTGAAACGATTAAAAAAACTGGGACGATATTTGATTGAAGATCGTCTTAGGTTTCGAAGAAATGAAACGATCTTGGTGAAGATCGTCTTAGGTTTTGAAGAAATGAAACGATCTTGGTGAAGATCGTCTTAGGTTTCGAAGAAATGAAACGATCTTGGTGAAGATCGTCTTAGGTTTTGAAGAAATGAAACGATCTTGGTGAAGATCGTCTTAGGTTTTGAAGAAATGAAACGATCTTGTTGAAGATCGTCTTAGGTTTCTTTCCCAAAACTTATAAGTATTTGAATTGACCAAACCAATCCTTTCGGATTAATTAGCCAGAAACAAACACTACACAACACACACTTGTCTAGAATGATCTTGTGAAGATCGTCTAACAAGCCACAAAGCACAAGAATGGAAAAATGAGCTTTCAAAGACTAAGACGATCTTGGGAAGATCGTCCTAGTGAAGATCATTTTGGTGTCATCTTCTTCATCTCATCAGTTTTCCAGAAAAACTCCATTAACAACTTCAGAAAGCTTCAATAACTTTTGAATTACTGGGAGTTAAATCATGAAATCACTTGCAAACTGATTGTATTCACGTCCGCAACAAGTGTATGAACAAAATTCAACACAAAACACAACAGATTCAAATCCCTCAAATTCGCCCCAAAAACACAAAATTCAAACTCGAGAATTAGATTGAATTAAAACTTAAAACTTGACAGGATTATGTTTTCAACAACCACGAATCTATTGGTGAACAAATAACTGTGATTTTATGTGACTTTTAAGTGTGAATTTTGATGAACCAGTAGGTGAAAAATACGAACCAAAATTGTAAATAAATTTGATTTTGATGAATTTGTGATTGAATTCAGTTATGGATCGTCATCAGATCGATGTTTTGCTCTGATACCACTTGTTACAACACGATTTATAACACCGAATTCAAGTCATCAATGGTGGATTTGGTGAGTGTGTGTTCTTGGTGTTTGTGTGTGTTTTGAGAGAGAACTGCGTGTTAAAGTTATCAGGTATTAAAGTTATGAAAGGATTATACAAAAGTTATGATCTATAAGGTATGAGAGGGCTATTTATAGTCTAACTACACAATTATGCTAATTGTCACAATTAGCCCCTCAACCTTAGTGATCATTTATCTATGATTTAATAACAAGAAATTCCTCTAATCTAGACTACAATTTATCACTATTTTTGGATTTCTAACAAAACTTGTCAAGACTTGAACCATGCATTTGCAGAGCTTTGAGCTCGGCAAATGCATGTAAACTTTTCACCAAGTTTTCAAATCAACTGTTTGCAGAGCATTTTGCTCGGCAAACAATACAAAGTGTAAACTTTCACCAATTTTCTTTAAAACCAACTGTTTGCAGAGCATTTTGCTCGGCAAACAATACAAAGTGTAAACTTTCACCAATTTTCTTTAAAAAAAAACCAACTGTTTGCAGAGCATTTTGCTCGGCAAACAGTACAAATTGAAATTTTCATTGAAATTTTTCTTTATCAATTGACAACATTATTGTTGTTCAATAAAAGGAAATTTCATACACTTAAAAGGAGTGAATCTGAACTGCTCATTTGCAGAGCTTTGAGCTCGGCATTTATGAGGTTTAACTCCCATACACGATGACTTGGTGCTAGACTTAAGATCTTTGTCGTGTTTACCGAGAAGTTTGCTCGGCAAACAATACAAATCATCAAATCTTTTGTCAAAACCAATTTTTGGTCCTTGTCATTTTCAGTGCAAATTTTCAAAATGTGCTATTTGCCGAGGTTTTTGCTCGGCAAACAGTTTAAATTGGATTTTAAAAAAAAAAAAATTTTTCCATTTTTTTTATTCTTTGTTTCTTTTATTATTATTTGTGGTGTGTTTTAAAATGTATAAATGTATATGTGTATTGTGTTTGTATATATAGTATTTCATAAGTGTTTGGGGTGAGAGGCAAGGTATCGAACGCCTTTGTGTACTACCTTGTTTTCTTATCTTTTAATACTTATGTGATCCTATATATTGTCATGTTTTATATATATTTGGGTGAGATGCAAGGTATTGAACGCCTTTGTGTACTACTCTGTTTTCTCATTTTTAATATATATGCAAAACATTGTCTATGTGTAATAAATGTGTTTCTTAAATGTTGGTATGTGTTGTTATTTTTCTGTGTTTAAAATGTATTTTCTGGTCAAAACTTTGGTCAGTTTGTTTTAACAGAAATATAATAAATCACCAAGATGGCTATGTTTAAAGAAAAAGATTCAATGAAAATGCAAGCCAATCAAGCACTACATATCCCATTTGCTTGCAAATTCCCAATCATAACGGAGATTCTGAGCCATCATCCGTTGAATAATGCTTTGACTGGAGGTGCAATTGTTCCCGAAAAGTATGTATCTGAGTTGTGGGAATCAATTGCATATGTAAAAGGAAGTAAAAGGCATAAGACAACAGAATACTTCAAATTTTCTCTACAGTCAGAAGATGAAATTTTCAATTGTAAATTCACTCTGGATGAGTTCAGAACGATCATTGGATTTCTTGAACATGAAGAATACGAAGAACTACCATCAGTTGAAGAAATGTTGGCTGGAGTTCATTCGTTGGGTTATGAAGGAGAGTTGGCAACGATGAGAGATTTTAGAAGAATGAATGTAGCAACTCTCTGGCATACGATGTACAATGTTCTAACCACTTGTTTGATGCCATCACAGAAAGGAATTGATCTCATGACGAAGCATTCATTATCAATTTACTATGCAGTCACTCACAATGTGCAGTGTGACTTTGCGAAGATAATATGGGATAAGATGATACAAGTTGTCAAGGGAAAGAATGCACAAGAAAGAAAATATATTCCTCTTTATCAGATTCTTCACACTAATTATCGAAGATGTTCTTGATAATGCAGAAGAAATTCCAAAATTGGAAGACAACTTCAAGTGTGTAATTGCAATGTATAAATCCAACTTGAGAGGCACAGGAAGTGAAACTGCAAGACCTTTTCCGATTCCACCATTCCTGATTAATCTGGTTCCTGCTCAGAGTCCTCACCTTAGGGCTTATCTCGAATGGTTAGTCTCAGCAATGGGGTCTGAAAGCCTACAGACTCCTACCCAAGCTGTGCATAGGTCGCCAAGTGAGGGTCCTAGGATTATAAAAAGAAAAAGAGGGGTTAGTGATGAAGGGACTTCTGAGCAGAGGAAAAGAAAGTAAAAAAGAGTTGTATTTGACCAAGATGTTGTAACACCTGAACCGATTACTTCACCTACTTCACAATCTTCACCGAATATTCAATCAACACAATCTCCACCAACCGCTCAGTTTTCACAATCTTCACCTTCTTAATCTACACCAATACCATCCGTTGTTTCACCAAATCCACCAATCCTAACACCACCTCGTTTATCACCCATACTTAATCCTACACCGCTTGCTTCAGCACTACCAAATGAACCACCGGTAATACCTGGTAGACGAATAAAAATGACTGCTCAAAGGTCACCAAAGAAATCAAAGAAGAAATCCAAAAGAAAGCATAAGTCTGCTAGATCAGGAGATGTTGTATCTGAATTGCAATCTGAGAATGTTAGCACAGGAGATGCAGATGTGCAGGAGAAACAAGGAGGGAATGAGGGCGGAGTTGAAAATACCAGAGAGGTTGAGAGGTCTGGGTTAGGACAAGGGCATAAAGAAAATGTTGGCCCTCCGATAGTTGAAACCAATGTGTCTAGCCGGGATGTCAACCCTAGGGTAGAAGTCGAGAACTCCCCATTCTCGCTTGCACCGAACTCTCCTCGCCATTCTGACTCCTCACAACAGGAGTTAGTCTCACAAACGCACGGGGAATAGCCACGTTCACCACACTCTCCTCATTTGGAGGATGAGAGTGTTGAAATAGAGAGGATCAGCCCCACCTCTCGCCTTCATTTCGTGCACATGAGTCTAGATCTCCTAGGTACACGGATTCACAAGCTCAGTTGAGTACTGTAAGTCCCAACTCAATAGATGGTACTACTGAAGATACCTCAATGTCAATGGTGGAGTTACTTTGCAATATATGCACTGAACTGGAGACGACCAGTTGCAGTGAGTATATACCAAGTTCTAGATAGATTACTTATTAAGTGACAATAAGTAAAGAACAATGCAATAATACAAAATACTTGTAAAGTAAATTGGTGAGACAATATGTAATTTTCAAGTGTAATTTATTCATTAACTTTAAATAAATTACAAGGTTGTTGCGGAACCAAGATAATACGAAGTATGTAAATATCCTAACAACCTATGAACTACAATTGATCTACACTTGGAATTTCTCAAAACAATCGAAACACTTAAAGTTGTGAAATGTTCCTTTTAACGATTGAAAGAATATTGCACAAGTTCACCAAGAATATTGCAGGTATGCAAAGTGTGAAATCTTTCGAAGTGTGTTTGAAGAAGTGATATTCTTGGTTGTCCAATGACTTGTATTTATAGGCAAAGTTAACATTGGGATGTTAACTTTGGCCGTACAAATGTGGTTGAGAGCATTTAAGGAATAGCATTTAATTCCTTAAAATGCAGTGTAAAGTTGCAGTATAAAGCAACTTTATTCAACCAGCTTTATGTACTTTTTGTATTTAAATAATAAGATAAATCTTATTATCCGGGTAAAAGCACATAAAGCACAAAAGTCAATTCCTCGTAATCAGTGTAAAGCTTTGTAAGAGCTTTCCACTGAAGGTCTCCAGTTTGTAACTGACTAGAATGTCAACTGGGCTTCGCTGCCATTGTCATTCTCTATCTTCCACTTGTTGTCTTCGACTTCAACTGGAAGGATTCTTCAACTGGTCAGACTATCCTGGGATCATTTTTAACTCTGGCATACTCCTCCTTAGTGATTCCCAAAAGATTAGCATCACTCATATCAAGCAGTTTGATCTGTGCAAGATGTGCTCTGGCTTCAACTTGGTTTCTTTGTTTCATTTTCTTTCTTTCTTTAATATCATTGCCAAGTCTAGCCAATCTTCTGATATTACTATCTGACACTGGAGGAAGTACAACAGCATTGCCAGTTTCTAACATTGGTATATCAGTGGCCGGCTGGGCAGATACATCAACTGCTAAACCTTTGCCCTTATCCAAAACATTCCCCCTATCACCCACATCACCAGATTCATCCACCCTTTGCTCACCAGCTTCAGTACTGGCAGCTACAACCATTTCCCTACCAGCTTGACTTCCAGATGGAGTTCTTCCAGGTGCAACTAGTGCAAGGATTGTACTTCTTTCCCCCTTGGCAGCATCTAGACCTGCCCTAATAGCTTCCCATTCAGAAGGGTGAGATGGCAATGGGTCAAGAGGCTGCCATGTTTGCATGTCCTTGCACTCCTTAAAAATTCCACACATCATCCTGAAAGACCTCCACAGATGGTTGGTCTCTTTTGACTGGGTCAAAACATTTGCTGTAACCTGTTCTTGACCAGTTTTCAAATCATTTAAAAGCTTAGAATCTTCATCTAGACCAAAAACCACCTTGTCCTTTACCTCTTCATCCTTCTTCTTCAAATTCTCTACTTCAGTTGTCAGTTTTAACCAGTGGCCCTCTGGTATAACTAACTTCAACGTGAAAGACTTTGGTGCCTGGCTTGATTGTTACATTAACACCATTGATAGTCCCACTATGTCTTCTGGTTGCCATGATCTGGGAGTAATAGTTTCTTGCTTCAGATTCATTTGTTATTTTAATACTCCTAGCACCAGCAGCCAGTACAGCGGAGTTGATGTCTTCATTTGATACCTCGCCAGTTGGTTCAACAAATGTGCTAAGGTCAGCATCTCTGGTCAGTGGTCTTCTTGGTGGATTCAATACCTTCTTCACAACCTTCTTAACATTTGCAATTCTTTTTAGAATCCCACTGGCCCTATTCTCCTTAGCCTTCTCCACTGATATGTTCAAACTTTTGGCATCGAATTCAGCTTCATCATCAGGATAGTGTCTGTCCAGTTCAACATCAAGCATTTCTTTCAACTGGTCAACTATCCTGGGATCATTTTTAACTCTGGCATACTCCTCCTTAGTGATTCCCAAAAGATTAGCATCACTCATATCAAGCAGTTTGATCTGTGCAAGATGTGCTCTGGCTTCAACTTGGTTTCTTTGTTTCATTTTCTTTCTTTCTTTAATATCATTGCCAAGTCTAGCCAATCTTCTGATATTACTATCTGACACTGGAGGAAGTACAACAGCATTGCCAGTTTCTAACATTGGTATATCAGTGGCCGGCTGGGCAGATACATCAACTGCTAAACCTTTGCCCTTATCCAAAACATTCCCCCTATCACCCACATCACCAGATTCATCCACCCTTTGCTCACCAGCTTCAGTACTGGCAGCTACAACCATTTCCCTACCAGCTTGACTTCCAGATGGAGTTCTTCCAGGTGCAACTAGTGCAAGGATTGTACTTCTTTCCCCCTTGGCAGCATCTAGACCTGCCCTAATAGCTTCCCATTCAGAAGGGTGAGATGGCAATGGGTCAAGAGGCTGCCATGTTTGCATGTCCTTGCACTCCTTAAAAATTCCACACATCATCCTGAAAGACCTCCACAGATGGTTGGTCTCTTTTGACTGGGTCAAAACATTTGCTGTAACCTGTTCTTGACCAGTTTTCAAATCATTTAAAAGCTTAGAATCTTCATCTAGACCAAAAACCACCTTGTCCTTTACCTCTTCATCCTTCTTCTTCAAATTCTCTACTTCAGTTGTCAGTTTATCCAAAGACTGAGCATGAAGTGATACCTGGGTGTTTAAATTGTCAATGCTGCCTCTCAACTGGTTGATCTTACTAGTGAGTGGGGCCAGATCAACCTGAGGAGTGGCCAGCTTGGTGATCTCAGACATCACCCTTTCAATCAATTGTTGTTCTCTAGCACCCAGCGTATCCTCTATCTTCTGACCAACTGAAGTCATTAACTGCTCTCCAAGTTCAGCCACATTCAACCCAGGCTTGTCAACCAATTCCTTTACCTGCTTTTCAATCTCCCTTAAATCAACTTCTGAAGTTCTGACAGTGTTGCTCAGCAAGTTGGAGATTGAGGTTGTGACCTTGGACTGAGTGAGGTCAAAGGCTTCTTTCAAAGATGTTGCCAGATTGTTGCAGCCAGTGACCAACTCATTTAGCTTGTTGAACACCAAGTCTTCATTTGATGAAAACTTGTTAATCCCCAGATCAACCACTTTAATGTTGGTCAAGTGATCCTTGTGGTATTTGGAGAAAGACTTGGTGTTTTTGTCAATTGTCTTTTGAATATCCTCCACCCTGGTTAGAAGGTTTTGGATATCGGCTTGAATAGAGACAACTTGACTGTCCAGTGACGAAGGAGAAGGTGTCACTGGACCAGCAACAGTTACTACTGGAGCAACTGGAGGAGGCAACCTTAGAGAAGTCTCCCCAGTTGTCATACCAGCAGTTGAAGAAATAGTAGGAGTGGTGGTAGAAGAAAGGACTGGAATAACAATGTGTTGTTCATGCTGAGAATGCTCAGGTCTGAACAACGGCGGCGGTGGTGGGGGTGGCATTTCTCGAAGGAGTGAGAATTGCCCAGTTGGTGAATAGTTATAAGATGGGAATGGTATATCAGTAGGCACATTTTGTTGGGATGGTGAAAGTGAAATTGATGCATCTGGAAGCGAGACTGGAGATGAAGGGTTTTGATCTGGTACAACAGAATCAAAAATCTCCAAGTCTGTTTCAGTACCTTCAGAATCCGAAGATTCTATAAGGATTTCCTCGTCATTAACATTCATGTCCAGATCCATGAATGTAACTGAGGGCTGACTAGAAGGGTCAGTCTCCAGATGACCTTCCCCAGTTTCCTGGATGGGTGCATCTGTTGGAGGATCAGATACCGTAGTATCTTCACCAGGAATAGAGGTTATTGGGGTTGCTTCAGTTATGGTTGCTCTATCCTCAACCACAACATTAGACGAACTGGAGGGTCCATCATTATTTTGAGGCCCGCCCGGTTGTCTTTCTGACTCACCTTCAATTGGTGCATCAGTTTTAGCGAATGCTAGCTGCATTCGATCTGGAATTTCGACCTCTCCAGCTTCAGATACCAGAGAGTCTAAATTCCTCAACAAATCTGGCACAGTGTATGGTGAATCTGTGCTTGAGTATGCTTCACTGCCCAGAATTTGTTGAAAGCAGAGAGAGAGAAACCTTGAGAAGGGGATACAAACTCCCCTGGTGCCCTTCAGTTTTTGTACTAGGCTTCTGAACAAGATATCTGCAAAGTCTACTCTCAATCCATTCCACAAGCAGTATGCCATCTCTGCTTGTGAGGAGTTAATCTGGTCAAGACCACCAGAACTCCCACCCATACTCTCCACCAGGTGGATGAAAAAGTACCTCCATGAAGGTGTAAGACCCTTCATGGTCATCGCACCTTTCGTCTTCAACACCCCTTTATCCAAGCACTCCTTATGTCCCATTTCAAGGAGAACTTGACGAAATATTATGTTTGGGGGTAAGACAACTGGAGATTCACCCTCTCTCCAGTAGTTGAGGTGTAAGGCATCCCTCAACACATCAGCGGACAAGGTACACTGGATTGTTCCACCTTTTAATGAAAAAGTGATGGAGGAACAATCTGAAGAAATTGTCGCAGTGTACCAAAACTCACACAAGTAGTCGTGAAACATCTTGCGTGGGTTTAGAGAGAATGAGGGTCCTATTGGAGAATCCTTCAAAAAATTTTGGATTCTACCAATAAGGGTGAGATCCTTGTAAGCTTGCCATCGGATTATTTGGATTGAGTTTGATGACCGAAGCATTACTAGGAGCACCAGATGCCGGTTTGACATCTGGTGAAGGAGCATATGGAACAGTCAAGAGATTTACATCTCTTGAACGAGATGATCTAGGTGCCATTGGAAAATGAAATTGAAATTTAGGAATTAGGGTTCTTGATTTATGAAGCAGAGAGAGAAATGAAGCAATTTTAGATGATTGGGAAGTAAATGAAAGAATGTGAAGAGAAGTAAATGAGTTCGGAGTAAATAAGGGTATTTATAAGGGATTCAAGATCCCAATGAAATACCAAAATTTTTATTTTATTCAACAAAATCCATTTTGTAGATATTTTAACAAAGTAAGTTTGAATTTTGAAATAAAATCATAATTTGCCATGTCAGCATTAAATGCTACCATGTCAGCATTAAATGCTACGACGGCTTATCTTACCCACGCGCCCACTCACTTTTTATTTTCCCAATACAAACAGTGTTCATTTACCAAAATGACTTTAGACACGTCAGATGACGGTATCAAGTGGTTTAAAACACTCGAGTACCATCACGTGTCACAAATATTGACCAAGTATTTCTAACGTTATAAAAAAAATAAGACAAGACTGAATCTGGTCACTGGAGGATCAGTCCAGTGCCAGTTTCCAACTGAAGAGTTCTCCAGTTGCCATTTTCAAACAAAAACGAATTTTAGTCAGAAAATTATTTTGAGTCTTTCCCCCCTAAAATGATGATCCAGAAATCGATCAGTGCCAAGATAGTATCACAAAGGCGTTCGATAGCCTGGCGAGCAAAGATTATCTGGACCTCCTAAACTGGAGAACTTCATCAGTGTCACTGACGCGTTCAATAACAAAGAAATCTCCAGTTTTAAGGATTTAACATTCCCAGTTCGCTGATGAGATGTTTAAAGGTTTTCTCATCGAGAGGTTTTGTAAAAACATCAGCTAACTGTTTGTCAGTGGGGATGAAATGTAATTCAATGTCTCCTTTCATAACATGATCATGAATAAAATGATACCTGATGTCAATATGCTTTGTTTTGGAGTGCATCACTGGGTTGTGAGATATAGCAATTGCACTGGTGTTGTCACAAAAGATTGGGGTCCTTGTATACTTTTGACCATAATCCAGTAACTGGTTCTTGATCCAGAGAATCTGGGCACAGCAACTGGCCGCAGAAATGTACTCTGCCTCAGCAGTGGACATAGAGACTGAAGTCTGCTTCTTGCTGGTCTAACTTACCAGTTTTCCTCCAAGGAAATGACAACCACCAGTTGTTGATTTTCTATCTATCTTACAACCTGCATGATCAGAATCTGAATAACCCATTAGATCTAATCCTGAGCCTTTGGGGTACCAAAGACCAAGATTAGGACACCCTTTCAGGTATCTAAAGATACGCTTTACAGCGTGCAAATGTGATTCTTTTGGGTTAGCCTGAAACCTGGCACATAGACATGTTGCAAACATTATATCTGGTCGACTGGCAGTTAAATACATCAGTGAACCAACCATACCACGATAGTCAGTTATGTTCACTGGTTTGCCAGTTGGGTCAGAGTCCAAATTTAATGGTGCTGCAATAGGTGTGTTTTTCGATGGGATTGAATCATATCTGTATTTTCTTAAAAAATATCTGACATATTTTCCTTGGTTTATGAAAATTCCATTTTCAGTTTGTTTAATCTGAAGACCTAAGAAAAATGTTAATTCACCCATTAAACTCATCTCATACTCAGATGACATGATTTTAGAAAACTTTTTACACATTGCATCATCAGTTGAACCAAGTATAATGTCATCAACATAAATTTGTACCAATAAGATATTACCTCTTTCTTTCAAGATAAATAAGGTATTTTCTATTGCACCTCTTTGAAAGCCATTTTTAAGAAGATGTTTAGTTAAAGTATCATACCAGGCTATTGGGGCTTGTCTTAGACCATACAAAGCTTTGTTCAGTCTATAAACCCAATGAGGATGCTTCTCATCGATGAAGCCTGGAGTCTGCTTAACATACACAACTTCTTCCAATGTTCCCTTAAGGAACGCACTTTTGACATCCATCTGGAAGACCTTGAACTGCAGATGGTCTGCATAAGCCAGAAATATTCTGATGGCTTCAAGTCTTGCAACTGGAGCAAAAGTTTCATCAAAGTCAACGCCCTCTGCTTGACAATAACCCTGGGTAACTAATCTGACCTTGTTTCTTACAACATGGCCATCTTCATCCATCTTGTTTCGGTAGACCCATCCGGTACCAATGGGTTCTTTCTTTAACCCTGGTGGACAAGGAACAAGCTCCCAAACATTGTTCCTTTCAAACTGGACGAGCTCTTCTTGCATAGCTTCCACCCAGCTTGGGTCTGCCATAGCCTCGTCAATCTTCTTTGGTTCAATTAGAGATAAGAATGTGACGTTTAAGCATTGCTCACTGGTGGCTCTTCTAGTCTGAACCCTACTATTTGGATCTCCCACAATCTGTTCAATTGGATGTGCTTGAGTCCATCTAGTGTACTGACTAGGCTGGTGTAAAACAATATCAGTGCAAGTCACCTGGCGATCTTCTTCAGTTGCATTAGCTTCTGGAGGAGGATCAGTCCAAACTACTTCTACATCCTCATCAGAGTCAATGAGGTCACGATTTGCATCATGAAATTCTTCATTCAAAGGCATTTCTTGAAGAACTGGAGAAGTTGGAGTTTGAACTGGTGCTGATATTGTAGTGGCACATACATCAGATCCAATCACCAATTCTTGTGGTAAGTTGAAATTGATGGAGGGATAAAATGATGTGTCACTGGTGCTGTTCTTCTTCTTAACTGGTTCCAATTTGTTGTAACTGGAAACATCTTTTGGTGAAACAACTGACTGATGAACTTGGTCAGTTTCACCAAAATTGATTGGAACGACTGGAGTAATATCAAGGCTTGGTCTCTTGTTGATTGCTTCAGTTGATTCGTCGAATGTGACATGAATTGTCGCATGAACCTTTTGGAGTCTATAATTATAAACTCTAAAGGCCTTTCGAATATCTGAATAACCTAAAAATACCCCTTCATCAGCTTTTGCATCAAACTTTCCAAGCTGACTGGAATCGTTTAAAATATAAACTGGACAACCAAATACATGAAAGTATCCAATATTTGGTTTACGATTCCTGAGTACTTCATAGGCAGTCTTCTTATGTCTCTTGATGTAGACTGACCGGTTTTGGGTGTGACAAGCAGTTGCAACTGCTTCAGCCTAAAAACTGGTGGGAAGACCTGATTCAGATAGCATACTTCTGGCTGCTTCTATCAGTGTGCGATTCTTTCTTTCCACAACTCCATTCTGCTCTGGAGAGTGTGCTGATGAGAAGTTTTGAGAGATGCCAGTGTCATTGCAAAATGTTTCAAGTACCTTATTTCGAAATTCAGTACCATTATCACTTCGCAACTGACAGACTTTTCGAGTATATTTGAGTACAATTCTTTTGATGAGAGAGATGATTTCAGCAGGTGCATCACTTTTGGATCTGAGGAATACCACCCAGCAGTATCTGGTGAATTCATCAACCACAACTAGAGTGTACTTCTTTCCAGCTCTAGTTTGAACATTCACTGGACCAAAAAGATCCATATGAAGCATGTGAAGAGGTTCAGTGATGCTAAAGTTTTGCCTAGTTTTGAAACTGGCTCTTTTCTGCTTGCCCATCTCACACCCTGGACATGACTTTTCTTTATTAAAAGAAATCTGTGGTATCCCATCAACCAGTTGTTTGCAAGACAACTTGTTAATATTTTTAAAATTAAGATGGGATAATCTTTTATGCCACAGCCAGTTGGTGTCCTCATCAGCTTTGGTATAGAAGCACTGCTCTTTTGGAGCTGGTTCCATATCCATGATGTACACATTACCTTTTCTTGGTGCAACCATCACCACTTTCCAATCCTTGTTAAATATGGTGCCTTGTGCAATATCGAACAAAACTCTGAAGCCATCATCACAAAGTTGGCTGACACTGATCAGGTTGTATTTCAAACCATTCACAAATGAAACTTTCTTGAATTCGACTTGTCTATTATTGAGCACACCATATCCTTCAGTCTTTCCAGATTGATTATTACCAAACGTCACTGTCGGTCCATCTTGGACAGTGAACTCTTCAAGCAGGGTCTTACATCCGGTCATAGTCCGGCCAGCAGCGCTGTCCAGATACCAGATATTCTTCTTTCGATCGCCCTGCACAACCACAAAAATCATCAGTTATTTTTGTGAACCCATCTTTTCTTGATGGGTTCACTGGACTTCTCTACAGAAGTCACAGTTGATTGTTGTGGTGTTGAACTGGAGGCTGCATCTGGAGCTTTTTCACCAGCTCCAGGTGCGGGAGTAAAAACGATTGGTATTTGATACCTACTCCCCTTTTTCTTATCAGATTTTGTTCTAGATGGAACATTCTTTTGTTTAGGTTTTAAGGAGGGTTTAATATTTTGTTTGAAAACTGGAGGTGATGAACCTCCTTCCAGATTTTTAATCCGGGCAGTACAACTCTGAACCTGTCGAGACAAAAGTTGGAGTTGACTTTCCAGTTTAAACAAAGTATCTTTTTCATCAGGCAGCTGAACCTTGGACCTTGGTTCAGCTGGAGTTTTAGTCTGTCAGGTCTTGGGCTCCTTAGACTTTTGAGGTAAAGGCTTGTTACCAGTGGCCTTTTTGACTGGAGCTTTAGCCTATTTGGCTCCAATTTTAACCTCAATGGGGGTGGTCTCAATGGGTTCAGTTTCAACAGCTTCAGGTTGATCATAAGAGGTTTCAACCCTGATAGCTGGAGGCAATGCATGAAGATCTGGTATGAGAGCTGCCATCTCCAGATCTCCAGATTTCCATGCATTCTTCTGGGGATCGATAGTTCTAGAAAATGCATCATAGTTCTTACCAGATGCTTTTACCCATGACTTGATAATCTTTTGTTCTTTTTCAAGATCAGAAAATAATTTTTGATTATCAAGTTCCAAAGCCTCAATTTTTAAAACTGACTCCTTGAGAGCCAACTGGACACTTTGTAAGTCATTAAGTTGTGGTTTGACATTGTTCAGTTCAATTAAGATAGTGTCAAGATATCTTTCACTATCTGCTCTAACAATTTCCACAAAAGCCAAATCACCACTTAATGATTCAGCCAGGTCCAGTTTCAGTTCTGGGTCAACTTGGTTGTCATAATCACATACCTTTTTCAAGATGATGTCCACCCATCTTCCAGTGATGACATCTTCTTTTGCCACATGCTGCTGTTGATCTTCCAAGGCCATGAAACACATGTCCCTTTCCTCTTCTTCATCAGCTGATGAGTCATCAGAGTACTATCATTTTCCCTCAGTTTGTGCCATTAAGCACTGATCCTTTTCTTTTTCCATGGACAGGAGGGCAATCTGGGCCTTAAGCTTTTTGTATTTAGCTTTGTAGCTATCATCAGGCCGATTGAAATTAGGGACAGGGGGACCAGTTTGGTTGTTCAACTGACTAGATCTGCATTCTTTCATAAAATGACCTTTCTTACCGCATTTATAGCAGGTAAGATTGGTTTTATCCAGAGAGCTGGAGCTGGAAGCATTGTTTGGGCCATTAAATCTTTTTGATTTATGCTTAAACCTGTTAAAGGTTTTAGCAATCATGGCTACCAGATCATCATCGTCAGTTTCCTCACAACCATCACTGATTTCAGTGGTCAGGCCAGAGTTCAAGAAACTGTTTAACATCTCCTTCATTGAGTGTGCCTGGACACTCTCTACAGACATTAAAGCAGCACAAGGTCGCTCAGGTACACTAGCAACCTTGGGACTCTGGGCATGGTTCATGGCATCCTACTCAGCCACCAGTCTTGCAACATTATTATCTTCAGTGAATCTTAAGGCTCCATAGAGCGATGCAAGAGTATGGCTGTGCAAGGTTTTACCTTGTCTTAAGACAAGAACCATGTTTTCCCATTTGGAAGGAAGAATATCACAAAACTTCTCAAGAAGAATATCCTTATCCTTCTCTACACCCAAGCCTCTTAGCTGATTAATGAGGCTAGAAAATCTGGTGTATGTACCAGTTAGACTTTCATTGGGTAGAGCAAAGAAGGATTCATACTTCTTATTCAAGGCAACTTTCCTGGTGACAATAGTGTCATCACCTCCTTCAAACTGAATAACTAATTCATCCCACATTGACTTGGCACTAGGGAACAACACAAGTGTTGGAATTAGATCTTCAGGGACAGCTCCAAGGATCATGTTCTTGAGTCTGGTGTCCAGATCTACAAGTCTACGATCCTCATCAGACCAATGGTCTTCGAGCTTTTCTCTTGAACCTCTTCTTCCAGTTGGATCTAGAAGAGGACTTACCCCAAGAGACATGGGTATATATGGTCCATCCTTAAGGATTTTCAACATATACCTCTCTATCCCACCAAAATGCAAAAGCATTCTAGCCTTCCATGTACCAAAAGTCTCACTGTTTCCATCAAATTTTGGAACAGGAGTGTTAGAATAATGTACATGGACGTGCTTTGGGGCAGTAGGAGGAGGAGGGTTAGAATTAACATTTTGAAACAGTTGTGCATTAGTATTTAGAGGGTTTTCACCTTGACCAGAACCATCTCCACCTTCAGTAGTGTTCATCTTAGCAGATCTAGGCAAGTTTATTGGCCTTCTGCTCTGATACCACTTGTAAGTCCCAACTCAATAGATGGTACTACTGAAGACACCTCAATGTCAATGGTGGAGTTACTTTGCAATATATGCACTGAACTGGAGACGACCAGTTGCAGTGAGTATATACCAAGTTCTAGATAGATTACTTATTAAGTGACAATAAGTAAAGAACAATGCAATAATACAAAATACTTGTAAAGTAAATTGGTGAGACAATATGTAATTTTCAAGTGTAATTTATTTATTAACTTTAAATAAATTACAAGGTTGTTGTGGAACCAAGATAATACGAAGTATGTAAATATCCTAACAACCTATGAACTACAATTGATCTACATTTGGAATTTCTCAAAACAATCGAAACACTTAAAGTTGTGAAATGTTCCTTTTAACGATTGAAAGAATATTGCACAAGTTCACCAAGAATATTGCAGGTATGCAAAGTGTGAAATCTTTTGAAGTGTGTTTGAAGAAGTGATATTCTTGGTTGTGCAATGACTTGTATTTATAGGCAAAGTTAACATTGGGATAACTTTGGCCGTACAAATGTGGTTGAGAGCATTTAAGGAATAACATTTAATTCCTTAAAATGCAGTGTAAAGTTGCAGTATAAAGCAACTTTATTCAACCAGCTTTATGTACCTTTTTGTATTTAAATAATAAGATAAATCTTATTATCCGGGTAAAAGCACATAAAGCACAAAAGTCAATTCCTCGTAATCAGTGAAAAGCTTTGTAAGAGCTTTCCACTGAAGGTCTCCAGTTTGTAACTGACTAGAATGTCAACTGGGCATCGCTGCCATTGTCATTCTCTATCTTCCACTTGTTGTCTTCGACTTCAACTGGAAGGATTCTTCAACTGGTCAGTTCTCAACTGGAGGAAGTCTTCAGTTGCGTTAACTGTACGATGCAACTGGACTTCAATATATATCTGGACAAATCTTCTGGGTCTCCAGTTTCACTGGGTCTCCAGGTGCAACTGGAAACTGGCCAGTTTACCAGTAAACTGGTCCTAACAAGTACTGTTTTCGGAACAAGCGGAGGGGGACCCACTTTGTGTGACCCTCAAGGACAGCTTGGAAATCCTGCCTTAGCTAACATCACGCCAGCTTTAGCCGCAGGTAACAGTTCTCAAACCGAGACTGGGGGACAGTATGAACGCCGTAGTGATACTGCTGTTCCTCAAGATCAACCTGAGACTGTATTAATGGGCATTCTCAGTGACCCCGGTGTTGTGATAGGTGTTGCCCAACAACAACAAGTCCCGGACAGTGATTTATCACAGTCTAGGACACAACTTGATTCGGGTTGCAAAGCCCATGAATCTGAAACTGCTGGTGAGGGTATAACCGAGGATCCGCAGGAAATCCTGAATCAGCTTCGCTGAATTTAGGTCACACCACAAATGTGCAAACAACCCCCGGGTTGGCTACTCCATCTCCTACCCAAACACAAAGAACACCAACACCTATTCAAACATCATCAACCACAACAAATCTTCCAACCATAGATTAAGCATGTGAAGTTTTACTTGGCATTCTACGTTCTGAAGGGGATTTGTTGACTATGACTGAAAGGGGTGTGTTGAATGCTCTTGAGGTAAGAGAAAGAGAAATTGCTAACGAACGAAGAGTCAAAGCTTTATAAGATCAAGTTGCAAAACAAAAGGCTGAATATGATGCGAAACTTGCTGCATTTGAGCTAAGGTTGTTAGCATTAGAATCTTGCCGACCGGCCTCGGTTGCTTCTCGATGGGCTGATCCTGATTCTGATGATCACCACGAGGGGGAGAACCAAGGAGAAGGTCAAACTAATATTGATAATTCTTCGGCAAGAGTTGATGTGGATGTTGAGGATGTAGTAATGGAAGAAAGAACTGAGGGTGGAAACCAAGATGAAACTCAAAGAGAAGTTGATCAAATAGTTAAAGAATTCACTGAAAGATTGAATGAAAGAAACAATGAAGATGATCCAGAGGAGATTGAAAGAATTGCTGAAATAAAAAGAAAATTTTATGAAGTGTTTGGAGCTGATAGTGATGAAGAAGAAGAAGAAGAGAATGAGAATGTTGTAGTTGATGAAGAAGAAGGGTTTGTGATTGAAAATGAAGTTATGGAATATGCTGAAGGTGAAGCAGAAGATGAGGCAAGAAAAGATAATGTAATCTTGGATGAGCCAGAAATAGTTGAGACTCCAGCAAATGTAGAAGCTGATGAAGAACCAATGTTTGAAGAATTTCCAGATCTTGACTACTTTAAAACAGGTTCTTCAAGCAGAATTGAAGTTGGAGAATCTTCTGTTCCTGCTGGCACAACTCCACAGCATTACACTTTTGAAGACTTCAATAGTTTTGATGAATTGAGAAAGACTCCTGAAGCTGCATCTCAGAATTTCAAGAAGTCAACATATAAACAAGTGTTGAAAGAAGCAATCATATCCGAGGAAGTTCTTCCTGATTACTTTCCAACAGAATTGACTGAAGAACAAAGGAGGTTTATTAATCGGGGATACTTCTTGAGGGATAAAGAAAGAATGGTTGCTCTGGGTGTTAAGCCAAAGGAGGCAGCTAAGAAGTATAGATTTCTGGAAGAAAGAGCTTATCCGATCTTTTGTGGAGCTACCAAAGTGACCAAAACAAAGAGACCAGAGTTGGATTCGATGTACAAGTTTAAGGAAGCAAGACAAATTGAAGAATACAAAGAGCTTCTTAAACTCACTAAGCAATATAATCCAAAGCTTCTCGAAGAACAAAGAAACCACAAGATTTTGGTGCTTGTCAGAGTAATCTTGGTTAAAAGGGTTTCTATCTCTGTCCCTTGCTTTCATGTGAAAAGAGATAACAATAAGATGTACAGATTCACAGAAGCTCAGTTCAAGCTGCTGCCAGTTGATGACATTATCTTTCTCTACAACCATTTCTTGAATGCAATGCATAGATACAAAGAAGATGTTATTGCCTTTGAAGCTGTTAAAAGATACATGTCAAGCTGCATTCAATACGCTTCATTGGAAGACTTTCAAATTGGTTTTGAAGTTGTTAAGAGAAAGATTAATGTACCATATCCAGATCAAAGTCTTTACACTGGAAACATCGAACAGCTCAGTATTGGTCATGTCATAGAAGAACCATCCTTTGGTGTTGTCTTTTTAAACAGCAGAAAGAAGAAGATTTTCATTCGTATGGATGAACTTGCTTCTTATCCAGATGGAACATTAGAATTTTGTAAGAATGTTTTGTTGTGCTTGAAAGAAGATGATCAAGATGAAAAGAAAAAGGAAGTATTTGATAAAGTAATCTCCAAGATCAATCAAAGACTCGAGTACAGAGACAGTATCAGAATGATGAGAGAGGCAAAGAATGTTCAGAAGTCTAAGTATGTCGTACGTCGAAGAGGAGGTTGTTGGATCAAGTACGACCCAAGTCATCTTCCAGGCCCACAAAACATTCCACCAAGAAACTATGAAGCAAACATGATTGTTCCTGATGACAGACCTGAAGGAGATAATTGGTTCTGGCATCCAAACAAAGATAGACCGAATACAAGAGCTTGAAGTTTTTTCAAAGACTGGATATTTTTCACAAATCACTACTAAGGGGGATATTGTTAGAAATATAAATGTAGTAGTTGATTTGTATCTTTTGTACTTACAATGTAAATATCTAAGTATGGAAGGGGGCATAGTGTAAATTGTTCATATGTATATAAACCCCCTCCATAATGCAAAATGTAACCTTTCAACCCCATTAATGCTATCTAATCTTTCCTGCCAAACACACTTTCTCTCTCTTCAAACCACCATTGTTACACACACTAACACACACATAAGCTCAAATTCTACACTTTACAAGTTCAATGTTGTTTTTCAAAATATGATCACGAATGAAATGATACCTGAGATCAATGTGCTTCGTTTTGAAGTGCATGACTGGATTGTTCGAGATAGCAATGGCACTGGTATTATCACAAAAGATTGGGGTCTTTGAGTACTTAATACCATAATCAAGCAACTGGTTCTTCATCCAGAGTATCTGAGCACAACAACTGGCTGCAGACACGTATTCAGCTTCAGCAGTGGACAATGAAACTGAAGTTTGCTTCTAACTGGTCCAGCTGACCAGTTTGCCACCAAGGAAATGACATCCACCAGTAGTGGATTTCCTGTCTATCTTACAACCTGCATGATCTGAATCTGAATAACCATTAGATCCATGCCTGAGCCTTTGGGATACCAAAGACCCAAACTGGGGACACCCTTAAGGTACTTCAGTATGCGCTTTACAGCAAGCATATGAGATTCCTTTGGATTAGACTGATATCTGGAACATAAACATGTTAAAAACATAATATTTGGTACTGGCAGTTAAATACATCAGTGAACCAACCATGCCTCTGTAGACAGTGGTGTTCACTGGTTACCATCTGGATCGGAGTCCAGTGTCAGTGGTGCAGAAATTGGAGTTGGTTTAGATGGTGAAGAGTTCATATCATATTTCTTTAAAAGATCTCTAACATATTTTTCCTGATTAATAAAAATGCCATCTTTGTTTTGTTTAATCTGGAGTCCAAGAAAATACGTTAATTCACCCATCAAACTCATTTCATATCCAGTTGACATTATTTTCGAAAATTTCTTGCACATGTTTTCATCAGTAGACCCAAAAATAATATCATCAACATAAATTTGTACCATTAACAGATTACCTTTTTCATGAAGAATAAATAAGGTATTGTCAATTGCACCTATTTTGAAACCATTTTTCAATAAATGTTTAGTCAGAGTGTCATACCAGGAACGTGGGGCTTGTCTGAGGCCATAAAGCGCTTTGTCCAGACGATATACGCAATGTGGATGCTTTTCATCAACGAAACCTGGTGGTTGTCTGACATAAACTTCTTCTTCAAGCTTTCCATTCAAGAAAGCACTCTTTACATCCATCTGGTAGTCCTTGAACTGATGATGAGCAGCGAATGCTAAGAATATTATGATCGCTTCAAGTCTAGCCACTGGAGCAAATGATTCATCAAAATCGACATCTGACTGGCAGTAGCCTTGTGCTACCAGTCTGGCCTTGTTTCTGATTACGTGGCCATCTTCATCTACCTTGTTCTTGAAGACCCATCTTGTTCCAATTGGTTCTTTCATTCCAACTGGGAAAGGAACCAGATACCAGACCTTGTTCCTTTCAAACTGGTGAAGCTCTTCTTGCATAGCAGTCACCCAGCTTGGATCTTCCATAGCCTCATCAATCTTCTTTGGTTCCATCAATGATAGAAAACTAACATATAAGCTTGATTATTGGAGGCTCTTCTGGTCTGAACTCCTCTACTGGAGTCACCTATGATTTGATCAATAGGATGAGCTTTTTTCCATCTGGAGTACTGACCAGGATTGTTACTGAGAACAATATCAGTGCAAGAATTCAGTTGAGTCTCCTCTGGAGTTGCTTCAGGAGGAGGATCTTGCCAGACTACTTCAGCATCTTCATCTGAGTCATTTAAATCACGATTTGCATCATGAAATTCTTCATTTGAAGGCATTTCTTGAAGTACTGGTTCAGTTTGGAATTCTTCATAAGAAGACATTTCTGGTATATGCTCAATTGACACTGATACTGGGGGAGTAGTACGAACATCTGATCCAATATTAATTTCAGAGGGTAGTTTGAAAATAATAGAAGGATAGAATGGAGTACCATTGGAGCGTTTCTTTTTCTGAACAGGTTCCAGATCAGGATGACTGGAAACTGTGTCTTCTGAATCTTCTTTATTGTAGTTGATAGGATCAGATTCACAGAAGACAATTGGAGTTACTGGGGGAGAATCAAGGGCTGGCTTCTTGTTGATTGCAGCATTTGATTCATCAAATGTGACATGAATTGACTCATGGACCTTCTCCAGTCTCTTGTTGTAGACTCTGAAGGCCTTGCGAATGGCTGAATAGCCTAAGAAATACCCTTCATCAGCTTTGGCATCAAATTTGCCTAGCTGACTGGAGTCGTTCAGGATGTAAACTGGACATCCAAAAACGTGAAAATAACCAATATTTGGTTTTCTATTTCTTAAGACTTCGTAGGCTGTCTTTTTGTGTCGCTTCACACACACTGACCGGTTCTGGGTGTGGCAAGCAGTAGCAATTGCTTCTGCCCAGAAACTGGTAGACAGACCAGATTCAACAAGCATACTCCTGGCAGCTTCTATCAGCGTTTGATTCTTCCTTTCCATAACTCCATTCTGTTCTGGAGAGCGGGCTGATGAGAAATTCTGGGAGATGCCAGTGTTAGTACAGAATGACTCCAGAGTTGCATTCTGGAATTCTGTTCCATTGTCACTTCTTAACTGACGCACCTTTCGACTGTACTTGAGCTCAATTTGCTTGATAAGACTGATGATTTCAGCAGCAGCTTCACTTTTAGACCTGAGAAAGATAACCCAACAATATCTGGAAAATTCATCTACTATTACCAGGGTGTATCTTTTACCAACACGAGTCTGAACATTCACTGGACCAAAGAGGTCCATATGAAGCATATGAAGAGGTTCAGATATGCTGAAATTCTGTCTGGTCTTGAAACTGGTACGTTTCTGCTTACCCATCTCACATCCTGGACATGACCTTTCCTTTTTGAAGGAAACTGAAGGTATCCCATCTGCAAGTTGTTTTCTGGACAACTTATTAATATTCTTGAAGTTTAAATGGGATAACCTTTTGTGCCATAACCAGTTTGTGTCTTCATCAGCTTGAGTATAGAAACACTGCTCTGAAGGAGAGCTTTCCATATCCATCACGTACACATTCCCTTTTCTGGGAGCAATCAACACTACCTTCCAGTCTTTGTTGAATACGATACCCTGAGCAATATTGAATAGAACTTGATAGCCATCATCACACAGTTGGCATACACTGATCAAGTTATATTTCAAACCATTCACAAATGCAACACGTCTGAACTTGACTTGTCCATTGTTCAGAACACCGTCTCCCCTAGTCTTTCCACAACCATCATTTCCAAAAGTAATGGAGGGTCCATCAGAAATGGTGAACTCCTCCAACAGGGTCTTACATCCAGTCATCGTCCTGCCAGCAGCACTGTCAACATACCAGATATATTTCTTTCGATCACCCTTTTTAATAACAATGTCCACCCATCGTCCAGATGTGACATCTTCCTTCACCAGGTGCTCTTCGTCTGCCAGAGCCATGTAACAGCAATCTCTTTCTTCTTCTTCTTCTTCATCAGCAGATGATTCATCAGAAGGAACCCACTTCTCTTCAGTTGTTGCGATCATGCACTTATTATTGTTTTCCATTTGTTGTGCCATTAGAGCAATCTGGGCCTTAAGCTTTTTATATTTCAATTTATAGCTATCATCAGGCTTATTGTTTGAAGTAAATGGACCAGGCTTGGATACAAACTGGATGGACCTGCAATCTTTCATGAAATGACCCTTTTTTCCACACTTAAAGCATGTCAAATTGGTCTTATCAGTTGAAGAACTGGATGCAAATTGTCCAGATGGCCTATTTGCTCTTGTTTTGAAACGGTTAAACGTTTTAGCAATCATTGCAATAAGGTCATCATCATCAGTTTCATCACAACAGTCTGGAGAGATTTGACTGGACTCTCTAGAATCCATGAGTTCAGACACCATCTTCTTCATAGAAAATACATTCTCAGAAGATATCAGTGCTGTACTTTGTGGTTCAGTATGACTAACCACATTAGGACTACTGGAGGCATGGTTATAAGCATCTTGTTCTGCCACAACTCTCTGAGCTTGATTTTCTTCAGTGTACCTGAAAGCTCCATAAAGAGTTGAGAGAGTGTGTGTGTGCAGAGTTTTACCTTGTCGTAAGACCAGGATCATGTGAGATCATTTGGTGGGCAGAATATCACAAAATTTCTCCAGAAGTATATCCTTGTGCTTCTCAACCCCAAGACCTCTCAACTGGTTTATGATACTCATAAATCTGGTGTAAGTACCAGTGAGAGACTCATTAGGCTGAGCAAAAAATGACTCATACCTCTTTTTTAAGGAGACCTTTCTGGTGACAATGGTGTCATCTCCTTCTTCATGCTGGTTTAAAAGTTCATCCCACATGGTTTTAGCACTAGGAAAAAGAACTAGTGTGGGAATTAGGGTTTCTAGAACGGCCCCGAGGATCATGTTTTTGAGAAGGGTGTCTAGATTCACCAATCTACTCTCCTCTTCAGACCAATGTTCCTCCCTCTTTTCCCCTCCTCTTCTAGGTCCAGAAGGATCAAGAAGGGGATTGAGAGGTGATGTAGGGACATAAGGACCTTCATTTAAGATTTTCATCATGTTCCCCTCAATACCAGTGATATGTAATATCATCCTAGCCTTCCACATACCAAACTCATCACTGTTCCCACTGAATTTAGGAACAGGATTATTTGAATAGTGCACATGCACGTGTGGAGAAGCAGGAGTAGGAGGAGGAGGAGGGGGAATTAGTGTTATTAACAATAGGTGGTTCATTATTTTGATCATTAACATTAACATTAGGATCGGGACCAAAATTAAAACTTCCTTGTGTATTTTCAGGGGTGGCCATCAAAGAAGCAGATCTAGGCAATGTTTAGCCTTCTGCTCTGATACCAAATGTGAGTCCCTGAATTCAATGGTTAGCCCTGAAAGTGTAAAATACAACAAGTCTAATAATCACTAGAATGGACTAGTATTATTTAAATATAAATGCAAGTATATAAATAAAGTAATACATGACTTAAAGCAATAAACTAGTAAAGTGGAACATTATGTATTTTTCAAGGTGTATTTTATTTATGATGTTAAATAAAATACAAGGTTGTGCGGAATCAAGATAATACAAAAAAGTATGTATCCTAACAACCTATGAATTACAAATGATCTATATTTGTCAAATAACTCTTTTGGATCGAGATACTTAAAGTTGTGAAGTATCCCTGTTTAAGATCAAGAGTATTTAGACAAATTCACTCTAATGCTAAATGTATGCTTTAAAGTATTTTTCTCAAGGAAATGACTTTGTATTTATAGGCAACAAAATTCACCAGTGAATTTTGTGCCGTACAAATATGGTTGTATGCATTTAATGATCTGACAAGAACATTAAATGCATTGGTTAATGGTACAAGGATAAAGTCACATCAATATGACTTTATTCTTTTAACCAACCACCTTTACACACGTATAAACTTTGGTAAAGAACAAGTGGAATGTCCTTTGGAAAGTGTGTAAAGGCAAAAGTTAATTACTCGATATCAGTGTTCAGACTTGTAAGGTCTAGAACACTGAAAATCCTCCAGTGTACAGATCTGGTAAGACTTCCAGTGGACTCCACCATTTGTCAGTCTTCTTTATTCTGACTTCAGTCTTTGACTTCAGTGAGAACGTCTTCAGTAGAGTAGATCTGGACTGGGGTGAAGTCCAGTGAGCTAATCTGGAGAATACTCCAGATTTCCTATACAAGTATTTGCTCACTGGTCTTCCATTATTTCTGGACAAATATTCAGAGGGACTCCAGATTCCAAGTCTGGAGTAGGTCCAGTAGAACACGTTTCTGGACAGATCTTTAGTAAGGCTCCAGTAGTCGAGTCTGGAGCGAGTCCAGTAAATCTGGACCTAACAAGAAGAGTTAGACCAATTCAAAAAACTAAAAGTTTGGGAATTGGTAGATATGCCTGCTGATATCAATCCTTTTGGAACAAGATGGGTGTTCAGATGCAAAAGGGATGATAAAGGGATTGTTACTAGAAACAAGGCCCGGCTTGTTGTTCAAGGATTTGCACAACAAGATGGATTAGATTACACCGAAGTTTTTGCACCGGTGGCTAGAATTGAGGCAATCAGGCTGTTTCTAGCTTTTGCATCCTTTAAAGGTTTTAAAGTTTACCAATTGGATGTAAAAAGTGCATTTCTCTACGGTAAAGTACAGGAGCTGGTTTATGTGTCTCAACCTCCTGGGTTTACTGATCCTGACTATCCTGATAGGGCATATAAATTGGATAAAGCTCTATATGGTCTTCATCAAGCACCCAGAGCCTGGTACGATACATTATCCACACATCTAGTGGAGAATGGATTTGTAAGAGGTCAGATTAATAGCACATTATTCATAAAATGGAAAGATGATGACTTCTTACTGGTACAAGTTTATGTCGATGATATTATATTTGGTGCATCAGACGAAAACATGTGCAATGAGTTTGAAGAAATCATGAAAAGCAAATTTGAAATGAGCACAATGGGAGAAATGAACTTCTTTCTTGGTTTGCAGGTTGAACAGAGAAAGGAAGGAATTTTTATTCATCAAACCAAATATGTCTATGACATACTTAAGAAATTTGGTATGGATAATGCATCTCCCATAGGCACTCCAATACAAGTAAATCACTTGTTGGGAGCAGTGAACAGCTTGGATCAAGACGTTGATCCAACATTATATCGGTCAATGATAGGGTCATTAATGTATCTTACCTCATCTAGACCTGATATTATGTTTGCTGTGTGCATATGTGCTTGATTTCAATCCTGTCCGAAAGAGTCACACTTGAAAGGAGTAAAAAGAATTCTTCGATATTTAAAAGGACAACCATCACTCGGTTTGTGGTATCCTAGAGGAGGAGAATTTGATCTGTATGCTTATACAGACTCTGATTATGGTGGATGTAATTTTGATAGAAAATCTACTTCGGGAGGATGTCAATTTTTAGGAGATAGGCTTGTGTCATGGCAGTGCAAAAAGCAGACATCAGTTGCAAATTCAACTTGTGAGGCAGAATATATGGCCGCTGGCAGCTGCTGTTCACAAGTTTTATGGATTCAGCAACAACTGCGTGACTACGGTGTGAATTTCTCTAACACTCCTATTAAAATTGATAACAAATCTGCTATTTCCATTACCAATAATCCTGTGAAGCATAGTAAAACGAAGCATATTGATATTAGATATCATTTTATTCGTGACTGTGCTGAAAAGAAATTAATCCATCTTGAAAAAGTGTCGTCTGATGACAACTTAGCTGACTTTTACACTAAAGCCTTTGATTGGTCACGTTTCGAATTTCTAGTCCAATCGACTGGAATGAGAAACCCTTAATGACTATTTCACAAGAACCATACCATATTCAGAAAATGCAACAAAAAAATATAATAATGATTTAAGGGGGAGTCGTTACTGCAAGAGAGATGAAGACAACTTGTGGCATTTAAGTTTACTCATTTGCTACACCCGATCTTTTGGCAGTAATTGTTCCTTCTAAAATCAGTTTAAATATGCCGGACTAAGCATGACTATTATAAGAGTGATTAGAGTGATTTTGATTCTAAAATTACTGTGATTGATTTTGTAACTTTATGCTTCGTAAGGTATATTGCAAGGACAATATTAAGCATAACTATTACAAGATTTGTTAGAGTGATTTTGATTCTAAAATTACTGTGATCGATTTTGTAACTTTATGCTCCGTAAAGTTCTTGCTCAGAATAAAAGGGGTTCTATTGCACGTGAGATAATGCTACATAGGGAATCTGAATTCCAAGGGGACTTAATTGTGTTCTTGGTGAACACTGCAGAAACGTATGTCATGACATGGATACAGTGTAAGTCAAGACTCTAATTTGAGTGTGTTTGGTACACCTTGAATTAGGTCTTGCATATAAATTGCTCGAAAGATTAAGTTTAGTACTTAAGATTTCGGTCAAAATAGGTCAGATAGAGTAATTAAATTGATGTATTTGACAGATATTTTGATTTGCAATTTACCATAAATAATTGAATTGAACAATGTTCATTGTATGATATAGCTTGATAAGTGCTTAGATTCTAATCTTAATTGCGAGAATCTATTGTTTGTTATCAGTAATATCTGTTTAAGTATTTTCGGAATTCGATTATTTACTTTTGAGGAAAATACATGTGTTGCATATTTCTCATGAGTTCGATGATGTGTTCGCAGAATTATTTATCCTAGCTGGATGTGTGTCAACCACTAAGATAAAGGATCTCCAAAGTGTATGAAAATTGAACCTATCCAGTCCGGAATGGAGAAAGTTCAAGCTTAAAAGGGAAGCAGAGTACACTTACACGTCAGCAACTCATCTAAATTCAAACGGAGACGAAGATATAGATGGAGAGATTGTTTATCGTGTTATTCAATCTTATGTCTTTATCTCTGTTATATTTGAATTTATTTAACAACATTGATTGTGTCCAATGTTTGTTATTGTCAAAAACTCAACAAAAGCACTTTGTAATTCATTACTTAATTAATGACATATTGGGTCTTAATTTAATGATCGTACATCGTAAATTTGTTCAAGTTGTGACATCTTTCAAGAATTCCTTTATTGAGAAAATTATGAATAATTATGATACGAAAAAGAGGTTTGTATCTGGCTTATCGTGTTCTCTAAAGAATTCTTTTCGTTAATCATATCAGGTTCGAGAAAATTCTTTGTGAATTTTTCTAAGTGTTAAACAAGTCCATGAAGATTGACTCTTTGAAAAGGGTCAAGATTCATTTGAATTGAAATTTAAGCCAAGTATTATATGTGTGTTTAGCAAAATGGGCTGGATATGTATGTTTCACTTTGGGTTTAAATTTGTGTGTTATGGCATATTGGGCCAAATATGCGTGTTCTGGCATGATGGGCCGGATATGCGTGTTCTTGAACAGTCTAGGGTTATGCGCGTTTGTGTGAGCATATAAAGAAGACAAAACACACATTTAATGACATTTTTGAAGTATTTGCGTGTTCTTCTAAAATATCCTCTCCATTTGCGTGTTCTTCTAAAATATCCTCTCCATTTGCGTGTTCTTGCTCAACACTCTCGATTAACTTGAACTTGATCATTCGTGTTTAAAGACACAAGAAACATGATTATTAACACTTAACGAACAAAGGTATATGATTAACAATATCTTCAGATCCAGATTTCATGTTAAATGTTCAAATTTTTAGGGTTTTATTTTCGGTCAATAAATCTCTAAATGGAACTATAAACATGTTATGGATGAAGAAACGGAGCCTAAACTATGTTAAATCGGGACAATACGAATCTATTCGTACTAGATTTAGGAGTTTTAAGGTTCAAATACAACTGGCTAAGATTTGTGGTCGTATTTCTGGTTTTGCGTGTTCATCTGGGCTTTGCGCATTCTTATGAACCCAGAAATAAAAACCTTTAGTCTTCCAGTTTGCGTGTTGTGATGACGTCATCATGAAGAACACGCATATGACCAGTTTGCGTGTTCTTATGTCAAATACACAAATGTGCGTGTTGTGACATATGCGTGTTTCATGACTTTAAAATTTTTAAATTGAAAAATTTTTATAAGTAAAATATGAAACATAACACGCATTGACTAGTCAAACCTGACACCATATGTGTGTATTGTCACCGTATGTGTGTGTATAAGGAATTCGTTGATTCGAGGACTTAGAAAATTTTCAAAACGGGAAATTTTTTAATAAGTCAAATTAGAAAGGACAATTGTCTTATAAATTGGACTTTAGAATTTATGAAAAACAAATGGTTTTGAGTAAATTTAGTAAAGTTCAATGTGTCGTTTATTAAAGCTAAAAGTGTTTTAGTAGATTATGAAACAAATGGTTTCAATATCTTTGAAAACATTAAGAGTTTTAATTTCGACATGTTGATTTGATAAAATTGGCGATGGTTTAGTAGAATATGAAACAAATGGTTTTGAGTAAATTTAGTAAAGTTCAATGTGTCGTTTATTAAAGCTAAAAGTGTTTTAGTAGATTATGAAACAAATGGTTTTGAGTAAATTTAGTAAAGTTCAATGTGTCGTTTATTAAAGCTAAAAGTGTTTTAGTAGATTATGAAACAAATGGTTTTGAGTAAATTTAGTAAAGTTCAATGTGTCGTTTATTAAAGCTAAAAGTGTTTTAGTAGATTATGAAACAAATGGTTTCAAGTAAATTTAGTAAAGTTCAATGTGTCGTTTATTAAAGCTAAAATGTTTTAGTAGATTATGAAAAACAAATGGTTTTGTGTAAATTTAGTAAAGTTCAATGTGTCATTTATTAAAGCTAAAAGTGTTTTAGTAGATTATGAAACAAATGGTTTCAAGTAAATTTAGTAAAGTTCAATGTGTCGTTTATTAAAGCTAAAATGTTTTAGTAGATTATAAAACAAATGGTTTTGAGTAAATTTAGTAAAGTTCAATGTGTCGTTTATTAAAGCTAAAAGTGTTTTAGTAGATTATGAAACAAATGGTTTTGAGTAAATTTAGTAAAGTTCAATGTGTCGTTTATTAAAGCTAAAAGTGTTTTAGTAGATTATGAAACAAATGGTTTTGAGTAAATTTAGTAAAGTTCAATGTGTCGTTTA
The DNA here is from genome assembly GCA_034093135.1 of Erigeron breviscapus. NCBI lineage: Eukaryota > Viridiplantae > Streptophyta > Magnoliopsida > Asterales > Asteraceae > Erigeron > Erigeron breviscapus. Next base: position 66,189,401 of record CM067175.1, read on the forward strand.
TTAAAGCTAAAAGTGTTTTAGTAGATTATGAAACAAATGGTTTTGAGTAAATTTAGTAAAGTTCAATGTGTCGTTTATTAAAGCTAAAAGTGTTTTAGTAGATTATGAAACAAATGGTTTTGAGTAAATTTAGTAAAGTTCAATGTGTCGTTTATTAAAGCTAAAAGTGTTTTAGTAGATTATGAAACAAATGGTTTTGTGTAAATTTAGTAAAGTTCAATGTGTCATTTATTAAAGCTAAAAGTGTTTTAGTAGATTATGAAACAAATGGTTTCAAGTAAATTTAGTAAAGTTCAATGTGTCGTTTATTAAAGCTAAAATGTTTTAGTAGATTATAAAACAAATGGTTTTGAGTAAATTTAGTAAAGTTCAATGTGTCGTTTATTAAAGCTAAAAGTGTTTTAGTAGATTATGAAACAAATGGTTTTGAGTAAATTTAGTAAAGTTCAATGTGTCGTTTATTAAAGCTAAAAGTGTTTTAGTAGATTATGAAACAAATGGTTTTGAGTAAATTTAGTAAAGTTCAATGTGTCGTTTATTAAAGCTAAAAGTGTTTTAGTAGATTATGAAACAAATGGTTTCAAGTAAATTTAGTAAAGTTCAATGTGTCGTTTATTAAAGCTAAAATGTTTTAGTAGATTATAAAACAAATGGTTTTGAGTAAATTTAGTAAAGTTCAATGTGTCGTTTATTAAAGCTAAAAGTGTTTTAGTAGATTATGAAACAAATGGTTTTGTGTAAATTTAGTAAAGTTCAATGTGTCATTTATTAAAGCTAAAAGTGTTTTAGTAGATTATGAAACAAATGGTTTTGAGTAAATTTAGTAAAGTTCAATGTGTCGTTTATTAAAGCTAAAAGTGTTTTAGTAGATTATGAAACAAATGGTTTTGAGTAAATTTAGTAAAGTTCAATGTGTCGTTTATTAAAGCTAAAAGTGTTTTAGTAGATTATGAAACAAATGGTTTTAAGTAAATTTAGTAAAGTTCAATGTGTCGTTTATTAAAGCTAAAAGTGTTTTAGTAGATTATGAATCAGACATGTTCTAACTGCTGACCCAGTAATATATTTGACTTTCTTAAGTCAATTCTGGGAATCTGCACGATTGCTACCCGGTGCTGTCCCAAGCATTGAAGCGAGGGTGAACAATCAGACCTTCCAGTTCACTGCCTCAGACTTGATTGGTATTCTAGACTTGGGAAATGAAGACCAAAAGGGAGGAGTGAATGGTCCAACCACATATCCCCAAGCACTTAGATTAGGAGCATTCAGAAGAATGGGGTATGTCGGTCCTGCAAATCGGAACACTTTTCTGAAAAATTGTTTGTTGGGCAGGTGGAAATTCTTTTCACATATGATTCTTGTTGCTTTGAGCAATAAGAAATCGGATTATGACTCTTTGAATGTCAAAACCCAATCACAAGTGATTTCTTTGGTGCTGAACAAGCCTTATAGCTTTTCTCGTTATATCTTTAACGAGATGTGCAGACAAATAAGGGCAAGGGATGATGAGAGGTTTTTGATGTATCCAAGGTTTATGATGCTGATCATCAACGCTCAACTACCCAATCTTGTTCCGGAGGGTCCTACTGAATCGGTGACGACGATGCCTAATCGTATCTTCAACGACAGTTATAGATACCGTGGAAATCTGGCTCCACAGGCTCGACCGAGGGATAGAAACCTCTTTGGTGCGCTTGTTAATCCTGATTATGTTGCTCCAGAACATAATGGATTTGCGCATGAGAGGTTTTTGATGTATCCAAGGTTTATGATGCTGATCATCAACGCTCAACTACCCAATCTTGTTCCGGAGGGTCCTACTGAATCGGTGACGACGATGCCTAATCGTATCTTCAACGATAGTTATAGATACCGTGGAAATCTGGCTCCACAGGCTCGACCGAGGGATAGAAACCTCTTTGGTGCGCTTGTTAATCCTGATTACGTTGCTCCAGAACATAATGGATTTACGCATGAGGGTTTTTGATGTATCCAAGGTTTATGATGCTGATCATCAACGCTCAACTACCCAATCTTGTTCCGGAGGGTCCTACTGAATCGGTGACGACGATGCCTAATCGTATCTTCAACGATAGTTATAGATACCGTGGAAATCTGGCTCCACAGGCTCGACCGAGGGATAGAAACCTCTTTGGTGCGCTTGTTAATCCTGATTACGTTGCTCCAGAACATAATGGATTTACGCATGAGGGTTTTTGATGTATCCAAGGTTTGTGATGCTGATCATCAACGCTCAACTACCCAATCTTGTTCCGGAGGGTCCTACTGAATCGGTGACGACGATGCCTAATCGTATCTTCAACGACAGTTATAGATACCGTGGAAATCTGGCTCCACAGGCTCGACCGAGGGATAGAAACCTCTTTGGTGCGCTTGTTAATCCTGATTATGTTGCTCCAGAACATAATGGATTTACGCATGAGGGTTTTTGATGTATCCAAGGTTTATGATGCTGATCATCAACGCTCAACTACCCAATCTTGTTCCGGAGGGTCCTACTGAATCGGTGACGACGATGCCTAATCGTATCTTCAACGATAGTTATAGATACCGTGGAAATCTGGCTCCACAGGCTCGACCGAGGGATAGAAACCTCTTTGGTGCGCTTGTTAATCCTGATTACGTTGCTCCAGAACATAATGGATTTACGCATGAGGGTTTTTGATGTATCCAAGGTTTGTGATGCTGATCATCAACGCTCAACTACCCAATCTTGTTCCGGAGGGTCCTACTGAATCGGTGACGACGATGCCTAATCGTATCTTCAACGATAGTTATAGATACCGTGGAAATCTGGCTCCACAGGCTCGACCGAGGGATAGAAACCTCTTTGGTGCGCTTGTTAATCCTGATTACGTTGCTCCAGAACATAATGGATTTACGCATGAGGGTTTTTGATGTATCCAAGGTTTGTGATGCTGATCATCAACGCTCAACTACCCAATCTTGTTCCGGAGGGTCCTACTGAATCGGTGACGACGATGCCTAATCGTATCTTCAACGACAGTTATAGATACCGTGGAAATCTGGCTCCACAGGCTCGACCGAGGGATAGAAACCTCTTTGGTGCGCTTGTTAATCCTGCACAAAACCAAGAAGTCAACATGGATGTTGATGTTGGGGTTTTGGGTGCAGAGCACGTCGACGATATGGTTATTGATAACCAAGAAGACGTTGCTGATGACATAGGAGGAGATGTCAACCTAGGAGAAGGAGGAAACGGGGGTGATGATGAAGATGATGATGGGGACGATGGTCAAGATAATGCTGCCGGCAGAGTACCCATAGGTCAAGGTGTTGGTAGTGCTTCTGCAGCAGTCGATCTCCCCACGGCCGATGCTGATTTCCGGCCAGTTGTAGAAGAAGAATTTCCCTCTGGGTCAGGGCGAAGTCTCAATAGAAAGAGACAACGCCAGGATGAAGGGATGTCTCTGGGCTCATTGCAGAGACATATTCTTCTGAGGCGGTAGAGACGAGACAAGGTTTGGACGTGCCAGAACCGAGTGTTCAAGAGCCTGCGCAAGACTTGGCAGATGTAATGACTGAAAGGCCTCTCCATTCGAAGGATAGAGGCAAAAGAGTGATGGGTGCATCTTCCTCTAGTTCAGCAGCACCATCAACTCCTCAAGTTCATGTCAGTCCGCCTGTCATTAAGCCAGCTGTAGTATCATTGCTCAGTGCTGGAAATGACCAGTCACCTCCAAAAGTAATCAGACTTTTGGGGATCAAGATTGGAGATAGGTCAGTCTTGATGACTGCAAGGCCTCGTAGCTCTACTATCACACCAATCATGTCTTCGTCAATGACTCTACCGACTACAACAAGACCATCTGTAACTTCTTCAAAGCAAGGAGCATCTCAAGCTAACAAGGAACGTGTACCCAAGTTAGCTGCTGATATTCAGCAAATGAGAGCTCTTGTTGCAGGCTTGTCTGACAAGCTAAAAAGAAAAGAAGAGTCACACCAAAGAGATGCAGACCTCATAAGACAGAGACACCTACAGCTTGAGATTAGCCAGTACGACCTGCAAGATGCCCAGGAAACAACAATCAACTCTGTGAATGAAATTGTTGACTCCATTGGACTGCATCACAATTTCCTGAAAGGTCAAGCTCAGCATCTCGAGAGCTTAGGTAAGAGGTCAGCTGAGCTGCATAACAAGATCAAAAATCTTGAATCTCAGGGGGAGAAGTCTGGATGCAAGGATGACACTCTCAAACATCGTCGAAGGGATGATGAGGATAAGGATCCAAGCAGTTCCAGACAACATGAGGAGATTCAGAGATTTCCAGGCTCAAATGTCAATGCAGCTAAGGGGGAGCAAAGACAGCAAGGTCAATCTGGCCAAGCTGATGTTCCTTCATCTAACCCACCGGCTGTAGAGGAAGTGGCTGGTGTTCAGGAACAACCGACTGGAGGAGAAAGAGTCGGCATTCAGGTCAGACCAACTACTGAGGAAGAAGTTGGGAGTGAACTTCTGGACGACGTTGCTGCGTACTTCAATTTTGATGAGTATGGGAGCATGTTTGATAATCAGTCAGTCTCTGCAGCTCAAGACAAGTGTTCATATCTTAATGCAATACTTGATCTACTTGATCCAAAACTAAAGGGAACAAATGAGCTGCCTCTACAAACAACCAGTGCAAAGGGCAAGGTTGAGGTAGACAGTCAACCAGAGTTGGACTCAAATCAGGAGTCAAAAACTGCTGAAGTGACTAAGAAGAAGAGCAGGAATCCAGTGGATGCAACACCAGAAGTTCCTGATGACAGGGTTTGTTGGCCAGGACTTAGGACGACAAACGAAGACTTGAAGACCACATCTAGATGCTAATGTCAAGGGGGAGATTGTTGGTGCATATCCCTTGGTGACAAGAGCATTCTAGATGTGTCATGTATTTTATATATTTCAAGTCTTGTAATTTATCTTGTAATTACCGTTTGTCGATAATATTACCTTGGCATATATTGTTGATCATGTTGGGATCCTTTATGTTTATATGTTTGTTTATTATTTATGTTTTGCAGGTTCTTGACATGAATGTAAACATTACATGTAATGAGTTATTAAGATAATATTGTTTCTGCGTTTTACAGCAGTAGAAATATTATCTTAATGTACTTCCAATGGAGGATTAAGTTAATGATTGTTTCTGCGTATTTACAGCAGTAGAAATATTATCTTAATGTACTTCCAATGGAGGATTAAGTTAATGATTGTTTCTGCGTATTTACAGCAGTAGAAACATTGTCTGAGCTAATGATTGTTTCTGTGTATTTACAACAGTAGAAACATTAGCTGAGTTAATGTTGTTTCTATGTCTTGACAGCAGTAGAAACATTAACTCAAATATTCCTAAGTGTTATTTGAGGGTTTGAGGGTTATTGGGAACAAGCAAAATAGTTGCTTGTGGAAAGAACACTCAAGTGGTTTGAGAGTTCTCGGGAACAAGCAGATAGTTGCTTGTGGAGAGAACACTCAAACAGTTTGAGAGTTTCTGTGGAAACAAGCAAAAGCATGCTTGTACACAAGAACTCTCAAACAAGGCCAAAACCCTAATGGGCTTATGGGCTTGACATGAGAACACTCAAATCCAATAGGATTTGAGAGTTTTTGTCACTTGCCTATAAATAGAGGATGTGTGCATGCGTGTTCTAACGGGACTGTAGAGAGAGAAATGAGAAAATCCTAGAGAGAGAAACTATAAGAACACGCATGTAGTTGTCTTGTGGGTAGTACTCGATCTCACGCACGAACCGCAAACACACACTCGGTTTGGACGGCTTGTAGACTGCAGATTATCACGTTGGTTGATAAAGTGCGTCGGAGAGCCGTTTCACTATCGTAACCAAATACGAGTGTTTATGTTCACGCAAAGATATATATATATATATAGTGATATATATATATCATAAAAGCTAGATATAAAAACCGTGGGTTATCTCGAGTAATTTCCGCACCTCGACATATCCTTAAGTCAATGGTAAGACCCGGGGGACTTACAAAGGCCCATAAAAAGGCCTTTGCATGGAAGACATCCGATATACCCGGGATAAGCCCCGATTTTTGCAAACACAAAATCAATCTAATTGAAAATGTGAAACCGGTAATTCAAAGGCAAAAAAGGCTTAATCCTAACATGAAAGATGTTGTGAAAAAAGAGATTGTCAAATTGCTTGATGCGGGTATAATCTTTCCTATATTGGATAGTCCATGGGTTAGCCCGGTACATTGTGTGCTAAAGAAAGGAGGGATGACCGTTGTCACTAATGAAAAGAATGAATTGGTTCCAACTAGAACGGTGACCGGTTGGAGAGTTTGTATTGATTACCGTAAGTTGAATGAGGCCACCAAAAAGGACCATTTTTCTTTACCCTTCATGGACCAAATGCTTGAAAGATTGGCGGGTAATGAGTTCTTTTGTTTTCTAGATGGTTTTTCCGGGTACTTCCAAATACCCATTGATGCTAATGACCAAGAGAAAACAACTTTTACTTGTCCTTTTGGAACTTATGCTTATAGTCGCATGCCTTTTGGTTTGTGCAATGCACCGGGGACTTTTCAAAGGTGTATGTTGGCCATTTTTCAAGATATGATTGAAACTTCCATGGAAGTTTTCATGGATGATTTTTTGGTATTTGGTAACTCTTTTGATAGTTGTTTGACTAATTTGGATAAAATGCTTGAAAGATGTGAAAAAGCACATTTGGTGCTAAATTCGGAAAAATGCCATTTTATGGTCAAAGAGGCATTGTGTTGGGTCACAAAGTGTCAAGGGCGGGTCTTGAGGTTGACAAGGCTAAGATTGATGTCATGACTAAATTACCTCCACCCACCAATGTGAAGTCGGTGAGAAGTTTTCTTGGTCATGCCTGGTTTTACCGGCGGTTCATCAAAGATTTTTCTAAAATCACTAGACCCATGACTAGATTGTTGGAGAAGGATGTCCCATTTGAGTTTAATGAAGAATGTCTTAATGAATTTTCTCTTTTAAAGGATTCACCCAATTGGTCTTTACCCTTTGAACTTATGTGTGATGCTAGTGACTTTGCTTTGGGGGCCGTTCTTGGCTAAAGGGAAGAGAAGCATTTTCGTCCCATCTATTTTGCTATCAAAACCCTCAACCCCGCTCAACAAAACTATACCATGACCGAGAAGGAATTGTTGGCGGTGGTGTATGCCTTTCATAAATTTAGACCTTATTTGGTGTTGAATAAGACCATTATGTTCACCGATCATTCAGCTTTGAAGTACTTGTTCTCGAAACAAGATGCTAAACCCCATTTACTTCGTTGGGTCTTGCTTTTGCAAGAATTTGATATTGAAATCAAAGACAAAAGTGGGGCTGAAAATGTTGCCGCCGACCACTTTGATCAGGCTCGAAAACCCTCACCTTGAGGAGTTGAAGGAGCATGAAATTAATGATTCTTTTCCCGATGAGTTTTTGATGCAGGTAGAGGATGAAGAAGCACCTTGGTACGCCGATATTGCTAATTATTTGTGTGCAGGAATTTTGCCCAAGGGATGGTCTTCTCAACAAAGGAAAAAGTTCTTCTCCGAAATCAAGCATTATTTTTAGGAGGAGTCATATTTGTTCAAGGTGTGTGCGGATGGGATGATAAGAAGGTGCATTTGGGGTGGTGAGACTCGGAAAATATTGGATGAATGCCACTATGGACCTACCGGTGGGCATTATGGGCCATCGGTGACGGGAAAGAAAGTGTTTGATGCGGGTTTCTATTGGCCTACAATTTTCAAGGAGGCTCAAACACTAGTTGAGACATGTGATGCATGTCAAAGACAAGGAACTATCACAAAAAGAGATGAAATGCCTCAACAATCCATCCAAGTTTGTGAAGTCTTTGATGTGTGGGGTATTGATTTCATGGGCCCATTTCCGCCATCCAACAAATGTCTCTATATTTTGGTTGCGGTCGATTATGTCTCAAAGTGGGCTGAAGCAAAGGCCTTGCCAACCAATGATGGCAAGGTTGTGATTGATTTCTTGAAGGCCTTGTTTAGCCGATTTAGTATGCCAAGGGCTTTGATTAGTGACCGGGGCACTCATTTTGCTAACCATCAATTGGCGAAAGTCTTGAAGAGATATGGGGTGACTCATCGTTTTTCAACTTCCTATCACCCACAAACTAGTGGGCAAGATGAGAAGACCAACCGGGCATTAAAGAGAATATTGGAAAAGATCGTTGATGGAAACCCCAAGTCGTGGTCAAAGAAGTTAGATGATGCTTTATGGGCATTTCGCACCGCTTTCTAGGCTCCCATCGGTACTACACCATACCGTCTCCTCTATGGCAAGACTTGACATTTACCGGTAGAAATTGAGCATAAGGCATATTGGGCCTTAAAGCATTGCAACATGGATTTGATAGAAGCCGGTGAAACGAGAATGTTGCAACTTCATGAGCTTAGACATGGTGCCTACGACAATTCGTTGTTGTACAAAGAAAGAACAAAGGTGTGGCACGACAAGAAGCTCAAGAGAAAGGACTTCAAAGCGGGAGATAAGGTATTGTTGTTTCTCTCAAGTTCAAAATCCACCAACCAAAGCTCACATCTAGGTGGAATGGACCATTTGTTGTCAAGCATGTGTATCCCTCGGGATATGTTGAGTTGTTTAGAGAGGATGGAAGTTCGTTCATTGTGAATGGACACCGGTTAAAGCTCTACCATGAAGAAGAAGTTGGGGAAGGAGCCTTGGTCGAGAAGCTCCAGCCTTTTGCTTGAAAAACGAGGTTTGATCGAGTCAAGCTAATGACTCGTTAATAAATAAAGCGCTTCTCGGGAGGCAACCCGTGTGTTTTTATCATTTTTAGTTGTTTTCAGTAGTTTTGTTCTATTTTTGTGTTATTTGTTGAGAATCACAGGTGAGAAATGATTTTGGATGAACCGGTATGTGAAATGTGTGTTAAAAAGCTAAAAATTCTGAAAAAAGGCAGCTGGTCGCGACGCGAGTGGACATATCGCGATGCGATATTGGATGGATTTGGAGCATTTTGATACAGAGATTATTCTCGCGGCGCGAAGGGTCAAAGATCGCGGCGCGATGAAGGTTTTCAACTGGATCGCGGCGCGAGACATCTCCATCGCGGCGCGATAGGGGGTGGCCAGGTAAGTTTTCTTTTCTTTTAATATTAAAATTCGAAATAAAAAAAAGGGGGACTTCAAACACAGCCACACAGGCCGATCTATCTATCTTTCTCTCATTCTCTTTCTTTCTTTTCTTGACTTCTTTTCTCCCAAAACACACACACACGATTTCACACACACACACACACACTTAGGGTTTGTGATTCTTCATCTCTTTTCTTCTCCTTTTCATTCCTCCATCTCCATTCCATCATCATCATGTCAAGAGGGGTAAGCTTTCTCATCCTTTCTTTTTAATTTTATTTCAATTTAATTAGGGTTTATTTATTTTCTTTAATTTTCTTTCAAATAATGTTTGTTAATTACTTAGATAAGTTAGTATTGTTGTTTGTTGGGCTTAGGATTGACTAATTTTGCAAGAATCTTGGAAAACCTAATTAGGGTTCATAATTTTTAATTTGGGGGTTTTCAAGATTTAGTCATCTTTTATTTATTTTAATTCAAATTAGTTAAAGCATTGTTAATTAGACATAAAACCCATTCAGAAAAATCCAAAAAAAAAAAAATCTGGAAAATGCAGAATCGCGACGCGTGAATTCTGGCTGTTTGCCCGTTCGTGTCGTTTCTTTGCTTTGGCCTTTCGTGATTGCTTCCATTTGCTTCCCTTTTACTTATTGAGCACATTTTGATTGTTTTTACAGAAACAACCGGTGGGCCAAAAGTACGAAGGATGGGTGTGGCCAAACAACTATCAATTTGACTACGTCGATGATAGTTACACACCACCAACTGCTCCAGCTAGTAAAACATACAGGTTACTCAAGCCACAAACACATCCTTGGCTGCAATTCAAGGATGTTCCAAAGGCGGAACGCCAAGTGTTTTTGAACCGGTTGGCGGAAATTCAGGACTACGAGTTGATTGCTCCTCATACAATGGACTGGGAATTGATTAACAATGCGCTCCTTGATGACTACTTTGAGGCCCGGTTTAGGACAGAATATGTTGATGATTAAACAGGTTGGGTAGCGAACATCGATATGTGGAAAAGGGTCTTTGAGTTGAACAAACCGGCTAAACTGGAATGGTGCCAAGAATTCTACTCAACTCTCAGAGTGGGATTTCTACTTGTTGAGGACATCAGTGAGGATCGAGTGATCCACTTTAGACTGGGTGGCAAGCAGCGCCATTGCACGATTCCAGAGTTTGGTTATTTATGTGGGATGTTTGAGAAGAATGAGTTTAATGATGGGTTGGTTCAGTCCTTCTTGGAAAAGAGCATTCTGGACACTTCACATTTTGATGATGGGGTGAGCTTTCATGAGTATTGGAATAGGATCTCAGGGAAGCCTTCGTTTAGCTCGGGGGTAAGCAAGGTGTTGGACATTAGGTCCAAAAAGTTGAGGCTTTTGCACAAGATGATAACCTACTCTTTCATTCATTGGGGCAATGCAAATGATAAAGTGTGTAGTGATGATTTGTGGTTACTCAGGCAGTTTCAGGAGTTCACTCCTTCTAGATACGGTTGTGCTCCTTATATCCTAGCCCGTCACATGCAAAAGCACCGGGAGCATAGGTATTTATGTGGTCACTTCGTCACCTCGATCATGGAAAGGTTGGGAATGTCGAATACTAGTGAGGGGAGGAGAGTTTCTGATATGGAGCCCACCATTATCATTGATGCTACCGAGTTAAAGAAGGCACGGTTGATGACGACTGAGGCGAGCGATTTGAGGTCTGACACGGAGGATGAGCAGGAGCCGTCGGCTCAGAGACAGAGGGTGGAGTCGCCACCCCAGGTGCAACAGCCACCTCCTAACCCTTATCCATCTTATGATTTTACAGGTTGGGGAGCATCTCTTGATCAGATTTTAGCCGAGCAGAGGCAGATCCGTGATACCCAGGATATGATTTTGGATGGTCAGCGGACTGTATGGAGCCAGGTTACCCGCTTGGGATTCCAAAACGAGTATTGGTCTCCATACATCAACAATTGGATCCAGCCGCAGTCTCCTCCACCACCGCCACCTACACATTCATTTAGTCCTCCTTCCATCTTTATGCCTGCCAGCACCACTTTTGGGTTTTTCTCTCCACACCCAGATCAGCAGCATCCGCAGCAGCAGCCCGGTTGGGCAGACCCGAGTTCGAGCGTCGCAGGCACTAGTGGGGGCGCTCAGGAGATGCCCCAGTTTGGGACGTATAGACACACTAGTGGGGAGCGCTACTCGGGGCCTGCTTTTGATTTCTACAGGGGTATATTTGGTGAGCCAGCCGATCCTGATGCTGGTGATGGTGTTCCTTCTTCTCATGACATGGATGAGAACTGATTTTCTCTTCCTTTCTATTTTCTGCAACTTATGAGACATTTGAACTTTATTTTCTTTCAATTTGGTTGTAATACCGCCGTTTAGGCGATGAGACATTTGCTTGGTTGTTTCTTGTATTTCCTTTCATTTTGAACTATGTAGTTGGTTTGGTATTTTGCTTGTGGTAATTGTCAGGTGATTATTTCGAGTTTGCAAGTTGATTTGTGGAGATTGCTTTTGGAATTTTTGGAACAAACAAGCGGGTTTATGCTGGCAGTCAGTTCAGCACCCACTTAATTTTTGGCTTCAACTTTGCAATGGTGAATTCTTGCTTTCACCCGGAGGTTTTTCGTTTTTCCTTTCTACATTTTGCATTTTTCCCTTTTTCCCATTATTTGCCTTAGTTATTCGTCCATTGAGGACAATGTACAACTTAAGTGTGGGGAGGGGGATGGTAAATTGGAAAAATGAAATTTTTTGAAGTTTCCTTCCTTTACTAGCATTTTGGTTATGTTTTTAAATTTTTGAGGCTATAGGTTTTATGCAAAGACGAGAAATGAGGACCTTGAATTTTGCTAATTTAGGATAAAACTTGAGATTAGTTACCTTTAGCTTTCCTTTCCTAGTGCTTGTGGCATTTCATCGTTCCAAGGGGTCATAGGCTTGTTCCGAACTTCAAATAATCTAGGTTGCTTGCAAATTGTACCTTAATGATGAATCAAATGTGAATAATAGCTTCACTAGATGATGTATTGGTAGGCACCGCTTGAGGTTTTCCGTTTGAATTTTGCAACTTGTGTGCACAAAAAGCTTGAAATGTTTTAAATATACTTGTGGTAATTTGACATAACATATGGTTGCACACCGGATGTCCGGTCCTTAATTCTTATGTTATAGGTTGTGGCTCTAGTCATTATGTCAGGTCTTTATATCGGGGTGTTTGGGGTGCTTCGGCATCAAATGGGTGACACATGCGGGAACACGCGCAAAACATTTTTTTCATTAGTCTAATGCTAATGTGGGCTTTGAG
>CM067175.1:66211237-66228487 GCA_034093135.1 Erigeron breviscapus
CTTAATATAATAATACTCCAATATATAATACGTACGTGGATGATGCAACAATGCAATACTTGATATGACTATTTTGAACAATAAATTTCAATATAACTTAAGGGCTTAACATTCATGCTTCTAGCAGCATGCTGCTATATCTGATTTTTATTACTCCTCCCGTCCCATTATAAGTGTCATATTTTGAAGTTTCAAAGTCTAAATTTTGCAACTTTGACCTTAAATAATTTTCTTTATGTTAGATAATACTTGATGAAAGTTATATGAATCGATTGTGTTTTAGAAGTGTTTTCAATGATATAATTTTCATCAAGTTTTATATAACATAAAAAAAAAATATTTAAGGTCAAAGTTTAAAGATTAAAACTTTGAATATTCAAAGTAAGACACTTCTAATGGTACGGAGGGAGTAATTGTTTTCAATATTTAATCATGTGTTGAAATTATTGTGAGGGGGAAGCATCATGCTTCTAGCTGCATATTTGTTTTTTTCCTTGAAATATGGTTTCTTTGAATTTCCCTTATGTAATTCTCTTTTTGTATTACCAGCACCTTGTTGGTCTTTCAACCATTAAAAGTTTGAATGTTAAAAAAAAAACCCTTAAATATGGTTGAATACGAGGTTTGTAAAGTCAGACAAATATTGAAACACTACAAAATAAATATAAGAGTAAATTAATTTTTTCGCCCCTGAAGTTGACACATTTTTCACTTTCAATCCCTGAATTAAAAAAAATCAATTACATCCCTAAATTTGGCTAATGTTTTCAATTAAGGTCCTAGCGCTAACGACGTCCAAAACTTTCCGTTAACTCACCCCACGTAACCAACACGTGAGAGTATAAGCGTCATTTACTCTTTGACAAGGACGAAAACTGCAAAAACATGACAACTTTGGGGACAAAAATTGATATTTTTTCACTTAAGGGATTAAAAGTGAAAAACGTGTCAACTTAAGGGACGAAAAAAGTAATTTCCTCTATATTTAATTATCAACCCAAATATATATATATATATAGGGGCAGGATAAATTGAGTCCAGTTTATTTTGAGTCCAAAAAGGGTCCATATAACTTACACATGTGTAAGTTAACTTACACATGTGTAAGTCTCGTCGGAGATGGTCGCCGTCGCCGGAAAATCATGGTGGTGGTCGGAGATGATGGTGGTGGTGGTAGGAGGTGGTTGGAATTTGAGGACATGAAAGAAAATCAATGGACTCAAAATAAGCTTGAACTCATTTTATCTTGATGATCGCACACATCACCTCCATGATTTTCAATTTTTCTCTTCCCGTATTTTTCTCTAACTAGTGTTTAATCGCTTCAATCTTATAGTGTTTAATTCGCTTCAATCGCATTTACTGGAAATAAGTGAAGACGACGCATCAATTTTTCCTAGATTCATCGCAACCACCACCATAGATCTAGATATATTGGTAGATATTTATTATTGTTTTTTGATATGTATGAATATATAGTTTTGGATGAAGATGTATTTGATGATGCATATGTGAAGGCAAAGCTTTCACACATGGAGATGTATCTGTTGGTGTTGATGATTATATATGTTTATATATATATGAGTAAATTGCAATTTTCATGAAAATTGATGAAGAAGTTGAAGAGCCTTTTTGTTACTTAAGAAATATGAATAAAAAAAGAAGGATTGAATTTGGACAACAGAAATTTTTGGTGGGTATGTAGTAATTTAATTTGAGTGTGTTTTTTATTTTGAAGTTTTAATATTTTTCCCTTTTTTTTTTTATAAATTTGAATAAATTCTTTTTTTTTGAGTAAATTACAATTTTCGTCCCTGAACATATCACGTTTTGCACTTTCAGTCCCTCCAGTGTAAAGGGAAAAGACACTTTTACCCTCACGTGTTTAGCACGTGCATACGTTAACGGCCAAATAACAACGGCGTCTATGGAAAGGACCACGATTGCAAATTTTTGCCAACTTTTAGGTAAAAATTGATATTTTTCACTTAAATGACGAAAAGTAAAAAACGTGCAAACTTTAGAGACGAAAAATATAATTTACTCTAAATACAATATCAGTTGCCATCACCACTTTGGTGGGGTGGTAGACGCTTTGTCCTCTTGGGGAAAAGACCAAAGTTCAAACCTTGGCAATGGTGTTTCTTGGTGTATTTAAATAAGGTAGTAGTAGTTTAAAGTTTGCTGTTCAAAAAAAAATACAATATCAGTTGCAGGGTCCAACACTCGACTAAAACACTAAAAAGTAAAAATAACCAAATAGCAATCTTAATTACTCCGCAAGTCCGTATAATCTAAATATTTTATCTTTGGTCCTTCAACTTATACAAAGATACACATGTATTTCCTGGTTTATCTATTGCTATATACAAAATCATCCTAGTTTGTTGCACGGAGGACGTTGACGTGCGTATCATTAAAAAATAAGTGAAATATCTACACATTTTTGATCACAAATTCACATTTAAATGTGTGACAAATTAATAATTAGTCTGGATAAAAGTGGTGTGACAAATTAAATATGACAGTTCATACCTAAATTGTGGATTTTTAAAACTCCAAACTTTTTAGTGTGCTAAATTTTACACACTTTTAAGTGTGAACTTTTGAAGTTTATAATACATATTCTATACACTTAAAAGTGTAAATTTTTAGTTCAATATAGTATTCCACTCATAATAATGTGACAAACTTTTATGATTTGTTCACACTAACTAAAAGTGTGGAAAATTATAATATTTTTTGTAATGCATTTTTACTTTTAAAACTATCCCACATGTGTATATCAACATCATTCTCCCATTTAAGTTATGGAAAAAGTTAAAGGAGCTAAGACGGGTAATTTAAGAGAAGTGATAATCGTATTATAACTCTTGATTTATTTACCACGAACATGTTTTACTCGGTTATACAGTGTGATCTAAAATTTAAACTATGTGGTAAATTTATCAATATTTAAGATACAATTATCACTTCCTTTAATTCAAATGGATAAAAATGAAAATCGGAGATAATCTAAGGGTCAATGATATGACAACTAAAGGACGCCTAAGAACGTCCATAGCATTGGAGATAATTTAAGGGTCAATGATGATCCTTTTTTTAATTTAACGTGCGTTTAATGGAGTTGTTGAATATATCATATACAACTAGTTTAATTAGCCGCACGTTGCTGCGGGCATTCATAGGGTGTGAAAACATTGTCTCGTTATTTTGCAAATCTGAATCTAGTTTTTTAGTGTCTATATGCTAGTTGTGTGTTGCTGCGGAACTTGAATGGGCTATTCACATCGTAAACTTTTTGCATATTATTTTATACTACAGAAATATTATCTATGAGGGGTTTTTTATACACCTATATTCATTTTATCTTATATATATAATGTAACAGTTATGCTGACACTTAAGGTAATAATTAAATTTTAATTCTTAACATGAGATTGATAATAAATTATGTGTGAATTATGTTACGATAGTCATATGAAAGGTATTTAAAACTTCACTAAATTATTAAAAGTACAATCATACATTGTACTGTTACACAACATAGCTTATTCCCAAGAAATAAAAATTTTATAGAAAGAAAATATATAAAAGCTATCTTAAAATTTAAAAGTTGACAATATTGTTACCTAAAAAAAAAGAAAGTAAGATAATTAAGTTGTTTTGAAAGTGTTGTGTTCCACGTGTGTTGTTACCTCCCTTTGGCTCTTGCATGCATGACACTACTCATCAGTAGTCTTGCAAAACTGATCTCGCTCTCTCGCTCTTTACTTCTAAAGTCTAAACAATAGAAATGTTTACTCTTGCGCTATATACAAAATCATCCTAGTTTGTTGCACGGAGGGCGTTGACGTGCGTATCATTAAAAAATAAGTGAAATATCTACACATTTTTGATCACAAATTCACATTTAAATGTGTGACAAATTAATAATTAGTCTGGATAAAAGTGGTGTGACAAATTAAATATGACAGTTCATACCTAAATTGTGGATTTTTAAAACTCCAAACTTTTTAGTGTGCTAAATTTTACACACTTTTAAGTGTGAACTTTTGAAGTTTATAATACATATTCTATACACTTAAAGGTGTAAATTTTTAGTTCAATATAGTATTCCACTCATAATAATGTGACAAACTTTTATGATTTGTTCACACTATGTTAACTAAGCTAAATCGTGAATAGTGTTTATGTGTGTGTGAGAGAAAGCTAGAGAGAGAAAGGGAGAAAGGAATCTATATTCAAAAGGTTAATTACAAATGAGAGGTGAGGGGGTTTATATAGGCATGACATTTGCATTAAACCCCTTCCCTAATTACAAGATAGTCTTTGGTTAATTACACTAACAACCTTCCATATAAACAAGATTAACCACAAGGACAATTCTATTTACATTGTTACAAACAAGCACTAATCTATAATTTAAAGCTAACAATCTCCCCCTTTAGTGCTGTTTGTGAACGATCACTTTCTGGATCTCTTTCTCTTTCTCTGTCTCCGATTCCTTTTCTTTGTGGATGATTCAGGCTTATTAGGTTGAGTAGATTGAGATTTGAATGCTCGCTTTCTGTACTTGTGATGATTCTCCTTCCAGACCTTTTTAGGAACAAAATGGTACTTTGGATCTTCAGGGCGATTAGGTGGTTCAATGATGTTGTCAGCAAAATCAACAGGAGGCATGTTGTGAGGGCCTTGTTCATTGTTAGGAGAGTATCTGACCCAAGTGCCTTCTGGTACATGAATTACTCATTTTCTTTCTTTTGGAAGTCTCGCCTCAATAATCTGTCTTGTTCTATCTCTGTGGTCCAATCTTGCCTTGATCCTTTTAATCACTTTCAACAACCTCTTCTTTTCCTTAACTGACTCTTCGAACTCAGCAAGACTTTCAAAAACAGTCAAACATTGCATCAGAGTGCCATCAGAGTACTTGGAGAGTTCGTCTAGTCTTATAAAAATCTTATGACCTTGATCGCTTTCAAATACAAACCCTCGAGGATTATCAAATACAGCTCCAGTGTTAAAATTCTCAAGATTTATTCCTTGAATTCTTTGGTTAGGCAAGGTGAGGTTCACTTTCTTTCTTTTCTTTTCCACCGCCAATTGGAAGTCCTTTTGAGTTTGACTCAAAACAAGACTATCCAAATATCTCTTAACGGCATAGTAGGCTTCATGATTTTCTGGATCAGGCTGAATTAGTCTGCTAGCAAAGTGATGGAGGAGGAAGATGAGATCATCAGCAGTCAGCAGATTGAACCTGGCTTCACCAAACAAATACCGACGGTTGTCATCACGTCTTACTATTAACCAGATCAAGCCAGGGGGTCTTGCAAACCCGGGATTACGCCATTCTTTGAAATGAATGCTAACAACTTCAACAATCTTTAATTTGAACTGATTCTTCCACACTTTGTTAACTTTATGGCTTTTGGCATCTACCAGATCCTTTAAATATTTTGCCCTTTGGTGATCAACATCATAAGCTCTCCTAGCCCGTAATTCATCAACATCGATTTTTTTCAACTCTTGTTCCTTTGAGTAAATCTCATAAGCTTTTTCTTCAAGGAATTTGGTGGATTTGAAGAGTCTGGTTGGTATTCCGAGATAGTCAATCTTTCTTTCAACATTTTTTCTGAAACCACCTTCATTTATTCGAACAATAGGAGCTCTGGTGATGTTTTGAAGATGAGGGTTGTTAAGGTGGTGGATAAGGTTACGAAGGTTCATTTGGTTGAGAGCAGGGTTTGGTTGAGGAATGGATTGGTAGGTATCAAAGCCTGGGGGAGCATCATCATCATCAGAGGAATCATTATCATTATCATCTCTTGGATCATTATCTCTAGGATCATACTCAGGGAACTCTGTTTCACCAAAATCTTCGCCAATAATTAAGGGATCCCTAAGTAATCCTTGAAAGTGCGCATCATCACGAAAATCTGAGCCACAAGCAATATCAGTAACGGCACTGGCTCGAATCAAAGATTCATCAATACGAACTAATTCTGTGTTCTCATCATTCCCAACCATGACATTATCAACCATGACATTATCAACCACGTGCTCTACAATGCCAACATCTTGAGGAGGATCTCTTGATTGAGCATCATCCGCAACATTTGTGTCATCTAAAACCTCAGTAGCAGCACTGGCTCTAACATTATCAACATCTTCATCAATATTCTCCCCCTCGTGTTGATCTTGATCATCAGGATCATCACGTCTTTGTATAACAACAGCCTGCCTGCAAGTGGCCTCAAGTTCAACTATTCTCTTCTGAGCCGCTTCAAGTGCTGCATCGGCTAGAAACTTTTCTTGTTCTTTTTGTTGTTTTATGTTATTTACCAAATGATGATGATCAAAGCGGGCTTGGATTGATGCTTGAATCGCTTTGTCAAAAGAATCTGTTTGACCGTTGAGAGAGATAAGTGTGGCAAGTAGTTCATCATAAAGAGAATCAAGACGAGATCGGTTTTCAGTAGACATGGAACCAGGAAGTTCGATAGGATGAGAAGCGGAGGAGGATGAAGAAGATGAATGGGGAGGTGAAGGTGTTTTATGAGGGAGTATTGGTGAAGGTTGGGTTTGTGTTTTTCTGGTGTGGAGAAGTCCTGCAGCGTCAAGAGCCATGATATCTGCACGCTCATTTAGATCATATTGAATGTGCAAGCGTTCAGCGGCTGCAGGTGGACTATCAGAGTTATCACTGTTCGACGGTTCAGGAGCGGCAATGGCTTTGCCTTTATCTTTTTGGAGCACTTCGGTTGGCGGCGGTTCAATTGAAGAAGGAGGAATGACCGACGTAGAAGTCGTTGTCGCACCTGTAGGCTCCAAAAGGTTTACTGTGCGGCCTGAAGGCTGTGAACCAACAGGGCTTCCCAGTGATTTATGTAGCATATGCTCTACATTGGTTGTTGCAGAACGAATTGGCTTTGCGCGAACGCAAAGCACAATGTTCCGGTAGGTGGGACTTCCGGGATCCCCTGGATTGCCCGTTGAACTGGAAGATGGGCTAAGAGGAAGCCAGGCGAGCCTAACCTCCTCAAAGCTTCTCTCCGCAGCTCCTGTATCCAGTGCTTGTTTGATGATGGCACCGACAGGTATTCCATACGGTCCTGGAAAAGGTTCACGAACCAATTCTCTGTATGTTCTGGCATCGTCCAAAGGACGTGCGTGCTCAAGATCCAGTGACCTAATTGGCGATCTAGACTCAATTGTGTGATCAAGAAAAGTCGGGAGAGAGGCAAGAGTCTCCGCAGCTTCAATATCGGTATCCTCCGAATGAGGAATCGATAGTGGACGTGGTTGGTGCCTGTGCAATGATGCATCTGAATCCTGTGGAGAGGATCCAGAGCGGCGAGGAGGTGAAAAATGCGAGGGTGGGGAGTCCTCGTCTTCTATCCTAATGTCGTCATCCCAGCGTATAAGTGGTTCAACGATCGGAGGGCCAACTTTTTCTTTATGCCCTGTATCTAGCCCGGACCGCTCATTCTCTCCGTTTTGTTTTTCAACCACTCCCTCCAATCCACCTTGTCTCTCCGGAGATTCTAATGTAGCCTCTTCCTCAATCGGTGGAAGAATCTTAGAATATTTGAATCTGATTTTGCGAATTTTCTTCGATTTATGCTGAGATGAAGAAGATGAATGTGATTCGGATGAAGATGAAGTGAAAGGAGAAGGAATTTCAAAGGATTGATCATGAGAAGGTGAAGGTTCATCACGAAGAAGTGTTTTTGATTTAGATTTGGATTTGATTTAGATTTGGATTTAGATTTAGATTTGTGAAGGGTTTTTTGTTTCTTTTTTGGTGGAGCGGAAGTTGATGAGGATTGAGCAGATGTGCTTGGTGCCTCTTCTCCGACTAACCCCTCTTTTCTTTTCCTAGACTTATTACCCTCACTAGGCGACCTATGTGGGGGAGCGGTAGGCGGCTCTCGGCGTTGACAGCCATACCCCCTCCTAAAAACACTCTGTAATTCATGAGGTCACTATCCTCATGGGGCACCAAGCGAAGAAGCGAAGCAGGAATAGGCATAAAAGGAATATTTTCAACTCCTGAATTTCCATACACGGTTTGATAGCGAGGAAAGCGAATTCGGTGGGAAGCAGGAAAACGTTGGATGTTGTCATGAGAGCTAAGTGTTCCCTGAAGAATAACTGTCAGGAAACGAATGAAAGGGATATATTTCTTTGTTGCATTGTACTTCCCTTTGACGTTCTGACGAAAATGATCCCAAGCAACTGCAGCAAAGTCGATGTGAATGTCATATGCGATAGCAAACAGATATGTCAATGTTTGGGATGTTATCGCCTCTTGTCCTTTCCTTGAAGGTGATAAGCAGTAATTGATGATCGAGCAAAGCGGATACCACAAACGATGAAGATTTTTCTTCTTGAAAGCACCTATTGAGTTGAGAGGACCATTATATCCCAGTTCTCTGACTCGTTCAAGCATCTCACGGGTTGGGGGTGGATCAACAAATTCTGTGGCTCCCTCGCGAGAGTTTGCTGTGGGAAAGCCAATTGCCCTTCGGAAATCTTCAAGCGTGAATGTGAATGCTTGAGTTGATCCATCAGTTGTTAGGAGCTCGAATTGAAAGTACGGATTGCTCGATCTTCCTCTTGGTGAAATATACTCGATGGTTCGCCACATTTGAAATAGCAGTTCTTCTTCAATACCCGGAGCAGTAACGGTCAATACATGATATAGAGGGTGGTATGTGAGTATTACCGGTATTATCCCATGATGACATGAAAAGGGTATGATTAACTGGTAGTTGTTAGGCATACTTTCTGTAGCACCATCTTTGAGGAAATTCATTCTGCGGTTAAGAAGAAGACGAATGGGAAACATTGTTTCCAAGGTTAATTTACACAAAAAAAAATTTAATCATACACTGTTTTTCACAGAAGATGCGAAGGTAGTACAACAAGGCGTTCGATACCTTGCTTCTTGGGGAAAACCAATGTAGGATTGAAAAGAATTTGAAGAAATTAATAATCCATGAAACATGTTCTATCACTCAGTTGCCAAAGGGACACAAAGTTATAGAACAAATACGCCTTGAAGAAATTAACAAATACGAGCATTCATTCAAGCAATTAAAGTAATTTTAAAGCATGTATGAACATTTAACAAATCCAAGCATATACATCTAAATGAAGTTATATGAAATGACAATATCGAAAAAGAGATTATACCTGCTATAATGAATGACAAGTAATGGAAAAATAAATCAAACACACGAATAAAGCACTCCTGGAAAGATAAGTAGAAAGTATATTGTTATTGGAATGAAAACCGGTTTTAATAAAGAAAATACTAAAAGCCGGTTTTAGACATGAAATATGAAAACCGGAAATAATGAAGAAATAAATGAAAACCGGAAATAGGGAATAAATTACCTGAAATCCGGTAATGAAGAATTGAAGAACAAAATCCGGTATTCAAAATATTGAAGGAAGAAATTATTATGTAAAACCGGTTTTCAATTTTGAGAAAGTGTTGGAAAAATGAAAGCCGGTAGGAAAGCCGGATTTATTTGAGAGAAAACCGGAAATAGAGAAGATTTAAAGTACTTAGAAAAATTTCGAAGGAAGTCAAATGAAGGTCAGAACCGGCTATAAATAGTGGTCAGACCCGGGTATGACTTCCGGTTTTCGGGTCAAACCGGGTCAAACCCGGTTTTTTTTTTTTTTTTTTTTGGAGAATTTAGAAAATTTGAAGGTAACATGGTTTTAAGAACATAAAAGGAATGCAGCAAATGAGGAAAGATATAGACAAAACACCCCTTAGGAACATGCAGACTCAGATAAATTCTACAAATCTCCCCCTAAAATCATGCATTCTCCTCTTGTTCTCCCCCTCAAACATTGCATGTAACAGCACATAAGCAAATAACAATGATTTGACCAGGAAAATAAACACAGAATACATGGCAAGGAAGTAGTTACGTTTGTAGATCAAGCATACCCAACTTGGTTTTCAAGAAATTGAACCTTTGTTCATCCAGAGGTTTTGTGAAGAGGTCTGCAAGTTGGTAGTCAGTTGGGACAAAGTAAAGTTCAATATTACCTTTCTCAACATGATCTTTGATGAAGTGATACCTTACATCAATATGCTTTGTTTTAGAATGCTGAACAGGATTGCAAGAGATTGCGATGGCACTTTTGGTGTCACAATAGATGGGTATTTTGTCATACTTGAACCCATAGTCAGAGAGTTGAGTCTTCATCCACAGAACTTGAGAGCAACAACTAGCAGCAGCTACGTACTCAGCTTCAGCAGTGGATGTGGAAACACAATTTTGTTTCTTTGAAGACCAACCAACCAACTTGTCTCCAAGAAACTGCACACTACCTGAAGTACTTTTGCGATCCAACTTACACCCTGCATGGTCAGCATCTGAGTAGGCGGTTATTTCGAAACCGATATCTTTCGGATACCATAGACCAAGGTTCATAGTACCCTTAAGATACCGAAAGATACGCTTAACCGATTGAGCGTGACTCTCCATAGGGTTTGCCTGAAATCTAGCACACATGTATGTAGCAAACATAATGTCCGGTCTACTTGCAGTTAAGTACATGAGGGATCCTATCATACTGCGATAAAGTTTTTGATTATAAGGTTTTCCATTAAGGTCAGCATTAATTTTAGTTCGAGATTCCATGGGAGTGCCAATTGGTTGACAATTAAACATATCAAACTTTTTCAACATGTCAGAGATGTATTTATTTTGACAGATAAAAATACCATTTGACATTTGTTTGACTTGAAGGCCAAGGAAAAAATTTAACTCTCCCATCATACTCATTTCAAAATGTTTGACCATTAATGCTGAAAAGTTTTTGCAGTACTTAGGATTTGTGGACCCGAAAATTATGTCATCTACATAAATTTGAATTAAAAGAATGTCACTACCTTGACGTTTGATGAACAAAGTAGTGTCGATTGTACCTTTACTGAATCCCGATTGTAGTAGATAGGCAGACAGAGCATCATACCAAGCGCGAGGAGCTTGTTTGAGACCATACAACGCCTTGTCTAATCTATAGACATGATTTGGACGCTTAGGATCCACAAAACCCTCGGGTTGAGCAACATAAACTTCTTCTTTCAGTACTCCATTTAGAAAAGCAGACTTGACATCCATTTGATAAACCGTGAAGTTTTTGAATGCTGCATAAGCCAGGAAGATTCGAATGGCTTCAATGCGGGCAACAGGAGCAAACGTCTCATCATAGTCAACACCATCTTGTTGAGAAAAACCTTTGGCAACCAATCTAGCCTTGTTTCTAACAACAACTCCATTCTCATCTTTCTTGTTTTTGAAAATCCACTTTGTCTTGATTGGTTCTTTATGAGTGAAGGGATTAGGTACAAGTTTCCATACTTCAAGGCGCTCAAATTGAGATAGTTCTTCTTGCATGGCTTTTACCCAATCCGGATCATGAAGAGCCTCATTGACATTACTGGGTTCAACCATGCTCAAGAAGTTGACGAATAAACATTCATTTGCAGAGGCAGCACGTGTGGTTGGGCCAGCGTTTGGATCCCCAATTATCTGAGTGGGAGGATGAGGAAGCATGGAGCGAGACCATTTCCTTGAGTGAGGAAGTGGATCAGCAGGGTCATTATTTTCATCAGGATTGATAAAGCCTGGAGAATGTTGTTCATCGAGTTGCTCAAAGCTTGGTTCATTTGGTAGGACAAATTCTGCTTCATCAGAGTCAGCATCAGTTGATTTATTGGATCCTGGAGAGTATAGCTGAGCAGGCAATACTGTAGAATCCTGTGGTGCAGAAGACAAGTTAGATGAAGAAGTGGCTGATGATGGAGAGGATGATTCAGTAGAAGAGGTGACAGGAGATGAAGTTTGTTGATTAGTAGATGAGTTCTCAGGTTGAGATGGATTGGAAAACGATTGTTCAGGTGTATCCAAGGGTTGGATCAAAGTAGGAGGACGATCATGATAAAATTCTTCAAATAAAATGTCTAACTCCTTAGCGGTTGGTTTGGAGAAAATCTGTTTATCAGAAGTTCTGTTTTGTGTAGCGGAAGCTTGTGGACAATGAAGATCGGGTCTTGAACCGTGTTGTTCAAGAACCATTCCAGAGAGTTCATCAAATTTAACATTCATACTCTCTACAATTTGTTTGGTTTGACGGTTATAGACACGATAGGCAATGGATTCTCTTGAATAACCAACAAAATAACCCTCGTCACCTTTTGGCTCAAATTTTCCAAGATTATCTCTATCATTCAAGACATAACAGACGCACCCAAAGATATGAAAGTAGTTCACATTTGGTCTTCTCTTGTTGATGACTTCATAAGGAGTAATGTCAAACCTCTTGTTGATTATAGATCTGTTCTGAGTAAAGCAGGCAGTTGCAATGGCTTCAGCCCATAGATTTGGTGGTAATCTAGCATGAGCAAGCATAGTTCGAGCAGCTTCAACAAGAGTTCGATTTCTTCTTTCAACTACACCATTTTGTTGAGGTGTTCGTGCAGCTGAAAATTGATGAGTGATGCTGATGGAAGAGAAGTATGATCCAAGAGTAGCGTTCTTGAATTCGGTACCATTATCAGAACGAACAATCCGAACAGAGGTTTGAAGATTTACTTGTGTCCTTTTGATGAAGTCAATGATTACGTGAGGAGCCTCACTCTTTTCACGAAGAAAATAGACCCAAGTATAGCGAGAGTAATCATCAACAATGACAAGAATGTAACGTTTTGCATGAATGCTTTGGACACGCATAGGGCCACACAAATCCATGTGTAGGAGATGAAGAGGAGCATCAGTGCTGAGATGCTTCTTTGGTCTATGTGACGCTCGCTTGAGTTTTCCAATTGAACATGCAGAACAAACATGGTTGGTGTCATACTTGAAATCAGGGAGGCCATCGACGAGTTGTTTATCAACAAGGGTATTAATTGTATGGAAATTAAGATGAGAGAGACGACGATGCCATAGCCAAGATTGCTGAGCGGAAGCTTTAGAAAGAAGACAAATATTGGAAGATGGAGTTGGAATATTGTTGAGATCAATGGTGAACAAGTTGTTATCTCGTGAACCAGTGAGAATATCGACACCATCTTCGGTTTGAACTTTACATTCATATCTTCTAAAGAGAACTTGCAGATCATTGTCACAAAATTGTCCAACACTAAAAAGATTATGGCCCAAGCCTTCAACATATGACACACGTTTGATGGTGATGCCATTTTGAACAATATCTCCATAGCCAAGAATGGGAGCAAGATGATCATTTCCAAATCGCACTGTTCCCATGAAACGTTCAACAAAGTTCGTGAGCAGGGATTTATCACCAGTCATGTGTCTAGAGCATCCGGAGTCGACATACCAGACACAGATGAGAAATTCCTGTAAAATCAGGGAGTAAGGTTTTAGGTACCCACTTAGACTGGGTCCATTTAAGGTTAGGGAGTCATCATGCAATCACATTTATTAAAATAACAAGTAAGAGACAGACGAACGAAGGCATAAGATAAACATCAACATTTAAACATACAACAAAACAAACACATAATCCAACGTGGAATTTTATTGAAAGCAAGTAAACACACAAAATTAGTTCAAAAGTAATGATACGAATTACAGAACAAAAACAAACAGTCATTACAAAGTTTTAGAACAAGAAGGACTAGTCCTAGAAGCATTTGATCTATTTAGAACACTAGGTCTATGAACTATCCACTCTTGTTTTACAGTTGTAGCATTTCCAGCAAGCTTGACTGTAACATCCCAAAACTTAATTGTATATGTTGACTAACGTCGTTAGGTCAAATTCTAAGTTCGTGATATGTTATGTGGTAAAATGTGTGTTTATATGTTTATGTGCCCTATATGTGAGATTTAATTATCTTTAATGAGTGACAATAAAGTAGACTTAATGATGTGTAAAAGGCTTATGTAGTGTGCGAAAGTGCTTTAGTGTGTTATATGTATCCCCAATAGGTGTTTTTAAGCGAAATAAAGTCAATATGAAGTCCAGGGACCAATTTTGCCAAAGTTGAAAAGTTAAAAATGGGTTTGGCTTGGGATTAGCCTAATCTAGGTTAATTTTGCAGCCATTAATCATAATTAAAACAAATACAAAAGTTCCTTCAATTCTCTCTTGAATTCTTAAGCATAATCTTCAAGTTTTGGTCAATCAAATCGTGTGTTTTGCATTGAATCGGATTGGCTGTCATTCGTACAGGTGATCAATGATTTGTTGTCGATATTTTCAGATCTAATGATGTTTTATAAAGGATTAAATCTGATTTTATAAAGGAGTTTTAATAAATTAGGGTTCATAATATGTTTAAGCGTTAAAGGATGACAATGTGGAAGCGGAGTCTATTGGGAAAAAGAAGAAGAATAGACTTCAAATGGAAGAAAATAGTCGTGGTCTTCGAACCTATAAAGGTAGAATATGGGTTCCTCTATATGGAGGCAACCGTGAGTTAGAGATGGATGAAGCTCACAAATCTAGGTATTCTGTACACCCTGGTGCCACAAAGATGCATGCAGATTTGAAGCCTATTTATTGGTGGCCCAGTATTAAGAACGATGTAATGATGTACGTACAGAAATGTTTGACGTGTGCGAAGGTGAAAGCTGAACATCAAAAGCCTTACGGGAAGTTTCAGCAACTCGAGATCCCTGAGTGGAAATGGGAACGTATTACGATGGATTTTATAACCAAGCTTCCAAGAACGCCTCGTGGTCATGATATGATATGGGTTATTGTCGATCAATTAACGAAGAGTGCTCACTTTCTCCCAGTTCGTGAGACTGCTCCTATGGAGAACTTCGCTATGTTGTATATTGATGAAGTGGTTTCTAAACATGGTGTTCCGATATCGATTGTGTCTGATCGCGATGCTCACTTTGTATCCAAGTTTTGGAAGAGTTTTCAACGGGAATTTGGTACTCAAGTTCGTCTGAGCACAGCCTATCACCCGCAGACTGATGGGCAAAATGAAAGGACTATTCAAACGCTTGAAGATATGCTCAGAGCATGTGTAATGGATTATGGTGGTTCATGGGATAAACACCTACCTCTTGTTGAGTTTGCGTATAACAATAGTTATCACGCGAGCATTGGAATGCCACCTTTTGAGATGTTATATGGTATCCCCAATAGGTGTTTTAAGCGAAATAAAGTCAATATGAAGTCCAGGGACCAATTTTGCCAAAGTTGAAAAGTTAAAAATGGGTTTGGCTTGGGATTAGCCTAATCTAGGTTAATTTTGCAGCCATTAATCATAATTAAAACAAATACAAAAGTTCCTTCAATTCTCTCTTGAATTCTTAAGCATAATCTTCAAGTTTTGGTCAATCAAATCGTGTGTTTTGCATTGAATCGGATTGGCTGTCATTCGTACAGGTGATCAATGATTTGTTGTCGATATTTTCAGATCTAATGATGTTTTATAAAGGATTAAATCTGATTTTATAAAGGAGTTTTAATAAATTAGGGTTCATAATATGTTTAAGCGTTAAAGGATGACAATGTGGAAGCGGAGTCTATTGGGAAAAAGAAGAAGAATAGACTTCAAATGGAAGAAAATAGTCGTGGTCTTCGAACCTATAAAGGTAGAATATGGGTTCCTCTATATGGAGGCAACCGTGAGTTAGAGATGGATGAAGCTCACAAATCTAGGTATTCTGTACACCCTGGTGCCACAAAGATGCATGCAGATTTGAAGCCTATTTATTGGTGGCCCAGTATTAAGAACGATGTAATGATGTACGTACAGAAATGTTTGACGTGTGCGAAGGTGAAAGCTGAACATCAAAAGCCTTACGGGAAGTTTCAGCAACTCGAGATCCCTGAGTGGAAATGGGAACGTATTACGATGGATTTTATAACCAAGCTTCCAAGAACGCCTCGTGGTCATGATATGATATGGGTTATTGTCGATCAATTAACGAAGAGTGCTCACTTTCTCCCAGTTCGTGAGACTGCTCCTATGGAGAACTTCGCTATGTTGTATATTGATGAAGTGGTTTCTAAACATGGTGTTCCGATATCGATTGTGTCTGATCGCGATGCTCACTTTGTATCCAAGTTTTGGAAGAGTTTTCAACGGGAATTTGGTACTCAAGTTCGTCTGAGCACAGCCTATCACCCGCAGACTGATGGGCAAAAGTGAAAGGACTATTCAAACGCTTGAAGATATGCTCAGAGCATGTGTAATGGATTATGGTGGTTCATGGGATAAACACCTACCTCTTGTTGAGTTTGCGTATAACAATAGTTATCACGCTAGCATTGGAATGCCACCTTTTGAGATGTTATATGGTAGAAAGTGTCGGACTCCTAGTTGTTGGTTGGAGCCCGGGGAAAAGCAATTTGCTGGACCTGAAGTAGTACAAATTACGGCCGATAAAGTTAATGTTGCAAAGAAAGCCTTGCGTATTGCTCGCGAAAGGCAAAAGTCATATGCCGATAAGAAAAGGAGGCCGTTTGATTTTAAAGAAGGTGAAATGGTTTTACTCAAGGTGTCGCCTTGGAAAGGTGTATTACGATTTGGCAAACGAGGAAAGCTAAGCCCTAGATTCATTGGACCTTTTAAGATCATTAAGAAGGTTAATGAACAGGCATTTCAACTGGAATTACCTCCAGAACTTCATGGAATTCACAACACATTTCATGTGTGTTATATGTTTATGTGCCCTATATGTGAGATTTAATTATCTTTAATGAGTGACAATAAAGTAGACTTAATGATGTGTAAAAGGCTTATGTAGTGTGCGAAAGTGCTTTAGTGTGTTATATGTTTATGTGCCCTATATGTGAGATTTAATTATCTTTAATGAGTGACAATAAAGTAGACTTAATGATGTGTAAAAGGCTTATGTAGTGTGCGAAAGTGCTTTAGTGTGTTATATGTATCCCCAATAGGTGTTTTTAAGCGAAATAAAGTCAATATGAAGTCCAGGGACCAATTTTGCCAAAGTTGAAAAGTTAAAAATGGGTTTGGCTTGGGATTAGCCTAATCTAGGTTAATTTTGCAGCCATTAATCATAATTAAAACAAATACAAAAGTTCCTTCAATTCTCTCTTGAATTCTTAAGCATAATCTTCAAGTTTTGGTCAATCAAATCGTGTGTTTTGCATTGAATCGGATTGGCTGTCATTCGTACAGGTGATCAATGATTTGTTGTCGATATTTTCAGATCTAATGATGTTTTATAAAGGATTAAATCTGATTTTATAAAGGAGTTTTAA
>CM067175.1:66229487-66252950 GCA_034093135.1 Erigeron breviscapus
TAGCCTCAAGAACCAAATTGATCTCTTACAAGCCCTCAAAAGCGCCGGTATATATATCATATTCATATATGATAGTAAAATAACATTTCGTTCCTTTTTCCTTCAACGTTGTAATCTTACTTACGATTCCAATATGATTCAGGAATACAACCAAACGGGCAAAAGTATACTCTTAGTAGCATAAAGAGCGCGATTCAAGGAGCGAGCGGTTACACTCCTTGGATCGAGTGCAACAATGACACGTCCGGTAATAGTCAATTGTATCAAGTCTACTTGTGTGTCGACTCATCAGCTTCCAGATTTATACAATGTCCGGTGTTCCCAAAAGGAAGTTGTGGTTCCTCCATCGAATTTCCTAAGTTCTAATTTAACTTTACAAAATTACATATATATATCGTTCTCAAGGAAGGAAGTTGTGTGTTTTAATTGTTCAATGAACAAGTCTTTTTTTTATATAAACTTTCTTTAGTTGCATTTGTATGTGATTTTTTTTATAGCTTTCTGTTAGACGTTTTTGTACTTTGTATCATTGAAACAACAACATTTGCAACTAGTTGTTTTCATTCCGTATCAAATATTCTCTGTTGTCAAGCTTTTCAACCGGTATTTTCTTCAATTTTAACCACCTATGATAATTACTATAAAAAAATGTCTAATACAACTAATGAATAATTTATACTCCCACTAGATAATGCCCGCGGATTAGGCTAGTAAAATCTGTAATAATATTGATAACCTTACAGTATTGTCACGTCAATTAGTTGGATTAGGCTTCTTATGGGCTTGCCTTGTATGAGTAAACTGTCGCGCTATGGGCCGTCCACCTCAATCTGATAAGGCTGTAAATATTTACTACTTTCTCCATTTTTTTAGCACAAAGTTACAATTTAAAATATAACAATTAATAAAGTTTTTTAATCAATATGTTCTTATTTTTATCCTTTAGTATAGAAAACTTTGAATTGAAAAATAATGTTCCCTTCGTCCCACTAGAAGTGACTTAATTTGAATTTTCAAAGTCATTGTATTTTAACTTTGTCTTTAGTTATATAATCTTTGTGTTATATAACACTTGATAAAAGTTATTATTACCAATGAAAACACATTTAAAACTTAATCAATTCATATAACTTTCTTGAAGGATTATTATACTATGCATATAAAAATATTTAAAGTCAAAGTTATAAAATAAAAAACTTTGAAAATTTAAAGTAAAACACATTTAAGGGAATGAAGGGAGTGACAATATTAATTAGTTAAAGTTATAATTCTTAAACAGATAATTATATAATTTGTTTTAACCAAAGTAAATAATAATTTTAAACAAATGAATATGTTTCCAATCAAAATATAATAACAGGATCATCGAGTCTCAAAGATATTTGGGATACTTAGAAACTTTGAGCTCTTGAATTCAAATTCTGATGTGAACAGAAATACTCTTGAGACTGAAGACAGAGATTATCCTAAAATAAATTTCCTTTTAATTGAAATTAAATACTCCTCCGTCCCATTAAAAGTGTCCACTTTTATTTTGTCAAAGTCTTTCTTTTATATTTTTGACCATAAATATTTTTTATTGCATTATATAATATTTTATAAAAGTTATACTCAATGAAAACATATCTAAACCTCTATCAACTCATATAATTTTCATCAAGTATTATACATTATAAATAAAAATATATAAGGTCAAAGTTGCAATAAAAAAGACTTTGATAATTCAAAAGTGGACACTTTTGATGGGACGGAGGGAGTATATAAAAAGACAATGTCATTTGTGAATATCAAAACGATCAATATGACAACAGGGAGGAAAATTACGTCCCAGTTATGAACTCTACTAGGTATTAGACCCGTGTCAAATACACGGGTTTTACAACATTATCAATATAAAAATTAGTATATGGAACAAAAAAAATACTTATACGTTAAAATGTAAAAATATATTTAAAAAAGAATTGAGATATTCAAATGTAAATACTGAATGATAAATCATATCAAGGCTGGATGGTAGCAAAGTTTCTTTTATATAAACTCTTTAGAGAAGCAATATCTTAACCTTGATTACACAATTGACCGAGTTCTCATTAATGTCTTGCAAAAAAGTAATTTTATTTTCTTTAGCTATGGTTGTTAAGAAAAATAAAAGTAGCAACTGGTTCGTGGGGTCTTCATTGATTTCATGTGTTGTGATTTTATTTGTAGGGTTCGTTTTATATAAGAAGAATCTGTATCCTAAATCTTACAATTAGTTTGAATACAATTAGATATATTGAGAAGTTTGTACCTTCATGTGTTTCTGTAGACAATCCTTACTGCATTTACAAAAGAAGATTGGTTTTAATGATTATTTGGTTGGAGTGTTTGTGTAGGATTTGATTAGAGTGTTTGTGTATTTCTACATATATCCTAGTCGACTATTTTGTTTTATTCCTATATTACCAATATTCAATATATTATATTACTATTCTATAGCAAATTAATACAGTTCAAGAAAAATATAGCAAATTAATATATATGGTGAAGTTAAATTTGTTTGCTTTCTTTTTATATACCAATGTCAATATTGAGTATATATTTTATTATTTAAGCAGAAATACAACAATTAGTGTAACACCCCGAGCTAGGCTCGAAATACTACCGAAAAGATATAGCGTATGCATGGGATTATCGTAGAACATGATCTATATGAAACAAAGGGGATTCGGTGAATCCAACATCTACAAACAAGTACATAATGCAAAATGAAAAAAATAAGGGCAAATGAATCCTGGATCCACGTAAGTCCAAACCCAAGCTCTAGCACAAGCATCAATCAACCGACACATCTTGGATTCTTTGAATACCTGAAAAGTGTACTAAACAAGGTCAACACTAGGTTGGTGAGTTCGTAGGAGCGAATGACAAGGATCTAATGTCAAGGCCATTCACAATATGAACAAGTATAATGAACAAGGAACACACTTACAGTAAGTCCTCGAAAGGCACAAGTACTCAAGTTAGGTTGGTTCATGGCACAACCCAATCACACATGTATCCCTTAACGAACTATACAATAGCTAGAAATACGTATAAGGAGTAAGGACAAATAATGTCGATAACAATAAGTGTCAAACAAGTAATAATGTATAGTCATCATGCACCTCATTGATCTCAAATGCATGTCATGTACTTCATTGTACTCAATTGCACGTTATGTACTTCATTGTACTCAATTGCACGTTATGTACTTCATTGTACTCAATTGCACGTTATGTACTTCATTGT
This sequence comes from Erigeron breviscapus, assembly GCA_034093135.1. Classification (NCBI taxonomy): domain Eukaryota; kingdom Viridiplantae; phylum Streptophyta; class Magnoliopsida; order Asterales; family Asteraceae; genus Erigeron; species Erigeron breviscapus. The sequence continues at coordinate 66,232,758 of CM067175.1, forward strand.
ACTCAATTGCACGTTATGTACTTCATTGTACTCAATTGCACGTTATGTACTTCATTGTACTCAATTGCACGTTATGTACTTCATTGTACTCAATTGCACGTTATGTACTTCATTGTACTCAATTGCACGTTATGTACTTCATTGTACTCAATTGCACGTTATGTACTTCATTGTACTCAATTGCACGTTATGTACTTCATTGTACTCAATTGCACGTTATGTACTTCATTGTACTCAATTGCACGTTATGTACTTCATTGTACTCAATAAACGACAACACCATGTGTATATACTTCGTACGATACTACTTTTGAAAGGCCTTTGATGCTTATATATAGGGTCATCCGCAGCCTTCCCACCACATCTCCAACCTTTCAAAGGCATTACCGTCCTCCATATATACACAACTAACCTATAACTACCCAACATACATATAAAATAACCATACAACAATCACATCAAATACATATCTACAAACCGACACACAACATGTAATTCCATACATCAATCAATGCCCGTCAATGACCCTCACACATGTACTCACATAATGAACTACTCAAGGTAGTTAGAATGCTCATAGTAAGCAAGAACAAGAAATAATAATATCAACCAAGAAAGTCGAACATATGCACTAATAAACCATGTCCTAATCAGAGCAAACATGTAAATGCACACGCAAGCAAGTAAGCACACAAGTTGTACACTTTTCAGCCCGAATCTCAATTGAGTAGGGAGCTACGAAACTCACCTTGATCTCCAAGCACATGAACAAGTTGATATCGAGCTATAAATGTCCAACAATCGTCACGTGTCCACATCCTATCAACATATACGTGTACGCATCAATAATTATACAATTATGTCCTCATTTGACTTCTATGAATCTTTGGAATTGAATCCGGGACTTGAACACGCGTTATGACTCGAGTATGATACCTTAGAGAACAAGATAAGACCCATTTGAATGTTCGACTTGACCCAAGGAAAGTGAAACGCAAGCTAGAATCAAAACAGAAAAATGAACTTTAGAAAGGGCGTAAGGTACGGCTGGAACCACCGTAGGTTACGCTAGGTGCTTTCTGAATGGGCGTAAGGTACGGCTAGGTATGGGCGTAAGCTACGCTGGGAAGTTTTCATGGGCGTAAGCTACGCTGGGATATGGGCGTAAGCTACGCTGGGAAGTTTTCATGGGCGTAAGCTACGCTGGGAAGTTTTCATGGGCGTAAGCTACGCTGGGAAGGAGCCGTAAGTTACGCCGGCCCCCAAAAGTGCTTTTTGGCGTCTGGTTCCAATTTTTGAGCGTAAACAGAAGCATTTCTAAAAATCGAAGTTAGAAGGCAGCGTAAGGTACGCCTGGTGGGGGCGTAGCTTACGCCGGGGTCTGAACAAGCACACCAGCAGCAGATTTTGACACCAAACACGACCTCAAACCCTAATTTCTTAACATTTGAACCATGAAATCGATTTGCATAGCTCCAAGACCCATTTTCAATCATAGATAAACATAATTAGGCATAATTAAACATGTTTCATCATTCGAATCCAACCCTTTAACCCATTTACAAGTTTCAACCGATTTTTGACCCATTTGAACCCTAAATCGACCCAAGACCAAATTTGTGCTTAAAACTCGGTTTGAAAGAGTTTCTTGACTCGTTTTTAGTTTAAGTTAACATGTTTGAGCATAACCCACTTGACAATTTCACCTCATAACATAACCTTTGACTCCAAATCAATTTTGACCTAGTTGAAGAACTTGAAACCCTAAATTTCGGATTTTGAAACTAGAATGACCAAGAGTGTTTAAATTTAGTTGCTATACATATTTAACAACTTGAAAAGATGGATTTGAGCTAGAAAACACTTACCAAAATCTCCACAAGCAATCAAACCCGAATTTGACCTAATTGAGGACTTTTCTTGCACTTTGAAAACTTGGATTTTGATATGTTCTACATATGATGATGAAGGTGATGAATTTAACTCAAATCTAACTTGGAACAACCCCTTTGATGCATTACATTTAGAGATGGAGAGAAAGAGAGTGTGTGCATCAACTAGAGAAAGGGAAGGGAGAAAATGAATGGATGGAGAAAAAGATAAGGTGGGGAGGGTTGGGTTGTCTTGGATGGGTATAACCCATGGATAGGATCCACATTCGTTTTACTAGTTAACTTAATTGTCATCCAAAAGTAAAGAATCGACTAGCACTAACCAATGATCTCGACTTGCCCATAAGTCCCAAATTGCACGACAATTGATCTATATGTATACATTGCACCTAATGAACCCCAATTTGCACTTGAACTATTTTGGTCAACTCGATAACTAGTTAAATTGTACATATGGTCAGGGTCAAGAATCACAGTTGTTACATCATTCCCCCGTTAAGGGAATTTCGTCCCGAAATTCGATAGAACCCTAATCACAAAAAAAAAATGCGGTTATTTAGACCCCATTTGGTCTTCCCGCTCCCAAGTGACTTCGGCTCCATGTTTAGCTTGCCCTCGGACCATTATCTATCGTATAATGTTTGTCCTTCCGTTTCTTACCCTCACGCTCTAATATCTCTACCGGCTTTGCAACAAAATTTGAGCTTCTTGTCCACTTGAATCTCGTTCATAGGCACATGTAATGTAGGGTCCGCCAAGCACTTCCCTAGGTTACAAATATGGAACACGTCATGCACACCGTTGTGTTCTTGAGGTAGCTTCATTTGGTAAGCCACTTTGCCCACTCGTTCAATGATTTCAGAAGGTCCATTGCATCTTGGTCCAAGCTTGCCTCTCTTTACAAAACAAACGACACTTTCCTACGGGGAGACTTTCACAAGCACACAACCACCCTCATTGAACTCCAATGGTCTACGTCTCACATCGGCGTATTTACTTTGTCTCTCACGGCCAATCGTAATCTCTCCTTGGTTTGCGAAATCACTTTTGTTGTCCTGACCGCTATTTTTGGCACGATAAGTTGGCTTCCGCCAAATCTCCGCTCAAACAAGTGGAGAGCGACACTTTCTACCATAAAGTGCCCTAGACAGAGTCATTTGAACATTCGCATGGTAACTATCATTTCACGAGAACCCAATTAGAGGTAAATGATCTTCCCAAGTTCCACCAATGTCAATAGCACAAGTCCTCAACATGTCTTCAAGCGTTTGGATGGTTCTCTCAGTTTGTCCATCCGTTGAGGATGAAACGCCGTACTCATGTCAAGTTGAGTACTCATTGCTCGTTGAAAGCCCTTCCAAAAATTGAGTCATACCGGATATCTCTATCGGAGATGATAGAAACCGGAAATTCATGCTTAGACACCACTCCTTTAATGTACAAACGCGCTATGGTGTCAAACTTGTCGGTCCCACCAATGGCTCAGAAGGGAGCCGACCTTGCCAACCGATCCACGATCACCCATATAGTATCACGATCACTTCTTGTCTTCGGTAACTTCGTGTTGAAGTTCATTGCAATCCGTTCCCATTTCCATTCCGGTGTCACCGGTTGCACCAACAAACCGGGTGGCTTCTTATGATCGATTTCCCATTTGTAAGTAAGTAAGGCATTCACTCGCATATTTAGCCACGTCATGTCTCACGCCCGGCCACCCCCAGAAATCTCCCAAATCAAAGTATATCTCATCCGATCCCGGATGGACCGAATAAGCCGATTTATGGCTTCATTCATGAGAGATGTCCTCAAATGTCGAAAATGGGAACCCAAGCCTTCCAACTAAGTAGCCCATTGTCTTCTTTCCTATCGAATTGTTGCTTTATGCCATCTAACCTTTCATTACCACAATTCTCCGGTAAGGTAGCTTGTACGCGCGCTCCTATGATCCGATCACGAATACCTTGCTCCACCGTGAGACCCATGGCTCTTGTTCTTCTCGGCTTGACCCTTTCCTTTCTACTCGATGCATCGGCTACGACCTTTAGCTTTGCCCGGATAGTAGCGAATATCGCAATCATAATCGCTGAAAGTTAAAGCCATCCTCTTTGTCTCATATTCAACTCACTTGATCAAAAATATGTTAAAGTCTTCTATGATCGGTGTGAATTTCACATTTGGTGTCTTAAAGATCATGTCTCCAACACCTTCAATTCTTGACCGCTTCAATCTTGCTAGGATCTACATGAATTCCATCTTCGCTCACCACATGACCGAGGAAATGAACTTCCTCTAACCAACTCGCATTTAGAGGGGTCCACATACAACCTCTCTTTTCTACACAATTCTAGCACTTCGCGTAAATATTTGGCAAGATCTTCCATCATCCTCGAGTAAACAAGTATATCATTACTAAGGGTAATGACAAACTTGTCTAAGTTGGGCCGTCACACCCGCTTCACTAAGCCCATGAACACCGTCGGTGCATTAGTCAACCCAAACGACACAACGGTGTATCCTAAATGTACATACCTTGTAGGAAACGTCGTCTTTGAGATGTCATCTTTATGGACGCGTAGTTGACTCTAACCCGAACGATGGTAAATCTTGGAGGAGGGATTAACACCTTCTAGTTGATCAAATGAGTTTCTTATTTATCGAAGATGGATACTGGTTCTTCATCGTGAGCTGGCCCAATACTCGGTAATCAATACACATCGTTCCCCTGTTAAGGGGAGTCTATAAGGAGCTTTGGCTATGGATGCGACGTTAGAAGTTAGTTCGATACAAAAATCAAGTTGTCGAGACGGGGTAACCAGGTAATTAGTCCAGAAGCACATAGGGAAGGTCATGAACAATATGAATGGTTTTCGACTCAACTATCGTGGCGGTAGCACTAAATACTTTTGAACTAAGAGGATCTGATGTTTCACCTTGAACTCTTAAGACCTTACTGTTAGACAATCGTATCTTGACCACTCTTCTACCACAATCAATAACCGCATTAATCGTCAACCTCCAATCTAAACCCGTAATGACGCCAAAACTTCCCATGTCGAGTGGTGTAGAATCGATGAATAAATTTGAAGTCGTTTAAAGTCAAGATACAATCACGAAGTACTTGACTAAGTCCAATTAGAGAACCATTGACCGTTTCAATATCAAGCACGTAGTTTAAGGCACGAGGATGAATATCTATCGAAGGAACGAGGCTATACTCGGCTCTGGAATCAAATAACACCATGGCGTAAATATCGTTGAGAATAAATGTACCCGTCTCCACATTAGGATCGTTGCAAACTTCAGTAGTACCCGCCGCCAAAATTCACCTAACCCCCTTTTCTCTGGTTTGTCATTTTGTACAACACCCCGCTTCTCACCATAAATGCTTGGCGACACCTACCGGTACGGTTAATTGTATCCACCATAGTAATGAATCTTAAAGTTTATGACCCGAAGGTTAGTCTCAAAGTTCTTACATGTTAGTCACACAAGTAGTCAATGCTCTCATACCGACATGTCACACATAAATGATATCTTTACACTAAGGCAAAAGTACTAATGTTCTAGGGGAATCGTTATGTATCATGCCATCATATCAAGTTCACACTAATTGTTCATCATCAAACCACAATAGTAGTTAGTGCATTCATGCCAACACATAAAAAAAAATAAAATAAAATAAAAAAAATAAAAAAAAATAAAAAAAAAAGTGCATTCATGCCAACACACTACACATTTTTAATGTCTTTACGCTAAGGCCAATATATAAATGCTCTCAAGTAACTGTCATATATCATGCTATCGTACCAACATATCATACTTGTCTCATATCACTACACTAAGGACAATATGTCAAAGTTCTTAAGTAATCATTATCTATCATGTTCTCATGTCTAGTTCACAACATTTGTCTACCAACATAGTCAAGTACTCATATTCGACACATCACATCATAAGCATCTAAAACAAGTGGTCCAAAGTATAATCCGAATCCGATATGCTCCCTAGTTATTGATCGGGTATGTATACAGGGTGTACCAGCGGCTAACCCTCCACCCAATCAACTCCCATTAAACATATCGGTTCCTTATTATACTCCAAGCCAAGCGCGTGCAATCCGTGATGTCATTAACTTGTTATAATACCGGGTAACCATAAAATAGTTGATCAAGCTCTTTTAGGGTTGCCACAATATTATATCATGTTAATGCCATAACTTCATCTTGCCCTAAATCATCAAACAACATCAATTCAAATCATCTCAATCCAACAATATGCACATGACCTCATTGACTTCAAATAACCACATTGACCTCATGCACTTGACCATCACACAACAACACATTGTCCGCATCAACCCAGTTGTACTCACGTTATCACATTCATCACATTGTACTTGTCCCACATAACACATTGTTCACATTGTACTCGTCACAAAACAACACATTGATCACATAGCACTATCTCAAACCAACACATTGTCCAATTGTATTCATATCATTATGTATAACGATCCTGCCTACGAACTCTTAGTGTACACTTACAAGGTTCATACAATTCACATTGCATTCAAAATTCCTAACCATGCATGCTATATGAAGAGTTTTTACTTAAGCCGTAGTCTAGGTCAAACCGCCTAATTCTCTACGACCACGCATGGGCCACCATTCTGTAACACCCCGAGCTAGGCTCGAAATACTACCGAAAAGATATAGCGTATGCATGGGATTATCGTAGAACATGATCTATATGAAACAAAGGGGATTCGGTGAATCCAACATCTACAAACAAGTACATAATGCAAAATGAAAAAAATAAGGGCAAATGAATCCTGGATCCACGTAAGTCCAAACCCAAGCTCTAGCACAAGCATCAATCAACCGACACATCTTGGATTCTTTGAATACCTGAAAAGTGTACTAAACAAGGTCAACACTAGGTTGGTGAGTTCGTAGGAGCGAATGACAAGGATCTAATGTCAAGGCCATTCACAATATGAACAAGTATAATGAACAAGGAACACACTTACAGTAAGTCCTCGAAAGGCACAAGTACTCAAGTTAGGTTGGTTCATGGCACAACCCAATCACACATGTATCCCTTAACGAACTATACAATAGCTAGAAATACGTATAAGGAGTAAGGACAAATAATGTCGATAACAATAAGTGTCAAACAAGTAATAATGTATAGTCATCATGCACCTCATTGATCTCAAATGCATGTCATGTACTTCATTGTACTCAATTGCACGTTATGTACCTCATTGTACTCAATTGCACGTTATGTACTTCATTGTACTCAATTGCACGTTATGTACTTCATTGTACTCAATTGCACGTTATGTACTTCATTGTACTCAATTGCACGTTATGTACTTCATTGTACACAATTGCACGTTATTGCACTACTTTGTACTCAATTGCACTTGCACCACATTGTACTCAATAAACGACAACACCATGTGTATATACTTCGTACGATACTACTTTTGAAAGGCCTTTGATGCTTATATATAGGGTCATCCGCAGCCTTCCCACCACATCTCCAACCTTTCAAAGGCATTACCGTCCTCCATATATACACAACTAACCTATAACTACCCAACATACATATAAAATAACCATACAACAATCACATCAAATACATATCTACAAACCGACACACAACATGTAATTCCATACATCAATCAATGCCCGTCAATGACCCTCACACATGTACTCACATAATGAACTACTCAAGGTAGTTAGAATGCTCATAGTAAGCAAGAACAAGAAATAATAATATCAACCAAGAAAGTCGAACATATGCACTAATAAACCATGTCCTAATCAGAGCAAACATGTAAATGCACACGCAAGCAAGTAAGCACACAAGTTGTACACTTTTCAGCCCGAATCTCAATTGAGTAGGGAGCTACGAAACTCACCTTGATCTCCAAGCACAGCAACAAGTTGATATCGAGCTATAAATGTCCAACAATCGTCACGTGTCCACATCCTATCAACATATACGTGTACGCATCAATAATTATACAATTATGTCCTCATTTGACTTCTATGAATCTTTGGAATTGAATCCGGGACTTGAACACGCGTTATGACTCGAGTATGATACCTTAGAGAACAAGATAAGACCCATTTGAATGTTCGACTTGACCCAAGGAAAGTGAAACGCAAGCTAGAATCAAAACAGAAAAATGAACTTTAGAAAGGGCGTAAGGTACGGCTGGAACCACCGTAGGTTACGCTAGGTGCTTTCTGAATGGGCGTAAGGTACGGCTAGGTATGGGCGTAAGCTACGCTGGGAAGTTTTCATGGGCGTAAGCTACGCTGGGAAGGAGCCGTAAGTTACGCCGGCCCCCAAAAGTGCTTTTTGGCGTCTGGTTCCAATTTTTGAGCGTAAACAGAAGCATTTCTAAAAATCGAAGTTAGAAGGCAGCGTAAGGTACGCCTGGTGGGGGCGTAGCTTACGCCGGGGTCTGAACAAGCACACCAGCAGCAGATTTTGACACCAAACACGACCTCAAACCCTAATTTCTTAACATTTGAACCATGAAATCGATTTGCATAGCTCCAAGACCCATTTTCAATCATAGATAAACATAATTAGGCATAATTAAACATGTTTCATCATTCGAATCCAACCCTTTAACCCATTTACAAGTTTCAACCGATTTTTGACCCATTTGAACCCTAAATCGACCCAAGACCAAATTTGTGCTTAAAACTCGGTTTGAAAGAGTTTCTTGACTCGTTTTTAGTTTAAGTTAACATGTTTGAGCATAACCCACTTGACAATTTCACCTCATAACATAACCTTTGACTCCAAATCAATTTTGACCTAGTTGAAGAACTTGAAACCCTAAATTTCGGATTTTGAAACTAGAATGACCAAGAGTGTTTAAATTTAGTTGATATACATGTTTAACAACTTGAAAAGATGGATTTGAGCTAGAAAACACTTACCAAAACCTCCACAAGCAATCAAACCCGAATTTGACCTAATTGAGGACTTTTCTTGCACTTTGAAAACTTGGATTTTGATATGTTCTACATATGATGATGAAGGTGATGAATTTAACTCAAATCTAACTTGGAACAACCCCTTTGATGCATTACATTTAGAGATGGAGAGAAAGAGAGTGTGTGCATCAACTAGAGAAAGGGAAGGGAGAAAATGAATGGATGGAGAAAAAGATAAGGTGGGGAGGGTTGGGTTGTCTTGGATGGGTATAACCCATGGATAGGATCCACATTCGTTTTACTAGTTAACTTAATTGTCATCCAAAAGTAAAGAATCGACTAGCACTAACCAATGATCTCGACTTGCCCATAAGTCCCAAATTGCACGACAATTGATCTATATGTATACATTGCACCTAATGAACCCCAATTTGCACTTGAACTATTTTGGTCAACTCGATAACTAGTTAAATTGTACATATGGTCAGGGTCAAGAATCACAGTTGTTACATATAGTTTATCCAAATTGGTCGATTTATATAGAATAATAGACAATCCAAATTTGTAAATACAACCTTAATTTAATCCCATGTTGAAAATTATAATTTAGAGAAATACATGAATATATATTACTGTATGAAATAGTATATATGAGATATATGTAGATCATAATAATAATACATCATACATTAAATATATTCAATTGATAATGCCGTTAGGTTTGTTATATATTTTATTTATATTATTTATATTTTTAATAAGCTATTGTCGATAAGTCTTGCAATAAATATAATATAAGATAAAATATTGATATAAATATCAATTCGTATTAATTCAAAATGTTGTAACCTCTCTTACTTTTAGCTATATTTTGTAATAGATAGACATTATGCAATAAAGTATTAATTATTTTTAAATTGGTTAAAGTGTAAATTGGTGATGGAAAACCAAAAAGTGTAAATTAATTTAGACATGTGTTAATTTAATTAAATTATAAATTGAAGGTTGTGATTGGTCAATTAAGGTTAGGTCAGTTGTCTTTTAGTATTTATTAAGATTAAGATAAGATTAAGATAAGATAAAGATTAAGATTAGGAAGTTAGCAATGATTAAACATTATAGGCTTATAGCTTTCAATCACGCATGTCCCTATCCTTAAACCAAAATTAAGAGTCAACGAATCCGATAATACATGCATGATTATGATAAACGAGTTGATTGTTAAATCTTTGACGATAATCACATTTCACGTATGCAGGTTTTTAATAACAAAAGAAAACAAATACGATATATTTTTATTGATGTAAATGGTCAGAAACACGTATGATCACTTGACAATTATCAGTAGATATGCAATATGTATTTTTCGCATCATTTTTAAGACATTATTTTGAATACACTTTAAATGCATGTTATTTGCGTTCCATCATATATATTGGCATTATCACATCTATTATCTTAATTAGAACTTACTCATTTTACACATTAATCGAATCGGATATTTAGTTAATTATTATCTATCTATCTATTTTTCTATATAACTAAGAGATGATGATATTTTATGTTTAGTTGGCATTATTAGTGGACGGCCACGTTTAATTTTAGCTTATTTGTCAATATCCTAAATTTTAGTTGTTTATTCAAATTTTATCATAATTAATTTTCTTGTCATGCAACGCATAAGTTTAATCTATTGTACAAATATATATAGATAGGAATACTAACTTTACTTGTGGACAAAGGGAAATCTCTAATTTCAGTCTCATTTCCTTATATGGAATATCAATTCCCTCTATATATTGTATATACACAGTAATATAATTCTCTCTTTCTCTTTGCTTGTTGTCCGTTTCTAAATATCTTCATATTGATTTTTGTTGATTCAAGATCATAGATTTCTAACAGTAATAAAAATTTTCACTAGTTTATCTTTATATATAGAGAGAAAACATATACAGAAAAACAAAGTACTCGTAGTTAATAACTCATTAAATGTATCAATAGTAATACATTCATTTGTATTATTATAATTTTTAAGGCTGAGTGGTTGATATAAAAGATCAATTTTTGTACACACGTTAAATGTTTGCATTTAGTATTTTCTTTTATTTAATAATATGATATTACAAAACACATAATATTCTCCATTTTGAGTTCATACCTTTTCATACATACTACAAATACCCACACTAATCACTTGATAAAATACACAAACACATCCAAAGACATGAATATTGTGAAGATGCCCTCAAACAATGTTTTGATGTTGATCAAGCTCTTGACTCTTCATTCTTTATTAGTACTCTCAACTTCACAAGATTTCGATTTCTTCTACTTTGTCCAACAGGTCTTTTTTTCGTTTTCAACACAATGATATATATCACCACAGTCCACAAACAAGTTATTTTAGACTTCTAGTAGACTAACATAATCACACGACCGTTATTTAATTATTTTTGTAGTGGCCGGGATCATATTGTGACACAAAACAAGGCTGTTGCTACCCGAAATCAGGAAAGCCGGCAGCAGATTTCGGAATTCATGGACTTTGGCCTAATCACAACGATGGTTCCTATCCCTCCAACTGTGACCCTAGCAACCCTTTCGATGCATCCAAGGTTGTTTTTTTCGTATATCTCATGAATATTTAATGATCCAAATGTTTGTCGATCTGTTTATATATATGTCACGCAAAAGAAATATTAATGATATTTAGTACTCCATTTATTACAGATTTCGGACCTTACTAGACAAATGCAGTCGGATTGGCCAACGTTGTCATGCCCAAGCAACGACGGGCTAACATTTTGGGGTCACGAGTGGGACAAGCATGGCACGTGCTCGGAATCTGTACTTGACCAACACGACTATTTCTCAACCGCTCTTAACCTTAAAACCGAAATAGATCTTCTTAAATCTCTCCAAAGCGTAGGTATTGTTTATTTATTAAATATAGTAAAATCAATGTATTTTTCGTCCTTGTGTTTCAAAATCAACTAAATACAATGTAACGTTTTTTTGGTGTGAAATTATATATGGTGTAGGGATTGAACCAAACGGGTCAAGTTACAGTTTGAGTAGCATTAAGGACGCGATCAAAGGGTCAAGTGGTTACACTCCATTGATCGAGTGCAACAATGATTCGTCCGGTAATAGTCAGTTGTACCAAATCTATCTGTGTGTCGACTCATCGGCTTCAGGCTATATTGAATGTCCTGTCTTTCCACATGGAAGTTGTGGTTCTTCAATCGAGTTTCCTTCGTTCTAACTTGATTGTTTCGATTTCTTGATGTATGAACATTTCCGTCCTTAATTTAATTTTCTATGTGGTTTTATTGTTATACAAATTATTCTAATAGAAATTATTATTTTTCTTTCCCTAAAGGTTTTTTTTTTTATTACAGAAACTGTGAATTATATTAATATTCAAATATGTACAATAAGATCAGAATTCTTGGACACAACCAAGATTAATACATCCAAAACTAGCAAAAATACTACTGTGCCTCCAGGCATAATCCAAAAACAACTGCTAAGCTAACATCCACCTACTCAAAATTCTCTTTTGAATCTCTCATGCTATACTAATTCAAGAACTAAAACAATCTTAAAGTATGCGAGAAGAGGACCAAGTAGCTTCATCTTTCACAGCTCACTATTCCAATTCGCATGCATACTCCAAGATATACCAGAAAAAATTCACCACCAAGCTTCAGATATCTACAAAATTGTAATTAACCCATTTCAGGTTCCACTGAGCACCAGTGCTGATTACATTCTTAGTCTTCCTTATTCTGATAGACAGTAGTTTATTTCTTACATTTTCCTTAATAATACTGCAGACAGCCTCATCACTCCTTTCCTTCCTTTGCAAAGTTCTCAAATTCCTTTCTTGCCATAAGAAGTAAACTGCAGCAGCCAGAAGAAGTTTATTGACCACAACTCCAATATTATTTTTACCTTTTTGCCTTGCAATCTCATGAATTACATCCTGTAAATTAGAATGAATTCCCATTCCCCACATAAGCCTCCCTAGTTTGGTCCAAACATCCTCATAGAACTTGCACTGGAAGAAAAGATGGTCATGACTATCACTTCCAGATTTACATAAAGCACACTGCATACAACCATTACTCTGCCACTTAGCAATTCTGTCCTGAGTCATCAATTTTCCATGAATTGCAAGCCATAAAATAAAAGCATGCCTTGGGTTAAATTGTTTGAACCAGACCACATCTTTCCAATCAACTTTTGGCCAATTATTCCTCAGATCTTGCCAAGCCTGTTTAGTAGAAAACTCCACATGTTGTTCAGTCCTTGTAATCCACACTGGTGGGGCAACATTTTTCAAGATACTAAACCTATCCTCCCATCCTTCAGGCCATAACCACTTCCCATTATTAATCATAGATGCCACTTTAATATCATCCTTAATTCTTGCATCATACAAGGTTCTCTTATTAAAGAACTTACTTAATGGGCCTTCAGAACACCATTGATCATACCACATAGAAGCTCTCTTACCATCACCAATCTTGTAAATGACATTCTGTTTCACCATGTCTCTTATACTCAACATAGTTTTCCAACCTCAGCTATCATATTTATCTTCATCAATCTCCCAAATACTCCTATTTTTTAATTTGACAACATTGACCCATTTTGCCCAAAGAGAATTCTTATTTTCTAAAATTTTCCAAAATTGCCTATCAAGAAGTACTTCATTTTACTTTTTCATATTTTATGCCTAATCCACCCTGTTCCTTAGGTCTACAAACAATTTTCCAAGCTACCCTAGCCTTACCCAATGCAGAACCACCAGCATTCCATAAAAAACCTTTCATCAGCTTCTCAATTTCCTTGATAACTATACTAGGTAGTGTTAGGATTCATAACTATTATCAAGAACAATTACACGAGTACGCAGCGGAAAGAATCATATGCAATATAATTAATTAACAAAGTAAAAGTGAATGTGTACCTTTTAACTTAGCTTTCCAATAGATAAATAATAATGAGAATTATTATTATTTAGGGTTTAACGTAAAACCCCTCTACGATCGCACACACGACACGTCGAACAATACCCGAAGATTGCTAGATCTTGAATCACCAAAAGCCAAAAGCTCGGAGCTTGTTTTAGTTCACTTCCGTCGAACAAGTGGAAGAACCGAAAACTTTGTTTGCCATCAATCAACTAAAACCCCATAATTAATGCAAGGTGATATTGTTAATTAATGTAAGTTCACGAATGGAATAATTCATGATTTTGGTGTTTTGTTCGACCGAGAGAGAGATTATGTATTTTGAGTTATTAGTTAGGGTTAATTATTAGGCTATATATAAGGTATAGATATATCCCTAATAACTTAACCTTCAAGCTAACTTCTTTTATAATTTGACTTGGACTAGGATTCCTTAAATTAATAATTACATTTAATTAATAATTAATATAATTAATAATTACATTTAATTAATAATTAATTTAATTAATATTAATTTAATTAATAATTACATTTAATTAATAATTAATTTAATTAATAATTAATTTAATTAATAATTAATTTAATTAATAATTAATTTAATTAATAATTAATTTAATTAATAATTAATTTAATTAATAATTAATTTAATTAATAATTAATTTAATTAATAATTAATTTAATTAATAATTAATTTAATTAATAATTAATTTAATTAATAATTAATTTAATTAATAATTAATTTAATTAATAATTAATTTAATTAATAATTAATTTAATTAATAATTACATTTATTAATAATTACTTTAATTAATAATTACTTTAATTAATAATTACATTTAATTAATAATTAATAATTCATAATTCATAATTATAATATAATTAATTAACATAATTCTAATTAACATATCTATTATAATGTTCTAATTCATTTCATAATTCATAATTCATAATTCATAATTCATAATTCATAATTCATAATTCATAATTCATAATTCATAATTCATAATTCATAATTCATAATTCATAATTCATAATTCATAATTCATAATTCATAATTCATAATTCATAATTCATAATTCATAATTCATAATTCATAATTCATAATTCATAATTCATAATTCATAATTCATAATTCATAATTCATAATTCATAATTCATAATTCATAATTCATAATTCATAATTCATAATTCATAATTCATAATTCATAATTCATAATTCATAATTCATAATTCATAATTCATAATTCATAATTCATAATTCATAATTCATAATTCATAATTCATAATTCATAATTCATAATTCATAATTCATAATTCATAATTCATAATTCATAATTCATAATTCATAATTCATAATTCATAATTCATAATTCATAATTCATAATTCATAATTCATAATTCATAATTCATAATTCATAATTCATAATTCATAATTCATAATTCATAATTCATAATTCATAATTCATAATTCATAATTCATAATTCATAATTCATAATTCATAATTCATAATTCATAATTCATAATTCATAATTCATAATTCATAATTCATAATTCATAATTCATAATTCATAATTCATAATTCATAATTCATAATTCATAATTCATAATTCATAATTCATAATTCATAATTCATAATTCATAATTCATAATTCATAATTCATAATTCATAATTCATAATTCATAATTCATAATTCATAATTCATAATTCATAATTCATAATTCATAATATATAAGGTATAGATATATCCCTACTAACTTAACCTTCAAGCTAACTTCTTTTATAATTTGACTTGGACTAGGATTCCTTAAATTAATAATTAATATTTAATAATTAATAATTAAATTATTAATTAATAAATAATTACAAT
This sequence comes from Erigeron breviscapus, assembly GCA_034093135.1. Classification (NCBI taxonomy): domain Eukaryota; kingdom Viridiplantae; phylum Streptophyta; class Magnoliopsida; order Asterales; family Asteraceae; genus Erigeron; species Erigeron breviscapus. The sequence continues at coordinate 66,248,470 of CM067175.1, forward strand.
TAACATATCTTGTTAATAATGTCCAATGTCATTTCTCTCCATATTGGTGATTATGAATATGTAGATACAATATATACATATTACCGGATATCTAAGTGTCATCGCGTGTGACCCCGTAGGCTTAAACATTTCCGGACATGCGTTTATTTAACGTGATCATATTCCAACAGGTAGCATATAGACTGAAGCCCAGTAAAGTTGCATTGATGACAACACAGAAGCAATCAGCTGAATCTCCTAGCATAAGACAACATCTTGTTCTTCCAACAATCAATTTTGGATTTAATCCTCTCAATTAAAACCTTGCAGTCTGCAACCCCCAATTTCTTAGCAAGTAAAGGGACTCCTAAGTATCTAACAGACAATTTTCCACTCTTAAATGGTAAAACTTGTAACAAATCAAGTTTATCCCTATCATTGATACTGCCAAAGAAAATAACACTCTTCCCTAGATTAGGTTTAAGTCCAGAAACATGAGCAAATTCTTCCAAATTTTCCTTAACCACTATAAGAGAACCAACATTCCCTTTACAAAAAACCAACAAATCATCAGCAAAGCACATATGTGAGAGCTTAAGATCCTTACAACCAAAGTGATACTCATACTCTCTAGATCCCTGAATATTCTTGCACATAATGAGATTAAAGACCTCCATTACCAAGGTAAATAAGTAAGGTGATATTGGATCTCCTTGCCTCAGCCCCCTGCCTCCCTTAAAGTATATTAATCTCACCATTTAAGCAAATAGAGAACTTTGTAGAAGTCACACAAGTCATAATCCATTTTACCATATCCCTGTGAAATCCAAACTTCTTCAAAATGGTTTCTAAAAACTCCCAACTCACATTGTCATAGGCTTTTTGGATGTCTATTTGCATAGCACATCTTTTGGGTCCATTCTTCCTGTTATACCCCCTTAGGAGTTCTTGGGCTATCAATATGTTATCCTGAATATGTCTCCCGGGAACAAAAGCACTTTGGTTTATATGCACAATTTTGGCCAACCCACTTTGAATTCTATTTGTCAGAATTTTGCTAATACACTTATATATGACATTGCAGCAAGCTATAGGTCTAAAATCAGACACTTTACTAGGTGTACTAACCTTAGGTATAAGTGCAATTATTGTAGCATTGATCTCACCCAGCAATTTACCAGTTCTGAAGAATTCCTGCATGTAAGTCCCAACTCAATAGATGGTACTACCTGAAGACACCTCTATGTCGATGGTGGAGTTACTTTGCAATATAAGCACTGAACTGGAGACGACCAGTTACAGGAGTATATACCAAGTTCTAGATATATTACTTATTTAAGTGACAATAAGTAAAGAACAATGCAATAATACAAAATACTTGTTTTGGTGAGACAATATGTAATTTTCAAGTGTAATTTATTTATTAACTTTAAATAAATTACAAGGTTGTTGCGGAACCAAGATAATACAAGTATGTAAATATCCTAACAACCTATGAACTACAATTGATCTACACTTGGAATTTCTCTAAACAATCGAAACACTTAAAGTTGTGAAATGTTCCTTTTACGATTGAGAGAATATTGCACAAGTTCACCAAGAATATTGCAGGTTTGCAAAGTGTGTGACTTCTAAAAAGTATTATTCTTGGTTGTGCAATGACTTGTATTTATAGGAAAAGTTAACATTGGGATGTTAACTTTGGCCGTACAAATATGGTTGAGAACATTTAAGGAATAGCATTTAATTCCTTAAAATGCTGTGTAAAGTTGCAGTATAAAGCAACTTTATTCAACCAGCTTTATGTACCTTTTTGTATTTAAATAATAAGATAAATCTTATTATCCGGGTAAAAGCACATAAAGCATAAAAGTCAATTCCTCGTAATAAGTGTAAAGCTTTGTAAGAGCTTTCCACTGACGGTCTCCAGTTTGTAACTGACTAGAATGTCAACTGGGCTTCGCTGCCATTGTCATTCTCTATCTTCCACTTGTTGTCTTCGACTCCAACTGGAAGGATTCTTCAACTGGTCAGTTCTTAACTGGAGGAAGTCTTCAGTTGCGTTAACTGTACGATGCAACTGGACTTCAATATATTTCTGGACAAATCTTCTTGGTCTCCAGGTGCAACTGGTGAAACTGGTCCTAACAAATTCCCCCTATTTGTCCTGAAATATTAGCAAGTCTTTTTCAGTTCTTGTATCTGTACAAGTGTGAACTGGAGAGACTTGTTCGATTAAATCTATCTAAGTTTTCCAAGGCATTTTTATAGATCAATAAATGCCTTTGGGTTTTTCTTTTTAAGTTTGTTAGATCTAATCTATTATCTACCTTGTGGTTACAAACTGGTAACTTCTTTATACAAGGAAATGAAATTTACACAAGTTACAGAATGTAAATAAAATTACAAGTAGATAAACTGAAAAGAGAACTTAATTAGATGGCCCTTCGCCAGTTCGTCTTCTCTTGGTCACTGAAGAGATAGGCTGAGAGTCTTCAGGATCAATATTCAACTTTAGCTCCAGATTTTCTTTGTGTTGAATCTTGCCCTTTCAAGAAGTTGACCCATGCTTTCTCAAACCTATTCCTTTGTGCCTTGGCCTCCAAAAAGTTTACCATTTCAACCCATTCCGAGAACCCATACTGCATTGCACCAGGATTGTCAGTTTTAACCAGTGGCCCTCTGGTATAACTGACCTCAACGTGAAAGTACTTGGTGCCTGGCTTAATTGTTACATTAACACCATTGATAGTCCCACTATGTCTTCTAGTTGCCATGATCTGGGAGTAATAGCTTCTTGCTTCAGATTCATTTGATATTTTAATACTCCCAGCTCCAGCAGCCAGTACAGCAGACTTGATGTCATCATTCGATACCTCGCCAGATGGTTCTATGAATGTACTAAGGTCAGCATCTCTGGTCAGTGGTCTTCTTGGTTGAGGGTTCCTCCTTGGTGGATTCAAAACCTTTTTCACAACCTTCTTTACATTTTCGATCCTTTTCAAAATCCCACTGGCCCTGTTCTCCTTTGCCTTATCCACTGATATATTCAAACTTCTGGCATCAAATTCAGCTTCTTCCTCAGGATAATGCCTGTCCAATTCAACATCAAGCATTTCTTTCAACATGTCAACTATCCTGGGATCATTCTTTACTCTGGCATACTCCTCCTTAGTGATTCCCAAAAGATGAGCATCACTAATATCAAGCAATTTAATCTGTGCAAGATGCTCTCTGGCTTCAACTTGGTTGGCTTGTTTCATTTTCTTTCTTTCTTTTATTTGATTACCAAGTCTAGCCAGTTGTTTGCTAACATTTTCGGAAACTGGAGGAAGTACATCAGCATTGCCAGTTTCCAACATAGGTACATCAGTGGCCGGCTGAGGCAGATACATCACATGCTAAACCTTTGCCCTTGTCAACAACAATTCCCCTATCACTTACATCACCAGTTTCATCCATTCTTTGCTCACCAGCTTCAGTACTGGCAGCCACAATCATTTCACTACCTGTTTGAGTTCCAGATGGATTACTTTCAGTTTGAATTTGTGCAAGAACTGCACTTCTTTCCCCCTTGGCAGCATCTAGACCTGCCCTAATATCTTCCCATTCAGAATGGTGAGCTGGCAACCGGTCAAGAGGCTGCCACGATTGCATGTTCTTGCATTCTTTGAATATGGTGCACATCATCCTGAAAGATCTCCATAGGTGGTTGGTTTCTTTTGACTGGATCAGAACATTTGGTGCAACTTGTTCCTGACCAGTTTTTAGTTCATTCAAAATCTTGGAATCTTCATCCAGACCAGAAACCACCTTATCCTTGACTTCTTCATCCTTTTTCTTCAAACTTTCTACTTCAGTTGTCAGTTTATCCAGAGACTGAGCATGAAGTGATACCTGGGTGTTCAAGTTATACACGTTTAATCTTTCTTGATCTTTAAAATTATTTAAAAAACATATAGGTTATTCGTAAATTATACGTTACTAGCTTTATTACTAATATAAAAAGGTAGTGATAATTGTACCACAAGTTTTGATTTATTAACCACACATATGTTTTAATGGGTTGTAAAGTGTGTTTTAAAAGTTATACGGTGCGATAAAAATGTCAATATTTGTGGTAAGAGTATCATTCTCACGTAAAAAGATAGAGAATAACACAAATACACAATTGACCTTGGGATAGTTTCCCTTTGCAGTTTGTCCAATACATTCTGACACTTATTACTCACAGGCTTTACGGGAAAGAAAGCAAAAGGAAAATAGAAAAGTCATGTATACAGATTTCCCAAGATGTCCATGACACTACCTTCCAAAGACTCCACACAGCGCTACAAAACATTCTCCTTTCCTAACAAACTCTATATTAGTACTAGTTTTAGACCCGTGTAGAAACACGGTCAATCGATGGCCGTTGTTTAAAATTTTTGTTGACGTTACATATTTATCTAACGACGTACAAAATCAAGTTCATTAGTTACATGTATTGGTTATATTAAATA
>CM067175.1:66256450-66272599 GCA_034093135.1 Erigeron breviscapus
TATATGATAGAAAACAAACGAAGTGAAAATGTTGTTTTTTAACTTCAAAAGTAGTCAAGTTGACCTTTTGCAGTGATAATGTCGTCGCTAATTTTAATTATTTTTAATTTCGAATTATAGTGTCGACTTTATCGTAGTTAAAAATATTCTTAAAAATCTATTGTTTCCCGTTAAACAAACAAATTTAATGCAAGACCTTTTTCGACGACAATATTCCTAAAAATTTGAGTTTTTATGCTATTCAAAATTTTTTTTTAAAATAAAATTTTGTTTATCTAAATTTGAATTATCAGCACTAACCATGTATATTTGACATGTATTCTTAGACATTATTATTCATTCAGTTAATATTATTGTGTATGTGGTCTTATATTTTAGTTATAGTAAAGATAATATTTCGTTATAGATGATGGCTTCGATCCGTAGCAATAAAAAATTGACCGATATACATACAAAGTGAATTAATAAACATTTAAATACTCATTTATGCCGGTGTTAAGTACAGTGGTTTAGAATATTTTCAAGATAAGATTAATTGTTAATTTTGTAAATTTAAATGTAAAAATGTAGGTAAAGAAAAAATTAAGAATTATAATTGTAAAACATTGAACGTATATATTGTATTTCTATATTTTGTAAACATAAAATTATATAAAAATCTTCGTTGATTTTGTTAATCATATTAAATATTAGGTTTAAGATAAGAATTATTTAGTAAAATCAAATATTTTGGTTGGTTAATAGGTCGTTAAAGTATATTCTTATAATATATACACGGGTAAACAAAAAATTATAAAGTTAAATATTTTGTAATGAAATCATATAAATTAGATGAGTCTAAATGAGGACATTTTAAAGTTTTTATATATTTAATTAAAAGAATATAAACATTGTTATATTATTAATTATTTGACTTATTAGATTTTATTATCGTGTATACATATGGTAGGTTTAAATAAATGTATTAAAATATTTAAAAATAGTTTTACACATATTTAATATTATTTCTGATTTATATACTCATTAAAAACGTTAATAACATATAATTTTAATAATTTTTGAAAAAAAAAAGTTACAAACAATATGTTCAAAATTGTATAATTAGTTAAAAGGATGAAAATTTTAAAAAATTTCTCAAGTTGATGGTTACAAAATGAAATAATTATAAATAAAGTATTTAGTGAGGCTATTGATGAAAAACAAAAAAGTGTAAATTAATGACAATTTTTCCTATATATATAAATTTAAAGGATCAATTTGTTGTTAAACACTTAAATAATGATAATTAGTTATACACTATATGACTTATAGTGTATCAAAATGAAGTTTTTAATGTTTTCACGCTAGTAATATAACCAAAAATCAAAAGTCACTTTCTTATTGAGAGAGATTCACACATATCGCCATATTGGCTAAGTCTATTAAAATGTTCATATTAAGTCAGACATATAAACGTTCAAAAAAAAAAAGGCGCGTGGTGACCCGACCAGTAAAGTGGTATCTCGACCCGACTATTTGCAGCGATAATCGCTGCAAATAGTCGTGTACATATCCGTACACTGTTGACTATGATAGTCAACAGTGCTTTTTGTCCATATTCAACTATTTGCAGCGATAATCGCTGCAAATAGTTGAATATGGACAAAAAGCACTGTTGGCTATCATAGTCAACAGTTTGTTTTGTCTATATTCAACTATTTGCAGCGATTATCGCTGCAAATAGTTGAATATGGACAAAACTTTCTGCTTTTATGTTATATATATATGGTATGCAAGGCATGAAGAATTCATTTTGAAGCTGCAAAAATTCATTCTTTCTCGTCATATATACATATATCGAAAATTCATTTTGAGTTCTCGTTGCAAAAATTCATTGTTGCATGGCCTAGCTGCAAAAATTCATTATTGAATTCTCGTTGTGTTTTCATTGTTGGTTTCATTTTGCAGCGGCCTTCAATCTTTTATTTTCGAAGTGTACGTGTACGTCCTTTTTACTTTTATTATTTAAGTTTCGGTATATGTATATATGTTTAAATATAGTACGTATATATATATATATATATATGTTTATTAAAATTTTAATACCGTTTATGTATATGTATATATATTTCAGATGGATTTTGAGTGTTTATGGGGAGAAATGGGTGCGGAAGATTTTGAGTTTCACTTAGAAGAACCTGATGAAGAATTTGAGACGCCGGAGGCGGCCCCTCATTTTGACTACGACGCTAGTGCTTTCCACACCGATGAGGTATAATTAAAGGGATTTTATATGTGTTTCGTTGTTAAACAGTTTAATATGTGTTAGTACTATTTAATATGTGTTTGGTTGTTAAATTGATTGCATATGTAAAATGTTAGATATTTATAAGTATATAATTTAATGATAACTTAAAAAATAACTATTTTAGGTGTTCGATTCACACGAAGAATTGTTCAACTGGGCCAAAAGTACAGCAAAAGAGCTTGGTTATGTGTTAATCAAACGACGAACAAATTCCAACTTAGCTGGTGTAACAATTAAAGTGACCATAGTCTGTAATCTTTCTGGGAAAATGGATAATAGGATAATCGGGCTCGTTAAAAAGACACTTAAATGTGAGTGCCCCTTTAGACTGGAAGGTCGTTTGACAAGTGATGGTGATTGGAGGGTAACCGTTATAGACGACACACATAATCACTATCCAGCTAAGAATCTGGGGGGTTACGCGTACGCAAGAAGGTTGACTGAAGAGGAGAAATCATTTGTAGAAGTTGAATATCATCGCGGTACTCCGCCCAAGAGGATGTTAAAGCTGTTGAAAGAAGAATTTCCTGGAAACTTGACCCGCAGCGAAGACATTTACAATTTTCAAAAAACATTGCGGAAGAAGGCAGCCGAAAAACATGGGAACACTCCAATGCAGGTTACGTATTGTTTTATTTATTTACATATTGTTTTATTTATTTACTATGAATGAGTATCTGAAACGACATACGTACGCCATATTGCTCGGTGTAGGTTATGTTCAGTTTGCTAAGGGAGCATAATTACTTGTATTATCATACAACAAACAGTGTATCTGGTCGGTTGGAGAATCTGTTTTTTATACATCCGACATCATTTAAGTTGTGGCGTGCATTTCCTTATGTTATCCAAATAGACGCCACGTACAAAACCAACTTGTACAACATGCCGTTGGTCGAGATCGTCGGTGTCACTCCAACAAACAAGACCTTCAGCATATCATATGCGTTTATCGTAAGCGAACAGGAGCATAATTATAGATGGGTGTTGGAGTGTTTGAAGTCGACCCTAGGTGAAGGGTTTGCTGTGGGCGTGGTACTCACGGACAGGGATCTGGCGCTAATGAAAGCATGCAAAACCGTTATGCCGGAAGCATACCATTTACTGTGTAGAGTCCACATATGGAGGAACATAGAAAAATTTAGCATGCCATCGTTAAAAGGGGCAGGGAAATGGGGGCCTTTTTACGTATGGTGGAAAAAACTTTATGAGTCGCGCACACTAGAAGAGTACACCAAAAATGAAAAAGATTTAAAAGAGAAGATGGGAAAAGATTTAGACAGTATGTAAAGTGCACATGAATTTTTTTATTTTTTTTGGTAAATCACATATATCCAAACATCCTAACCCAATGTTAAATTTACAGAGGTTTACAAGTACCTGCAGAAGGAGTGGCTTTCCCCGTACAAGGAAAAGCTTGTGTCCTTTTGGGTCGATCAGCATCTCAACTACCGTAACTACACTACTAACAGAGTTGAGGCTGAGCATTCACTCCTGAAGTCCGAGTTGAAGGGGAGATGTACATTTCACAGAATAATTGAATGTGTTAATGATATCCTCCTCGGACAAGATACAGAAATCAAGGGCCAACTGGAGGAGAGCAGGATTTTTAGAGCTGGTAAACACAACTACCCATGTTTGAAAGACCTGCTTTGTGTTGTATCTGTGACAGCTCTAGATATAATGGTCGACGAAATTAAACGATTCAAAAGTGAGATCGGTAAAGACTTGAGAAAGTGCGGGTGTAAGGTTTGGATTAGTTGTGGGCTGCCATGTGCATGCCGTCTAGCTGCGTACATGCATTACAGTAAGTTTATCTGAATATAATCAATTGATGTTTTTTTGGGTCAATGAAAAAATATTATACATATTTTTCAAAAATGTAGGCAAACGTGTTGAGGTGCATAACATAAATGACTTTTGGAGAAAGCTAGACTTGACACCGTCGACGTGCCTTCCGGACAATGATCATCGAAAAGACTCCGACGATGACGAAGCTTTCGACGATTTAGTAGAGGATGTTAAGGTCCAGTTTAAGCAACAATCGAAGGCCCAGAGGAAAAACTGGATATCAAAAATTAAAGACATCGTCTATCCGGGGAGGACCAAAATTAAGGACCCTTCCGTTATTATTAACAAACGTGGAAGACCAATCGGGTCAAAGAAAAAAATACCTCAAGTACGTCCAATCATAATTCGAAGTATAGTTAATTGATTTTGTTATGTAAGTGCACTCTATTTGTTAGTTTACTTCGAAATCTAATTAACTGATTTATTATTTGTTGCAGGTGCCCGACATTAACAAACCAGCGGCAAATACTGCACCTTCTGGTCTTCAAAAATCCAAGTCCGTTCAATTTGCCCGACCGACTTTTCAGGATACCCATTCCATGGGTGGGTTTTCTGATCGTTTTTCGCATGCGTCATTATTTGGAGAGGGCCAGTACGGGAGACACAGTGAATACATGAGCACACAATCACGTTTATTCGACGAACCTGAAAGCCAACCACAATGGCCTGACAGTGGGAGACAGAGTGAATATGTGGGCACCAGTTCAATTTTCGCAGACACTGCTAGTTTATTCGAAGAACCTCAAAGCCAACCACAATGGCACAGTGGTAGACAGAGTGAATATGTGGACACTGAAGCACAGTGGGGTCAGTATGGGAGACATAGTGATTATGTGGTAAGCGAATCACGATTCCCAGACACACAAAGTTTTTTCGGAGAACCGAATAACCCAACGCAAGGAGAAACGTCCAGCTTTGTTGATCAACTATTTGGGGGATCACATACACAGAACTTCTCTGAACCGTTTACACACAACTTCTTCGACACGGAGTCAACATGGACTGACATGAGAACATACCTAAAGCAAATACCTTTTTACTTTCAGCGTTACGTTGTGGATATCAAAAATGTTAATTCTGATGGTAACTGTGGATTTCGGGCACTAGCTGTTGCTTTGGGTGAATCTGAGGAAAAGTTCGAGTGGATTCGCAAACTAATGCTAGAGGAGTATGAGTCCAAAGTAGGATACTATAAGGTTGCATTCGGTGGTGAAGCAACACATATACATACTTTGCTTCAATTGTCTTATCCCGGTGGTCGCCCATTTAAATACTGGATGATGAATCCATATTGCGCTATGCTACTGTCCAATGCTCTGGGTCTTATAATTATATGTTTAAGTGTCAAAGAAAACATCACATGTTTCCCTTTTTGGAAGGGGCCAGGCCAGCTATACCGTGACGAGCCGATATGCATTGCCCTGGTATCCGGAGATTCACATTTTGTAACGGTTTATTTAGACAATAACTGCCCATTGCCTTACCCCTCAGCTTGGGGATATGATAAACCTGCATCGCGGGCCTGGGCAAAAGATGCGAAGTACAAAGACCGTTTGGCTGAGTACGACAGACACATTCAAGCGACTAAACTACCTCCGGGATTTCAGCAGATTGATTAGTTGACTTTATTATACTTGGTTTGTATTTTTTGAACGTTTGTTAGTTGACGTATTCTTTACATTTGTATCTATAATTTACATTTTTTACTTACATTTTTTTATTAGATTACTAAATATAGTTGATTTATTAGATTTTTTTTTACTTACATTTTTTATTACTAAATATAGTTGATTTATTTTTTACGTTTTTTTGTTAATATGAATATAATCATCAACACATCCACAAAGATAAACACATACACACCACTAAAATAACTAAACAAAACATGATATATTGTTCTTAACCACAAAATACTAATACATATCAACATCGTCCTCATCATCATCATCATCATCATCATCATCATCATCATCATCATCATCATCATCATCATCATCATCATCATCATCATCATCATCATCATCATCATCATCATCATCATCATCATCATCATCATCATCATCATCATCATCATCATCATCATCATCATCATCATCATCATCATCATCATCATCATCATCATCATCATCATCATCATCATCATCATCATCATCATCATCATCATCATCATCATCATCATCATCATCATCATCATCATCATCATCATCATCATCATCATCATCATCATCATCATCATCATCATCATCATCATCATCATCATCATCATCATCATCATCATCATCATCATCATCATCATCATCATCATCATCATCATCATCATCATCATCATCATCATCATCATCATCATCATCATCATCATCATCATCATCATCATCATCATCATCATCATCATCATCATCATCATCATCATCATCATCATCATCATCATCATCATCATCATCATCATCATCATCATCATCATCATCATCATCATCATCATCATCATCATCATCATCATCATCATCATCATCATCATCATCATCATCATCATCATCATCATCATCATCATCATCATCAACATCGTCCTCATCATCATCATCATCATCATCATCATCATCATCCAAGTTGACATGGTACGATCCACCAGAGAAATGAGAGCCTGTGGCCGACTGCGCGCCCGGCTGAGGAGGAAGATGAGCCTGTGCATAACTATCATAGTTAAATAAATCTTCGACCCAGGAGGATTGGCCACCAGCTGCATCGATGTTCAGGTCGAGATCTGGACGTGGCTGGCCTGTCCCATGGGGCTGATCAGGCTGGGCACCCTGTCCCTGTGTTAGATGCGTATAGTCATACGCCTGGGTACCTATCTGCCTGATGACCCGCCCTATGCCGCGGCGATGCCCCGGCCGGGATCCAAGTTCTTCCATGAAAATTTGATCCTGGGGAGTTGGATTAGGTTCCCGTTCAGCCTCCTCCTTCTTCTTCTTCAGCTTGGCCTGAATCACGTTACATTATATATAAGGTTGATTATATGGACATTTAATAATAACAAATATATTCGCTTAAAATTAAGAGACACTTACATGTATTTGTTCAGCCACAGGGTGTTCCCAGGGTCGCCCATCAGCTTTTTTCTTGTGCCTTTCTTCGTACAAATCCACCAAGTCTACGTCTCTGTTTTTATGAACCTGTAAAAACATCAATTTATCATAAGAATATACATTATTTAACCAATATTTATAAACACCAGTATTTATATATCACACAAGTATATATTTGATAACAATAACAGACCTTTTCTTGGTGGACGTACTGAGAGTAGGATTGTCGTCCATGGGTCCCCGCCAGAACTTGCTTGCCCCTGTTCGTCTTGTTTGTATCCGACAACTTCACCCGGTCTTCCCGCTGGTAGTACCTCAACAACGCCCTCCAGTCCTCCGCCGACAAATCCTCTGGAGGAACAGCTTGCTCCAACTGTGGAACAGCTTTCAGGCCCCCCTTGGATTGAAAGTGTTTTCTCTTGAACTGGCTCTTTCTGACCCGATACTCAGCTTTGCAGTCGGCCTCGACAGCCAGTCTGAACCCCTGTCTGACAGGGTCTAGGGGGTCAGGGGTGTAGATGAAGTGGTCCAAGTTGAACCTAGTCTGCAATTTTAAAGTAATAGTTAGCGAATTTAAAAATTTATACAAACATCATAAAAAAAATCAAAAATTATGATGAGACGTACGTTTAGAGTCGGGATAACAAATGCCTTTCTCTCCTGAGGCACATGGTCCCATGAGTTGTAAGTCTGCGGGACGGTTCGGATCAGGGTGCCAATCAGGCTCTTGTACATGGGGGCATTGTCACCGATCGCCTGCCACGTCTTAAAATGGGTCGTGTCAAAGTCTATGCTTAGACGACCTCTCTTCGCGAATTCCTCCTCTAAGTTCAGGTTCTGACCGGGCCCCCGCCCCTTTCCCTTTCGTGGGCCTAAAACAAAATAAAAACAAAATTAGTAAATAAACTTAATTAATTAAAAGGGGAACTATAAACAACCATTTTTCTTACCGCCACTCCCTTTGCAGCCCCAGCCTTTCCTCCACCATGGTCTATGAGGGTCTTCATTACCACCATCACCGCCGTGATATGTAGCCATTTATACTGCAAAATACAAAACAAATTATACACATTTTTAAATTACATACAACAAAATGATCAAGGTTAAGAAAGATCCAAAATTATCACATATGTATTTTTTCTAACTTATTTTTTTTAACTTACTTTTTATATTTAGTTTTATCTATATTTTTCTTACACTTATTATTTATACATTTTAAGTAGCTTATTTTAATCAATTTTTTTACATAATCTTTGATTATTACTTCTATACATATATTTTTATGGTTATAATTTTATATACTTTTTAAAACTTGTATTATGCTTATGAAGTTTTTAAACCTTTTAAATGTCGTTTTTCTATGTACTTTTTATACAAACTTGTTTATTTACTTTTATATATATATTTTTTAATTTTTTACTTATTTCTATAATACTTTTTGAAAGTGTTTTTTATTTTTACTTTTATACTATATTTAAAGTTTTATAGAAACTTGTTTTTTATACTAATATAGTTTACTTATATGTTTTTTCTACATAATATTTAATATTCTTTTTAACTTAGTTTTTACACTTATTTTGTACTAATATTTCATCTAACAATATTAATATTCTAACAAGTCCAAGTCACACCTAACACTAATCTTTGCCTAACAAAACAAATTACATAGATATCTAAAAATTAACTATCAATTCTAACAAAATTTAAACTAACAATACTAACAAACCTATAATACAAATCACTAACTAAAACTAACAATACAAACAAACTTACAAATCTAAAAATTAACTATCAATTCTAACAAAAATAATGAAACCAAAAACAATATTAACAAACCTATAATACAAATCACTAACTAAAACTAATAATACAAACAAACTTATTAAAATCCAAAAATTAACTATCAATCCTAACAAAACTAATAATAACAATTAACAATAAACAACACAAATAATAACAATCAAAAAGGGATAATATGGCCGGAAAATACATACCAAAAGAGATTGAAAAAACTAACGGGGGAGGAGAGCCGCCGCACTTGCCGGAAAACTGGCCGGTAAATCCACTAACACGGGGGTTGGCCGGAATCGCTGCTAATACTTTGAAAAACAAGAAAAAGGGTGAAAATCGCTGCAAATACTTTGAAAAAAAAAATAAGAGGAGAAAATCGTAAGGAGAGGGGGAGTGTTTGTTGAAACTGGGAAAGAAACGGACGGAAGGGGGAGCTTTTATTCAATTTTTGGCCCCACTCAAGTATTTGCAGCGATTATCGCTGCAAATACTTTAGTCAAACAGTCAGCGCATTTATGGCGGTGGTTAGTGGATTGCTGACGTGGCACACTATTTATCGCTGCAAATAGTTTAACTATTTGCAGCGATTATCGCTGCAAATAGTGTAGGTCGAGACCCCACTTTTAAATGGTCGGGATCCTCCGGGCGAAAAAAAAAAGTCAGACATATACGAGGCAAACTGGTTCTATACAGGTTTAGAATATAATATGTTTTTAAATCAACCTGAGCGATCAAATTCCAGTGGCCATTAACTCTTCCAAAACTGTTCAGCTTGACGTGGTTATTCAAATCAGTCTTTGGATCGAGAAGCCGTAATTCTAATTTAAAAAAAAATAAAAAAATCGACCACTAAACCTGAGGGCTGAGGTCTTGTTCGACGAGATCATGCATGCTTTCCTCTTATAATTAGAGCACTAATTAATCTCATTGTTAGATTCGAAGTCAAGCAATATTATGCTAGTCTTTTGTTAAATAGATTTATATATTCAAAATTTCTATATTTCTGTTTCTCTTGTATTTGTAACTTTGTACTTATAATATTTTGGGGGATAGTATACGTCCCAAAACAGAACTTCCCAACCTTAATTTAGAACCCAAAACTCAATGTGTATGTTTAATAAACTTTAAAGGACGAAAGGGATTTATTTATTTTTTTCTTTCTTTTATACTTAAACTGCACGCCCTCATTTCCGATTTCCCCATTGCTATTGTATTTAGAAGTTAACTAATTATACAAAATTATATTTCACGCCACTAGCTAACTACAGTATATCTTTGATACGCTATAAGTGTTTTTATTATATATAAGATACTCGATCGTACACATAAAACAAATTAATAAACGAGGAAGAAGAACAAATTTTCAATATTTATTTCTTTATTATCAAACACAAAATGGATAACAACTGACATTTAACACATAAATTCAAATACAAGCCCATTTCATACAACCTGAACTGTTTTTGTTCTAGATGTTTATTCTTAATCTGGGCTGCAGGGTCCAAAATATTATCTCATCGACATGTATTTCTTTAATCCTGCATGTATGGAAAAAAAAAGTATAACATAAAACAAAATTAGTGAATGATGACAACTAGAAATAAAATATATATATAACATAAAACAAAATTAGTGAATGATGACAACTAGAAATAAAATATATATACACTGATCATTAAATAAGGTGATATAATTCATGCATAAAATAAAATACGTACCTTAAACATATATGTCGTGTTTAATGGTGAGGGGGAGGCGGTGAACTGTAAATGTAATGTGTAGGTGGGGACTTGTGGTGACTTTGTAAACCGGGGGGGTGGTGGTGGTGACTTGTGGTATGGTGGTGGTGGTGATTTGTAAACTGGTGGTGGTGGTGACTTGTGGACTGGTTTGTGGTATGGTGGTGGTGGGGATTTGTAGACGGGGGGTGGTGGTGACTTTGTAACTGGGTGGTGGTGGGGATTTGTAAACTGGGGGTGGTGGCGGTGAACTATAAACTGGGGGTGGTGGTGGAGATTTGTAAACCGGGGGTGGTGGCGGTGAACTGTAAACCGGGGGTGGTGGCGGTGAACTATAAACTGGGGGTGGTGGTGGAGATTTGTAAACAGGGGGTGGTGGCGGTGAACTGTAAACTGGAGGTGGTGGAGGTGAACTGTAAACTGGGGGTGGTGGTGGTGAACTGTAAACCGGGGGTGGTGGGTGGTGAACTGTAAACTGGAGGTGGTGGTGGTGGTGAACTGTAAACTGGAGGTGGTGGAGGTGAACTGTAAACTGGGGGTGGTGGTGGTGAACTGTAAACTGGGGGTGGTGGTGGAGATTTGTATACTGGGGGTGGTGGTGGTGAACTGTAAACTGGGGGTGGTGGTGGTGAACTGTAAACTGGGGGTGGTGGTGGTGAACTATAAACTGGTGTTGTATAAGGGCAGTTGTGAACTGTAAACTGGAGGTGGTGGAGGTGAACTGTAAACTGGGGGTGGTGGTGGTGAACTGTAAACTGGGGGTGGTGGTGGTGATTTGTATACTGGGGGTGGTGGTGGTGAACTGTAAACTGGAGGTGGTGGTGGTGACTTGTAAACCGGGGGTGGTGGTGGTGAACTATAAACCGGGGGTGGTGGCGGTGAACTATAAACCGGGGGTGGTGGCGGTGAACTGTAAACCGGAGGTGGTGGAGGTGAACTGTAAACTCGGGCAGCGGTGGTCATTGAGGGCAAACTTAGAGAAATTATGGCCACAACAAAAGTGACTAAGAGTGTTGCCATAAAAGACATCTTTACCTTTGTCCCCATTTCTAATATATAGAAATGGCTGTGATTTTTGGGTTTTTGAACATGCTTCTCATCTCTTTATATAGCTACTGATTTACAATTTTTTAATCAATGTGAATTGTTTAGACAATTAAAATTTAATAAAATGTTAATTGAAATTGGTTCTACCGACTACGATAACTAGTTTATCTACATAAAAACCGTAGAAAATATGCATACCAATCAAGCCGTCAAAGTCAAAGCCTAGAATAATTCGACACTTGCGTAATTTTGCCTTTAATTTTTAATTCAGAATGTAAATAATTCTATCGACATGCAACTTTTATATTATATTATGTTATATATATATATAGGTGTGAGTTAATTAGGGACCATTAGGACATGTAACTTACACATGTGTAAGTCGTGGTGGCGGTGGTCGTTGTCGCCGGAAGATCATGGTGGTGGTCGGAGATGATGGTGGTGGTGGTGGTGATGGTGGTTGTATAACTTACACATGTGTAAGTTGTAACTTACACATGTGTAAGTCGTGGTGGCGGTGGTCGCCGTCGCCGGAGGATCATGGTGGTGGTGGTGGTGGTGATGATGGGTGGTGGTGGTGTTGTGGGTGGTGGTGGTGGTGGTGATGTAAACTGGGGGTGGTGGTGGTGAACTGTAAACTGGGGGTGGTGGTGGAGATTTGTAAACCGGGGGTGGTGGCGGTGAACTGTAAACCGGGGGTGGTGGCGGTGAACTATAAACTGGGGGTGGTGGTGGAGATTTGTAAACAGGGGGTGGTGGCGGTGAACTGTAAACGGGGGTGGTGGTGGTGAACTATAAACCTGGGGGTGGTGGTGGTGAACTATAACTGGGGGTGGTGGTGGTGATTTGTAAACTGGGGGTGGTGGTGGTGAACTGTAAACTGGGGGTGGTGGTGGTGAACTGTAAACTGGGGGTGGTGGTGGTGATTTGTATACTGGGGGTGGTGGTGGTGAACTGTAAACTGGAGGTGGTGGTGGTGAACTGTAAACTGGGGGTGGTGGTGGTGAACTGTAAACTGGGGGTGGTGGCGGTGAACTATAAACTGGGGGTGGTGGTGGTGAACTGTAAACTGGGGGTGGTGGTGGTGATTTGTATACTGGGGGTGGTGGTGGTGAACTGTAAACTGGAGGTGGTGGTGGTGAACTGTAAACCGGGGGTGGTGGTGGTGAACTATAAACTGGGGGTGGTGGTGGTGGTGAACTATAAACTGGGGGTGGTGGTGGTGAACTGTAAACTGGGGGTGGTGGTGGTGATTTGTATACTGGGGGTGGTGGTGGTGAACTGTAAACTGGAGGTGGTGGTGGTGAACTATAAACCGGGGGTGGTGGTGGTGAACTGTAAACTGGAGGTGGTGGTGGTGACTTGTAAACCGGGGGTGGTGGTGGTGAACTATAAACCGGGGGTGGTGGCGGTGAACTGTAAACCGGGGGTGGTGGTGGAATTTTAGACAATTAAATTTTAATAAAATGTTAATTGAAATTGGTTCTACCGACTACGATAACTAGTTTATCTACATAAAAACCGTAGAAAATATGCATACCAATCAAGCCGTCAAAGTCAAAGCCTAGAATAATTCGACACTTGCGTAATTTTGCCTTTAATTTTTAATTCAGAATGTAAATAATTCTATCGACATGCAACTTTTATATTATATTATGTTAATTTAGGGACGTTAAATTAGGGACCATTAGAGACATGTAACTTACACATGTGTAAGTCGTGGTGGCCGTGGTCGTTGTCGCCGGAAGATCATGGTGGTGGTCGGAGATGATGGTGGTGGTGGTGGTGATGGTGGTTGTATAACTTACACATGTGTAAGTTGTAACTTACACATGTGTAAGTCGTGGTGGCGGTGGTCGCCGTCGCCGGAGGATCATGGTGGTGGTCGGAGATGATGGTGGTGGTGGTGATGGTAGTGGTGGTGGTCGGAGATGGTGAAAAATGAATGATTGAGAAGTGTACCTAGTGTCCCTAATTTAAAAGAGTCCCTAAATTAACTTTTCTCTCTCTATATATATTTATATACCATGATAAATCTTGTTGGAATATAAGCATATTAAACATTTGATAATCACTAGTGAACGCATCGGAAAAGTAGATCACGTATAGCATGCAATTATTTAACATAAATAATAAATAGGTAAGATTGATTATTGCCTTTATTGTTGTGATTTGACCAAAGAAGATGCTTTTGAATAAGATTAACGAATAAGGTTTTAAAGTAAAAACCATCTATAGTCTCACACACAACACGTCAAATAATACCTAAAGATTGCTAGATCTTAAATTACCAAAAGCCAAAAAGCTCCTAACTTGCCTTTATTGTTTTCGTCCGATACCATGAAGAAACACAAATTAATTATATGTTTCTATCAGTCGAAACCAAAGGCTTTATTATTATTATTATTATTATTATTATTATTATTATTATTATATGTGATATATGAAAACTAAAATTTTTTGAAAACTAGAAAACTGGCCAAAACACTGTGATCTGAAATTTAACACAATGATGTGTTATTGTGTTGTGTTTTTATTGTGTAATCTAAAAACACATTGTGTTAAGTTTTAAATCACAGTGTGTTTTTGATAGCGTATGAAAATCAAAAAATTGTTCAAACACACTGTAATATGAATTTAACACAATGTGTTTTCTAAAAAAATATTAAAAACACATTGTGTTAAATTCAGATCACAGTGTGTTTTGGTTAGTTTTCTAGTTTTCACGAAAATTTTAGTTTTCAAATGATCACAACTCATATTATTATTATTGTTGAGTCAAGGATTCGCTGACCAGACTTGGTCGCTGACGTGGGTCGTCAGCGAGTCATCAGCGAGTCATCAGCGAGTCATTGACTTGGTCGCTGACGTGGGTCGTCAGCGAGTCAGCGGGTGGTTTGCTTTCCAAATTGTTTGTCAAGGCGGGAAGATTTCAAACCAACAAGAAGACAAGAAGTCACATGGTGGTTCTCCTAACTGAATGTTACCTTATATGGCAAAGGTACAGTTGGGACCAAAACAAGGGTTTCTCTCTTTAAT
Organism: Erigeron breviscapus; assembly: GCA_034093135.1. Taxonomy (NCBI): domain Eukaryota; kingdom Viridiplantae; phylum Streptophyta; class Magnoliopsida; order Asterales; family Asteraceae; genus Erigeron; species Erigeron breviscapus. Next base: position 66,271,288 of record CM067175.1, read on the forward strand.
ACCCGTTTTGGTAAAGAAGACAAAGGCTCCTGGATCCAAGTACTTAGAGCCAATGGAATGTCGACAACCACCATCACATCACTATCATTGTAAGGCTGTGTTGCCCTAATTCCTCTTCTATATAAAGGAACACAGCCGCATCTTTTAATCGTGTTTGTCACCACAAAGTGTTTTACTTTATTTGTAATTGTTTAAGTTTCCTTCTTTCTAGACTTAGCAATTACATAGTTCATTTGTATTCTTGTAAGACAAGTTGTATTATCGACCATGTATTCATCGTTTAAATCAATGATACATATGATTAGACTTGCATAGTTATCTAGCAAATTGAACTTGTTCTTGTTTGTATTCTTTATTTCTGTTCTTTACTTTCTTGTTTAGTTTAAACAAATATAAGTGTGCAAATTAGTGGACTGTCAATTGGTATCAGAGCCAACGTTTCTAAATTATTGAAACAAAGATCCGTTTGCATACTTATTTACTCAAAATTTCTTTCTTTATTTTTTCTTAAAACAAGAACATGACTGCTGTTCCCACCCTAGTTAACACACGTGACTTCGGTTACGTATCCGTCCCTCCAAGATTCGAGCCCAATGACTTTGGGTCTTGGAAGGAAAGGATGTTACTACATATAGTAGGTGTGGAACCCTATCTAATGTCTATTCTGACCGTCGGTCCTTATATCCCCACTCTGGTTCAAAGAACACAGGAGCAACTGTTGATGCTCCTGAGATTGTGATTGACATCGTCAAACCAGAGGTTCAATGGACTGACGATGAAAGGAGACTTGTTAATCTTGATGCAAGGTTCAAAAACATGATTGTCAGCACTCTTCCCACTGACCTCATGAAAGTGGTCATTAGATATCCCTCTTCAAAAGAAGTTTGGGATAGATTAGTTAGCATGCATGAAGGCTCTGCTGCTACCATTGCCACTAAGAAAATAGACTTGAAAAGAGCCTATGAAAATTTCTTTTCCCTCCCCAACGAAGGTCTAAACGGTTCATATACCCGATTCAAAGGGTTGCTGAACGACATGACCACTGTTGGTATCTCTCACGATGACTTTGAGGTGTGCCACAAATTTCTTGATAGTTTACCTATCAAGTGGCAAGGTCTGAGACAAATACTCAGAACCACTGAGCGACTCAATGGTCTTAACCTTGAGTCTCTCTTTGGCATAAGCCCTCGGTTGAGGACTCAAACATCCAAGTGTATAGATGTATACACTTAATCTATGAGATGTTGGTGACATGACTCCGGGTATATAGACATATATACTCCGATGATTTTGTGGACAGCCTTGTTCATTT
>CM067175.1:66273599-66305065 GCA_034093135.1 Erigeron breviscapus
TACCATAGGCTTGAACAAGGATCATAGCTTCACCAACATGGCGTAAGCACCAAGTACATCATCAAAATTTGGCATATAAGTCGGTTGTAAAGTTAGGCTAAGGGTATTTACAATGGGATATGAGAAATTTAGGTTAGTGATAGGAAGTAACAAAAGTATAAGTTATGTACAAAATAGTGTAATCAAACCCTTACCATTGATTGCCACCAACCCATAAGATGCAATCCCATGAACACATCTCAAAAGTAACAAGCAAACCCGACACCATTGTGGTGTATCAACTTCAAACAACTTAGGAACAACCAAATCTTCCATTCTATTTACGAACCAAATGATACAACAATTCTTTAGACATATAAAAATGAGAAGTACCCACTAGTAGCCCAAGTTCTTTTCTTTCTTTTTTTTTTCTTATTTCATTTTTTCTCTTTTTTATTTTTTCTGTTTTTCACTTCACTTTTTTTTTATTTGAACCATTTTTACTCTACTAGCAGGCACCCTCTTACAATGATGAACAATGTCTATAACAATACACTTTATTTGAACAATCCAAGACATTCCCCAATAACTTGATCAATCGACGTATTCCCAAAGACCAAGAATATTCCAACTAACAACCCACTGAGGCTCTCCCAACCCGTCCAAACAAACCAATGACAATCAATGGCCCCCCAAAATTAGACTATCGGTATGGCGAGGTAAAGTTTACATATTTAAGTGGATTTATACAAAGGAAAAGGCTAAGTTCAAAAAGTGTGTCTAAGTGTATCTTGCACTAAAGATGAGTGCAACAAAGGTTTACAAAGAAAGGAAAATCACTGACCAGAGTAGCCAGCTACACAAAACATGTATGTACATGTATAAAAGTATGTATACTAAAGGTAAAAATATACATAAGCAAGGGGTGAAATAGAAAGAAAATACGGGTTAAACCTAGTATGTCAATTCGTCATCCAATCTACTTATATCACAAAAGTGATCTCACTGCGGTCTCGTAACGATCACCAGGCCAAGTTCTAGCTCAACACATCACCGGCACACTCATATCAAAGAAAGTAACCCGGAAATGGAATAAATTAACCTCAAACATGCACATCTTAGTGCAGAGTTCGAAATGGAACCCTTACTCCCGAATAAATCCAAGAGCCTAAGAGAGGGACAAATTACAAGGCAATCAAACCAAAACCGTCAACACCTAGCACATCTATAAATGAACGATGAATCTCACAACTTTTAGGTGTTTGGGATATTTGAGCATGCAAGTAATGTTACCAATCCACAAGGATTAGCCCAATAACCGTTCAGAACACATTTCGCCGATTAAATTTGTACCAAGGAAAAAAATTTGTAGTAAAATTGCTCATTAAGGTATTATGAATTAAGTGACAAAAGCAATTTACCACAAGGACAAGCTCAACACAAGTTTCAAATCAAATCATCTTCCGCCATCCTACCAAATCGAAGCCACCAATCTCAAACATGCACATCATAGTTCAGAGTTCAAGATAGAACCCTTACTCTTGGATAAAATCCAAAAGCCCACGAGAGGGACACATCCACAAGAACGGTTAAATCTCAATGGCAAAACAACAAAAGAGATATATCCGGTTGCTTAAACCTATTTGCCACCCCCCCCCCCACACACACACACTTAAGATGGACAATGCCCTCAATGTCCAATATTCGGTCAAAACTAAGGTAAATAGGGGTAAGCAAAATAGACAGAAAGAATGAGAACACATACCGGATCATGAACACATTCAGTTTCAAAACAAGTAAGTCGACCCCGCACCACAAATTGCTCTTCCTAAAAGGAAGTCCAATTTGCTTGACGGGAGAAACAGACTAGCCCAAAACGGAATGTGCGAGAGTTGTGTGTGAAACAATGTCAATAAAGATGCCAATTAAAAATGTTGCGCCGAACTTACTGCCAGCATGTGACATCATAGTGAGCTACTAACACGATCACACAATCAAACAAATCAATGCCAACGAATGTAGGTGAGAATGAGAATCCAACGGGTCCTCCCCCCACACTTGGGTTCCACTAAGTATTTCCATCAATTCAGATCAAACCTGTTCAATTACACATCACAAGAACAAATCCCAAATATCCATACAAAGTGCAAACTAAAAAGAGTATAATGCAGGAAATAAAAGAAACAAAGGAAAGTACAAATGTTTCATCACCCCGTAGGGTGGATAGACAATGATAACGAAAGTAATGACATGAGAATACCAACATAACCAAACATCATATGATTCCATCCCACGGTACCGGATAGGAATCATCTCCACTACTGCTGATGTCTATGATAGCCATAAGGTAGTCCGGGTTGTCCAAAAATACTCGTCACCCAATCGGACGCCTCCTCCTGAGCTGCACCCGAACCACCTGCATCTCCTCCCGAATGACCAGCATCAAATCCTGAATGAGCACCTGCATCCAAACCTGCAAAAGATGAAGAATCACCGCCAACATGACCACCCTGAAAGACCCCAAACTGCACTGGACCTCGAGGAGAACCTCCTAAATCATGGGGTGGTGGTGACATGTTCCCCGGGGCAGTCGTACGAGAGAAAAAGGACTGACCCCCCTGACGATAATCGGGGACATAAATAGGCGGTGGAGAGAACGGAGGAATCGGGTCAGGTCGAACAAACTCCAGACTGTGATACTGAGCATCCCACATCGGCTGATAATAATCAAGTGTGTAATTAGTGTGGGCTTGTTGTGATCCAACCCAGGTGAAATCCTGGTCCACCCTCCGCTGGTAAGCATCAAACTCTCGCTGACTGTTCTGCTGAGCCTCAAAGATATTCTGAATAGTGTTCCCCAAAAGTGTTAAATCAAACGAGCGAGGGATGGGAATGTTACGTCCAGTCCTCCTCGGGGGCTCCTATGGAGTATCAGCCATCTCAACATCAGCCTCTTCATCCTCCTCCTGTACAGGAGGTGGTCCTTCAACCTCACCCTCATCATCTAACAACTGCTCCTGCTCATTTGCTTTCTTTTTCTTCAAAATCTTTTCCCTATAAAGCTCATTATACGTAAAATCCTCCTGATGCACTGGTAATGAAAGATAAGTTGGCAATCATCAGAAGCAAAGACTCCCATCCTCTTATAAATGACCGTGATAAAATGTCCCAAAACCAGATTCAAATCAGAATGATTACACATACGGTCCAACAGTACAAGAGGAGGCAAAGCAAACCTGGATGGAGCTCCCTCAGAAAATAACTTAAGTACCAAAGATCATTCTGGTACGCCTTCTCCCAATGAGTAGAACGTTGTACCAAGAAAGTCACAATCATCCGGTGGAGCAACCTCAAACGTACATTCTTAATCTTTGACACACCACTCGTGTATGTCCATGTTTCTCCCCCCGTGATCCTGGTGTAACACTCCAAGATAGACTCTCCATCACCCAAATCGGCTCCTGTTCTATACCCCTTCTTCAAAATAGCCCTAAACTCTGCATTCTGCAACTCCTCCCTCGTATACATCCCACAGTAGTAACCAAATTCAGCAATTGACAGCTTCCTCTGCTGTCCCCCACAGTAAAACGAGACTAACCTCTCCTCAAAAATATCCTTGACTTTCCCTAACTCCTTCTTCAGTTTCAAGGTCGAATAGAACTCTAAGTATAACCCACGGTAGGCGGCTTCACGGTTAGCAAATACCCGCCGCCAAATATCATAACTCACGTCATGCCCTCTTGACTCACCTCCAACTCTCAAACTCATAGAAAACCACCGTCGAATGTCCTCCTGTACTCCAAATACCTGAGCTTGAAAAGGAGTTAGATGTCTTGAGGGAAGGACCGCATGCTTAGAAAGCTTATACAACTTGTTCTTGTATATGTTCTTTTGGGGCTGCCTAATTCCCTCAAATGATAGCCAAGCATGTCGCTCATTCAGTTCTTCAATAAATGTAAGCGGCACCTCCACTTGTTTCTTTGAACTCGGCACATCAACGGCCTCACTGGATTGCCCCTCAACCATTTTCCTTTTTCCTGCGGCCTTATCTATAGCTCCCGCTCCCTGCATTCACACACATGAAAAACGACTAATCGTGAGTAATAAGAATGCAAAGTTGGAAACTATAATAAAAAAACAAAAATCTTGGCAGGGAAGTACCCCCACTACGGCGCAGTGGGCATGCTTCACACGCGGGCAGGGGCTTTTCAATGCGGCGCAGTGGGAATTATTTCACACGCGGGCAGGGGCTTTTCAATGCGGCGCAGTGGGAATTATTTCACACGCGGGCAGGGGCTTTTCAATGCGGCGCAGTGGGAATTATTTCACACGCGGGCAGGGGCTTTTCAATGCGGCGCAGTGGGAATTATTTCACACGCGGGCAGGGGCTTTTCATGCGGCGCAGTGGGAATTATTTCACACGCGGGCAGGGGCTTTTCAATGCGGCGCAGCTAGGCTTTCCAACCCCCACTGCGGCGCAGTGGGAATTATTTCACACGCGGGCAGGGGCTTTTCAATGCGGCGCAGCTGGGCTTTCCAACCCCCACTGCGGCGCAGTGGGAAGTCTTTCACACGCGGGCAGGGGCTTTTCAATGCGGCGCAGCTGGGCTTTCACACGCGGGCAGGGGCTTTTCAATGCGGCGCAGTGGGAATTATTTCACACGCGGGCAGGGGCTTTTCAATGCGGCGCAGTGGGAACTTTCACACGCGGGCAGGGGCTTTTCATGCGGCGCAGTGGGAATTATTTCACACGCGGGCAGGGGCTTTTCAATGCGGCGCAGTGGGAATTATTTCACACGCGGGCAGGGGCTTTTCATGCGGCGCAGTGGGAATTATTTCACACGCGGGCAGGGGCTTTTCAATGCGGCGCAGCTGGGCTTTCAACCCGGCTTCCACTGCGGCGCAGTGGGAAGTCCCTGGAAATTTCCTTCACACATTTTTTTGTGACAAAACTCAAATCACACTTACCCGGAACCACATCGAATCAAAACCACACCTGCACTTACCAACTAAAACAAGATTAAAACTAAATAATTCGAAGAAAAGTAAAATGCAAGAAACTAAACACGGGTTGCCTCCCGAGAAGCGCTTAAGTTATTAACGAGTCTTTAGCTTGACTCGACCAACCTTCAAGTTTCCAATTCAAACACGGGGATCTCATCAAATATCCCCTCGACCTTCTTTTCTTCCAAATATAGCTTAAGTCGATGACCATTGACAATGAACGATCCTTCACCATTTCGCTTAAACAACTCAACATATCCCGACGGGTACACGTGCTTAATCTCAAACGGTCCAATCCATCTAGAAGTTAGTTTAGGTTGTTTAATCTTAAATTTAGACAAGAATAACAACACTTTAGCCCCAACCTTAAACTCCTTTCTACGAATCCTCTTATCATGCCAAATCTTGGTTCTCTCCTTATAAAGCCTCGAATTCTCATAAGCACCTAGCCTAAGCTCATCAAGCTCATGAAGTTGCAACATTCTAAGTTCACATGATTCCATCAAATCCAAATTCAAATTCCTTAAAGCCCAATACGCCTTATGCTCTATCTCAATAGGAAGATGGCAAGTTTTGCCAAAGAGCAACCGGTATGGTGTGGTGCCAATCGGCGTCTTATAAGCCGTCCTGAACGCCCACAAGGCGTCATCTAACTTCTTTGACCACACCTTGGGGTCTCCAACAGTTTTCTCCAAAATCCTCTTTAAGGCCCTATTTGTGTTTTCCACTTGACCACTGGTCTATGGATGGTACGAGGTAGAAAAATAGTGGACAACACCATACCTCTTCATCACTTTGGCTAATTGATGGTTTGCAAAATGGGTACCACGGTCACTAATCAAAGCTCTACGGCAACCAAAATGACAAAACAACTGTTTCAAGAAATCAATGACTACACGCGCATCATTCGTGGGCAAAGCCTTGGCTTCGGCCTATTTAGACACGTAGTCAACGGCGACAAGAATGTACTGAAACTTATTAGACGGTGGGAATGGTCCCATAAAGTCTATACCCCAGACATCAAATACCTCACATACCTGAATGCTCTGTTGAGGCATCTCATCTCATTTAGTGATGTTCCCCTGTCGCTGACAGATGTCACAAGTCTCAACCAAAGTCTGGGCCTCCTTGAAAATTGTTGGCCAATAGAAACCTGCATCAAAAACTTTCTTACCCGTCACTGAAGGTCCATAATGACCCCCGGTTGGCCCGTAGTGACACGCATCCAAAATCTCTCTAGTCTCAGCTCCAGCAACACATCTCCTAATCATACCATCTGCACAAACACAAACAAGCATCATCAAAAACAAAAGGAACGTCCTTCTCCAACAAGTGGGTCATAGGACGAGTAATCTTAGAGAAATCCTTAATAAATCGACGATAAAAACCTGCATGTCCAAGAAAACTCCTTACCCCTTTCACATTGGAAGGCGGGGGTAATTTGGCAATTACATCTATCTTAGCCCGATCAACCTCAATCCCGGCCTTAGACACTTTATGCCCTAACACAATACCCTCAGTCACCATAAAATGGCACTTTTCCCAATTCAAAACAAGGTGTGCCCTCTCACACCGTTCCAACATCCTATCCAAATTACTCAAACATGAATGAAAAGAATCCCCAAAAACTGAAAAATCATCCATGAAAACTTCCATGGAAGTTTCAAGCATGTCCTGGAAAATAGCAATCATGCACCTTTGAAAGGTGCCAGGGCATTACACAAAACAAGATATGATCTAAACTTATCAAATGCAAAGACCACTGCAAGCAACTCCTTTTCTGTAGTGGTGTAATTTTGCTGGGCGGGGTTCAAAGTCTTACTAGCAAAGTAAATGGGTTTGAAATGTTTCTCAACCCTTTGCCCTAGCACAGCTCCCACAGCATAGTCACTTGCATCACACATCAACTCGAAAGGCAATTCCCAATCTGGAGCTACCATGATAGGAGAATCAGTCAACTTCTCCTTCAATACCTGAAAAGCACTCAAACAAGCATCATCAAAAACAAAAGGAACGTCCTTCTCCAACAAGTGGGTCATAGGACGAGTAATCTTAGAGAAATCCTTAATAAATCGACGATAAAAACCTGCATGTCCAAGAAAACTCCTTACCCCTTTCACATTGGAAGGCGGGGGTAATTTGGCAATTACATCTATCTTAGCCCGATCAACCTCAATCCCGGCCTTAGACACTTTATGCCCTAACACAATACCCTCAGTCACCATAAAATGGCACTTTTCCCAATTCAAAACAAGGTGTGCCCTCTCACACCGTTCCAACATCCTATCCAAATTACTCAAACATGAATGAAAAGAATCCCCAAAAACTGAAAAATCATCCATGAAAACTTCCATGGAAGTTTCAAGCATGTCCTGGAAAATAGCAATCATGCACCTTTGAAAGGTGCCAGGGCATTACACAAAACAAGATATGATCTAAACTTATCAAATGCAAAGACCACTGCAAGCAACTCCTTTTCTGTAGTGGTGTAATTTTGCTGGGCGGGGTTCAAAGTCTTACTAGCAAAGTAAATGGGTTTGAAATGTTTCTCAACCCTTTGCCCTAGCACAGCTCCCACAGCATAGTCACTTGCATCACACATCAACTCGAAAGGCAATTCCCAATCTGGAGCTACCATGATAGGAGAATCAGTCAACTTCTCCTTCAATACCTGAAAAGCACTCAAACAAGCATCATCAAAAACAAAAGGAACGTCCTTCTCCAACAAGTGGGTCATAGGACGAGTAATCTTAGAGAAATCCTTAATAAATCGACGATAAAAACCTGCATGTCCAAGAAAACTCCTTACCCCTTTCACATTGGAAGGCGGGGGTAATTTGGCAATTACATCTATCTTAGCCCGATCAACCTCAATCCCGGCCTTAGACACTTTATGCCCTAACACAATACCCTCAGTCACCATAAAATGGCACTTTTCCCAATTCAAAACAAGGTGTGCCCTCTCACACCGTTCCAACATCCTATCCAAATTACTCAAACATGAATGAAAAGAATCCCCAAAAACTGAAAAATCATCCATGAAAACTTCCATGGAAGTTTCAAGCATGTCCTGGAAAATAGCAATCATGCACCTTTGAAAGGTGCCAGGGGCATTACACAAACCAAACGGCATACGCCGATAAGCAAAAGTGCCAAATGGACAAGTGAAAGTGGTTTTCTCTTGATCCTTGGGATCAATGGGTATTTGAAAGTACCCGGAAAACCCATCTAAGAAACAAAAGTATTCATTCCCTGCAAGACGTTCCAACATTTGATCAATAAAAGGAAGGGGAAAGTGATCCTTACGGGTGGCATCATTAAGCTTACGGTAATCTATACAAACCCGCCAACCCGTAATAGTCCTAGTGGCCAAAAGCTCCTTATTATCATTTTCAATGACTGTCATGCCCCCCTTTTTGGGCACACAGTGGACAGGACTTACCCATGGACTATCGGCAATAGGAAAAATGATTCCTGCATCAAGAAGCTTAATCACCTCTTTCTTAACAACCTCTTTCATATTAGGATTCAGCCGCCTTTGTCTCTGGACAACGGGCTTAACATCATCAAGAAAATCAATTTTATGCTGACAAAAATTAGGACTAATACCTGGAATATCTGTGGTCTTCCAAGCAAAAGCCCGCTTATGGGCTTTAAGCACAGACATGAGACGGTCTTTCTCGTCACTCGAGAGTGAGGACGAGATAACCACTGGAAGAGAAGACTCACCTGACAGATATGCATACTCTAGATGGTCTGGAAGCGGCTTAAGCTCCAAGTCAGTAGGTGGTACATCAACAGAGTTAGGTACCCTTGAACTCCCGTCAGCAACTACCTCCTCAAAAGTCTCATCCTCGGGAGGTGATTCATCCAAGCTCAGTGCCATGACCTCTGCAAACAAAGCTTCATCAGTAATTTCTCCAGATCCTAAATTAGCGATCTCCTCCTCTCCAATATCTGTCTCATGAATTCCTGAAATTCTTGATCCAATGCATCATCAATGACATCAATCCTGAAACAAGTCTCATCATTAGAATATGAATGCTTGATAGACTTTTCAACATTAAACACAATCCTATCAGTGCCTACGCCTAAAGAAATTTCCTTATCCTTCACACGGATGATAGCATCCGCGGTATTAAGGAATGGGCGTCCAAGAATAAGAGGGACCTTCGTATCTTCCTCCATCTCGAGGATAACGAAGTCAACAAGAAAAACAATGTGGCCAACTCTGACACTAATGTTTTCAGCAATCCCGATGGGATACTGAAAAGAATGGTCAGCAAGTCTTATACTCATGCGGGTAGGGCGAAGGACTCCTAGGGACAACTTGGCATAAACCGAGTAAGGCATCAAATTAATGCTAGCCCCTAAATCAGCTAATGCTTTACAAATAATAGTTCTAATAGAGCAAGTGATGAGAAAACTCCCTGGGTCTTCAAGCTTTGGTGGAATGCTCGTGAGATGATTTCCTTTCAAATTGAAAGTGTGATCAATGGCCGGTGGTCTAATGGCGGAGCCACGGCTAGTTGGGATAGTTCGAACCCTCTCGCCATAGCGAGTGTCATTTGGATCCCTAGGTTATTCGTCACCCATCTCTTCTTGCTTAACTTCTAAATTGAAAAATTCGTCTAAATAAAACCCTTCCTCGTCTGAATCAGGAGTGGGTTTAGCTATAGGTGAGAACGGTGTAGGTATTGGTGTTGTGGGTTCAGTGAAGTTAAACCGATGCCCTCTTGGTCTTCTCAGAGTAGACAAAGGACTATTCAAAGGTAGACCCGAAGAACGCAAGTTCATCAACTAAAGAAATATGCCTGCAAACACACAACTAACACAAACGAGTCAAATGCACCGGTGATAAGAAAAGAAAACTAAACTAATAAACAAGTAACTTCCTCACGCGTGAGAAAGGATCAAACCACTAAATTAACAACTAAATCGGCACACAATCCCCGGCAGCGGCGCCAAAAAATTGATGTGTGAAATCGAGTTTGTAAAATTTATAAATAAGTACCCACTAAAAACCGACTACTACACACTTTCAGGCAGTGGACCTGATCGCATATAGTATAGTAAGTAGTAAGTCCGAGATCGTTCGCGGGGATTAGTTTTGAAATAATTGTTTACTAAAGTGGTTTTAGAATAAGGATGGAACCGTAGCCGAATTGCTACATCACTTTGACAATATGAAATTAAAGAAATTGAAATGACAAGACAAGACAATTAAAAGTAAAGAAAGTTCAGACAATATAAATAAAGATCATCCACTTCGAATCCACTTGACTTCAGTTATGATTGCACACGATAAAGATCAAATTCTTTAGAGTTGACAAGATAATCATGAAAGGATAGAAATGCTCGCGTGGTACCACCAACCGCAAGCAAATCACCCAAACACCTAAGTTGCTAGTTTAATTACCCAAGCCGGTACCACCAATGCCTAGAAAATCTCCCCAACAATTAGTTTGCTTAATTATCCAATTACCAATTATGCCTATGTGAATGAAAACGTGGTACCACCAACCTTTTCTAAACACGTTTACCAATTAATTCCTATTATAGATTTGACATTCACCGTCATACCATGAACCGGTGACAACTGACCATAGACAATCGAATTGCAACGATAAACATATTCACCTAGTACCACTAACGATGAACACATAAACCATCAACATCAAAAGAATAAATCACAAGGAAATAATTGATAAAGATCACGACACAACGATAATTTAATCAACTCTTGAATTAAAATATTGCAATCATATCATTCGTCAAGTTTCATCAAAGTGGATGATTATAAATCTAGCCACTCATGCTAAATCGAAAATAACAAACGAAATAGAAAGGGAACATATTGTACCAATATTTGTTGAATGTAAATTGCAAGACAGAAAATTAGATACGATCTAGATGGGTGTTCTTGAATCTTCAATGAATCCAATGATGAAATCTTGAGTCGATCCTTCGAAGAATTCGCGGTAGAACAGCTCCTAGAAAGAAAACTTGATCGATTGGGAAATTAGGTTTTTTTTTCTTTTTATACCTCCCAAAATCTGATGCAAAGAGGTTGTAACCCTGATTTCCCCGTGCAGTCACTGCGGCGCAGTGGGCATGGTGCACCCCCATTGCGGCGCAGTGAAGAGTCCCTGGAATTCTAATCATATGGTGACTGCGGCGCAGTGGGGTATGAATACTCCCACTGCGGCGCAGTGGTAATCCACTGGAAATTCATTACTTTTACTCGGCCTTTAACTGCGACGCAGTGGGGCAACGTCCCTCCCACTGCGGCGCAGTGTTAAACCACTGGAAAGCTTTGGCCTTGGCACCCTTTGACTGCGGCGCAGTGGGGTTGCATTCTTCCCACTACGGCGCAGTGTAAACTTGCTGAACTCTTTGTTCTTCTTTATTATCGGCTCTCGAACACTCGATCAACATCTTGGCCTAAAAATCATCAGAAACTGCACCAATTGGACGCACAACCTGCTAAGAACCTGAAAGCACTAACAAACACCATAAACGCACCAAATGCATACAAAATAGACTCAAAACACATACGAAAAAGGCCAATAATGATGTGGGCGATCTATATAATTGGCCACATCAGTGCACCACATGACTACTGCCTCGCCCCTCTACTTCTTACCCGCTATCTTTAGTCCGATAGGGACGATAAGATAGTGGGCGGGCACTTCATCTCACAGGTTTACGTCATGTTGGGGTTAGGGAGCACCAAGAGAGACTGCTCCTCCATTAAGAAGATGGACATCTTGGACGAGAAGGAACTAATCAGGCTGAATATTTTGGATAAGCAAGGTCGCCCATGGAACAAGAGGAACCCCCAGCAGTTGACGTGGAGATGGAGAGGCAGGCACGTGCACCCGCAGCAGAGACAGGCCAGAGCAGCAGAGGACCCACTACTAGGTTGAGAGCAGAGGTAGATGCTCTGACAGAGGAGGTACAGAGATTATAGATGCAGCAGCGGGAGGAGGAGCAGTACTACGGATCGGCTATGGGCTATATGATGTATCACACTAACAGATATCAGCCGATCCATGAGGGCTATGCTCAGCAGCTTTTCCCCAACATGTTGCCAGACTACTCTGCTCCACTAGTTCACCACGTCCAGGAGCCATTATACGATCACTACTATCCACCAGCGCCATTCTAGCCACCTACTACCAGCACCACCACGGGCTTTGACACGGTCACATTCAGCCGGAACCCTACTCGGGGTTTCGACAGATATTTTACTGACATGAGTGCAGGTACTTCCATAGGTGCTGTAGATATTCCCGATGTTGCTGCTGATGATGATGGTGATATGTAAGTGTTGTCTGCTCGGAATGATGATGGTCGTGCTGCTGTGCTACTGATGATTCTGCCTGCTGTTATTTGATTCAGATGATTATGGTGATGTTTAGTACAATTTCAAACAATTTCTCTTTCTCCCTCCCTTATAATTCTTTGACGATGGTAATGGTATGATTCCTGCCTGTGTGCGGATGAGACAATTTTCTTTCCCCCAACCCCCGATAATTCTTGATGATAGTTTGATTTATTCGCAGGAACAAGAAACAAAACAATATTTATGCTTTTAATGTAATAATTGTGATGTGATGTTTTAATATGTTTTGTTGTGATGTTTGGTTAAGTAATTGTGACAGTGCAAATTAGCGAGTGAGGAATGATTTCAACAGGTTTCATGGAAGAACACGGCAAAAATCCCGGGAAGTTTCGTTACTCTTTTGCTTTTAGAATTTTTCCCATTTTTCTTTTAGGCCGTAGTTTAGTTATTACAATGGGGACATTGTAACATTTAAATGTGGGGGGAGAAATGCGTAAAATAGGGAAAAAATTTCATGTTTTTGGTTAAAATATAAGAGTTGGAAGTTGAATTTGTTATAGTTGAGGAACTAGTGATTAGTTAGACAGAAATGATGAATATTAGTTATAGATACTGTTATAAGCTACATCTCTTGAATCCTTAGCACGAATTAGATCTACCCTAAGTGATAAACAATGTTTTATGCATGATGAATTGGACTTAATGGAAAACGATTGATGGTGTGTATTAGAGAAAATGGTAGCAACTTCATTTGTAGCCCTTTGTTAAGATTAAGTAATAACTACCGTGTAAGCTAGAACCTTTAGATTTATGGAAGTCCTTAAATTTCAGGAAGTGGATTGTACCTAGTGCGAATTTTTGATGTTTGTATGAACCATCTGGGGATTTATCGGCTAAATTGTGCTTAACAATATTATATATCATTCGATAGCCGGTATATCTAAAAGGGGTGTAATATGCTTAATAAGTTATCTAGCTGTGTTTGGAAATGAACGAATGAGATAAATATAAAAGTAATAAATAGGTCAAGTTATGTCGCTCTGCGCGTGGGGAACCACCGACCTGTCACCGCTGTCTTGACCACCTGCACAGTTTAGTACCTGAATAAAATGGTATGCACCCTGACCTGAGTTAAGTTATGTCTCTTTGTTGCAATGCTTGCAGACCTGTTCACCTCTGTCTTAACTCTTAAAGATGTTTATCTTAGATTGTAATTATCATATACTCATTGATTAGTCAAACTAGTGCAAACCATGGAATGGAAGTATTTCTAGAAGGGAAAAGCAAAACACACTGATAATAATAGTATGCAAGGATTACTTATGAGTTGTTGCAATTGATCTTTACTAGCTATCAATCATGGTAATGGAATTGTAAATGATTGTATGAAACATTTGTGTAATCGATGAAGGTATGAACGAAATAAGTGTGGGGGAGGAAAAGAGATGTTAGCAATAGACCAGTTATCTTGTAACCCTGATTTGTCAATACTAGCCTCTAACTTTTCTTTAAGCTAAATTGGAAGTTCGCTTGAGGACAAGCGAAGGTTTAAGTGTGGGGGAATATGATGAGTGATTTAATTGTGACTTTTTCCCCATTCGTTTGACGCGTATTTAAGGTAGAAACGAGCACTTAGTATGAACTTTATGGTACTTAATGGAATTAGGTTTGTGAACAGGTTTGATGTGAGAGATTGCAGTTTGTAAGAGTAGAAATGAGTAGGGCAACACAACCAATTTCAATATGAAGCAGAAAATTTTCAAATGAGCAACACAACACAACCATGACAAGTTGAGAAGCAGAAAATTTTCAATTGGGCTAGATTTTTGTGTCTTATGTGGCGACAAAATTATGTTGTCACTAGTGTTGTCGCCGTAGGCTTTGGCAACGACAAGTAGTACATATGGCGACGAATTTAGTCGCAGCCAAAAACCAGATTTCTTGTAGTGAACCACGTAAGATATATTCACAGGATGCCAATTTTCACAAACTGTTTGGGATGTTTGGGATGTGCTCTGCCAATGGTGTAGTCATTTTCGGCATTTTCTGTCCCGGATATTCTTAAACATTATATTTTCACTCTGAGTCGAGAAAAAAAAGGTCGTGTATGCAATCATTCTTACGATCATTTGGAGCCTATGCGGGCAAGAAATGAAGCGGCTTTTAATAATACTCAACCGATAACTAATAGGGTTGTGGAAGAGGTAAAGGAATTTTAATTCTTGTGAATACGGAATCGATCTCATAAAATCGAGTTAAGTGTAGAGTAGTGGAGACATTTTGATTCACAAAGTTTTGTATAGTAGTGTTTTACCTAGTGTTTTGTTTTGTAATAGCTATCATGTACTAATGGCGATGACTATTAACTTGATAGTCTTTGGAATGAAATAAAAGTTGCATCAATAATCAAAACAGATATCCAATATTTTGTTTCTCATAATTTTTAATTTTATGGATTTTAGAAAAAGAATTATAACATTATAAAAAAGATCTCCCTCAATAACCTCAATAAGAATGTAAATAAAAGTAATGTAAATAAATAAATATGAAAGTTCATCCCTAAACTTGTGAATTTTAAAACTCTAGACTTTTAACTGTGGATAAATTTTATGCACTTTTAAATATGGACTTTTGTAGTTTATAATACCTATTTGAATACACATCAAAAGTGTAAATTTTTAATTCATTATAGTTTTACACACTTATAAGCGTACAGTGACGGAACCAAAAGTTTATAAAACTGGGGGCCTATGAAAACTAATCATGAAAATACATGGAAGCTCGGTGGCTTAATAAATGGATAAGCTCAAATTGTATATAAAAAAAAAAAGAAATTCCACTAAAAAAACTAATTTAAAGACGGGGTGATGACCACCCTCATTTCACACTGAATCCGCCCATGTAAGTATGACAACTTTTATAATTTCTTGACGATAACTAAAAGTGTAGATAATTGTAATATTTTTTTTCACCATCTCTTGGTCGCTGATAGTGTTGAGTCAAGGATTCGCTGACCAGCACCCTATTCATCTTTAAGAAAGGTGTTGATGTTATCTATGTCCAAATTTAAGTAGATGATATCATCTTTGGTTCCTCCAGCAAGAAACTCTTTGATAAGTTCAGTTCACAGATGTCATCTCATTTTGAGATGAGTATGATGGGTGAGCTGACTTTCTTTCTTGGTCTTCAAATCAAGCAACTCTCGAATGGCATCTTCATCAATCAAGAGAAATACATCCGAGACATGCTGGCCAAATTTGATATGACGAATGTCACTCCCAAGGCCACTCCTATGTCCCCTTCTAATAATCTCCATGCTGATCCTGATGGTAAGCATGTGAACCCCACTCACTACCGGGGAATGATTGGCTCGCTGATGTATCTGACAGCGAGTCGTCCTGACATAATGTTTGCTACTTGCTTATGGTCTAGTAAGAAACATCATACAATGTCCATCTCCACTTCTGAAGCATAGTATGTATCTGCAGCGAGTTGTTGTACACAAATCCTCTGGATGAAAAACCAACTCGTTGACTATAACTTAGAATACTCTAAGATCCCCATTATGTGTGACAATACAAGTGCAATTGCTATCACACACAATCCTGTTCAACATTCCAAGACCAAGCATATAGATATTAGGTATCACTTTATTCGTGACCATGTCATAAAAGGGGATGTTGAAATCTATTTTATCTCCACTGATGACCAACTTGCTGACATCTTCACAAAACCCTTAGATGAAACAAGGTTTAAGTTCCTTGTAAGTAAGTTGAGAATGTTGAATGGTGAATCAGCGACATGATGAAGTGTTATGTCTGCTGAAATTCAACTTATCTTTTTGTGATATGTTGAAACTTGGCTGAAAGGCCAAAACCTTCTGTCAGCATGTTTAACTTTGTCTTGCGTGCTGATAAATTCTTAAGAATATAAAAGTATTCAATCGAACGCTTAGGTGACCACTGGCTGCTATAATACTTCAAGAATTCTTGAGATAATGGTTGCAAAGCCGTTATTGTCTGTCAGCGACAAACATTAGTTGTGACGTTGCTGACTGAAAAAAAAAATAAAATAAGGTAACCAAGTTTTCCTAAAGTTAGTGGATATACTTCAATCTCAACTATTTTAACGTGTGAGTATATTCACCAAGTATTTTTATCAATATTTTATTGGAATCTCAAAACGGTTACCTCGATTTTCTCCCTAATGGGCAACTTGTACACTGTATCTGCCGTAAACACTCGAGTATTTTTGAAATTATGGTACAAGTTGTCACATCAATCCATTTTTATACGTTACTCACATACGTATATTAAACTATATTTATATTAAGTATATGTATATATCTATTTTAAAATATTATGTGTCCTTTCAGGTCATAAAATTATTTTTATATACATAATATTTTATATTATATAAGAGAGAGAAGAAAATTGACAGGTTTCAATTTACAGAAGTGGGGGCCCACAACCATACCATATATATACCCATTTCTCTCACAAAGACTTTTACGCTTCCATTTTCTTTCATTTCTCTTCGCATTTTCTTCCAAATCACCAAATTCACTCTCAAATCTGCTTCTCTCTCTCTCCTTTAATCTTCAAGTATTCATACATCTTCAAACCAATGGGAATTCGACAACCACCATCACATCACAGTCAAGTCATGGTTGTGTTGCCCTATCTCTTCTATAAAATGCAACACAACCCTTCACAATTGGTGTGTTTGTCCACCAAGTGTTTGTCACGGAAAATGTTTCTTTCATATTTACATTTGTTGTAATTTGTTTTTTAAGTTTATAGTTTGTCTAAACTTAACAATTGTAATCTCATTTACATGATTGTAAGTCAAGTTGTAAGATTGACCATGTATTCACTGTTTATTCAATGATACATATGATTAGACTTGCATAAATTGTGTTATTGTATCTTTACTCTTGTTCTTATTATTTACTTATTATTATTTAATTACTTGTCTAGCTTAATTAATCTAAGATAAGCAAACTTGTAGACTATCAGATAAAGTTGCACCTCTTACTGTAACAGATCTAGGATCGTCAACTCCAACCTACGGCTAAAAAAATGAGCCGAACTTTAATCTTAATTGTTACATATCTTTTTTTTTTTTGTCAACTCTTTGATCTTATCTTAATTAATCTAATATATATATGGGTTGTGATTATTTGAAAACTAAAATTTTCGTGAAAACTAGAAAACTGGCCAAAACACACTGTGATCTGAACTTAACACAATGTGTTTTCTAAAAACACATTGTGTTAAGTTTCAAATCATAGTGTGTTTGACCAATTTTCTGGTTTTCATGCGCTATCAAAAACACACTGTGATTTGAAATTTAACACAATGTGTTTTTAGAGAACACATTGTGTTAGGTTCAGATCACAGTGTGTTTTGACCAGTTTTGTAGTTTTCATGGGAATTTTAGTTTTTAAATGAAAATTTCTCTATTTAAATAAACTTTTCATTTTAACTATAGTTCATTTTTTCTAACTTATACTGGTATATTATATGAAGGGAAAAATCCATGAAAAGGTATTATTTTTATTCAAAACTCCTAATAAGAGGAACCTATTTTGGTTTCGTCTATTAAAAAGATTTCATTTCTAAAAATTTCTCAATAAAGGTAATGTCGTTAGTTTTAATCGTTAGTCACCCGTTAAGTGACATGTTGGCATGCCATGTCATTAAAAAAAGCCCACGTAGACATCTGATGTGGCAATGCATGAGGGTATATTGGTACTTTTAGCTTTATATCTTCTTCCCAAAATCAATCCATATCTATATCCATCTTAATCTATATATATAATTATAAAAATATATAAATATAAAATATCAATCAATATCTATGTTTAAAGCACAAACATCATCATCAACGTTGTCCATTTCAACTCAAAATCATAAGGAGGTGCCATACGCCAGGACTCATGCTCAGGAGGACTAGTCCTAATCAGCGTCACATCAGCAAAAAATCATCCAAGGACTAATCCTCCTAAATCCAACCTTATACCCAGGACTAGTCTTGGACCCACCTATTTATTTAATTATACACTCACAAAATTTAAAAAAAAAATGGTTAAACAATTCGTCCATGGGGGGACGAATAGAGAGGGACGAGTCCAAGGACTAGTCCAACCCCGCGGTGTACACGAGAAGACGAGTCCTTGGACGAACCAAGGACGAATACATAAGGCAGGTTCTAAGACCATCCTCATTCACAACCCAACCCAACGGTACTATTCATTAAAAAACTAATTTCTCTCTCTTACATTTACCCAACCCAACTAAACCAAATTTTTACACTCTCATCAACAACCCAACCAAACTATTTTTAAAAAAATAAATAATAATGATTTTAATTAATATTTCTTTTATTTAAAATATTAAAAATACTATTATAACTCAATATATATGTCTATCATCATTCATATTAAAAATATTTTTTTCCATTTTTGAATTATATTGAATATAATTTTTATTAATAGAATATAGAGTAAACGACATAAATCGTCCATGTGGTTTACTTAAATAGTCACCTTTCGTCCCTGAGAATCAAAAACCTCATGGATCGTCCTTATTTGGAAAATAAGCTTCGCCTTTCGTCCTTTGACTATTTGACCGTTAACCTCAATCCGTTAACCCCCCACGTGCCTACCACGTGAGGGGTATTCTTGTCTTTGCGCCCACTATAAATAGAGTAAACGACATAAATCGTCCATGTGGTTTACTTAAATAGTCACATTTCGTCCCTGAGAATCAAAAACCTCATGGATCGTACATAAAGCTGGTTGAATAAAGTTGCTTTATGCTGCAACTTTACACAACATTTTAAGGAATTAAATGCTATTCCTTAAATGTTCTCAACCATATTTGTACGGCCAAAGTTAACATCCCAATGTTAACTTTGCCTATAAATACAAGTCATTGCACAACAAGAATAACACTTCTTCACTTCGAAAGATTTCACACTTTGCATACCTGCAATATTCTTGGTGAACTTGTGCAATATTCTCTCAATCACAAAAAGGAACATTTCACAACTTTAAGTGTTTCGATTGTTTAGAGAAATTCCAAGTGTAGATCAATTGTAGTTCATAGGTTGTTAGGATATTTACATACTTTGTATTATCTTGGTTCCGCAACAACCTTGTAATTTATTTATTAACTTTAAATAAATTACAAGGTTGTTGCGGAACCAAGATAATGCAAAGTATGTAAATATCCTAACAACCTATGAAATACAATTGATCTATACTTGGAAATTCTCTAAACAATCGAAACACTTAAAGTTGTGAAATGTTCCTTTTTGCGATTGAGAGAATATTGCACAAGTTCACCAAAAATATTGCAGGTTTGCAAAGTTATTTTCTTGTTGTGCAAAGACCTCTATTTATAGGCAAAGTTGACATTGGGATGTCAACTTTGGCCGTACAAATATGGTTGAGAACATTTAAGGAATAACATTTAATTCCTTAAAATGATGTGTAAAGTTGCAGCATAAAGCAACTTTATTCAACCAGCTTTATGTACGATCCATGAGGTTTTTGATTCTCAGGGACGAAATGTGACTATTTAAGTAAACCACAGGGACGATTTATGTCGTTTACTCTATTTATAGTGGGCGCAAAGACAAGAATACCCCTCACGTGGTAGGCACGTGGGGGGTTAACGGATTGAGGTTAACGGTCAAATAGTCAAAGGACGAAAGGCGAAGCTTATTTTCCAAATAAGGACGATCCATGAGGTTTTTGATTCTCAGGGACGAAATGTGACTATTTAAGTAAACCACAGGGACGATTTATGTCGTTTACTCTAGAACATATAAAGGCTTGATATTACCATGTTAAATTAATAATACAAACTGAAACAAATAAAAAAACAAATAAAGACAAAAACACAAGCAAGTTGAATTTCCAGTCCAAACTTTTCGTTGGTGGACCGACTTAGACGGTCACCATTAACTTTGTTTATTATTTCTTTTATGGATTTATGACCAACCGACCCATTGTTAAACTACCGATGGATAGTCTAAACACATATAAATAAAGACGTTCAGAGTTCTCAACTTCGTATTCGCTAATTCAAATCCACCGACCCCACCATATTCTGCCATCGGTGATTCCCACTTTGTTCCACCACTGTTTTTCAAAGAAAAATAATATGGATGGTGCCGACGGTGGTGGCTTATGACTTTTTAACAGAGTTCCTTTGGTTTCAGATTCCACAAATCCTGCCTACCTTCGTGAATCTATTTTTTTATAATTAGATTTAAGGTTGTGCATATATGGTATTATGGTGATAAAGAATATGGTATAAAGATATGTAATATAGGCATTCACAAGAAAGATCAGATCTCCTTTTTCTTGTTCTTGTTTCATATGAATGTTTAAGTTGTAAATATTGATAATGGGTATTTGGGCTTTTTGTTTGTTAACAGCGAAGTCAGCAACATAGCCGTCGACAAATAATTTTGGTTTATGATGAATATATTTGATTTGGAATGGGAATCGGATGTATAGATATAGATATACATATATGATTTTATATAGATTGGGGTTTATTACAATAAGTGTGAAGTTAAGATTTTAGGATTTACGAGGATGATAAAGGAATTGAAGAAGAAGAATGTGGATACAGATATACTATCCATGTCAGATGTCCACGTTGGTTTTTCAGTGACATGGCAGGCCGACATGTTACTTAACGGATACTAACGATGAAAACTAACGATATTACCTTTATTGAGAAAATTTTTTAAATGAAATCCTTTAACTAGACGAAACCTAAATAGGTTCCTTTTATTAGAAAATTTTGATTAAAAAAGTTACCTTTTTATGAATTTTTCCCTTATTTTAGTTTAATTATGAAAATCGCAAATATATTGTGATCGCAGGCGCAATGTTAATTAGTTTGTTGTAGTGTATCAGGACGTTGTGTTAAGTAAATTAATTAATGTTCCTCAAACCCTTTATTGGCAAATATTTGTTTTGTGATTGAACTTCCTGTTTTGTTAAATATGTTCAGTTCTATGTTTCTCTTTATATTACTTTATGTTTATGTGTTTATATATTATTGAATTATTTAGTTAGTTTTTATTATTATTATTTATTATTATTATTATTTATTATTATTATTATTATTTTTGTTTTAATCGTTCTTTGTCTTTCTGTTTTTGTAAATAAAAAATAGATAATTATTGCAAAATGCGGATGAATTTACACTTGAGTTTGAAGGGGAAAAGATTTTTACGAAACATCGATAATGATTAATTACGAACAACAATATTAATTTGAGCTTCAACATTGAGATGATACAAACTAAAATATTTTTTTAAGCGGGAAAAAATACGACTCATAATTAAAGCCATTTCTAAACCTTTAATATACATCTAAATACTCTTTATTGCATAGAAAACTCAAGCTTTAAAATCTACTTGTATTCTTATCATGAAATTCTGAGGCACATTTTTGGCATTAAAAATATAATTTTTTTTATGCACATTAATTATAGCCTTTAAGATTGTATTTAACATTTTTTTATAAACTTATTGGACTGTGACCCTTTTTTATTTTATTCAGAGATTTCAGCAATTATTTTGACCGTTTTCATTATCACGAGCAAAACTAAATCTCAGTGTCAAGGATGTACATATATAATGAAAAATGATGATACGCTTGAAACTACTAACTAAACCGCATTTCCTTAAAGCCTCTAGCGAGTGGTTTTCTAGCTTGAGTCATCAAAGGAATTGAACAACTAGATGAGTAGATGATATGTAGTCTTTTGTTAGAAGCTTAACAGGGACGTGATCTGAAGATTTAAGGGTCTAGGCCGAGCGCAAAACAACTATATTATATAAACTAATCATTAAAAACGATGATAATTGTTATATTAATAAACACAGGATAAATTGTTGTTAAAAAATTGGAAAAAAAAAATAATGCAAAATCATACCATTGAAATAACATATCGTAATAGCTAGTCGGGGATTCGTGTAGTTCTTATATCATTTTTCATAGCAGATTGGTTGATCAACTTTAATTCTTTAAATAAATTTTTGATATATTCAAAACAAAAAAAAGAGCCGTAGACTAATGACAACCAGCAAATTGTATGCTATTATTTTACATAATATATTATGGCACAGGGTAACACCACCAGGCAAAAGTCAACCCGACCAGGGCATTAGCGGCGACGTCGCCGCTAATACTCTGACACTGACAGGGGGCCCGCTAATTTCTCTGCCAGATTTACCATTACAGACAGGGGGCCCGCAGTATTAGCGGCGACGTCGCCGCTAATACTGCACCAGAGAGAGTATTAGCGGCGACGTCGCCGCTAATAATCTCTCTGGTGGGATTACACTTTTTTGCCTGGTGGGGTTACACTGCTCGTACATTATACATATATTCTTTTCATAAACAATAAAGATAAACATGGTTAGGAGTTTGCAATTAGTTTCTTTCTAACGCAATTTGACAAAACAACAAAGAGAAAATCATACTTGCCTTTCAAAATAAAAGAAAAGTGGTGACAAACTCTGAAAATGTGAAACTGACAATGAAAGTGACAGCAGCTGCTTGACTTCGATGATTGCTAAAGGCATAGGATAACACGACCAGAAAAAGGTCAACCCGACCAGGAGCATTAGCGGCGACGTCGCCGCTAATACTCTGTTACTGACGGGGGGCCCGCTAATATTCTGCCAGATTAGCCGTTACTGACATGGGGGCCCGCAGTATTAGCGGCGACGTCGCCGCTAATGCTGCCTGGTCGGGGTTTGACTTTTTTTGCCTGGTGGGCTTACGCTCCTCGTTAAATATACAAGTATTAACTTACATTTAAACAAAAATGGCAGCAACCAACAATAAATCTATATATATTTATTAAAACAGTATGTTAACCAGACGATTATAAATCTTCAACTCAAAACTAGCTTATAACATTGACACATAGGATTAAATCCTATGTGGCATCTCCTTATTTTTCTTGCCAATAATTATCTTAAACTTTAATATATGTGGGGGAAAAATGAAGTAAAATAAAATACATAGGATTTTATTAAATGTTGAATATATTTTTTAGCAAATGCTCGTATTTTTTTCCCCCTTAAGTAGATTTTGTACTATATTCTCTATAAAAACAACATCTAGCTTTTACTTAGAGATTTCCCAAATGAGAATGATTTGCTACTCCATATTCACATTACATCTATTTACACCGTACGACATAAAAATATTCATGACCATTTATTTAATTCAAATATCTAGTATTCATGGGATAATGATATAAAAATCTTTATAATAATCCTTTTTAACTATATGTTTATGATATTTGTTTAAATTAAACGATGAGATTAGGAAAAAAAATTGAAAAATTATATTTGTCATGTATGAAAAGATTATTACACACATCCAAAACAATCTTCTGTTCCATTATTTATAGAAACAATGTGTCCCAACTTTCATCGTGCCACATATTTAATTAAATGGAACCAAATATAAAATTGCATTAAATTCATTAACGTTTAGTCTATATTATGGTAGTAACAAACGAAAAATAAATCTATATATATATATTAAAACAATCGTTAACCAGATAAAGTCGTCTCAACTCGAAACTAGCTTATAACGTTACGACATAGGATTAACTCTTATGTGAAATTTTCATATTTTTCTTTGGCAATAGTTATCTTATATTTATATATCGAGTCCCATTTTTATTGAAAGATGACGAAATTTTAACAATACCCATATTTTTTTCCCGTTTAACGATGTACGGTTTGTGAGATGAATTAGGTGGAATTTTATTATTTTAATAAATGAATGAAATGTGTGGTCCAGATTGGTTCTCACGTTTTTTTTAAAATTTCTTAAAATAACTCACTCCTATAAAATAATGTTTAAAATGTGACTTGAATATATTCACAAAAATAACAAAACCAATGCATTCATGTGAACCACCATCAGTCTAACATCTGTAAGAAATTAATTAACATTTTATATATGCTATCAAACATAAACAAAACAAATAAAGGAGGAACAAGAACAAATCATTAATATTTATTTCTTTATTATCAAACACAAAATTGAAAACAACTGACATTTATCACATAAATTCAAATACAAGCCTTTTTCGTACAACTTTAACGGTCTTTGTCCTATTCTTAATCTGGGCGCGCAGGGTCCAAAATATTGTCTCGTTAATTCAACATGTACTACTTTAATCCTGCATGTATAGAAAAGTTTAATAACATAAAACAAAATTAAGTTAGTGAAAGACAACTAGAAATATAAATATATATATATATATATAGTTATTTCTTAAATACGGTGATATCATGCATGCATGAAATAATTTACGTACCTTGGACATATATGTCGTCTTTAATCGCAATGGCAAGGAGGGTGGTGGAGATTTGTATACTGGGGGTGGTGGCGGTGAACTGTAAACTGGGGGTGGTGGTGGAGATTTGTAAACCGGGGGTGGTGGCGGTGAACTGTAAACCGGGGGTGGTGGCGGTGAACTATAAACTGGGGGTGGTGGTGGAGATTTGTAAACGGGGGTGGTGGCGGTGAACTATAAACTGGGGGTGGTGGTGGTGAACTGTAAACTGGGGGTGGTGGTGGTGATTTGTATACTGGGGGTGGTGGTGGTGAATTGTAAACTGGGGGTGGTGGTGGTGAACTGTAAACTGGAGGTGGTGGTGGTGACTTGTAAACCGGGGGTGGTGGCGGTGAACTATAAACTGGGGGTGGTGGTGGTGAACTGTAAACTGGGGGTGGTGGTGGTGATTTGTATACTGGGGGTGGTGGTGGTGAATTGTAAACTGGGGGTGGTGGTGGTGAACTGTAAACTGGAGGTGGTGGTGGTGACTTGTAAACCGGGGGTGGTGGTGGTGAACTATAAACCGGGGGTGGTGGCGGTGAACTGTAAACCGGAGGTGGTGGAGGTGAACTGTAAACTCGGGCAGCGGTGGTCATTGAGGGCAAACTTAGAGAAATTATGGCCACAACAAAAGTGACTAAGAGTGTTGCCATAAAAGACATCTTTACCTTTGTCCCCATTTCTAATATATAGAAATGGCTGTGATTTTTGGGTTTTTGAACATGCTTCTCATCTCTTTATATAGCTACTGATTTACAATTTTTTAATCAATGTGAATTGTTTAGACAATTAAAATTTAATAAAATGTTAATTGAAATTGGTTCTACCGACTACGATAACTAGTTTATCTACATAAAAATTGTAGAAAATATGCATACCAAATTACCAATCAAGCCGTCATTGTCAAAGCCTAGAATAATTCGACGTTTGCGTAATTTTGCCTTTAATTTTTAATTCAGAATGTAAATAATTCTATCGACATGCAACTTTTATATTATATATTATGTTACATATATATATAATATATATATATATATATATATATATATAATATAACTAAAAGAGGAGGTTGGGGGTACACTTGGCACCCCTAATCCCCTCCTTGAGCCTAATCTTCCTCCTTATTAATCCTCTATTTTTTAAAATATTTTCTTAATAATGACTGACCTTAGTTTTAATAAAAAAAAAAACTTTTTATTATTATCTATATATATATATATATTGACAGTCCACTAATTTGCACACTTATATTTGTTTAAACTAAACAAGAAAGTAAAGAACAGAAGTAAAGAACACAAACAAGAACAAGTTCAATTGTTAGAAAACTATGCAAGTCTAAACAACACAAACAAGAACAGAAGTAAAGAACACAAACAAGAACAAAGTAAAGAACAGAAGTAAAGAACAGAAGTAAAGAACAGAAGTAAAGAACAGAAGAACTATGAACTATGTAATTGCTAAGTCTAGAAAGAAGGAAACTTAAACAATTACAAATAAAGTAAAACACTTTGTGGTGACAAACACAATTAAAAGATGCGGCTGTGTTCCTTTATATAGAAGAGGAATTAGGGCAACACAGCCTTACAATGATAGTGATGTGATGGTGGTTGTTGACATTCCATTGGCTCTAAGTACTTGGATCCAGGAGCCTTTGTCTTCTTTACCAAAACGGGTATGAAAGAGAGAAACCCTTGCTTTGGTCCCAACTGTACCTTTGCCATATAAGGTAACATTCAGTTAGGAGAACCACCATGTGACTTCTTGTCTTCTTGTTGGTTTGAAATCTTCCCGCCTTGACAAACAATTTGGAAAGCAAACCACCCGCTGACTCGCTGACGACCCACGTCAGCGACCAAGTCAATGACTCGCTGATGACTCGCTGACGACCCACGTCAGCGACCAAGTCTGGTCAGCGAATCCTTGACTCAACAATCTCCCCCTATTCGCTGAGAAGACTTGCTGAATAGATTGTATTTGTAAAGAATAAAAGATATGAAGGAAAGATGTCTTTTTATATCAACTTTCAAAAGTTACAAGTTGATTCAATCAACATTTACATTAGACATCTTCAAACTTTCAGCTTCAAACTCTCAAGCGTGTTCTTGCTTGGCAGTCTGAACTGCTGGGTCATTAAATCGATGAGGTTTAGCCAGCTCCTCATCCACCTTGCTGATGAACCATCTATTGTTAGATGTTTCAGCACATCTTCTTCTTATGTTTATGAGAAACCCGGTTGAAGCTTTCTCAATTTCGTCCAGGCGGAAGAACAATTGAGTGTTCTGGAAGTTTGTGAAGAAGATGCCAGCAGGTGTCTCAAGTACTCTCCCTTCTTCAAAAACACTTCTGGGAGGTAGTCTGGTGTTTAAAGATGCATCACCAGAGATAGGTGGAAGATCGAGTCTAAGAGTTCGCTGCTCTTCCTTTCTTTTTCTTTGAGCCCTTTTGTAACACCCCGACTATAGCGGAAACACGAGATGCCACAGAACGACATGGTACAAAAGATTTAAGTAATAAACATCAACATAAAGTTTCAAATGCCATTCAAATTAAAAAGGTAACAAATTCAAGTTGACGTTTAATAATCATTACATAATCAAATTCATAACCAAAAGATCAAATGTTTGCGTTACTAGTCCACATACAACAAGTAACACATCATCCATGAAGCGGTCCAAAAGCTAACTTATTGCCCTAGACCTGAAAAGCATGAGAAAAAGTGTCAACTACGAGAGTTGAGTGAGTTCATAGGATTATGATTATGCTAATAACACACATATATATATTAATCCAATTCAAGAAAGAATAGGTCATAAAAATTTCCAAGAATTTCATCATGCTGTCCATACCCAAACCGTGTGTTCAATCGATAATTTCCATCCATAATATAGTAACAATACCTCTGGGTCAATGGTAAGACTACCATGACATATTTCGATGAGTAAATGCTTGAGCCACTACTAAGACCGGTTATGTCCCAATAATCAACATATATAGTCCCAAATGATAAGATAATGATAAGCACATGCTGTCAATCACGTGCATAAAGATAACCAAGGGTCGTGCCATGGAGACGCCCATAAATATATAGTAGTTAGAGCACCGCGAGGCCAGACTGGCGATGAAGGTGGCCACCAAGGCAGACCAAACATCCCACCGTTACCTATAATAGTGGATGAGGGGACAAGTCCTAGTTGCGCAACCCTCTAACTACAGGCCTCAAATGAGTTAATAGTAGTGTACAGGGGACCACAGTTTGACAGTACTCAAGCTCATCATATAGCATATAACATGTTGAACATACAACATAATTCCCACATCATTATCATTGTTTCAAAGAATCATTTCATAAGATAAAGCCATTTTAATTAGACATGCTTTTCACCCCGAAAGTAAACACATAAAAGAGTTTGAAAGGGGGCTATGACTCACTTGATTAGAGAGTGAATAGGGGCTGATCAAACGTGATTCCTCCGTTTAGATTTGTTGCGCCTCAAGCAAGCCTAAACCATAACGTATATATTCGCGGTGTAAGTTCGCGTGACATGAACTAGTGAGCTAGATCATGAGATGTATACTTGTAGACTTGCCCATATTTGGTTGTTATTAGATTATGGAATTTAAGTGCATTATGATGTTCTTATTGTTTGGGTATAAGAGATTTGGTGGTAAGAGTCGTTTTCTCATTATACGTTTTTGTACGTTTATTGAATTTCGGTAGTTTGGCTTGGATTTATATGATTTCCATTGCACACTTTGCTTAGTAATGATATTTGACATTAGTGGTCTCATAATATAAATATTTTAAGTATATTTTCTGGTTTGTAAATATATATTTAATTTAATAATATTTAATTATTTATTAATTCACTTTATTGATTTATTTGCTAAATAAATTCTTAAAATACTTTTAAGTGTCATAATTGTCTTTATAAATTATGAATAATTTCATTTGAATTATCTACTGATATAGATGCTCTTTAATTTATAATTTCATGTTTTATACTTTTATTTGTGCAATTTCCATTTATTTTAATGATAATACTTAATTAATTGTTTTTACTAAATTATTTATTTCAAAATTATGTAACACATGTCTCTTGTCTTTTGACTATTTTTCCCCAGTAGGTTTTAATTATTTTTATCAATGGTTAAGTTGATTTAACTTCATTCTTGATTTACATAATTTATTTATGGATTTTTATGTCTTTTAATTACTATTTAAATTCAATAATTCATGAAAATTCATAGAAATCACCACTAAACATTTTGGCCAAAAATCTCAGGCCTTTTAGGCAGCTTTTATCCATACAAAATCATATCAATTCAACCTCTCTTGTGTCTTGCTCATTTTGAGGGTTTTATGATTAAAAATCGTTTACCGAAATAGTGATTTTAGCCTCATTTCTTGAGCAATTAAAGTGCTTCAAAATGGATTTTCATTCTTGTTTCATTATCTCCAGAAAGTTCATCATATTTTGGTGTCCAAAATCGTGAGAGTGGTGGTGGTGTGATATGTGCAATTTAGTGCTTTCGGTTAGTGATTATTTGACCCGAAAAGGTGATTTTTGAGCTTATTGTTGTCATAGACCAATAGATCTGAGTTTTGTGCTTTTATTCCAACATTTTTCCAGTAGGTTTATCATATTTTCTTGGTCATAAGATTATGGTGCATGTGTGTGCTCAAAATGCATTCTTGCGTGTTTTCGGTTTGTGATTTCTAGCTTATTTTAACATGCTTTGATTCAATCTTTATACCTTTGATATTTTACCAATTTTTCCAGAATATTATCATTCATATTAACATATTTTTCACTTATAACAAGTCCATATCCATCTCATAATCCAACAAAAGATCCAACTTTCTTAAATCTAGCATATATGCATTCGAATCAACACTTTTTACTATCAACTTTTATAGATCTAACTTTTCAACAATACAAAAACATCTTTTATATGAAAAATCTCAGAATATACTCTTCAAAAATATACAAAAACATATAGATCTATCAACAAGAAAGTCACTTTAAAAGCTACGAATCTATAACCACACTTTTGGGTCTTAAACTTGTTGAATCCTTGGATCTTTCTTATTAGATTCGACATGCATGAGCATGGAAAGAAAGATCCTATCAACTTTGCCCTCATTAAGTGTATATTACAAAGAAAACAAGAAGAAAGTATGAGTTTTTGATAAAACCTTTGAATATAAACAAAAACGAGATTAGATCTAGTAAAAAGGATGAAGATTATACCCTCTTGAACTTGATTTTGGGTGATGAAATAGGGCAGAATTTCGTGGCCTTCAAACCCCTATAACACCTTGAATCTAAGCCTAGAACAACCCTTGAATATGCCTTGGATTAACCCTTTATCAAACTAACTTAAACCCTTATTATTAGTAAGTGTTAATATTGATTTAAGCTTTCCCTTTTCTTGTTCTTGTCTTGGCCGAAAATAATAAGAAAAAGAGAGAAGAGAAGGAGTTTTTCTTGAGAGAAAATAAGAGTGGAAGAAGAGTGTGAAAAGTGTAAGTGTGTGTGTGAGTTCCAAGAGTGAAATGAAGTGTAGGGTTTGAAATGGGAGTGTGTTGTGTAATGGGAGGGGGGCCGGCCTCAAATGGGGTATGGGAAGGGTTTTTACATTTTTTTTTTTTATAAAAAGTTGTATATAAGGTGTATATATGTTAGGTGTAAGTGTATAAATATTTGTAAGGTTAAATGGTATTTGTTTGTAATATTAATTGACTTTATTCTAGCATGTGTATGTATGTCTATATATATATATATATGTCATGTATATGTATATGTATGGATATATTTTTGTATTTTTGATTTGTTACACAAGCCTTTAGTTGTAAACTTGTATTTATTTTAAGCATATATATACCTTCTTATTGTTACTTAAGCACTTTTACGTACATTTTAGTTTATAGACATACTTTGAGATGGAAATCTTAATTCTCACATTATATTTACTTACATTGGTTTGATGATTGATTTGTTGGACAATTATAAGGGTTTTTGATGGTTATCTCAACTTGTGAGACTTACATTATTATTTAGATAATCCGATTGATCATAAACAAATTTTTTGTTCAATGGTACTTTATAATTCATATTTAGAATTGAACAATAGCTTTAGATTGCTAATTTAGGGGCATTATCTACTAGCTTTAAGTATAACTATGGCTTGCGAGATCATAGGCAACGTAACTAGCTCATATATAATATTTAAAAGTAGGGTTGTTACATCCTTACCCCCTTAGAAGAATTCCGTCTCGGAATTTGAATTTGCTTAGGGAGTAAGTGCGGATATTTCTCGCGTATAAAGTCCTCGCGCTCCCACGTAAACTCTGGTCCGCGTTTCGTATCCCATCTAACTTTAACAATAGGGATCTTGCTCCTCTTTAGGCGTTTCTCATCGCGATCGAGAACTTCTATTGGCTCCTCACGAAATTGGAGCTTATCTTCCACACGTAGCTCTTCAAGTGGAACTACCTTCGAATCATCCGCCACACATTTCTTCAAGTTCGACACATGAAATGTGTCATGAACATCTCCCAATTCTTGGGTAATTTCAACTTATAGGCTACGGGGCCTATTCTAGCAACAATTTCGAATGGCCCAATGTATCGGGGGCTCAACTTTCCTCTTTTGCCGAACCTTACGGTTCCCTTCCATGGCGACACCTTTAATAGTACTTTGTCGCCACAAATTCTAGGGGCTTCCTCCTTT
>CM067175.1:66306065-66348760 GCA_034093135.1 Erigeron breviscapus
TGCTTCTCGGTGACAAAAGCATTCTAGATGTGTGACGTATATTTACATATATTCAAGTCTTGTAATTTATCTTGTAATTACCGTTTGTCAATAATATTACCTTGGCATATATTGTTGGCCATATTGGGATCCATTTATGTTTATATGTGTGTTTATTATTTGTGTTTTGCAGGTTCTAGACATTACATGTAAAGAGTCATTAAGTCAATATTGTTTCTGCGTTTAACAGCAGTTGAAATATTAACTTAATGTACTTCTCTTCTTTCTCTCTTCTCTTCTCAATATTGTTTCTGCGTTTAACAGCAGTTGAAATATTAACTTAATGTACTTCCAGATGGAAGTTAAGTTAATTGTGTTTATGCGTATTAACAGCAGGAGAAACATTAACTTAATCAATACTTCCAATAGGTAATATAGACAATGTTGTTTCTGCGTATTCACAGCAGTAGAAACATTGTCGTAGCTAATGTTGGTTCTGCGTATATTTACAGCAGTATAAACATTGGCTGAGTTAATGTTGGTTCTGCGTCTTGACAGCAGTTGAAACATTAACTCAAATATTCCTAAGTGTTATTTGAGGGTTCTTGGGAACGAGCAAAATAGTTGCTTGTGGAAAGAACACTCAAATGGTCATTTGAAAGTTTCTGAGGAACAAGCAAAAGTTTGCTTGTTCATAAGAACTCTCAAATGGTTTGAGAGTTTCTGTGGAAACAAGCAAAAATGCTTGTCCATAAGAACTCTCAAACAGTTTGTGTGTTCCTGGGAAACACACAAACAGGCCAAAACCCTAATGGGCTTGACATGAGAACACTCAAATCCGAGTTCTTGTCACTGGCCTATAAATAGAGGTGTGTGTCATGCGTGTTTCTTAACAAGAGTGTAGAGAGAGAAACAAGCAAAACCTAGAGAGAGAAACCTAAGAACACGCACGGTTGATCTTGTGGGTGGTACTCGACTCACGTACGAACCGCAAACACACACCCGGTTTGGACGGTTCGTAGACTTAGATTACCACGTTGGTTGGTAAAGTTTGTTCGGAGAGCCGTTTCACTATTGTAACCAAATACGAGTGTTTATATTCACGCAAAAAGATATATATATATATATATATATATATATATAGATATATATATATAAAAACCGTGGGTTATCTCGAGAATTACCTCGACATATATCTATATATATATATATATATATATATATATATATATATATATATATATATATATATATATATATATATATATATATATATATATATATATATATATATATATATATATATATATATATATATATATATATATATATATATATATATATATATATATATATATATATATATATATATATATATATATATATATATATATATATATATATATATATATATATATATATATATATATATATATATATATATATATATATATATATATATATATATATATATATATATATATATATATATATATATATATATATATATATATATATATATATATATATATATATATATATATATATATATATATATATATATATATATATATATATATATATATATATATATATATATATATATATATATATATATATATATATATATATATATATATATATATATATATATATATATATATATATATATATATATATATATATATATATATATATATATATATATATATATATATATATATATATATATATATATATATATATATATATATATATATATATATATATATATATATATATATATATATATATATATATATATATATATATATATATATATATATATATATATATATATATATATATATATATATATATATATATATATATATATATATATATATATATATATATATATATATATATATATATATATATATATATATATATATATATTACCCTTATATATATATTATAATTAATATATTTTATAGTTCTCGACATTTATATGGTTCTCATTTTAACTTTTGACTATATATATATATATATATATATATATATATATATTGGACGGTTCGTAGACTTAGATTACCACGTTGGTTGGTAAAGTTTGTCCGGAGAGCCGTTTCACTATTGTAACCAAATACGAGTGTTTATATTCACGCAAAAAGATATATATATATATATCATAAAAGGTAGATATAAAAACCGTGGGTTATCTCGAGGAATTCCGCACCTCGACATATCCTTAAGTCAATCTCGGTTCGGTAAGACCCGGGGGACTTACACTGGTGTTTTGGCCTCCTCCATTTCGGTCACTTTCGCCTTGAGCTGGTAGTACTTGTTCCTGTACTCATCAGCAGACTTAAAAGGGTTAGGTTTCGGAGCAGCAGGAGTTGGAATAGCAACTCTGCTCTCCTTTTGGTAGTGTCCCTTCCTACCACATCTCCAGCACTCTTCTTGAGATTTATCAACAAGAGGCTTATATGGAGCAACCGACTTACGGTTGTTCCATTTTCTGGAGTACCTTTTTCCAGCGACCAGGGCAAATTCCATGAAGTCGCTGAACATCTGTTGTTTCTCTTCAACATCAAGATCATTAACAAAAGATTGAATAGGAGGAGGACGATTAGAAGAATTGGCACCAATATTAAGGTTATTGGGCTCATCAGAGACAAGGGCAAGGGGGTCTGTCACAGAGTAAGCAGAAGAAATTGTAGAAGAAGAAGAAGAAGAAGAAGAAGAAGAAGAAGAAGAAGAAGAAGAAGAAGAAGAAGAAGAAGAAGAAGAAGAAGAAGAAGAAGAAGAAGAAGAAGAAGAAGAAGAAGAAGAAGAAGAAGAAGAAGAAGAAGAAGAAGAAGAAGAAGAAGAAGAAGAAGAAGAAGAAGAAGAAGAAGAAGAAGAAGAAGAAGAAGAAGAAGAAGAAGAAGAAGAAGAAGAAGAAGAAGAAGAAGAAGAAGAAGAAGAAGAAGAAGAAGAAGAAGAAGAAGAAGAAGAAGAAGAAGAAGAAGAAGAAGAAGAAGAAGAAGAAGAAGAAGAAGAAGAAGAAGAAGAAGAAGAAGAAGAAGAAGAAGAAGAAGAAGAAGAAGAAGAAGAAGAAGAAGAAGAAGAAGAAGAAGAAGAAGAAGAAGAAGAAGAAGAAGAAGAAGAAGAAGAAGAAGAAGAAGAAGAAGAAGAAGAAGAAGAAGAAGAAGAAGAAGAAGAAGAAGAAGAAGAAGAAGAAGAAGAAGAAGAAGAAGAAGAAGAAGAAGAAGAAGAAGAAGAAGAAGAAGAAGAAGAAGAAGAAGAAGAAGAAGAAGAAGAAGAAGAAGAAGAAGAAGAAGAAGAAGAAGAAGAAGAAGAAGAAGAAGAAGAAGAAGAAGAAGAAGAAGAAGAAGAAGAAGAAGAAGAAGAAGAAGAAGAAGAAGAAGAAGAAGAAGAAGAAGAAGAAGAAGAAGAAGAAGAAGAAGAAGAAGAAGAAGAAGAAGAAGAAGAAGAAGAAGAAGAAGAAGAAGAAGAAGAAGAAGAAGAAGAAGAAGAAGAAGAAGAAGAAGAAGAAGAAGAAGAAGAAGAAGAAGAAGAAGAAGAAGAAGAAGAAGAAGAAGAAGAAGAAGAAGAAGAAGAAGAAGAAGAAGAAGAAGAAGAAGAAGAAGAAGAAGAAGAAGAAGAAGAAGAAGAAGAAGAAGAAGAAGAAGAAGAAGAAGAAGAAGAAGAAGAAGAAGAAGAAGAAGAAGAAGAAGAAGAAGAAGAAGAAGAAGAAGAAGAAGAAGAAGAAGAAGAAGAAGAAGAAGAAGAAGAAGAAGAAGAAGAAGAAGAAGAAGAAGAAGAAGAAGAAGAAGAAGAAGAAGAAGAAGAAGAAGAAGAAGAAGAAGAAGAAGAAGAAGAAGAAGAAGAAGAAGAAGAAGAAGAAGAAGAAGAAGAAGAAGAAGAAGAAGAAGAAGAAGAAGAAGAAGAAGAAGAAGAAGAAGAAGAAGAAGAAGAAGAAGAAGAAGAAGAAGAAGAAGAAGAAGAAGAAGAAGAAGAAGAAGAAGAAGAAGAAGAAGAAGAAGAAGAAGAAGAAGAAGAAGAAGAAGAAGAAGAAGAAGAAGAAGAAGAAGAAGAAGAAGAAGAAGAAGAAGAAGAAGAAGAAGAAGAAGAAGAAGAAGAAGAAGAAGAAGAAGAAGAAGAAGAAGAAGAAGAAGAAGAAGAAGAAGAAGAAGAAGAAGAAGAAGAAGAAGAAGAAGAAGAACCTTCATACGTGCTACACAATCTATCCCAAACTTGTTTAGAAGTGGGATACTTTATGACGAGTTTCATGATATCAGTGGGGAGAGTGGTGATAATCATGTTCTTGAGTCTAGCATCTAGATTTACTAGCCTCCTCTCGTCATCAGTCCATTGTACCTCTGGTTTGACCATGTCAATCACAATCTCAGGAGCATCAGCAGTTGCTCCTGGTGTTCTTTGTACCAGAGTGGGTACATATGGACCTATGGTTCTACACCCTCGATGTGAAGTAGCATTCTTTCCTTCCAAGATCCAAAGTCATCAGGCTCAAATCTTGGAGGAATTGACACATAACCAAAGTCACGTGTATTCACAAGAGTGGGTACCGCAGTCATACTTTTGTTTTAAAGAGAAGATAAGAGGGTTTGTTAAAGAAAAGAAAAGAACAGAATTTAAGAAAAAAAAATACAAGTATGCAAACAGATCTTGTTTCAATAGATTAGAAACAGAGGCTCTGATACCACTTGACAGTCCACGATTTGCACACTTATATTTAATTAATCTAGACAAGAAAGTAAATAGAAAGTAAAGAACAAGAACAAGAGTAAAGTTCAAGTATAAGAAACTATGCAAGTCTAATCATATGTATCATTGATTAAACAGTGAATACATGGTCGATATTACAACTTGTCTTACAAGAAAATACATGAACATACAATTGTTAAGCTTTAGACTAACTAGAAAACTTAAACAATTACAAGAGAGAATAAGTGACACACACTTAATGGTGACAAACACAAAGTATTGTGTTTCGGCTGTGTTGCCTTATATAGGGGAGGAATTAGGGCAACACAGCCTTCTCTAGATGGTGATTGATGGTGGTTGTCAAGATCTCATTGGCTCGATGTACTTGAATCCATGAGCCTTTGTCTTCTTTACCAAAACGGGTATGAGAGAGAAAACCCTTCCTTTGGTCTCAACTGTACCTTTGCCATACAAGGTAAAATACAGTTGGAAGAACCACCATGTGACTCATGTCTTCTTTTGATTTGAATTCTTCCCGTCTTGACTCACAACTTGGAAAGGAAACCACCCGTTGACAAGAGACACTGGACTCGCTGATGTGTCGCTGATAAAGGACCATCAGCGACCAAGTGTTTCAGCGAATCCTTGACTCAACAACCTTCATATCAAAAATTATGTAATCTATACTCATATACTTATTCTTTATACTGATCACATCCCAGCGCCTGCACAGCATGACAACAATTGGCCCGGTTGTACTTTCATCAAGCTGATCGAAGAAAATAAAATCATTGTCTTTGGGTTGTTTTGCTGCAAAATCACGACCCTTTCCCATTTGAATTGTTATATAATAAACCAAAAACTAATCGAGAAAAGAGAATGCAAAGTGCTGATAAAGGAAGGTTGGGTTGATCTTATATATAACATCTACCAAGGCCAAGAGCCCATCAGAATTCTAAAACCGTTGCCATTATACACCATCAATCAATATATCAATCAATATTTACATGTCTCTTGGCAATCCAAAACTGACCTGTGAGAATTAACTCTATATTAACCTTCTAGAGTAACTCAGAATAAATAAATTTGTATGTTACATATAAAATAAATTTTTGGGAATTTCAAATAGTTAGAAGAAATCGTTGATGGCGTGATGGCTGTTGTTTGTTAAAAGAACTGAGACTAAAATTATACACATATATAAAATAAATGTGGATCATAGCACATAAATCTATAGTTGATGGCGTGATGATGTCAAGTAATTGGAATATATCATTCTATATATATATATATATATGTACATGTAGAAGGCAAAAGGAATAATAAGGAATAATCAATCACTTATGAAACTCAATATAATGAATAAATAAACATATGATTATAAATCATCTATATATATCTCAATCTCAATAAATATATATTTCTTGGCAACCCAAGAGTCTTAATTTTAAATATATATTTCTTGGCAACCCAAGAGTCTTAATTCATTATGAAGAGACCTTTAAAACGCCACATTAAACCAACTTTCGAGAATTAACCTTCAACATTAACACACATAATCAACATTAGAGAGATTAAGAAATTAAATTTATTACTTATTATGAAATTATGAAGAGAGATGTTTAGTTTCGGAATTAATTTCATAAACTCAGTTTTTATATAGTATATATAGATGTGCCTAAAAATGTAGTGATGACACATGACATAATTAAAGGTGAAAATTAAGAAAAAGAATGAGTAACATCCATGTGTCATCTATTGAATGTTTTGGGCAAATTTTTAGGTCTATATTTTAGGCAAATATATCATTACCTTTATATTTTGAGACTTTTTATCATTTTAAAACTTGGGAAGGGGATATTGTCTAGTATTTCCATGAAAGCTAAAGGTTTCACTTTAAGAATTCAAGTTAGTTTAGAAGTAGAAATAGGATAAATTGTCATTAAAAAGAAAAATGGTAATATATTTGAAAAGAATGTTGACAATGTGCAGATATCTTCACCTTGTTTATGTAGATTATGTTATACGCCAATATGAACTTATCTATATCTACACTACTATATAATAGAGCAACAACCACCGCAGCGATTTGTCGGAATCCAAATCGGGATCGGCATTTGTAGATGTATAATAAAAATCGTCGTCGACGGTGGTCAACGTCCCAAAAAGGTCAAATCGGTGAAGATCCGGTCGATTGTTGCCAGATCTGAAATTTCTCCCTTATGTGGTGGCGTATGATGATGTTGATGTGGTGCAAGATGTGGTGGTTGGTGTTGTCCGGCGGTGGTGGGTGGTGGGTTTCTTAAGAAGATGAAGATAATAGGAAATAGATAAGAGTGTTTGTAGTCGGAGCACCGTCGACGGGGTGGAGATCTTTGACGCCGGGGTGGTGGGGTGGTCGTCGTATGGATTATCCAAATTCGACGCTGAGAAAGTGAAAACTTTGTAAGGAGAGGGTGATAGTGGAAGATGAAGATAAAAAGAAAAAATGAGAGTTTACAATGGGTGAAGTTTGAAAGAGTGATAATAAGTCAAAATTTTGGATAGGGAAAAAGGAAATACCTTTCAGACAAAATGTTAAAAGAAATGGTAGGTAAACATTGTAAAGGGAAATGAGGGATACAATTGTAATCCACTATATCTTTATTTTGCTTATGTTATCAACTCAAAACTGATAACATCATGGTTTTTAAAGGGACGGGAAAAACAAATTCAATGATGTAGGATTGCCTTGCAATGGAGATTTAATAAACAGTGGTTCAACATTTTAATTGTATTTAAATTCAGTATCATTTCATTTTATTATATATATACTAGATGTATGCCCGCGCGATGCAGCGGCGATGGTGTTAACGATGCCGGTTCGGTCGTGGTTGTGCCAGAGCTAGCGAGAGAGGGCGGAGGCTCAAGGAGAAGGTATGTTTTAGGGTTAGGATTTAAGATATGTTTTAGGGATTGATACACACATAGTTAGGATTTGGAAAAAAAGAAAAGTGTGAAAAGTGTTGAAAAAAGTAATTAGGGATATTTTGGGTATAATGAAAAAATGCTTAATTTGTTAATCCACTTTACTTTATAAGAGATTATAGATATATAATAAATCCGGTCTATTATTATACTATTATAATTATTACCCAAGGCCCAAGCGTTATTTGGATCCATACTAGTTATGTACCCGGGCGTTGCCCCGGGAGACATAACATTGTTTTCAGAAACTTTATACAAACGGGAGATACATTCGTTTGTTGCTTATTAAAACGTGTGTTTGAAAATAAAATGTCGTGTACACATCTTATCATTTACATGATCAATTCTATGAATAGTTGAAGGAATAAAAAAAGGAATGTTAATCATGTAACAACAATATGATTAATCGAAAAAAGTGTGAGAAAACGAAAAAAAAAGAAACCGCACTAAAATTATACTACTATATGTGAAATACAAAAAGAAATGGGAAGTACGATGTAAATCATTGTAGAAGTTAAGAAACAAATGAACGCGGATATCATATTAAATTTGTACAATAAATTGTAAAAAGTCAAAAATTA
Organism: Erigeron breviscapus; assembly: GCA_034093135.1. Classification (NCBI taxonomy): domain Eukaryota; kingdom Viridiplantae; phylum Streptophyta; class Magnoliopsida; order Asterales; family Asteraceae; genus Erigeron; species Erigeron breviscapus. The sequence goes on from CM067175.1 coordinate 66,314,285, forward strand.
GTTAAAAGTATTAGGCAAAAAACTCAGGATTTTTGTTAAATTAGGCGACGGATTGACAATATCAATTTGACACAAATACTATATACTCCAACGCCCGATAGAGAAATGAACTTGATTTGTAGCAACTTTTGTAACTCTCGTTAAATATTGCAGCCGTTATTGTTACTCTCGTTAAATATTCAAACAGAACTTAACGACCGTTAGTGTTTGTTAGAGTTTTTGAGTATTTGTTAACGTTAAGGACTATTATTGCAACAGAGTTAACGACAGGGGCCTTTTTTGTTGAAAAGGAGTTTTTGAGTATTTGTTAACGTTAAGGAATATTATTGCAAGAAAGTTAACGACAGGGGCCTTTTTTGTTGAAAAGGAGTCGCGCACGGAAAAAGATGCACAGTATATATATATATTTATGATACATTTTTCATTGAGTGTGTTATTATGCTATTATAATTATTACATTCAAATAATATGGTGTGATTGACTGATTGTAAGTGTTGATAATTATGTTTTTTTTCCTTCACAAATTATGTAATACTGTTTTTTAATGAATTTATAAACCCAATTATAGTTAATCATATTCTTTTGTTATGTAAATATAGTTATATGTAAATCTGCCCCAATCTTAGTTATTTTTATAAAAACATTACTGATGCTAGTACTTTCTTAGCTGAGCCTATTGTTCCTACTGGGGATGATTTTGAGGATGAGTCTGATAGTGATGAAGTGCTTTGCGGTGACGGTGATACTGCTCAGCTCATGGGTTCATAAAGATTGACTACTAGCTTTATTTTCATTTTTTGTTTATATTGCTAGTTGATTGTTCTTGCTGTTCTGGGCCTGTCCAGTTTACTCAATTGATTCATTTCTTGCATCATGGGTCCCTTTTATTATTTGCGGGGGGGCCGTGAGGCATTTACTATGTAAATGTTTAAGTCAACTGGCATTCAGCTATGTTGCCTGTTCTTTCTTGTGATTAATACAAATTCTAGCCAGGGGTGACGGCCTTTACCGAAAAAACATTAATGGCTTTAGTTATGGTGATAGTTTAGGGATTCATTTATGCAATAACAATGAAAACTTCATATTATCTATACTTATTACACTGCCGCATTGCGCGGGCATATGTCTCGTAACTAATAATCCATTTTCAAAGATGCAATCAATTTACGTATTTCAGTTTATTACCATCCAATGCCGAGAGGAAGCGAAGAAGAAACATGTCATATTACTTCATTTATTTAGTACATAATTGAACAAAATACAAGCACTTTTCCAAATCTAGTCCCATTTACTTGATATTGAACCCTCATTTTGATCATTCTCTTGGGTATAACATATGTCAACTTGAAGGGCCAAAATATAGTGCCAATGGAGTAATAAACTTGTTAACTATTTGTTTACCCTGCAAAAATTGAAAGAACGAGGTGTAAAATTATAAATATATGTTCACAGAAGTAACAATGTATATCAATAAGGTTTCACACTTTCATGCATAAACTTAGTTACCTTATTACACACCATGGTAATCCATTAATAGTAAGGAGGAGGTGGTGAATTATAAAAGTAATGTGGTGGTGCATGCTTTTTCATTGGCGGTGGAGGTGGTGACTTGTACACTGGGGTTGGTGGTGGTGGTGGTGACTTGTATACATAAGGTGTTTTTGGTGGTGGTGGTGGTGGGGATTTGTGTACATAAGGTTTCTTTGGTGGAGGCGGTGGTGACTTGTATTCATAAGGCTTGTTTGGCGGTGGAGGTGACTTGTGTATATGAGGTTTCTTTGGTGGAGGTGGTGGTGACTTGTGCTCGTAAGATGTCTTAGGTGGGGGTGATTTGTATACATCAGATTTTTTTGGTGGAGGTGGTGGTGATTTGTGCTCATAAGGTGTCTTGGGTGGTGGAGTTGGTGGTGACTTGCATACATAAGGTTTTTTTGGCGGAGGTGGTGGTGACTTGTGCTCGTAAGGTGTCTTAGGTGGTGGAGGTGGTGGTGACTTGTGCTCATAACGTATCTTAGGTGGTGACTTATCCACATGAGGTTTCTTAGGTGCTGGAGGTGGTGGTGACTTGTATACATAAGGTGTCTTCGGTGGAGGTGGTGGTGACTTGTGTTCATAAGGTGTCTTAGGTGGTGGTGACTTGTGCTCATAAGGTGTCTTAGGTGGTGGAGGTGGTGGTGACTTGTTCTCGTAAGGTGTCTTAGGTGGTGGAGACTTGTGCTCATAATGTATCTTAGGTGGCGACTTATGTACATGAGGTTTCTTAGGTGTTGGAGGTGGTGGGGACTTGTATACATAAGGTGTCTTCGATGGAGGTGGTGGTGACTTGTGCTCATAAGGTGTCTTAGGTGGTGGAGGTGGTGGTGACTTGTTCTCATAAGGTGTCTTAGGTGGTGGAGGTGGTGACTTGTGCTCATATGGTATCTTAGGTGGCGACTTATGTTCATGAGGTTTCTTAGGTGGTGGTGACTTGTATACATAAGGTGTCTTCGGTGGAGGTGGTGGTGACTTGTGCTCATAAGGTGTCTTAGGTGGTGGTGACTTGTGCTCATATGGTATCTTAGGTGGCGGTGGCGGAGACTTGTGCTCATAAGGTGTCTCTGGTGGGGGGTAAGCTAGTGGAGGTGGTGGTGGTGACTTGTATACGGGTGGTGGTTCTTTGTGCATTGGAGAAGGTGGTGACTTGTATACATAAGGTGTCTTCGGTGGAGATGGTGGTGGTGGTGGGGATTTTTCGGGTGGTGGAGGTGGAGATGAGTATGGAAAGGTAGCCGTGGTGAAGGAAGGCAGGGTTAGAGAAACTATAACCGCCGCAAGGGTGATTAGAAGGGTGACCATTTCAGACCTCTTCCTTTTGGTTCCCATTTCTAATAGAGGTATTGGGCTCTAAATTGTGATTTTGAGCAGACCCCTACACCTCCTTTATATAGCTAAAATTATTCAGTATTTACACTCGAAAATAATGCTAAATTGATAATTACTTAAAGTCGGTAGGGTAAAGACGTAATAAAGTGATACGAGTCACTACATTAAATATATTACTGCATATCCATGTTCGCAAATAATTCATGCCTAGCAGCCATTTATGCTCATATACACGTACTATCTCCCCTCAAAACAATTCAACCCTCAACCTCAAGTATTAGTATTCAACTAGTAAAATTCGGCCCCCGCAACTATTCCGTTGAAAATTTTAGTATAATTGCGTTGAACTCTCAACCGTTTAATTAGTATGATTATATCATTGATATTGATAAGCTTGTTTCAAATATATATTAAATTAAGGGCATAACCATTCAATTATTGTGATTAGGCTTTGTTATTGATGATGTGTCGCTATATATGTTAGTTAAAAATTTTAACATATGAAATACATATTTGTTTAAAGTCAAAACCACAAACGATTTTAAAAATGTATATTAACGAATACATATATTTTATATGTGCAATAAACCAAAAATCAAAAGTGAAAGAAAATAATTTAAAATGAAAGTTTTAATATATTAGTTAATAACATAAAAAAAAATGTGAGAAAAACTAAATAGTGGTACATAATGTTATGTGGTACACAATGGTTCGAGATATGACGACGAAAAAATTGCAATATATTAGTTGGAAACCCAAAACAAAAAAAAAGTGTGATAAAAACAAATAAGTAACTCGTGTTTGAAATCTCGAATAAAATGCGATGTAGCAAAATCCGATTAGTGGTTTAGGATGTGTGGTGGACGAATAGTAACTCGTCACGTAGGCGGTTACTATTCATCCACTTACTGTTCATGATTCAATCCTAATTAATATAAGGATATAATAGGCTTTCTTTTGTCTTTTCAAATTTGATTAAACTTAGTGCAAAATCTATTGATTAAATGTCTTGCTCACATTTAAACAAATAAATTAACTTTCCCCCATTAAAGCTATAGCAAATTAAAACCTTTTTTTTTTATCTCATTGCATTATAGATTTAATAATCTTGATTATTTATATTGCATCTCCTTTATCCTAAAACAGCATATCACTAAGTTAAATATTAAATCATCCAAAAACTACTAGTATAAATTTGGATATATCATATCTATAAGACTATAACTTGATTCCCACACTTGTTTAAGACCCAGGTTAAGCCTACCTGGCCAAGCCTACTTCTAAAACATCTACTCCGTATTATAATTTATAGAACGAATTGCATTTTTGGTCCCTGTGTTATCACACATTTTGCAAGTTTGATACAAAAGTGTGAAAAGTCGCGAAACTCATCCCTGTCATATCACACCTGTTGCAATTTTGGTCCAAAACTAACGTGCCGTTAGAATTCAGTCGTTAATGCCCCCATGTGATTGTCACATGGGGGGTAGTTTCGTCCATTTATTGCTCATAGGACCATTTCTGCAAAAAAAAAAAATATTTTGTATAAATCTAAAAAATTATTTTGTATAAATCTAAAAAAAAATATTTTGTATAAATCTAAAAAATTATTTTTATATAAATCTAAAAAATTATTTTTATATAAATCTAAAAAATTATTTTGTATAAATCTAAAAAATTATTTTTATATAAATCTAAAAAATTATTTTGTATAAATCTAAAAAATTATTTTTATATAAATCTAAAAAATTATTTTGTATAAACACAATCGAAATAAACAATCTGATCTCATTCTCTTGTTCCTTTTAGGCATGTTTGGATCGGAGTTGAAAAAGGAACAAGAGAATGAGATCAGATTGTTTATTTCGATTGTGTTTATACAAAATAATTTTTTTAGATTTATATAAAAATAATTTTTTAGATTTATACAAAATAATTTTTTTAGATTTATATAAAAATAATTTTTTAGATTTATACAAAATAATTTTTTTAGATTTATACAAAATATTTTTTTTTTGCAGAAATGGTCCTATGAGCAACAAATGGACGAAACTACCCCCATGTGACAAGCACATGGGGGCATTAACGACTGAATTCTAACGGCACGTTAGTTTTGGACCAAAATTGCAATAGGTGTGATATGACAGGGATGGGTTTTGCGACTTTTCACACTTTTGTATCAAACTTGCAAAATGTGTGATAACACAGGGACCAAAAATGCAATTCGTTCTAATTTATAAAGAATTGGGAAATTTAAACAACCAAAACAGCCATCCAATTGCATCTGAAAATTCCCCCGCTTGCACACTAGTCAAAGCCTACTTTTAGTAAACGAAATTTATTGATACTATGAGAGTACGGGCTAGGGAGTAGAATAGTAGATGCAACTTAATATTTTGAGGGACGAGGATTCTTTAAAATTGAAAACAACTTTATAAATAAAGTTAGATGATTTTGACTTTTATATTAAAATCAAGAGCTAAAATTTAAACATAATTTTTAAATCTTTACTCCTGATTTTAATATAAGGGTTAAAACACCCCAACTTTACCTATAAACTTATTTTCAACTTTAGAGGATCTCAACCTTATTTTGAGTGGCTTTACCGTTTAGCTACAATCATAGTTCGGGTTTTATCAATGCTTTTAATAATTAGTACCAGTTATGTTACTAAAAGCACCCCCAATGCCTTTCGTATTCGGTGCGTATTGGACACTGAATACGGTCCACACCATTGAGTGTGGGCCGTATTCGAGACGTATTGGGTCAAAATGTGGTAGTCACGACGGAGCTTGCCTGGTAAAAATTTTTTTCCCCTAAACTAATATATTAAATGTAGAATTGAATTTTGCGGGGAGTATAACCGTTGCCACCCAAACGACTAGTTTGGTAGAAATGACTTTTTTTTTTTATTAAAACCTCCATGAAACAACATCTTCTTCACCACCAAACATCATCTTCTTCATCATTAAACAATCACCATACACAACCTCCATGACTTTTAATAAATCACGATCAGACGGTTTCTTTAATGCACTTCAAGGCTATGCTCCCGCAAACTCATCAACGAGTGCTCATTCAACTGATACTTCATTATCAACACCACAATATCCGTCATTTACGCCACACCCTTACCAACAACCTTATCAACCTTACATACCAAAACGATCCAGAATTCCAACAATACCAACAATGGTTACTATCCCAACAACAACAACCTCGTATGAACCCCCCAACCCGTACCCGTACCCGACCCACAACCCGAACCCGTACCCACCCAAGAAACCTAAACCAGTGTGAAGCGTAGGTAATGAGTGTGAATTGGGAAAAATGTATTGGAAAAAAGTTTCGCTGATGTGTCACTGATGTGACAATGTACTGAATGTATTGGAGAGACCCATCGGGGTGCATTAATAGCAAAGATCAAGATCGAGTGATAAGTTTCCATGCATAATTATTATTGATTGAGTAAAAAACTAACAAAAATCTCAAGGAAACAAGTAGAGATAAGATCGTTACTGGAATCATACCAAATCAATAATGTATCGGTTAGCAAGATTGGAGAACACGTGACTCAAACTTGTCTCGGTGAAAGGGAGAGTCATGAGTTTTTGGAAGAGTTTTTTGTAAAAATAGGTCATTTTCATCAAATTTTAGCAAAAATAGGTTACTTCCAATTTATATTGGAAAACATCATTCCATTCATTTACAAAAAAAACTGAAAAAGTTATTTGGTTGGGCTTAAATAAAAGAAAGACCCATTACACAATGAATTCAATTCCTTCAATAATCGTGTTTTTTTATTCTATATTAAGTTTCATGTTTTTTTTTCATCCAGCCAACAATTAAAATAAAAGGAAAATATTATCCTTTAGTGCAGATTAACTGTCAAAAAACGGAAAAAGTGAATGTTTTATGTGCGGAAGTATAAAAATCCTCTAAAGTTGAATATAACTGTACTAATAAAGTTTGGTGGATCGTGATCTTTAGATTAAAATCAATGGTCAAGATTCAAAACTTATCTTTGAATTTTTATCCTTGATTTTAATTGAAGTATCATAATTTTTAACTTTATTAGTAAAATTAGTTTCAACTGTAGATAAGTAACTCCACATGTTGAGTTTTATTCAATAAAAATAATAGGCCCAACATATTTATTTATTTTTCAACAAATAATAAAATATTTATATGTAAGGGGTTTTTCATCTAATCTTAGATGAGAGACAACCTCATATAAATTCTACAACTCTTTTGTGTCTTCATCATCGGTAAATATAGGGCAAATTAACTTCTGCTGATGAACCTTTCTTGTATCTTCATTTGATCAAGTTAATGACATTTGAACATCCGCTTAGCATTTTTCGTTCTTTTATCAACATCTTTTCGACTACAGCTTAACTTTTTGTTAGATCGCCAATGATACTTATGAACCTAAAGTCTTCTAAACCATAGGTCACATTGTCAGCAATTATAGTTAGTTTAAGTGGGATCGAACCTATTTTTACCCTTTTTTTTCTATATAAACTTGGTGCAAAAGTGGTTTTTAGTGTTGACATTAGATTTAGATCCGGACTTTCTTAGATGGTTATTTGATGATAATTGATCAAATTTTGTACATATAAAATTAGAAAATGGTATGAACGCTACCCGCTAAGGATGTTTGGAATTACATTTTAAATAAATTATTTGATTATTGTGTTTGCAAAATACAAATAATCATAAAAAGTATTTCGCTATTAAAGTGATTATTTGCGTTTGCTTAAAGTGAAAACGCAGTTTTGAAAAAACAGGTAAGTATACATGTTTTTTCCAAAACGCAATTTGAAAATGCAAAATTTAATTTGAAAACACAGTCCTAAACACCCCTACAAACATGATACGGAAGTATTCTAACGTTTCATATCATTTCAATAGTTACTTCACTACTACTTGTGTAGTTAAATAATTTTAGCGGAAAATCGTAACTCGGAAGATATAACTACATTTAGAAACAATAATGACAGAATATTATAAGAAAGTCTATAAGATTTGACCAACAAATTATATAACAACCACATAAAGAGTTATGTCAATTTATCGTGTAGTGATATGTCGCTACTTACTATCAAACTAATTAATTGATCAAAAGTCCAGTTTTGTAGCGATGGTAAAAAAGTACATGATAATTAAAGAAACTTTGTCTTTAAACATCGAATGAATTGAAACGATATACACAAAAGGAAAGATCATGTCTATAATTAGATAAACGTGAAAGTAAAGACATCATCTATTCATTTTCATCATTATGTCTTGAGAAAAGAATTTATCAAACCTAAAGTACTGTCTCGATATGGCACAGGATAACACGACCAGGAAAATGGTAACCCGACCAGAGCATTAGCGGCGACGTCGCCGCTAATGCTTGCCACGTGGCATACCGACATGCATGCAATGATGACTGACATCGCCCGACCCCGAGGTGCCACGTCACAGGCATTAGCGGCGACGTCGCCGCTAATGCTTGCCACGTGGCACCTCGGTATCATTTCTCCCAATCATATGATCGCCTTCGCTAATGCTTGCCACGTGGCACATCGGGATCATTTCTCCCAATCATATGATCGGACGTAAAGGTGCAGACTTTGTCCATGTCGGATAATGCTCTTCCATGGATAATTCTGCGCCTTTACGTCCTATCATATAATTGGGAGAAAATCTCGTTATATATACCTCATTCGGTGATGTTTTCAAAATCGTTGAATTCGCATTCTCTTAAGCAGGTATATATCTTACGCCCATATATATTATGAATATAGATCGTTTGAGCGGTAAATTCTGTGTAGAAGTTAAAGGGGTGAATTCTGATTTTTAATTAGGTGAATAATGAAACCAGAAAAAGTACGAATAGTCTTTGTAGACCGATATATTGTATTCAATATATCGACCGCTGCTGCTTCAGTGATTTGTGAAAGTTTTAGCCTCGCCGAAACATCCGGTGGACTCACATTTTTCTGCACAAATTTTGTTAATTAAATCATGTACAGATGGTTGTAATTCTACTACTTCACTGTTACTCTCCATTTCGATCATATATTAATAAATAAAAATGCACGAATTTGTAAAGGGTAAAATTTAAATCATGTACAGATGTTTGTTTACTGAAGTTTTGCGAAAGGTAAGGTAAAGTAACAGGGTGAGGGTCTTCAGAAAGGTTTCTCAATAATGGAGGTTTTACTTATGATTTTCATACAATTTTCCTTTTCTTGTTTCCGAATTTTTTTGAAAGTGATTGTTTTTATAACATGTTTTTAATTGATTGAAACTTTTTTTTTTTCCATATTACGTTTTAAATTAGAACATTGTTCTAAAATTAAAATTATAATTATATTTTGATATTAGTTTTAAAAGTTGATTTATTTTAAGGGTCTTGTTAACATTTAATTTAATATTCATAACCATCAGATTTGTATGATTTCACAAAAACAATGATAAACCGTCTAACAAAAACTGATTAAAATTTTTATTAAATTTATAGAAGACATATCAAGATAAGATGGAGAATCGCTGCACATAGAATATATATATATATATTATGAATATAGATATAGATATTAAACTTATTGTACAATATATATGAAGGTAGAAAGGTGTATTTAAATGAAACCATTTTTTATGTATATTAGGTAAAGAATTTAATAATATTTTACTTTTAGGGTTTTGTATTATAGATTTTATGTAATAATAAAAACATAAATAAATAAGTTCATAAAAAATACAAACTAATCACTATCACTATCACTACCATCCAGAATCGCAGTAGACCCGTCCAGACTTCTTGAGGCATTGCATGTGGCGGAACATCTTCGATTTCGGCGAGTCTATCTAACCCACCCCTTTCGGTGAACCATTTCCCCTTGAATTTGGTTTTTTTATCCCTGTAGTTCTTTAGGGCATCCGCCAGAATCATGCGTTCAACAGCGAGCCGTAACGCGTCAGTTGGATCGCGATGTAGATACGGGTCCAAGTTGAACCGTCTCTGCAATTTAGTAGTAATAGTTACCATCTACCATATTTTTTTATGACGTATTTAAATTGTAAAATAAAACGTTTTTTACCTGGATCCAGGGAATAAGTCCGTCCCTGATATGTTGGGGCACCTCCGTCCAGGACTCGTAAGTATGCGGGACGGTAGCGATATATGCCCCTAAATAGCTCTTGTACCATCCGGCGTTATCACCGATAGCCTGCCACTTACTTTGACCGGCGTCAAGTAAAGAGATAAACGTCCCTCCTCTGAAACTCCCGCTCCATTTTCTGGTTAGCAGCGGCAGCTCTCCCTGAGCTGATCCCTGCAAAACAAAATTAAGAAATAAATATATATACATATCCATATATATATATTTGACATACATCTATATATACTTACCCCCGCTACGCCTGCAGCCCCATGATGGATTCCACCCCCAATTCGGAGGGTCATTGCCACCATCTCCGCCTTGAACGGCAGCCATTTTAACCTACATAAGTTATACACAACTTATAAATCAATAAAAACAATGATCAAGTATAAGTTATATACTTATTATACCTAAAATGACCACATTTTTTCAATTTTTTTTATAAGCTTATTTTCTAACAATAATACTTGCAATCATATTAACCTAATAACAACTATATTAACAATTACAATCATACTAACAAGTGTTTTCTAACATAATACTAACAATCATATTAACAATAACTATAAACTACCAATAATTTCTAACAATCATATCCTACAAATTTCTTACAATCAAACTAACAAACGTATAATTTCTAACTACAATAATATAACATATCTATAACTAATAACGTATAAAAAAATAATAACAACAATAAAAATGTAAATGAGTGTTAGTAAACATACAAAGAAAACGTCAGAAAAGTGGTCGCCAGAAAAGTGGGGTGACCGGATTTGGAACCGGATCGCCGGGAAAAGAGTCGCCGCTAAAACCTCGCCTGAAAAGTAGCCGGAAGTTGGAGGGGTGGCCGGATTTGAAGCGGCTGGCCGGATTCTTGATAGAGAGGGTGAGGGGATAATATCTTGCCGGAAAATTTGTTGATGGCCGGAATATAGAGAGAAAAATGTGGTGGCCGGAGGTGGAAATTTTTGGGTATTAAGTTTGTTTACCTCTTCTGCGGCTGGTTTAAAAAGAATTTAGGTTTCGAGTATTAGCGGTAACGTCGCCGCTAATGCTCGGGGCCCAGTCTCATCAACGGTCACTAGTCTCTGCCGCGAGTCAGATGGGGGCCCGCAGTATTAGCGACGACGTCGCCGCTAATACTGCCTGGTCGTGTTGCCCGTTTTGCCTGGCCCGCTCGATATAACTATGTTAAGTGTCTTTCATAATTTCTTATGACAGTTTAATGATTTAATATTTTAAATATTAGGAAAAAAAAGAAAAAAAAAACCCAACACATTTGAATGGGATTGACCATCTGATTGTCTCAGCTACGATGGACCAGTGGGAGTTTTACTCTTTAAGTTCTTAGTTTCGAGCTTTGGTAAAGTAGAGTTTCTTTTCCGAGGGTTAAAACGGGGATATGTTCATCGAGAAGACTCTCTAGCATGGATCATGTTAAAACTACATTTGTCAGATCTTCCGATATTCGCGGTTAATTCACACTTTTTAAAATAAAAATTTGTTTGTAACACCTCATTTCTAGAAAAATACATAATTACATTAGATGTATTCCATATATATAATATAAGGGTTGGTTATTGTAAAACAAGTATTAAAGTAAAACAAATAAGACATGATCTTGACCCTTAGATCATGATAAAATTGATGCACGAAGATTCACGAAGCATAGGATGCATGATGATTTTCATGATGCACGGTGATTTTCAATAAAGAGAAACTTATTGTTTTATCTGTTTTACTTTAATACTTGTTTTATTTTACCTAGAAACTATATAATATTAAGTAAGTTATTTTTTTGATAAGAAAATGATGGACTGTATAACGGAAAAAAATAGACTATGGGATGGGTTAAAAGTGACAAATGGTCAAACTTGAGGGACTTTCTTTGCATATATGGTTATAACACATTACTAGAATCAAACATCCATTTTATATTTATTTTTCACATACTACAATGTGTGTGTCTCTTGAAGTTTAGAGAGAGATTTAAAAATGAAAAAAACAACACCCACTTCTTTTGTTTTTGTTCTTGATTGCGTGGTGAAGCTTTAACTGAAAATTTGAAAAGAAAAGAAAGGAGAATGGAGAATGAATCTTGCATGTCATTATCCTAGTTGATTATCACTATAAGTTGAAAGTGTATTCTTTTATTTTGATTAATTAATGAGTAAATTAATTTGGCGGTTACAATCAATTAGATATAAATAATAATAAAGGAAAATTTAAACTATTGTTACAAAATATACATAAAAAGTGTATGAATTGACTAAGAGATTATAATATCATTACAAATGAGATTATAAGTATTAAAGTATGTAACAAGTATAAGTAAGATATTGAAATCATGAATTTACCAAAATAAAAAAATGAATGTGTAAGATATGTAAAAGACATTGAAGTTAAAAAAGAAAGATTTAATCGAATTGGCTAGGGCAAGTTTTAGGAGTTTTCGATTAAAGATTTGATACTGACATGTATGATCGATTGCTTGTGATTAGGTTGTACAAGGATAAAAGATTTTATAACGACGGTTATACATTATGTATTTATGTACTTAATAAGCTTCCGCTTATCCTTTTAGTTGTCTACTATTTTATTGAGTGATGTTTGGCTTAAGGTAGAAAGTTATACCGTTTTGTAATTGAGATACAAGTTGTCTCAGCTCTTGTACATTTGCTCTCGATATGTCGCCCATATTTTATAACGGGTCATTTTATAATAGTAATTGATTATTATGATCAGATATATTTTGAATAGTTGTTATCTGTAACAGGTTTTGATGGTTATTAATAAGCATGGATAATAGATTTTACGATAAAATCATGCCAAATTTTCTATTTTTTCGCGTCGGTTATCATTTGGCAACAGACTTGTCATTTGGTATAGTTGTGCAAGTATTAACGAGTTTTATTGAATGGTTAATTCGATATACCAAAGATCTATATATTAAGGTTGAAATCTTTTTAATAAAAAAAAAGGAATTATGTTGTAAGATGCTTCATTTTATATATAATATTAATAGCAATGTTTCTTTTAAATAAAAAAAGTTTTGTCCTAAATGTTTAGGGTGTTATATCATTAAATAAATATTCATTCTTAAGAGAGAGACCATTGAAAAGATAAAATGAATATGACAATAATTTGTAATTTGTATAACCTTTGTAATAGCGAAAATTACAAATAACAGTTTTCCTTTGGGATGACCCATTGTTTTGTTAAAATGTTCAATTACATTTTCATTTCTGACATCAGCTAAAGCTTATTTTCTTTTACAATTTGTAGATTATGAATTTAAGGAAAATTAAGGCTCAATAATACTTGCACAGTTAGTTGCGCTTCACAGTGTGCGGGGAATAGGCAATTTGGAGGGAAGAAAAAGCCTCGTTTGTGTGTCTAGAATATGGAAACAATGTTTGAACTTTGAAGGGTGGCAAATTAAGAATTTTGAGTTTGGGGCTTAACCTTAAATAAAATAAATAAAAAAATAAAAGTTCACTTGTTTTTTTGGCTGGACTGTTAGATCGGCCTCCGATCTCTTTGTATGGACGAAAATTAGGCTCCGTAAATGTTTTAGATGGTGCTTGGTGGATTCTCCTCCGGAGCCTATGTCTTTTTCAAGACTCAATTTTACGCCAAGACAGAGCCTTTAGCGTAAAGTAATATGAAGGCGTAGGTTTCGTTTATGAAAGAGTACATCATCGATAGAATAGGAGGAAGGCTGTCTAACGATTAGGTAAGTCATTAGTTTTCATAATGAATCTTTATCATGTGGTTATCTTTTTATGAAGCACAAATTGATAAAAGTAAAGAAAACAAATTATTTTGCAAATTGACACTTCAAATACCATAACTGAAAACGATGTTTGATGAAGTATCTTTTTACATCTTGTCCTCGTGTTGGACAACTTCAAGTATTACATACATCAATCAACCAACGAAACGTCAAGTAAGAAATCTAGAAAGTTAAAGGCAGGCATAAATAGCTAAACCAAGTTCCAAATTAGAGAGGTTTCTTTTAGTTTTGTGAAAAAGAATTTAAGCAATATAATAGTTGTGTTTCGCAACTTGTATTCAGAGACGTGTTTCTTTTGGGAGAGGATTCCCTCAAGTTGATTCCCCAACTTGAGTCAAGTTGGGAAAATCTTGACCATTGAATGAAAATCAAAGGCCAAGATTTAAAGATCAACTTTGAATCTTGGCCCTTGATTTTCATCTAATGGCCAAGATACTTCTAACTTGACCCCTCAAGTCTTCTAACTTGAGGGGATCTCCACCCGTTTCTTTTAGGTGTGAGGGGAAAAAAATGCCATCTGCTTTCAAATTGGTTTGCGGGGGTTGTTTCCCATGAGTAAGATATCGGGTTAGAGCCTCAGTCCAGGATTTTCCTCCTCGCAGTAACCCCGAGGGTATCCCTAGCTTGAGGATGGTAACAAATTTAGCATGGGAACGTGGGTTCGAGGTCTGGATATTATGTTAGCTTTAATTATTTAGTTAGTGCGTGTTTTGTAATTATGTAATAGAATAGTCCTTGTTTAAATGTATTAAGTATGGAAGGATTTTGTTGTAATTAGATAAGGACTTGTTTGTAATTAGGGAGGGGGTTTAGTGCAAATGTCAAGCTTATATAAACCACTCTCCCCTTCCATTGTAAGGTTACACCTTGAAATATATTTTCCTTACATTTCCATTTTCACTCTACTTTCTCTCTCACACACTTAAGCCTTATAACCTTTGATTCACGATTTAGCATAGTTTACATTTGGTATCAGATCAAAATCACAATTTGTGTTAGATCCATGCCTTGATTTTGTTCCATTTTGTGCTAAATTGTGTTTTTCCCATTTTTACCGAAAGTTCCAATCTTTACCCTCTAAACATGTTAAAGTTTCCTCCTTTTTAGTTTCATTCCACTCATAATCTTCCTATAATCATCCTTGAAAAGTTTCAAATCCTAATTCTAAACCAAATGGCTTAAAATTGAATTTTTAGCTTTCTGTTCTGAAAACCGGTTTTCCTTCCGGTTTTCATTTTCCTTCGAATTTCTGTTGTAAAACCGGCTTTCCTTCCGGTTTTCCTACCAGCTTTCCTTCCGGTTTTCCTTCCGGTTTTCCTACCAGCTTTCCTTCCGGTTTTCCTACCAGCTTTCCTTCCGGTTTTTTCCTTCCGGTTTTCCTACCAGCTTTCCTTCCGGTTTTCATTTTCCTTCGAATTTCTGTTGTAAAACCGGCTTTCCTCTTTTCCTTCCGGTTTTCCTACCAGCTTTCCTTCCGGTTTTCCTACCAGCTTTCCTACCGGTTTTCATACCAGCTTTCGTATCTTTATTTCATAATACCTGGTTTACCAAAACCGGTATTAGTTCTTTAATTCTTCATTTTAGGAAAAGGGACTCTGCCCAAATTTCGAGCCGAAAACCGGATTTAGTACACAATTTCTGAAAACCGGTTTTTCAAAGGATTTCATGAAAACCTGATTTAGTGAAGAATTTCTTGAAAACCGATTTTAGTTGAGAATTTGTGTGGTTGATTTCATTTGCATATTATAATACCTGGTTTACTCCAAAACCGGTATTAGTTCTTTAATTCTTCATTTTAGGAAAAGGGACTCTGCCCAAATTTCGAGCCGAAAACCGGATTTAGTACACAATTTCTGAAAACCGGTTTTAGTACTAAATTTACCAAAACCTGTTTTAGTACTATAATTTCGAAAACCTGTTTTAGTACTACATTTCTGAAACTCTGTTTTAGTACTACATTTCTGAAACCCTGTATTAGTACTACAATTCCGAAACCCTGTATTAGTACTTAAAAAAAAATTAAAAAATAAAAAAAAATGTCAACTATTATACCGAATGAGTTTGTTGAGACGGTGTTAGATTTTTTAATGGGTGAACAGCCAAGTTGGGAAGAAATACGTCGTCATGATAATCACATTTGTATGTGTTGTACCAGTTCGTTTCCATGTGGAGTGGTTATTTTTGAGGAAAAACAAGTCAATGTGGAAATATTTAAGACAATCATGACACAACACAATAGTTTTCAACTTGAAATTAAGCAACTCAAATCTGAGAACAAAGAGCTCAAATCTGCTAATAATTTCAGTTTGTCCGCCATGGAAAGTCTTCAATCTGAAGTTGATCGAATCAAATCTGAGAACAAAGAGCTCAAATCTGCTAATGATCTCATTCTGCCAAACATGGAAAGTCTTCAAAAAGACAATGATCATTTGCAGTCAAAGATTATCAATTTAACCAATGAGTTGGATATTTCTTACAAAGAGCTCATTGAAACCATCCTCGAAACCCAAGTTAAAGAACTTGTTTTGCAACAACAACTTTCTAAGCTCAATCGTGATTTGCAAAACAAGTCCACTTCTTCGAAGAATAATGAGCAAACATGTTTGAAGTTAATCCAACAACTTCAAGCTCATTCCTTGTCATTGTAGACTCAACTTGCAACCAAGTCAAATCAAGTGAATCCTCCTTCAACTCGTGCTCCAAAATCACCTCTTCTCAACCAAACCACTCCATCTCCAACTAAAACAAAAACCATTCCTTCAAATGCCCAACCAAACCACAATCACCCAACATTATCAACCAATACCAAGCAACACCCTTCCTTCAAAACCAAAACAAATCCTCACAACACCAAACCATCTCACCAAAACAATAAACACCCACAACCATCTTCCAAACCAGCTCATACCACTCCCAAATTCTCCAAAGACCCTCATTCCACCAAAACCAAAATCCTTCTACCTAAACCTCATCAAACTCTCAAACAAATGAACCCATATTACACACCTCGCAAGACCGGGTCTCCCTTCAAGCCTATAAACAGCCATTGTCAGATATTCAAGGATTCCACCACCGGAATCATTCGCTATAAAGATCAATATGGCTGGTTCTCTCATAGTAAACCCAACCCAAAACCTAAAAGCACTCCTATCAAGTACTCTCTCTCTGAGTTATTTAAGTTTGCACCACGAATCATTCACCCTCGTGTGCAAAAAGTGCTTGACTATGCACAACCTCCTACTTCTCTTTTCAAATATCCAGTTGAACCCACCCTCACATGGGTTCCAACTTCTGGATTCAAGTAGGTGGTTGTGATTTGGCTTGTACACATATCAGTGTACAACCCGTTCAAAACATGTGTAATTGAGACGTTACTTCATAGTTATACCTTTCATTTACCGTTATTGTCATCAATCATTGTGCATGATGAACACGTTACATGTGTTCATCATGAGGGGGAGAAAAGCGTCAGAGATTGATTATCCTTTTGAGGGGGAGCACATTGCCTTGTCTAATTCTTTGCTCCAAAAATTATGCTAGAGGGGGAGCTAAAAGGAAAATTAGTCTTGGATCTTTTAGTATGTTTTTATTGTATATTTTGAAAGGAGTGATTGAGTGAGGGGGGCAAGATTTAGAGAAGATTTCGCTCATACGACAAGTTGAGGGGGAGCTAAAGCGACAAACCATTTTCTGGATTAATTATCTGTTATTGAGAAACTTGTGTGTTTGAGGGGGAGCAAGAGACAGACAATCAACGACTGTAATGTAAGAACCAAGTCAAGTTCTACACTCAACACTAAGCCAAGCTTCCGCACTTCATTCCAAGCTTCCGCTTTCCACAAGAAACCCAAGTCTTCGCCTTCGCTTTCACAGAATGCTTGAGAATTCAAAAAGTCAAAGTTGCTCGAAGACGATGAAGATAAAGAGAAAGCTACAAAGTCTACTCAACATTGAAGATTTTCAACAAATGAGCTCATCACCTTTATTTAAAGATCCATATCATAGAACCCCCAACCGACCATCTGATCCAAAATTTCATTTCATTCCCAAGCGCCTCTGGAAAGAGAAGAACAATGAATACAAGAAAAGGGCCTTCAAAGATCAATCATTCCATCAAGACAATCCCGAGTCATCAACCAAGAAAAGAAACAGAAACAAAGAAAGAAGAAAAGGACTAGACGATGAACCTTCACAAAACCGCACTAAAGGGGGAGATTGTTAGCTTTAATTATTTAGTTAGTGCGTGTTTTGTAATTATGTAATAGAATAGTCCTTGTTTAAATGTATTAAGTATGGAAGGATTTTGTTGTAATTAGATAAGGACTTGTTTGTAATTAGGGAGGGGGTTTAGTGCAAATGTCAAGCCTATATAAACCCCTCTCCCCTTCCATTGTAAGGTTACACCTTGAAATATATTTTCCTTACATTTCCATTTTCTCTCTACTTTCTCTCTCACACACTTAAGCCTTGTAACCTTTGATTCACGATTTAGCATAGTTTACATATTATTATCCTTTAATTCGGACGTCACTGTGAATTTTTGAGACATCTAACTATCTGACAACTAATTAACTCCCCGTTCAAAACAGAAAAAGTTTTGAGAAAAATAAAGTATTTATGCATAACAATAGCGTTGCCTATCTTATATGTAAAGTTTCATGTAAAAGTGCCATTACCAAAGATGTCTACCAACTTTTTTATTGATGCAACAGAAAAAGTTCATAACCATTATATATACTTTATTGCTATATAGAAGTGCCATCACAAGTACTTCAAAAATTGTTGAACAGATAACTTGTTACAATTTTGCTATGGTGCTATGTTTTGAATATCATTGAGTGTAGGATCGAATTGAGCTCTAGTATGTGTTTAGATGAAATTAGGTGTAATGACAATTACTTGATAGAGAAAATGGGAAAAGATATGTTGTTTATTACGTGCAAAAGGTTCTTCAAAGTTATAATTACATATTTACATGGACATGACTACATGAGGGGTTTTAGATCCATTAAGATGGTTCAAAGGTGCTTCATACAAGTTTAAGTGTCAAACCACAAGTCAAAGAAGATTGGGGTGCGATTCTACAAATTGAAAGATGAACTATTGGT
The DNA here is from genome assembly GCA_034093135.1 of Erigeron breviscapus. Lineage (NCBI taxonomy): Eukaryota > Viridiplantae > Streptophyta > Magnoliopsida > Asterales > Asteraceae > Erigeron > Erigeron breviscapus. The sequence continues at coordinate 66,333,211 of CM067175.1, forward strand.
GTGTTTGTTATTTCAATTTATAGATATTTTATCTTTTTATTCGATATTTATTTTTTAGTTCATTTTCTAATATAGAATTGGGAATGGAAGATATTACTTCTAATTATATTAGGAATACATACAGTTTTATATATTGTTACCTGACTTTCTTCTTGTGTATATATAAACTTCCTATAGATTATATGTTGATATAGACCATTTAAATGAATTTTGATTCACCCTGTAACACTTGTTTGTTTTTTCCCCTTAAACTCTATTCGTTAGCCTCTTGTTAGATCTTCATATCAATAATATATTTTTAATGTTCAAAGAAAAATAATAGAATTTTGATTGGTGAAATTGCAAGAGAACAGTTATCTTGAAACAATGAAACATTCCAAAATGAAAAAGGTAGACAATATATGTGGGATGGACTTTATGGGGATACATGGTTTTTGTGACAGCATAGTATCGCAATTCGCAACATCTTACTGAATCCCCCACGAGCCCAATGGAGGACTAGTGATATCTGTCGTGGGCTATTGTCCGATATGTGAACCTTTGGTTATAGATACTGACCCAATACAATAAAACAAGTCTGCTATGGGTAACTCGTCTTTCATTTGGACTGATCTACAGGCCCAGTGATGATGTTCAACTATCTCGCTAACTAATACGGAGTATATTAAATGATGATTAACCAATCTACCATATACCAAATAAGAAGGTCTTAAATCCATTCTTAAACAAATGGAAACTCTTGGATAGATTTCATCTTTGATTTAGAGTCATTAGATCATATTTAGTTATTTCATCTTTTATCAATGACAATATCAATACTTATACTTTATATGATTTGTCAAAATATATCCTTCTTACTTATTATAATATATCATAGATAATAGGGATTATTACTTGAATATACAAAAGGATAAGGGTATTTTACAAAATAAACACAATACCGTGTCTTTGGTGTATATACCCACGGACTCCCCCAACCAATCAAAACCCAACAGCTAGACTATCTACACTCCCGTATGATATTTGTTCTCCCTCGTCTTCTCTCTCCCCTAAATCCCCATCTTTCTTTCTCTTTCTTCAATCCCTTTCCCATGATAATGAACCCAAAATAAATTACAAATCAAGCAACTTTACCTTCAATCAATTAAATAAGAACAACAAAATCATCTTCCATTAAAATTGGTATGGTAAACAATAGTTATTCCCAATAAATAAGATGCATAATGGAGAAGGGGATAATTTACTCGTGAGAAAAGATCTTTCCCATGCTTGCGGTAGAATAATTACTTGTATAATACGGAGTAGTTTTTTTTATTGTTTTATCATGGCTCAATTTTGAATATTCTAATTTTCATGCTCTAAATAGGTTGTCTATTTTCACAACACAGTTTCAATGAGTTGGATTTTCTCTTGTTTATACAATATAATCACTATAAATTAATTCCATACTGCATGATTCTTCAACCGTGATAAAGGTAAATTCAAATTATCTTCTGCATCTTGTCTAGACTTCAAAAGAGATGCTTTAATCCTATTGAGTTGCATTATGCTAATAAATTAGAAACTAATGTTTCCATTTCCAGTTATAGGAACTCCAAGATGTAAAAAGGAAGAATGCAGCAAGATCCGTTTTAGAGCTAGGATATGTTTCCATTTTCAGTATATAAGCCAGCAAGATACGTAGCACACCAGTAAATTCGGATTTTAGGCCTTTTTCAAAAAAACATGAAGAATGTAGAGAAAAACAAAGTAATCTTACAAATGGTGTTGTTTACCTCATTGAAGGAAGTGGTTTGATGTATGAAAGAAGGAAAGAAAAGGTAGATTTATAATTTTTTTTTGTTGGTAATCTTTGTTTGGGGTGAAGAGAAAAGAAAAGATGAAGTCAGGGGTGTAGGGGGATAGATAGGCCAGATGGTGGATTCTAATTGGTTATGGGCAATCCGTGGAGTTTATACTCTGAAACACGGTTATGACTTATGATGTTTAAACTGGAAAATTTTCAAAAAGGAGTCTAATTTATAAAATGCCATATTTTATTTGTTTATTTAAGATAATACAGTATATAAAAAATAATAATAATATATAGAGTTAATGACATAAATCGTCCATGTGGTTTACTTAAATAGTCACCTTTCGTCCTTTAAAATCCAAAACCTCAAGGACAGTCCTTTATAGGAGGATAAGGATCACGTTTGGTCCTTTGACTCGTTGACCGTCATCTCTCCTTCCGTTAAACCCCCACGTGCCTCCCACGTGAGGGGTATTTCAGTCTTTTCAATAAATAAAGGACTATTAGTGATATATTTCTTTTTCTTTTATTGTATTTCTCTTACTACCTGCAAACCTAAGATATATATACATATTTATATATATCATCATTACATTATATCAAAATCAAAGAGACAACAAAAAATCTAAAAGCAACATACATAATTACATATGGATATACATACATTTCATATGCATATACATACATATAGATTTGTAATAACAAACACCACGACACATATATGAAAATTTCATATTCATACATAAAAAAAAAATTCAAATCAAAGATCTATTATCATATATGAAAGTTTGTTGCCTGTTGTTAGTTTGGTTTGTAGCCTAAGATGGATGAGTGGCTACGGTCCTATGAATTTTATAAATAGGGATTTGTATGGGTAGTGAAGGGTAGCTACGGTGGGTGTAACATCCCCAACTTTTCTTTACTAGTTGACTAATGCCGTTAAGTCAATATTGTGTGTGTGTCGTTAAGTCTATTTTAGATTTAATGCTTATACGTAGTTAATGTGTGTTATGTGTGAGGCTTGTAAGCCTAAATGTTAATGTAGTATAAATGTGTGTATTATGAAGGTTAATGTCCACGTAGTGACATTTAATGAAGGATTAATGATGTATATGGTCAATAAAGTAGTTTGTGACCAATAATGAAGGATTTGGAAGCTTAGGGACTAGTTTGGACATAGAAGGAAGTTAAAAACGGGTTTAAGGAGTTAAGGGGTGTCATTAGGTTGGCATTATGCAGATTTTTATTCCCCTAAACAAGCCTAGCCGCCCCCTCCTCTCCCAAACAAAGTTACTCCCAAGAATTAATCGTTTTGGTGTCGAATCGATCATGTGTGGCATAGATCTTGAATCTCTATCATCAAATACAGGTAACATAGGTGTTAATCTTTTGAAATCTGATCATATGAGTTTTATATGTGAGTTCAATCCAGGCCATGGGGTTTGGGTTGGGTTATTTGATTAAATGTTTACCGATTTCATGTTATTCGGGTGATTCAATGATTGATTTATGTTATAAAGGATTAAAGGGTTGATTGATGGATTAAAGTCATCAAAAGTGTTGTTAAAGAAGTCAATTTTATGTCTCCAGGTCGGGCTAAGGGTTTGAGATCGAATGGGTATCGTTTAGAACAAGTTTTAAAATTGAGTTGTTAGTCTGCACCCCAGGTGCGGCGCACCAAGTTGATTGAAATTTCTGGAGGATTGGTGCGACGCACCACATGGGTAGGTGCGGCGCACCTATAGTTGATCTGAAATTTCTGGAGGATTGGTGCGACGCACCAAAGGGTAGGTGCGGCGCACCTATAGTTGATCTGAAATTTCTGGAGGATTGGTGCGACGCACCACATGGAAGGTGCGGCGCACCAAGGGTAGGTGCGGCGCACCTATAGTTGATCTGAAATTTCTGAAGGATTGGTGCGACGCACCACATGGAAGGTGCGGCGCACCACATGCCCAGATTTCACCAAATGTGTCGTTTAGCTTATATTTCGATCTTATACTTGTTCTAGGTTATTGGAGACACCTAGTCATCGTTGTATTGTGCTTGTAACTTGTTGTAAGCTGTATCAAGGTAAGATACACTATTTTTGTCACGCTGAGGGTTCAACAAGCAAAGGTTTCTTACTTATAACTTCCTTAACGGTAACTTATGATATATGTGGGTATCTCGGGTTACACGGGAGGTATTATGGGTTATGCAGTTGACCATGAGACCTGAAATGCAGTCCCTAATGTAGTGAAATGAAGTATAAGTAGTATGTGTTATGGTAAGAAGGGTAATGTAGTGTTTTTATATGAAGTAGCATGTAGAATCTTGAAATGCAGTATGACGTAGTTTATGTTATTGTGTGCATGTACTAATGGCTTGCTCATCTAGAACACTAGACTTGCTAAGTTGCCATGTCACGTGCACGTTTAAGGGCCCAAACGTAATGAAGATAAAGTGTGTGAATGTCTAGGAATGTGTGTTACCTAGACTATATGTGTGTGACGGTTTAGGAATGCAGGGACCTAAACTATATATGTGTGAAACCGAGCTCGTAAAACTAATGCAGGGAAAGTGTTAAGCTTAACCCGTACTTGCCCTAGCCCGGCTAAGTGCGTTGACGTAGTTGTTGCTTGGGTGGCTCCTTGCAACATGGTCTTTATAATGCAGGGCGAGTAATACGAGGGGTTTGACATCGAATGGGTATCGTTTAGAACAAGTTTTAAAATTGAGTTGTTGGTCTGCACCCCAGGTGCGGCGCACCAAGTTGATTGAAATTTCTGGAGGATTGGTGCGACGCACCAAAGGGTAGGTGCGGCGCACCTATGTTGATTGAAATTTCTGGAGGATTGGTGCGACGCACCACATGGAAGGTGCGACGCACCAAAGGGTAGGTGCGGCGCACCTATAGTTGATCTGAAATTTCTGGAGGATTGGTGCGACGCACCACATGGAAGGTGCGGCGCACCACATGCCCAGATTTCACCAAATGTGTCGTTTAGCTTATATTTCGATCTTATACTTGTTCTAGGTTATTGGAGACACCTAGTCATCGTTGTATTGTGCTTGTAACTTGTTGTAAGCTGTATCAAGGTAAGATACACTATTTTTGTCACGCTGAGGGTTCAACAAGCAAAGGTTTCTTACTTATAACTTCCTTAACGGTAACTTATGATATATGTGGGTATCTCGGGTTACACGGGAGGTATTATGGGTTATGCAGTTGACCATGAGACCTGAAATGCAGTCCCTAATGTAGTGAAATGAAGTATTGCTTAATGTAGTGTATTGTTATGCAGTTTATGTAGTATTACGAAGTATCTCATTATGCAGGAAATGTAGAAATGAAGTATAACGTAGTATGTGTTATGAAATGAAGTATAAAGTAGTATGTGTTATGGTAAGAAGGGTAATGTAGTGTTTTTATATGAAGTAGCATGTAGAATCTTGAAATGCAGTATGACGTAGTTTATGTTATTGTGTGCATGTACTAATGGCTTGCTCATCTAGAACACTAGACTTGCTAAGTTGCCATGTCACGTGCACGTTTAAGGGCCCAAACGTAATGAAGATAAAGTGTGTGAATGTCTAGGAATGTGTGTTACCTAGACTATATGTGTGTGACGGTTTAGGAATGCAGGGACCTAAACTATATATGTGTGAAACCGAGCTCGTAAAACTAATGCAGGGAAAGTGTTAAGCTTAACCCGTACTTGCCCTAGCCCGGCTAAGTGCGTTGACGTAGTTGTTGCTTGGGTGGCTCCTTGCAACATGGTCTTTATAATGCAGGGCGAGTAATACGAGGGGTTTGACCAACCTCCACATACGGATTACTCTTGGATTGGCTTGCCATTCCTTAACGACGTACGGTGATTAGCCTTTTGGTTGATCATCTAGTCGGGTGTGATGCAGGGCACACCTATATGCAGATAACGAAGATATGTGTGATAATGTGTGAACTAATGCAGGATAGGCACATTTAGGATGATTATCCTAATTGATATGAAGTTGATATGCAGTCATGTGTGTTGTGTGTTGTGCCTAATGGGCTTGTCTAATAATGAAGAAATGTTTTAATTGGACAAATGCTTTTAAATTAAGTGTGATCTTACTTAGCTATTCTTATAGCTAACACTTGTTTCTTTAATGTGGTTGTTCCCTCAGGTTTAGCTTGATGGACTAGTGACGCAGGACATGTGAGCTTGGGTAGATGCAATGAAGGAGCCTTAGCTACCCATAGACGATTCTTTCTTAGACATTTAGTTACATTTCGTACTTAATGTCGAATTTATGTAGTGTCGTGTGAACGGTTGTTTTATATTGGGCAACCGTTGGGTTTTCATTTGAACTATTGTTTGATATGGCATGTAACACCAACAAAACGCAGAAACCGAAATGTTTTTATCAGTTTTGACTTTTAAAGTCTTTCCTTCCGCAATTTGACACCGTTAGGTGAAAGTTTTTGAAAACCCATATTTTTTAAACGTCGGGTGTTACAAGTTGGTATCAGAGAAATGGTTTAAGTGAACCAAAATTCGACCATGACCGTAGGATTTTGGACTTAGACCGACGAAGACCATGTTAGGCTTAAGTAGGATGCCTAGCTTTGAGATGAAGTACTCTAGGACGGGTTGGGATTGAGTGAGAGTGTAGGATTAAGGCTATTTGATGTGTGTTTATTGATATGTGGATATGTGTTTTAGCCTTTATTCTTCCGTTTCTCGCTCCTCCGTCGCTAGTTATCCTATTGCTACGATAGAAGGTCCACGAGGTGATGTGCCATTTCTCCAACTGAATTTGATAAGTGTGCGATGTAGATTATGTGTGAATTGGTTGAAAAGAAGGAAGGTTGGAAGAATAGATGAAATGGTATTCCATTAATGTCCAACCCATGGGGTTCGTGACATGGATCATAAAAGAAGTGAGATGTATATAGGTGAAGATGGTTGCGTGAATGTAGTTGGTGATGAGAAGGCGATACACAAATGCGGTAATGAACATGCAAGTGAAAGGATACAATTACAATTATGGTCCGGAACATAATTACAAGCGTATCACGACACGAACGTGTTTGTATGGCCATGCTTGTGTTGACCGGTGTGCAAAGTAATGAAGTTGGAGAGGTTTCTATGTAGTGTATCCCTAATTGTCGAAAGTAAACACCATGTAGCAAACTTTAATGACGTTAATGCCTCGAGAGCGTGGAAATGTATGAAGATCGGTGAAAAGTTATAGCCGGTTAAATGTGTATGATGACTATGAAGTACATGAAGTTAACTGAAGTTTAAAGGTAGGAAAAGACTGAAGTGATTGGTAGACAATGTTGTTGAGTCTACTAGTTCAAAGGACTTGGACTTGAACTTGACAAGTAGAGTTTATGCTGAATACCTGAAGGGTGATAAGTGGATGATGCACAGAAGGGTTACCGGGTACACGTATGGAAAGATACAGTTACAATTCCGGTCGCGAACGTAATTGTAAATGTATCACGACATGTGTGTGTTTGAGAGACTGTGTCTGTGATGATCCAAATGAAGTGAAGATGACAATGGTGGAACCATTGAATGGTATCCCATTTAGCCATGTGAAGAGTAGACACGTACGAATGCAGTAAAGGAGGACGAAGTTGAAGCAAGTAAAGAAGTCAAATCAACGGTTGATCCAACCCTTAAACATGAAACTCCTCCATTCCAAGAGCACTATGATATGATGTGAGGTTTTATTCGAGCTGCTAAATGTGAAAGTAGTGCTTGGGATTAAGATTGAAGGTTTGAGTTCGTATGGAATTCAATTAGAGGATGAAATTTGATGAAAGATGTGGTGCATACTTTGGATTATTTTGGAATTATGACTCGTTTAGTTTTGATTTCGTTACGGGACGATGTGTGACAATTGAGACGAGTACCTACGGGGGAGATTCTTCCTTATTACATGAAAGTATAAGTAATGTTGGTATCCTGTATTTGTACGGGATCTTATGTATGACTGTTTCTCAAGATGAAGAGTTTTCCCTTAAGAAAGGAGTAAAAAGTATAATGATGGGGACATTTATAGCTTCCTAAAGCATATGAAGTAAAAGCATTCAAGAGTATTTGATTTCGAAGTGATCCACTAATGCAAGGCAAAGATTATACTTCTAAAGTCGAGCCTACTCGTAGTTTTGAGACATTCTATAAGGTTCTCGGTTTCGTTGCGATCGTGAGGTAGAGCCTTCAGGTGATGTATGTCTAGTGTTACTATCATGCAAATGCATCTTCCATTTTGTTCTCTGTTATAGGAAGAAGTTATTGTTTCCGATTGTGGGATCTATTTATCTTATAAAATGGATTTACAATGTTGCTACCCGTTGTTGATAATGAAAGTTCCGATGAATTAATGCATACGCTCCTTATGACGACCCTATTGAGTTTCTGAAAATGCCTTTATGATAACGAAAGTCCTTGTGTATGAAGTTAAGGAATCAAGTTGGTAGTATTCTCTAGATCGCTCAGTCGTCATGTTAGTGATGACAATATTGCCTAATCTAAGAATGACGTAGGACATCATATTTGTGTAGAGAGTGTGATTATGAATTTCAACTCGAAGAGGCTTAGTTTTAAATTCGTCAAAAGTGAGTAAAAGTTAAAGGAGCAGCTGACATGTTATGTTGAAAGGAGCAAAGTTTTATTTAATGGCTAAATCCGTGGTTGTGAGGCTATGGTGAGTGTTTGACTACGGCAAATCAGCTCAAGGTAATGTTCTTTGAGACAAGAATGTAGTAGAAATGAAGCATAGTCAGAAGAGGTGAGACGAACCATCATGAAGCAATACGTTTAAAAGTAAGATTTCAGTATCCGGAAAACGAAATGACTAAAAGTGGTACTTAAGGAGACTTGTGAACCGTGGTGACATGCTTATTTGAATGCCGTCAGAAATGTGATAAAATCTATTATGATACGAGGTGTAGTAAGATACTTGTCTTTTATCACGTTGGAGCCACAACAAAAGTAGTTTTCTTTAATTAACCTCTTAACTGGATTATCTTATGTGTGTTGGATTTTCCGAGTTATGCGGGAAGTTATTTGGGATTGTAGGTATGATGAAGTGGCTCTTTATGATATGATGACGTGTAAAGTAAAGTGGTTATATGTATATGTAGTATGTCGATTATATTTATGTTGCCATGAAATGATTGTTATGTGATGGCTTGTGTGGGGCATAAGTGTGAAATATCTAGTTCACTAGATACACGTAGGAATTACTATGTGTTGTGCACGTTAGTGGGAATAAAACGTTAAAGTGGATGTGGGACTAGTTAGGTAATGTATATACCTAATGTTAAAGTAATATGTGAGATAGACGTGGGAAATCGTGCTAGTTGTAATGCTAGTGCGTAAGACGTGGGAAATCGTGCTAGTTGTAAAGCTAGTGCGTAATATGTAAGTGGTATGAATATGTTGATAAAGATGTAAGACGTGAGGATAAGTATGAGGTATCGTTGAAAGACATAATTAGGAGTATATACTCTGCATGTGTTGATATGAATACGTGTGACAAGTTTATGTGCGATATGCCAAGATGTGATATGAAGTTACGTTTAAGTGGAAAGTCTATGTTGATACGGGCAGGAAGGTCTTATCCTTCAAATGAATAGTCTTTGCTGAATGTAAAATGGGGTGATACCTGATTTGATTTAAAGATTGAATCAAAGAAATGCCGAAACGAATGAAATGTATAGTGAAAGAGAAAAGACTATGTAAGAAGTTCAATGAGTTGGATATGCTAAGTTGAAGAGACCATAGGTCTTGATAGGATACTCATCCAAGTAGTACAAGGGTGCTGATTTGAAGTCCAATTTGTGATGGCTAAATAACGAAGGAGATAGTGTGTGTACAAAAATGTGTGACTTGTACACAAGTCAAATCTGAGCACCGAGCGCAATATGGAGAGATGCAACAACCGGTTATTTCGAAGCAGAAATGTATTCATATGACGACTACGGATTATGTGACAAAGTGGTATATGTCCCCTTGGGGCAATGATGTGATACGAGTCGGGGTAGTCTAGTTGATAAAAATGTTTCTTTTCTCGTCACTCATGAGTATGCATGTGTGGTGAAGCTTGCCATCTTGTTTATAGATGAAGTAAGTAGGGATTTCCGTTAAATGTGGTGTGGTAGAAAGTGTAGGACTCCAAGTTGTTGGATGGAACCCGGTGAAAGGCAGTTGACCGGTCCTGAAATTGTTGAAGTTACGGCTGAAAAAGTCAATGTGGCAAAAGAAGATTTATGTGTGGCTAGAGAAAGGCAGAAAACTTATGCAGATAAGAAAAGGAGACCAATGGAGTTTAGTGTAGGTGACTTAGTGATGCTGAAAGTGTCACCATGGAAAGGAGTTATCCGGTTTGGAAAGAAGGGCAAGTAGAGTCCAAGATTTATTGGACCTTTCAAAGTGTTGAAACGCATAAAAGATCTAGCTTATCAGTTGGAATTGCCTCCAGAATTGGAAGGAATTCACAACACTTTTCATGTATCCTACCTAAGGAAGTGTCTAGCCGAGGAGTCAAGTGTGATTCCAATTCAAGACGTGAGCATTGACCCAATGAGGAGAATGGTTGATGAGCTGGTGGCGATACTTGGAAGGAGGCAAAAGAAGTTACGCCGAAAAGTGATTGACCTTGTGTTGATAAAGTGGAAGCATAATCATGGAGAAAGCTTAACGTGGGAAACTGAAGCAGTAATGAAGGAAAAGTATCCCGAGTTGTTCCTTAATGAAGAGATTCCGGGGACGGAATCCTCTTAAGGGGGAGGTAATTGTAACATCCCCAACTTTTCTTTACTAGTTGACTAATGCCGTTAAGTCAATATTGTGTGTGTGTCGTTAAGTCTATTTTAGATTTAATGCTTATACGTAGTTAATGTGTGTTATGTGTGAGGCTTGTAAGCCTAAATGTTAATGTAGTATAAATGTGTGTATTATGAAGGTTAATGTCCACGTAGTGACATTTAATGAAGGATTAATGATGTATATGGTCAATAAAGTAGTTTGTGACCAATAATGAAGGATTTGGAAGCTTAGGGACTAGTTTGGACATAGAAGGAAGTTAAAAACGGGTTTAAGGAGTTAAGGGGTGTCATTAGGTTGGCATTATGCAGATTTTTATTCCCCTAAACAAGCCTAGCCGCCCCCTCCTCTCCCAAACAAAGTTACTCCCAAGAATTAATCGTTTTGGTGTCGAATCGATCATGTGTGGCATAGATCTTGAATCTCTATCATCAAATACAGGTAACATAGGTGTTAATCTTTTGAAATCTGATCATATGAGTTTTATATGTGAGTTCAATCCAGGCCATGGGGTTTGGGTTGGGTTATTTGATTAAATGTTTACCGATTTCATGTTATTCGGGTGATTCAATGATTGATTTATGTTATAAAGGATTAAAGGGTTGATTGATGGATTAAAGTCATCAAAAGTGTTGTTAAAGAAGTCAATTTTATGTCTCCAGGTCGGGCTAAGGGTTTGAGATCGAATGGGTATCGTTTAGAACAAGTTTTAAAATTGAGTTGTTAGTCTGCACCCCAGGTGCGGCGCACCAGGAGGGTGGTGCGGCGCACCACTGCCAGTTTGGGTTTTTGGTTTTTCGATGGGAGCCCGATATGCGACGCACCAAAGGGTAGGTGCGGCGCACCTATAGTTGATCTGAAATTTCTGAAGGATTGGTGCGACGCACCACATGGAAGGTGCGGCGCACCACATGCCCAGATTTCACCAAATGTGTCGTTTAGCTTATATTTCGATCTTATACTTGTTCTAGGTTATTGGAGACACCTAGTCATCGTTGTATTGTGCTTGTAACTTGTTGTAAGCTGTATCAAGGTAAGATACACTATTTTTGTCACGCTGAGGGTTCAACAAGCAAAGGTTTCTTACTTATAACTTCCTTAACGGTAACTTATGATATATGTGGGTATCTCGGGTTACACGGGAGGTATTATGGGTTATGCAGTTGACCATGAGACCTGAAATGCAGTCCCTAATGTAGTGAAATGAAGTATTGCTTAATGTAGTGTATTGTTATGCGGTTTATGTAGTATTACGAAGTATCTCATTATGCAGGAAATGTAGAAATGAAGTATAACGTAGTATGTGTTATGAAATGAAGTATAAAGTAGTATGTGTTATGGTAAGAAGGGTAATGTAGTGTTTTTATATGAAGTAGCATGTAGAATCTTGAAATGCAGTATGACGTAGTTTATGTTATTGTGTGCATGTACTAATGGCTTGCTCATCTAGAACACTAGACTTGCTAAGTTGCCATGTCACGTGCACGTTTAAGGGCCCAAACGTAATGAAGATAAAGTGTGTGAATGTCTAGGAATGTGTGTTACCTAGACTATATGTGTGTGACGGTTTAGGAATGCAGGGACCTAAACTATATATGTGTGAAACCGAGCTCGTAAAACTAATGCAGGGAAAGTGTTAAGCTTAACCCGTACTTGCCCTAGCCCGGCTAAGTGCGTTGACGTAGTTGTTGCTTGGGTGGCTCTTTGCAACATGGTCTTTATAATGCAGGGCGAGTAATACGAGGGGTTTGACCAACCTCCACATACGGATTACTCTTGGATTGGCTTGCCATTCCTTAACGACGTACGGTGATTAGCCTTTTGGTTGATCATCTAGTCGGGTGTGATGCAGGGCACACCTATATGCAGATAACGAAGATATGTGTGATAATGTGTGAACTAATGCAGGATAGGCACATTTAGGATGATTATCCTAATTGATATGAAGTTGATATGCAGTCATGTGTGTTGTGTGTTGTGCCTAATGGGCTTGTCTAATAATGAAGAAATGTTTTAATTGGACAAATGCTTTTAAATTAAGTGTGATCTTACTTAGCTATTCTTATAGCTAACACTTGTTTCTTTAATGTGGTTGTTCCCTCAGGTTTAGCTTGATGGACTAGTGACGCAGGACATGTGAGCTTGGGTAGATGCAATGAAGGAGCCTTAGCTACCCATAGACGATTCTTTCTTAGACATTTAGTTACATTTCGTACTTAATGTCGAATTTATGTAGTGTCGTGTGAATGGTTGTTTTATGATGGGCAACCGTTGGGTTTTCATTTGAACTATTGTTTGATATGGCATGTAACACCAACAAAACGCAGAAACCGAAATGTTTTTATCAGTTTTGACTTTTAAAGTCTTTCCTTCCGCAATTTGACACCGTTAGGTGAAAGTTTTTGAAAACCCATATTTTTTAAACGTCGGGTGTTACAGTGGGGAAGCAGCGGAAGACGACGGCCGGAAAAATGGATAGGAAGGGAAGTAGTGGTGGTGAGGAAGGAGATGGAAAACCGACACCAGTCACACCAATCACACCACTATTGCTAGATCTATGTGTGTATAGATCTGTGTCTGAAAACCGCCACCAGTCACACCACTATTGCTCACATCGCCGCCACCAAACCTCCACAGAACCGCCACCACTCCCCACATCATCTCATTCATCATCAAAAACCTAAACACATCTCTTCTCTTTTTTAAACAATTCGACCCACCATCCAGCACCAAAACCGCAGCCATTTTCCATTACTACCGTCGTGCCACCCAACAGCCGCCACCGCCCCACAGCCGCCACACAACATGACAGAGAAAAGAGAGATGGTCGGAAGCCGGGGGTGTGATGGTCGGATTTTATAGATATAGATATAGATCTGGATACAAATATCGATCGGGGTTTTGGCCGGAAAACCCACTGCCATTAACACCACTGTGGTCGATGATGTGATCGAGAGCGGTGGCCGGAAAATTATGAGAGATGGGTCATCTATATCAGAGTGTGTATGATAGATATATTAAGAGGAATGGGTGAGTATTTATATGCTGATGTATATATGTATTGATGTATAGTTAGAAAAATAGATAGATCCAGATTTATAGATATATATCCATATCCATCCATACATATGTATCTATAAGAATATGGGGTTTCAACTAGGGATAATTGGGGAAAAAGCAAGAGAAGACTTTATTCTGTTCTTAAACAATTATTATTTGGAAAATTATAATTAAACTTTTGATTTTTGTAAATAAAAAGAAAAAAATTGATAAAGAAAATAATAATCACTAATAGTCCTTTAGGGTTAAAATGACTGAAATACCCCTCACGTGGGAGGCACGTGGGGGTTTAACGGAAGGAGAGATGACGGTCAACGAGTCAAAGGACCAAACGTGATCCTTATCCTCCTATAAAGGACTGTCCTTGAGGTTTTGGATTTTAAAGGACGAAAGGTGACTATTTAAGTAAACCACAGGGACGATTTATGTCATTAACTCTAATATATATTGTATTCGAACTCCTTTAAGAAGTTGTTTAAAGTACTCTACTAGGTACTAGTAGTCATAACCTGTTAAAATCCGTTCTTAATGCTTTACCTACTTATTAATTTTCACTCTATAAAGCACCTCAACAGGTGATTGATAAGATGGAATTACTGCGACGAACATTCTTTTGGGGTGGTGATTTTGAAAAGAAAAAAATACATTGGGTGGCTTGGGATAAGGTCATTAGTCCCAAAGAGTATGGAGGAATTGGGCTTCGCTCTTTAAAAGATATAAATCTCGCGATGTTAGCAAAGTGGTGGTGGCGTTTCAAATGTGACCAAAATAGCCTTTGGAGAAAGGTCATCTGCACACTTCATCAGTCTTCAAGGTCATGGACTTTTATTCCATGTAGACTTTCCTTACCAGGTCCATGTGTAACACCCCAAGCCGAGGCTCGAAATATCACGGAAATCATATAGCACAAGGTGGAATTACAATATAACAAGACTAAATGCAAATAAAGATTCAGTGAATCCATTACAATACGAAACAAGTACCAAAATACATAAGGAGCAAATAACCATCAAAGTTAACAAAATAACATCCAGAAGATGGCAAATCGATCCTAAGTATAATGCAAAAAGAAGGCCAATGAATCCTTGATCCATAAAGTCCAAAGCCCGGGTTTTACAGCAAGCAACAATCAAACTCCACGTCGGGGATAACCTGATTACCTGAAAAGTGTACTAAGCATAGTCAACACAAGGTTGGTGAGTTCGTAGTAATGGTCCATAAGGAACCATCGTCAATAATCACAATATACGAGTAGAGGCTAGACATGACTTACAGCGAGCCTCTAAGTAACACAATAACATCCAACAACAAGATTACACCATTATCAGAAAATGTGTAATAAGTATGCACAAATGATGTAAATATCAATGTAAGTGCTGAATGCATAATAAGCCAACATGCCTATCTTATGCGTGAACTCAAGTCACCTATGCAACGATACCCGCCTGTCATCACAATGAACAAGGCTGTATCTCAAAATCATCGAGATATATATGTCTATATACTCGGAGTCATGTCACCAACATCTCATAGATTAAGTGTATACATCTATACACTTGGATGTTTGAGTCCTCAACCGAGGGATTATGTAACTACGTATGCATGCTTACAATCAATCGTATATGCGTCAATCACAAATCGTCTGTCATAAACCAACAATCAATATTCGTCAATCATAAACCAATAATCACAATTCAAACCAACTATACGTACATACACTTAAGAGGATTATCCATTCCTCGAGTCCCAGATGCTTATATATAGGGTCACCCGCAGCCTTCCCACCACATCTAAAACTCAATGAAGGCATAACCGACTTCCATGTATGTACGTCTATCCTAATATTAATGAAATACTTAACAAAACACAAACCAAGTCAATCAACGTA
>CM067175.1:66349760-66460905 GCA_034093135.1 Erigeron breviscapus
TTTGTTAAAACACCGCTTCTCAACAAGTCTTCAGTCACACTACCGGCTCGGTTGACAGCATCGGCCAAAGAAGTAGGCATGTTAGAATTCACATAAGATCGGACTTGAGGATTCAAGCCCAATATAAACTTCTCGATGGCCCGAGACTCGGAATCCACCAAGTGAGGAATGAGGGTAGACAACTCTTGAAATCGTCTAACATAGCTCTTGTAATCGGCTCCCTCCATGTTGAGATTAGCAAACTCAATGGTCAAGTTTTGTAGTTCATAGGGAGGACAAAACTTTGCCTTCACTTTGTTCTTGAAATCGATCCATTCCAAGTTATAAGTCCGCCCCAAAGTTATCTCTTGGTTCCACCAACTCAAGGCGTCATGTCTAAACATGCCGGATGCATAAGAAATCCGGTCGTCATAGGTGCAATGACTTCTTTCAATCACTGCCTCGATCTCCTCAAACCACCTTATACACTCTGTGGGACCACCTCTTCCATCAAACTCCGGTGCCCCACAGCTTTTGAAGTCTTTAAATATACACCCCTGTCGGTATCCTCCATGTTGATTATACATGGGCATACGGTTATCAACTCCCACTGGTTCCTCTTCTTCTTCATCCACAGCATGAGATTGAGCATTTTCATTATTCATATTAATTGGGACTTCATTGTTTTGAGGCCCATTGTTTGGAGCCGCATTGTTTCCCCCAAGACTTGCCGTGACTTGAGCAATAATGGTCGGCATGATATTGGTGACCGTTTGAGCGATCACCTCAGCCAAGTTTGGCTCGGGAGCTTCACCACGGCCCCTTCCTTGGCCTCTACCACGACCCCTACCACGGCCCCTACCTCCTTGTACCTCCGGTTGAGCTTCCGGTTGAGGTTCTTCCTCTTCAGCCCTATAGTTCGTTCCGGCTCTCCTTGGTCTCTCCATTTTTATAAAACAAGTGACACGTTGACCCGAGAGTTAGTCTCAAATGCTCACATGTTAGTCACACAAGTAGTCAATGCTCTCATACCGATACCACATACTCATTTCATATCATTAAGCTAAGCAAGAGTGCTGGAATCCTATGGGATTGTTACTTAGCATATCATCATGTCAAATTAATTACAATTGTCTATCATTAACTCATGTAATCATGCTCATAACATCATGCAATCAAACAACTAACACGAATGATTCAAAGTATAATCCGAATTCGATATGTTCTCTAGTTATTGACCAGGTATGTATACAGGGTGTACCAATGGCTAACCCTCCACCTAATCAACTTCCATTAAGCATATCGGTTCCTTATTATACTTTAAGCCACACGTGCGCAATCCACGATGTCATTAACTTGTTATAATGTTGGGTAACCATAAAAGAGTTGATCGGGTTCTTTTAGGGTTGCCACAATATTATACTAAGTTAATGACATAACTTCATTTTGCCCTAAATCATCAAATTAGCTCTAACCAATAACAACAACAAACCATATTAACCACATTCATCACATTGAATTCAAGCTATCACACAAGTGGTCTTAACTACGAACTCACACGGGGATTCACATAATTCACATTGCACACGAATTTCTTAACCATGCATGCTATATGAAGAGTTTTAACTTAAGTCGTAGTCTAGGTCAAACCGCCTAATTCTCTACGACCTGCATGGGCCACCATTCTGTAACACCCCAAGCCGAGGCTCGAAATATCACGGAAATCATATAGCACAAGGTGGAATTACAATAGAACAAGGACTAAATGCAAATAAAGATTCAGTGAATCCATTACAATACGAAACAAGTACCAAAATACATAAAGAGCAAATAACCATCAAAGTTAACAAAATAACATCCAGAAGATGGCAAATCGATCCTAAGTATAATGCAAAAAGAAGGCCAATGAATCCTTGATCCATAAAGTCCAAAGCCCGGGTTTTACAGCAAGCAACAATCAAACTCCACGTCCGGGGATAACCTGATTTCCTGAAAAGTGTACTAAGCATAGTCAACACAAGGTTGGTGAGTTCGTAGTAATGGTCCATAAGGAACCATCGTCAATAATCACAATATACGAGTAGAGGCTAGACATGACTTACAGCGAGCCTCTAAGTAACACAATAACGTCCAACAACAAGATTACACCATTATCAGAAAATGTGTAATAAGTATGCACAAATGATGTAAATATCAATGTAAGTGCTGAATGCATAAATAGCCAACATGCCTATCTTATGCGTGAACTCAAGTCACCTATGCAACGATACCCGCCTGCCATCACAATGAACAAGGCTGTATCTCAAAATCATTGAGATATGTATGTCTATATACTCGGAGTCATGTCACCAACATCTCATAGATTAAGTGTATACATCTATACACTTGGATGTTTGAGTCCTCAACCGAGGGATTATGTAACTACGTATGCATGCTTACAATCAATCGTATATGCGTCAATCACAAATCGTCTGTCATAAACCAACAATTAATATTCGTCAATCATAAACCAATAATCACAATTTAAACCAAATATACGTACATACACTTAAGAGGATTATCCATTCCTCGAGTCCCAGATGCTTATATATAGGGTCACCCGCAGCCTTCCCACCACATCTAAAACTCAATGAAGGCATAACCGACTTCCATGTATATACGTCTATCCTAATATTAATGAAATACTTAACAAAACACAAACCAAGTCAATCAAACGTGATAAATTGCCTCATCAATCCAACATTTAATCCAATCAATCAATCAACAACGTAAGTAAACACGCAAGTTTTACACTTTTCAGCCCGAATCTCAAAGGAGTAGGGAGTTACGAAACTCACCTCGATTGGCTATGAAAGGCTAAGATTGATATAAGGTCAAGTTATTGTTGTACAGTGTTCACTTCACGTCCAACACCTAAATATCGATCATATACATTCACATCAACATACATAAACACATATACGAAGTTATCAAGTACTCGGCAAAACCCAAATTAGGTTTCCAAAGTGCTTCTCAACGATAAATGACTTCTAAGACTCTTATTCATTGTTACATAAGATAAGAAGTGAATTAGATCAAGGCTCGACGCGTAAAAAGGTCCAGAAAGTCATTTTAGGTCAAACAAGAAAATCTGAAAAGTACAACTGGCGTAAGCTACGCCCTACACTGGCGTAGGTTACGCCCTTTGTAAAATTTTAGGGTAAAGGGGGCGTAAGGTACGGTGCTCTCTAAAGTGCAATTCTTTTGGCGTCTTGAGTGGCATAAACAGGAGGTTTTGGCGTAAGATGGGGCATTCGGCGTAAGCTACGCCCCAAAGGGCCGTAACCTACGCCCATAGAAAATACACCCAGTGTAGCCTACGCCCCTATGGAGCGTAGGTTACGCCCCTTACTGGGCAGCAACACGACCAAGAACATTTTATGCAGAAAATCATGAACCAAAACCCTATTTCAAGAACCCAAAACCCTAAATCGATATCTAAGGTTAAAGGACTCGATTTGATGATACATTTGACCTTCTAACACCTAAATACACCTGCCCAAACCCGTATTTCCATCCGTAACATCATCAATTTCTCCAAATCGATCAAACCCTAGTTAAACCCTAAATTGACCCGAATCTTGTTTTAAGTCGTTCTAAGACCTGTAACTTCTTGAAAAGGCTAGAAATGCATAAACAAACATAAATAGATGCAAATGGGATGAATTAAACTTACCAAAACTTCCTTTTCGAGCTACAACCCGATTTATGGCAAAATGGGTAAAATGGGTAAACTTTGACCTTTGATTCTTCGATACGATGATAATGAGATATAAAGGACTATGATTCTAGTGTTATATCAGTTTCAACACACCAAGTCGATGTAAAGGAGATGAAGAAATGAAATGGGTTGCCTTTGCCTTCTTTACTTGAGAGAAAAAGAGAAAGAGAGATAGAAGAGAGAAATGAAAGGTAAAGGAAAGGATAAGGGGAGAAATGGGCCAAATAGGGCTGATGGGTCGTGGATGACCCACGGGCTGACCCGTTTCTCTTCTCAAGCCAAAATACAATCGTTATACATTTAAACACCGATCAAAACATATTATCGACCTCAGCCAAGTTTGGCTCGGGAGCTTCACCACGGCCCCTTCCTTGGCCTCTACCACGACCCCTACCACGGCCCCTACCTCTACCTCCTTGTACCTCCGGTTGAGCTTCCGGTTGAGGTTCTTCCTCTTCAGCCCTATAGTTCGTTCCGGCTCTCCTTGGTCTCTCCATTTTTATAAAACAAGTGACACGTTGACCCGAGAGTTAGTCTCAAATGCTTACATGTTAGTCACACAAGTAGTCAATGCTCTCATACCGATACCACATACTCATTTCATATCATTAAGCTAAGGCAAGAGTGCTGGAATCCTATGGGATTGTTACTTAGCATATCATCATGTCAAATTAATTACAATTGTCTATCATTAACTCATGTAATCATGCTCATAACATCATGCAATCAAACAACTAACACGAATGATTCAAAGTATAATCCGAATTCGATATGTTCTCTAGTTATTGACCAGGTATGTATACAGGGTATACCAATGGCTAACCCTCCACCTAATCAACTTCCATTAAGCATATCGGTTCCTTATTATACTTTAAGCCACACGTGCGCAATCCACGATGTCATTAACTTGTTATAATGTTGGGTAACCATAAAAGAGTTGATCGGGTTCTTTTAGGGTTGCCACAATATTATACTAAGTTAATGACATAACTTCATTTTGCCCTAAATCATCAAATTAGCTCTAACCAATAACAACAACAAACCATATTAACCACATTCATCACATTGAATTCAAGCTATCACACAAGTGGTCTTAACTACGAACTCACACGGGGATTCACATAATTCACATTGCACACGAATTTCTTAACCATGCATGCTATATGAAGAGTTTTAACTTAAGTCGTAGTCTAGGTCAAACCGCCTAATTCTCTACGACCTGCATGGGCCACCATTCTGTAACACCCCAAGCCGAGGCTCGAAATATCACGGAAATCATATAGCACAAGGTGGAATTACAATAGAACAAGGACTAAATGCAAATAAAGATTCAGTGAATCCATTACAATACGAAACAAGTACCAAAATACATAAAGAGCAAATAACCATCAAAGTTAACAAAATAACATCCAGAAGATGGCAAATCGATCCTAAGTATAATGCAAAAAGAAGGCCAATGAATCCTTGATCCATAAAGTCCAAAGCCCGGGTTTTACAGCAAGCAACAATCAAACTCCACGTCCGGGGATAACCTGATTTCCTGAAAAGTGTACTAAGCATAGTCAACACAAGGTTGGTGAGTTCGTAGTAATGGTCCATAAGGAACCATCGTCAATAATCACAATATACGAGTAGAGGCTAGACATGACTTACAGCGAGCCTCTAAGTAACACAATAACGTCCAACAACAAGATTACACCATTATCAGAAAATGTGTAATAAGTATGCACAAATGATGTAAATATCAATGTAAGTGCTGAATGCATAAATAGCCAACATGCCTATCTTATGCGTGAACTCAAGTCACCTATGCAACGATACCCGCCTGCCATCACAATGAACAAGGCTGTATCTCAAAATCATTGAGATATGTATGTCTATATACTCGGAGTCATGTCACCAACATCTCATAGATTAAGTGTATACATCTATACACTTGGATGTTTGAGTCCTCAACCGAGGGATTATGTAACTACGTATGCATGCTTACAATCAATCGTATATGCGTCAATCACAAATCGTCTGTCATAAACCAACAATTAATATTCGTCAATCATAAACCAATAATCACAATTTAAACCAAATATACGTACATACACTTAAGAGGATTATCCATTCCTCGAGTCCCAGATGCTTATATATAGGGTTACCCGCAGCCTTCCCACCACATCTAAAACTCAATGAAGGCATAACCGACTTCCATGTATATACGTCTATCCTAATATTAATGAAATACTTTAACAAAACACAAACCAAGTCAATCAAACGTGATAAATTGCCTCATCAATCCAACATTTAATCCAATCAATCAATCAACAACGTAAGTAAACACGCAAGTTTTACACTTTTCAGCCCGAATCTCAAAGGAGTAGGGAGTTACGAAACTCACCTCGATTGGCTATGAAAGGCTAAGATTGATATAAGGTCAAGTTATTGTTGTACAGTGTTCACTTCACGTCCAACACCTAAATATCGATCATATACATTCACATCAACATACATAAACACATATACGAAGTTATCAAGTACTCGGCAAAACCCAAATTAGGTTTCCAAAGTGCTTCTCAACGATAAATGACTTCTAAGACTCTTATTCATTGTTACATAAGATAAGAAGTGAATTAGATCAAGGCTCGACGCGTAAAAAGGTCCAGAAAGTCATTTTAGGTCAAACAAGAAAATCTGAAAAGTACAACTGGCGTAAGCTACGCCCTACACTGGCGTAGGTTACGCCCTTTGTAAAATTTTAGGGTAAAGGGGGCGTAAGGTACGGTGCTCTCTAAAGTGCAATTCTTTTGGCGTCTTGAGTGGCATAAACAGGAGGTTTTGGCGTAAGATGGGGCATTCGGCGTAAGCTACGCCCCAAAGGGCCGTAACCTACGCCCATAGAAAATACACCCAGCGTAGCCTACGCCCCTATGGAGCGTAGGTTACGCCCTTTGTAAAATTTTAGGGTAAAGGGGGCGTAAGGTACGGTGCTCTCTAAAGTGCAATTCTTTTGGCGTCTTGAGTGGCATAAACAGGAGGTTTTGGCGTAAGATGGGGCATTCGGCGTAAGCTACGCCCTACACTGGCGTAGGTTACGCCCTTTGTAAAATTTTAGGGTAAAGGGGGCGTAAGGTACGGTGCTCTCTAAAGTGCAATTCTTTTGGCGTCTTGAGTGGCATAAACAGGAGGTTTTGGCGTAAGATGGGGCATTCGGCGTAAGCTACGCCCTACACTGGCGTAGGTTACGCCCTTTGTAAAATTTTAGGGTAAAGGGGGCGTAAGGTACGGTGCTCTCTAAAGTGCAATTCTTTTGGCGTCTTGAGTGGCATAAACAGGAGGTTTTGGCGTAAGATGGGGCATTCGGCGTAAGCTACGCCCCAAAGGGCCGTAACCTACGCCCATAGAAAATACACCCAGCGTAGCCTACGCCCCTATGGAGCGTAGGTTACGCCCTTTGTAAAATTTTAGGGTAAAGGGGGCGTAAGGTACGGTGCTCTCTAAAGTGCAATTCTTTTGGCGTCTTGAGTGGCATAAACAGGAGGTTTTGGCGTAAGATGGGGCATTCGGCGTAAGCTACGCCCTACACTGGCGTAGGTTACGCCCTTTGTAAAATTTTAGGGTAAAGGGGGCGTAAGGTACGGTGCTCTCTAAAGTGCAATTCTTTTGGCGTCTTGAGTGGCATAAACAGGAGGTTTTGGCGTAAGATGGGGCATTCGGCGTAAGCTACGCCCTACACTGGCGTAGGTTACGCCCTTTGTAAAATTTTAGGGTAAAGGGGGCGTAAGGTACGGTGCTCTCTAAAGTGCAATTCTTTTGGCGTCTTGAGTGGCATAAACAGGAGGTTTTGGCGTAAGATGGGGCATTCGGCGTAAGCTACGCCCTACACTGGCGTAGGTTACGCCCTTTGTAAAATTTTAGGGTAAAGGGGGCGTAAGGTACGGTGCTCTCTAAAGTGCAATTCTTTTGGCGTCTTGAGTGGCATAAACAGGAGGTTTTGGCGTAAGATGGGGCATTCGGCGTAAGCTACGCCCTACACTGGCGTAGGTTACGCCCTTTGTAAAATTTTAGGGTAAAGGGGGCGTAAGGTACGGTGCTCTCTAAAGTGCAATTCTTTTGGCGTCTTGAGTGGCATAAACAGGAGGTTTTGGCGTAAGATGGGGCATTCGGCGTAAGCTACGCCCTACACTGGCGTAGGTTACGCCCTTTGTAAAATTTTAGGGTAAAGGGGGCGTAAGGTACGGTGCTCTCTAAAGTGCAATTCTTTTGGCGTCTTGAGTGGCATAAACAGGAGGTTTTGGCGTAAGATGGGGCATTCGGCGTAAGCTACGCCCTACACTGGCGTAGGTTACGCCCTTTGTAAAATTTTAGGGTAAAGGGGGCGTAAGGTACGGTGCTCTCTAAAGTGCAATTCTTTTGGCGTCTTGAGTGGCATAAACAGGAGGTTTTGGCGTAAGATGGGGCATTCGACGTAAGCTAGAAATGCATAAACAAACATAAATAGATGCAAATGGGATGAATTAAACTTACCAAAACTTCCTTTTCGAGCTACAACCCGATTTATGGCAAAATGGGTAAAATGGGTAAACTTTGACCTTTGATTCTTCGATACGATGATAATGAGATATAAAGGACTATGATTCTAGTGTTATATCAGTTTCAACACACCAAGTCGATGTAAAGGAGATGAAGAAATGAAATGGGTTGCCTTTGCCTTCTTTACTTGAGAGAAAAAGAGAAAGAGAGATAGAAGAGAGAAATGAAAGGTAAAGGAAAGGATAAGGGGAGAAATGGGCCAAATAGGGCTGATGGGTCGTGGATGACCCACGGGCTGACCCGTTTCTCTTCTCAAGCCAAAATACAATCGTTATACATTTAAACACCGATCAAAACATATTATCGACCCGAATATAACACATTGTCATTTAATTCATAAAACGACCCAAATAATTCATTAACTTGTATTGTTAGTCATATTACACATAAAGTCAACGGGTCAAAATTTACGGATGTTACACCATGGAATAACATCTTCCGAATTTCAACAACTCTTCTTCAAAGAGATATCAGGCTTGAACTCCTTTTTCGAGCTATCCCCGGTTGTGGTAGGTCTATACTCTTTTGGTGTGATTTTTGGTGTGGGGAATCTTTGTTAGCAACACGGTTCCCCTCTCTATTTTCCCTTGAATCGCAAAAATCATGTGCAGTGGCTGACAGAGTTTTAGGCCATAACCGGTATGTGTTTTGTTGGAGGCGACTCCCGTCCAGTCCAGCCGAGATTAGGGAACACTCGGACTTACTGTTGATGCTAAGGTCATGCAATCTAGATGGGGGTGCTGACAAATGGGTATGGAATGTCACTGGGGAACAAGAGTTCAGTGTCTCAGGTGTCAAAAAGAAGTTACTAGATTCTGGGCGCTCCGAAACACCCTTCCAGATTACATGGACTAACTAGTTACCATCCAAGGTCATGTTACTAGCTTGGAGGGCTGAGCATGGCAGGCTCCCCGTTGCCGAGTGTCTATGGGCACGCCACATCCCAATTACTTCCATTCTTTTCCCATTCTGCCTCGACCAAAACGAGACTGTGGAACACCTTATGGTCTCCTGTCACTGGTCCAGGAGGTTTGGTCAGATATCACCCAATGGTGTAAGTTCTCTCCTTTCTTTCCTTTTGGGGTACGAGATCTTTTAAAGGCCCATAAGTTCGTCCAGGGAACTCCTAAATGGCGCAAGCTTCTCTATAGTATTGTACTTACATCGATGTGGTGTATTTGGATGGCCCGAAATAGGTTAGTTTTTGACAATAAGCCTGTCTCCAGATGCAATATCGTGGGTGATATACAAGCTCTTAGCTATTTATGGATTAAAGCAAGAGCAAGATGGCACTCATTAGATTGGGTCTCCTGGAAGAGATTTGATGTTTCTCACTTCTGTTACTAATCTTAGTTCTTGGTGCTCCTGTATGTTTTTTCTGTATTTTCATGAACCATGGTTTGTAATCTTATTGCTAGCATCCTGCTAGCTAGTGTAATAAAAATGCATTTGTTGGCCTTTTAAAAAAAAAAAGTTACTAATAGTCATGCCCAAAATTGGTTTTTTTGGAGAAACTGGTTCCAAACAGAACCAGAACCGGTTTTGGTCAACGCGATAAAAAACCGGTTTTGGTCAACCTTTTGACCGTTTTTTTTTGTTTTTTTCTCAAAAACCGAAACCGAACTGAAAACTGGAACCGGTTTGGAACTGGCGGTTCTTTCAAAACCAAAACCGGTTTGGGAGAAACCGGTTTTTTTGGTTTTTCGATCTCGGATC
This sequence comes from Erigeron breviscapus, assembly GCA_034093135.1. Classification (NCBI taxonomy): domain Eukaryota; kingdom Viridiplantae; phylum Streptophyta; class Magnoliopsida; order Asterales; family Asteraceae; genus Erigeron; species Erigeron breviscapus. The sequence goes on from CM067175.1 coordinate 66,359,797, forward strand.
TCCCAAAACCGTTTTTTTTGGCATGTCCATATCACAGCGGGTGTGTCAACCATTAAACTTTTTCTTATCATCATATACTAACAATTTTAAATATATATAAGAAATAGAGTTAATTTCATATTTCCCCTCTTTAAACCATATAAATATCATATATACCCAATTTAAGTTGATTATATCATATATACCCATCTTAAACCACAAAATATCATATATGTCCATTTCACTATTTTAATTAGTACTAAAACTCAAAAATCATTACTAATTATTATTAATCTCATTTCGGACTATTATTTCTTTTTTTTCCCTGTTAAGATCTCATCGAGAACAACTTGTTCAACCACTACAAACAAATTGCAAAAGCTACAAAAAAAAAAGATTTGTATTTATATCTAATATGCATAAGAGTTTATAATCTTGATTGGGTAATTGAACCAACAATCTTGCATGGCAATAGTGATTATACTTTTAACAATTTTAAACTCATGAAATTATTTTAACAATCTTAAACTCTTGAATTTTTTTAACAATTTTAAACTTTTTCTCATCATCATTTACTTTTCACAATTTTAAGTATACCAACGATGAAGCCCTTGAATATCCGATCTTTGTACTAGGGTCAAGCTTACCAGCAACAAGCCTAGATACAAGCCCAAATTCGGGCCAGAATCAACAAATACGGGTTAACTTGGTTGTTTTTTCGCACATTTTTATTTTCACAACTATTTTATTTCTCCTTTATTTATTTGATTTAGTCAGCAAGTTATTAATTATGTTATTTATTGCAGACACTTGAATGAAAGACAGACTTGATAATTCCAAATTTTATTCTTTGTGTGAGAGTATTTCTTCTATTGCTATCCTAATTTTGGTAACAATAGGAGGTGACCTTGGAAACTAATTTGACTTAGCAGTAGACCCAAGTATAGCAAAACAATAAGCACTACCGTAATTGAAGGGCCAAGATAGGGGTTCACATAAGGTTTCTCTAAAAATGGTCATAACTTTTGCTACAGGGCTCCATTTTCAGCGTATAACCAGTTGAAACGGTCGTTGGAACGAGGAGCATATTTCTACAAACGGCCAAAGGCAGTTTGGGTCAGTTTTTGGGCCCGAAAACATCATTTTCTATGAGTTATGGGTCTTTTTATATGTTTTTCGGGTTTTTTGGACTTAAATTTTGTACTAACTTTCTGCCCACTTATGTTTTTAGGCTTGTTCGAATTTTGTATGTCTATTAATATAGTTATGAACATTGTGAAATGATCAGTTTTCCAATATATCTAAAAATCATTTTTCCTATTCACAAGTGTGTGTCTAATGTGAGAAATCATCAAATTATCGGTGTTCATTGTGAATCAATGATAATTTGAAAAATTGTTCCTGGTATTCTTTGAATCAACAGGTTCGATTGTTTATCACAATTTTGTCTGCATCATAGCGTTTGTCTAATCTGTATCGTGAGTTCAAGTAAGTTTGCCCAATAAAATGAAGTTTCGAGCGGTGTAACTGTATCTCGAAAGACCCTTATCATAGTATCAGTTTTGTGTCAGGTTCAAAGATCCAAATCCATAATCTAAAGGCTATCAACTAGTATGTCCGAGTAATAAACAAACATGTAATATTTTGAAATATACGAATTAAATTTTAAGGTAAAAGTATAAAAACATAACATAGTTACATTATTTGATACTAAATATGTGAATTTATTATAATTAGTTTCCATGTTTTTTGTTTATTAACATGTAGTCAGGTTATAAATGGGTAACTAAGGTCAACCTAATTAAACACAACTCATTCATTAAACGTGTTAGTCAGTGTTAACTCATTTATAACTCAAACCTATTTCTCCTCAACATCAACTCTTCTTTGAGTTCGTGTCGTGTCATGTGTAATGTCTTTTTTTGACAAGTGAATTTTACCTCAGACGCGTATGATGTGTGCTAATCGCACAACGAAAGGGTCCCGCACTAAGCGAATCTTAAATAACCTTTCTCACCATACCACCTCCATAATTGAAAAATACCGTCGAGGAGAACCTACCATTGGAGTAAACTCCCCCGGGGCCCGCATGGTAGGTTTAGTGAAACACCCCTGGCCACTGGGGTTTAACCCAGTGGTTATGTCTCGTATCAAAAAATTGCAACCCCTATATTGGTTACATTCCTAAATAAATTATACTTTCATGTATATATAAGTAGAAAATTTCACATCAAATATACTATTTTCTATATAAAAAGACTGTATGATTTCCATGAGTTCACACAATTGAGTTATAGCAGTCTATAAAATTGTAATTTGATCTCTTTATCTTTATGATTATTTGCACAATGTGACGGGACCGATCATTTCGTAATCGACTCAGAATGATGTTTGGCGTGTTTTGTTTTGTTTCCATGTTTTTTGTTTATTAACATGTAGTCAGGTTATAAATGGGTAACTAAGGTCAACCTAATTAAACACAACTCATTCATTAAACGTGTTAGTCAGTGTTAACTCATTTATAACTCAAACCTATTTCTCCTCAACATCAACTCTTCTTTGAGTTCGTGTCGTGTCATGTGTAATGTCTTTTTTTGACAAGTGAATTTTACCTCAGACGCGTATGATGTGTGCTAATCGCACAACGAAAGGGTCCCGCACTAAGCGAATCTTAAATAACCTTTCTCACCATACCACCTCCATAATTGAAAAATACCGTCGAGGAGAACCTACCATTGGAGTAAACTCCCCCGGGGCCCGCATGGTAGGTTTAGTGAAACACCCCTGGCCACTGGGGTTTAACCCAGTGGTTATGTCTCGTATCAAAAAATTGCAACCCCTATATTGGTTACATTCCTAAATAAATTATACTTTCATGTATATATAATTAGTACTGTAAATTATAATGTCATGAAACTATTTTCTATATAAAAAGACTGTATGATTTCCATGAGTTCACACAATTGAGTTATAGCAGTCTATAAAATTGTAATTTGATCTCTTTATCTTTATGATTATTTGCACAATGTGACGGGACCGATCATTTCGTAATCGACTCAGAATGATGTTTGGCGTGTTTTGTTTTGTTTAAAGGCTTGTTTTGTTTATAGAGTTAATATTGTGAATTGAGTGATAGGATTGAAAATATTGATAGTTGGGTGAAAAAAATTGTAATGATTAAAAGTGTTGACTGTTCGGAAGATAAGTGAGTGAAAAATATGTATTTATAACAAATTAATAAATGAATATTATATTAATATAGAAAACATTTGAAGTGTCTTGGGTCAAATGTATTCACTCATCTGTCTCACTTTTATATCGTCTTATTTTTTTTTAACGGCATTTTATCCCACTTTTACTCCTAAATTACACGTATGTCTGAAAACTGTCTTATTTTATCTTATTGAGTTTTTTTCATTCAATTTTAAGTATAAATATTTCTTTTTTATTATATAATAAATATATCAATGAAATTTACATTTAAAGTTTGATATATTCATATATATTATATCAGGTGTAATATAATAATAACAATAAAAATATATTTGACGTCTATTCTATATCTATAACTAAGTGAAGATATTTTAGATCCTATGTGGCTATATTCTATGCTTCATGACCCATATTTTAATTTGTTGAGTCATGGATTCGCTGAAGTTTACTTGCTGAGTCAAGTAGTCGCTGACAGCCTCAGCGAGAGGTTTCATCAGCGAGTCTTCAGCGATCACTTTTATCTTCAAGTTAAAGGATAAGTTCAATGACTCACCGCCATGTGTTGTAAGTCAAATATGGGCGGGAAAATGAAGATAAGAAGACTGGTCCCCAAGGACACGTGTTGAAAGATCAGATTGAAGACAAGTGACCTTGTACCGATTTGGCACTAAGAAGTTTCTCTTTCATACCGTTTTGGGAAACAAACAAGATGAAGAAAAGAGATCTCTGCAGACCAGTCTTACACGCCAATAGATGGTTGACAACCTTCATGTGTCAACATCTATTGGGTTGTCATGTGATGTCTCTTCTCTCCTATATAAGACATCATTTGACCTAGCCGCAATTCTGTTGGTTCATTCTACAATAGTCACTTAGTGTGTTTTTCTCTCATTGTAGAATTATATCATTGTTAAGCTTTTTGTGTGTGCAAAAACTTAACAATATTTTCTTTCTTCTTTTATTGTAAACCAACCATGTATTCACCGTTTAATTAATACTACTTATGATTAAACGTGCTTACTTTATTATCTTACATTCTTAGTGTAATTTACATTAGTTGTTTAATTACATAATCGTTGCAAACTTGGGACTTTCAGTTGGTATCAGAGCGGTGGTTCGACACACCGAATCTGATCTGAGTAAAAGTTTGCAAGATTATCTTTCTTTCTTTTTTTCAATTTGAAGAGAGAGCCCTCGCTCAAACTCTGAGAGCTGAGGCTGAGTCTAGGAGAAATGCTGGCTCATATGCTTCTTCTTCTTCTTCTTCTTCTTCTTCTTCTTCTTCTTCTTCTTCTTCTTCTTCTTCTTCTTCTTCTTCTTCTTCTTCTTCTTCTTCTTCTTCTTCTTCTTCTTCTTCTTCTTCTTCTTCTTCTTCTTCTTCTTCTTCTTCTTCTTCTTCTTCTTCTTCTTCTTCTTCTTCTTCTTCTTCTTCTTCTTCTTCTTCTTCTTCTTCTTCTTCTTCTTCTTCTTCTTCTTCTTCTTCTTCTTCTTCTTCTTCTTCTTCTTCTTCTTCTTCTTCTTCTTCTTCTTCTTCTTCTTCTTCTTCTTCTTCTTCTTCTTCTTCTTCTTCTTCTTCTTCTTCTTCTTCTTCTTCTTCTTCTTCTTCTTCTTCTTCTTCTTCTTCTTCTTCTTCTTCTTCTTCTTCTTCTTCTTCTTCTTCTTCTTCTTCTTCTTCTTCTTCTTCTTCTTCTTCTTCTTCTTCTTCTTCTTCTTCTTCTTCTTCTTCTTCTTCTTCTTCTTCTTCTTCTTCTTCTTCTTCTTCTTCTTCTTCTTCTTCTTCTTCTTCTTCTTCTTCTTCTTCTTCTTCTTCTTCTTCTTCTTCTTCTTCTTCTTCTTCTTCTTCTTCTTCTTCTTCTTCTTCTTCTTCTTCTTCTTCTTCTTCTTCTTCTTCTTCTTCTTCTTCTTCTTCTTCTTCTTCTTCTTCTTCTTCTTCTTCTTCTTCTTCTTCTTCTTCTTCTTCTTCTTCTTCTTCTTCTTCTTCTTCTTCTTCTTCTTCTTCTTCTTCTTCTTCTTCTTCTTCTTCTTCTTCTTCTTCTTCTTCTTCTTCTTCTTCTTCTTCTTCTTCTTCTTCTTCTTCTTCTTCTTCTTCTTCTTCTTCTTCTTCTTCTTCTTCTTCTTCTTCTTCTTCTTCTTCTTCTTCTTCTTCTTCTTCTTCTTCTTCTTCTTCTTCTTCTTCTTCTTCTTCTTCTTGAAATATGCTACAAGTTCATTGACATCTTGCCTATCAAATGGCAAGGTTTAAGGCAAATTCTTCGAACCACTAAGCAATTGAAAGAGCATGACTTAGAGTCACTCTATGGCACTCTTCAATTTGAAGAGAGAGCCCTCGCTCAAACTCTGAGAGCTGAGGCTGAGTCTAGGAGAAATGCTGGCTCATATGCTTCATCTTCTTCTTCTTCTGTATCTAATGTCTCAAATGTTCATGACCCTCTTGCCCTGGTCTCTGCTGAAGTCAGTCCTGTCCATCTTGACATGGACATCAGCAATTCTACTCCCTCCAACGTCCAAGATCTTGTCAATGACCTCGATTTCGAGGAGAGACAAGAGATGTTCTCGGACTTCATGAACTTTGCTCTCATCGCTGGTAAACGTTACTCTAGAAAATGGAATGGTCGTAGGTCGACTAATTTCCAAAAACCAGTGGTGGACAAGTCTCAGGAAGAATGTTGGAGGTGTGGTCGAAAAGGCCACTACCAAAAAGATTGCAAAGTTTCTATTCCTTCTTTGCAGGCAGCGAAGCCTTCTTCATCATCAGCGAGGCCCTCTTCAGTTAAGCCTGCTGATGAATACAAAAAGAAGTACTATGAGCTTCGTGCCAAGATGGCCGATGTTGAAGAAGCCAAAACCCCTGCCAAAGGTCTTGTTGCTGAAGAACATGACTGGGCTGACTCGGATGTCTCTGACAGCGAGGACTTTGTTGATGCCATCTGCTTTATGGCACTCGCTGATGACCAGGCACTGACAAAGGACCAAGTGTGCTCCAGTCAGTGGGTCAATTCCACAATCAAGAAGGTATGCACTTTTTCCTCTGCCTCTGAAGAGGACAAATCCACTATTCTTGAATCTCTTACTTGTGACATACAGTATGTCGAGTCAATTCGTGCCGACCTTCAGTCCAAACTTAACTCAGTAAGTGCTGAGTTAAGTGATAAAGCTGACAAGCTCAAGGACCTTAGAAACGTCCATATTGAGCTTGAATCTCAAAAGCTCCTCAACCAAAATCTTCTAATCTCTAACGAGGAGCTGAAGAACAGGGTCGCTGACCTTGAGAGAATCGTTACCTCTTGGTCTAAAGCCTCCAAGCTTCATGACCAAATCTTCAGCTTACAAGTCCCAGCTCAAATGAAAGCCATAATTGGTGGTGACTATGAGACAGCCGCTGTCATTGCTAATATGTTCAGTGACTGTCCTACAGCTGAAGAGAGAATTCCTCCCAAATCTCTTGAATCTCGTGAAGAGTTGCTAAAACATTATTTTGTTAAAGGCATGAATGACTATCATTCTGAACTAAATAATGAAGCACCCCCAACCAGCACTTCTACTTCGTCTTCACAAACTGAAACTAGCTCAACTCCTAGTTTTGCTAAAACCATTTTTCCAAACCATCCAATTATTGATATGATGCCCCATGAAGGCAGAATTCAATATTCTTCTCCTGAAACATTTGAAGGAAATCCTTCAAGTGATGGTTATAAACCTATTGCTCCTCAGCTCTTGACTGTTCAGTCCACAGATCTTGAACCTTTCAAAAGGAGTAAGGTCGCTGTTCCATATGACTACAGCACTCCTCAGCGAGCTGTGCCTATTAGTCATCCTGCTGAGAACTCTGTTCCCTCAGTAGTCGCTGAACGCCCCGCGTCTCAGCCCTCGTCTTCCTCTAATAATTCTCATGCTGGCAGAAAGGCTGTTATGCATGAAAACTTAATGAATAGACGAGCTAGGTTTGCTGATGCTCGTTATCAGCAACCTAACTCTATCTATGTCCCAAAGGGAACTTTTGTCCCTCGTCATCCAAAACCTGTTCAGCAGGTCATACCTCCTCAGCAAGGAGGACAGCGAGTTGCTCAGATCCTTCATGGTTCTCAGCAACCCAGACCTGTTCAGCAAGTCAGACCTCCTAGGCAAGGAGGTCAGCGAGTTGTTATGAACAATCATGGCCCTTCCTCCTCAAATACTCAATCTAAGGGCAAATCTGTTCTTGGCCCTGTTCCCAAGACTCTTCCTGTTCAGTTCAGGAAGAAAAAGGCCTCTTCAGTAGCATCATCTTCTTCCTCAAATCATGAGATTTGTGAGCTGAGCAAGCGTGTCAACGACTTGACCTCTCAACTCAAGGAACTTCTGACCCAAAATCAGAAGGCTGGAAGAAAATGCTACCTATGTGGCGAAAGAGGACACATAGCTGCTGACTGCAATGACAAAGACTCCAAGAGTCCTCCTGAAGTAGTCATTCAGCCAAATCCACCCTCAGCTTCCGCTGCTCATACCTCCTCTGAAATCTCTGAGCGAGCTCCCTCAGCTGAATCCAATATCAGCTTGGGTGATGATGTTGTTCTTTCTAACGATAACATCGCTGAGTACATTGCCGCTCAGCGAATCTTTCTTCCCCAGGCTCATGAAATCATTACCAATGGTAATGATAGTGTGCTAGCTGAATATGGGGAAAATAATCAAATCAGCAACATGGTTGTCCTCAACACTGGAAGTTCTATCACTTTCACCTCTGAAGATCAGTTCTTCACTGGTGAGGTGGCTCGTGATATGCTTCCTGCTCATCAGCTGGTTGATCCAAATGTTGATCCAAGAGCTCCTCTTCCCCCAGTTTCAAATGATGATGACGTTGCTCATCTTCTTCTCACATCCTCTACTGATGATACTATCAGCGAGGATGCTCATAACTCTTCCTAAATCCTTCTTATGTTATCCTGCAGGCCTCGCTAGGAAAAGAAGTGTGGTATTTGGACAGCGGCTGTTCAAAACACATGACTGGATCTAAGGACCTGCTAGATAACTTCGTGGAGACTGACGGTCCCACGGTTGTGTTTGGTGACAACTCTACTGGCCAAACTGAAGGATACGGGTCTCTCTCAAATGGGCTGATCAAGTTCACAAAGGTTGCCTATGTGAATGGATTGAAGCACAATCTTATCAGCATAAGTCAACTGTGCGATGCTGACTACAAGGTTATCCTTGATAAGCATCAAGGCACAGTGATTAATGTCAATAAAGAAGTGGTCTTGGTCGCTCCAAGAAAAAGAGATATCTACTTGGTAGATTTCACTCCTGTCAAAACTGACAGCGAGACCTGCTTCTTCTCAAAATCTGCTTCTCAAATCAACTGGTTATGGCACAAGCGTATGTCGCATGTGAATTTCAAAACCATCAACTCTTTGGCCAAGAAAAATCTAGTTCGAGGCCTTCCTCCTCTCACTTATGAGAAGGATCGGCTTTGTGGTGCTTGTGAAAAAGGTAAAAGCCACCGAGCCACCTTCAAGACCAAACAGGCCAACTCTATCAGTGGCTGTTTCCATCTCCTTCACATGGACCTCTTTGGTCCAGTGAATGTTCAAAGTCTAAGGGGTAGCAGATACACCTTAGTTATTGTGGATGAATATTCACGATATACTTGGACAATCTTTCTTCATTCTAAGAGTGATGCTGCTGAGGAAATAATCAATTTCATTAAAAAGATGGAAAACCTCAACAGCATACGTGTTAAAGAACTCAGAAGCGATCATGGCACTGAGTTCAGAAACCACACTCTTGAGACTTTTTGTGCTGATCAAGGGATCAGACAAAATTTCTCTTCTGTTCGTACTCCTGAGCAAAATGGGGTAGCTGAAAGGAGAAATAGAACTCTCATTGAAGCTGCTAGAACCATGCTCAGTGAGTCCTCTCTTCCTAGTAAATTCTGGGCTGAAGCAGTTAGCACTGCGTGCCATACTCAAAATAGGTGTCTTATTGTCAAGCGACATGACAAGACTGCCTATGAAATTCTCAAGGGCAAGAAACCTCAAATTGGATATTTCCATGTTTTTGGGTGCCCAGTTTTCATCCTAAATGACAAGGATCATTTAGGTAAGTTTGATCCCAAAGCTGACGATGGCTACTTTCTGGGATATTCTTCTATAAGCAAAGCTTTCAGAGTTTACAATACTCGCACTCAAAAGGTAGATGAATCAATTCATGTTACTTTTGATGAAAGCTGTTCTGCTTTAGGTGATCTTTCAAATGAGTCATCCGCTGAAGTAATCCTCAGCGATCTATCTGACTTGTCTGAAGTATCAGCGACACATCATGATGTTGCTGAACAACCTATCGCTGAGTCTTCAAAATCTTCACCAAATGATGAGTACATCGCTGCTCACATTTATTCTATAGATCCAGTTGAGCCTCTTCTTCGAACAATTAATGCCACTTCCATTAATGTTCCTCTCTCAACTGAAACTCAAAGTGCTGAATGTGTCGCTGAGGAAACATTTCATGATGCCTCAGCGAATCCTCTTTTAGGAGACACTGAGGATGACACTCTTCAGCAAGAGGTACCCACTGTTCTCAGTGACCCTCCTGTCAGCAACTCTGAGCCCTTGCTAACTATCGATCTCTCGTCTTATCTTCCCACTCCTAGTGGTACTACCACCACTGTATCCGCTGTGAATCATTCTTCTATTCACACACCAGCACTCAAATGGACTGCTGATCACCCTCTTGACCATGTGATTGGTAATCCACACAATGGTGTCCAAACTCGTTCAGCGACAAGTAATACTTGTCTCTATGTTAACTTTCTTTCTCAAATTGTGCCTGCCAATATTGGTGAAGCCATGGCTGATCCCTCATGGGTTGAAGCCATGCAAGAAGAACTGACACAATTTAAAAGACAACACGTTTGGTTCCTTGTTCCTCCTCCCTATAAAGAACCCATTGGCACTCGATGGGTTTATAGGAATAAGATGGATGAAGCTGGTGTGGTCATCAGAAACAAGGCAAGACTGGTTGCTCAAGGTTACACTCAAGCTGAAGGCATTGATTATGATGAGACCTTTGCTCCAGTCGCTCGCCTTGAAGCTATTCGTCTCTTTCTCGCTCATGCTGCTTACAAAGGCTTTATTGTCTATCAAATGGACGTCAAGAGTGCCTTCTTAAATGGTGCTCTTGATGAAGAAGTCTATGTTAAGCAGCCTCCTGGCTTTGAGGATCCAAAGCATCCTCACTATGTCTACAAGCTTAATAAAGCTTTATACGGCCTTAAACAAGCTCCTAGAGCTTGGTATGACACTTTGTCTACCTTCCTTCTTGACCATGGTTTTCGTAGGGGAACCATTGACAGCACCCTATTTATCTACAAGCATAAGGGTGACGTTCTGTATGTGCAGATTTATGTCGATGACATCATCTTTGGTTCCTTATCCACAAACCTTTGTCGAAAGTTCAGTTCTCTTATGTCTAGCACTTTCGAAATGAGTATGATGGGTGAACTCACCTTCTTTTTGGGGTTACAAATCAAGCAGCTTCCCTCTGGAATATTTATCAATCAGGAAAAATATATTCGAGATATGTTGCATAAGTTTGACTTCACCCATGTCACTCCCAAACGAACTCCAATGTCCCCTCCTAATAATCTTCACGCTGACCCTGATGGTAAGTATGTGAATCCTACTTACTATCGTGGCATGATTGGGTCACTCATGTATCTCACAGCGAGTCGCCCAGACATCATGTTTGCAACATGTCTCTGTGCTCGCTATCAAGCTTCTCCTAGAGAATCTCATCTCCTCGCTGTGAAGCGTATCTTCAAATACCTCAAGGGTACACCCACACTGGGTCTTTGGTACCCTAAGGACTCTAACTTTGAGTTAGTTGGCTATTCTGACTCCGACTATGCTGGTTGCATGCTCGATCGGAAAAGCACCAGTGGAGGATGTCAACTGTTGGGGGGGAAGCTGACTAGTTGGACTAGTAAAAAGCAACATACAGTTTCCATCTCCACAGCTGAGGCCGAATATGTCTCTGCAGCGAGCTGTTGTGCCCAAATGCTATGGATGAAACATCAGCTTGCTGACTATGATTTGGAATATTCTAAAATTCCAATCATGTGTGATAATACAAGTGCCATTGCTATTACACACAACCCAGTTCAACATTCCAAAACTAAGCATATTGATATTCGATATCACTTTATCAGGGATCATGTCATGAAAGGTGATATTGAGATCTACTTCATTCCAACTGATGATCAACTCGCTGACATCTTTACTAAACCGTTGGATGAAACTAGATTCAAACTGCTTGTTAGCAAGTTAGGAATGTTAAATGGGGAATCAGCGACATGACAAGACTGCCTATGAAATTCTCAAGGGCAAGAAACCTCAAATTGGATATTTCCATGTTTTTGGGTGCCCAGTTTTCATCCTAAATGACAAGGATCATTTAGGTAAGTTTGATCCCAAAGCTGACGATGGCTACTTTCTGGGATATTCTTCTATAAGCAAAGCTTTCAGAGTTTACAATACTCGCACTCAAAAGGTAGATGAATCAATTCATGTTACTTTTGATGAAAGCTGTTCTGCTTTAGGTGATCTTTCAAATGAGTCATCCGCTGAAGTAATCCTCAGCGATCTATCTGACTTGTCTGAAGTATCAGCGACACATCATGATGTTGCTGAACAACCTATCGCTGAGTCTTCAAAATCTTCACCAAATGATGAGTACATCGCTGCTCACATTTATTCTATAGATCCAGTTGAGCCTCTTCTTCGAACAATTAATGCCACTTCCATTAATGTTCCTCTCTCAACTGAAACTCAAAGTGCTGAATGTGTCGCTGAGGAAACATTTCATGATGCCTCAGCGAATCCTCTTTTAGGAGACACTGAGGATGACACTCTTCAGCAAGAGGTACCCACTGTTCTCAGTGACCCTCCTGTCAGCAACTCTGAGCCCTTGCTAACTATCGATCTCTCGTCTTATCTTCCCACTCCTAGTGGTACTACCACCACTGTATCCGCTGTGAATCATTCTTCTATTCACACACCAGCACTCAAATGGACTGCTGATCACCCTCTTGACCATGTGATTGGTAATCCACACAATGGTGTCCAAACTCGTTCAGCGACAAGTAATACTTGTCTCTATGTTAACTTTCTTTCTCAAATTGTGCCTACGACTATGCTGGTTGCATGCTCGATCGGAAAAGCACCAGTGGAGGATGTCAACTGTTGGGGGGGAAGCTGACTAGTTGGACTAGTAAAAAGCAACATACAGTTTCCATCTCCACAGCTGAGGCCGAATATGTCTCTGCAGCGAGCTGTTGTGCCCAAATGCTATGGATGAAACATCAGCTTGCTGACTATGATTTGGAATATTCTAAAATTCCAATCATGTGTGATAATACAAGTGCCATTGCTATTACACACAACCCAGTTCAACATTCCAAAACTAAGCATATTGATATTCGATATCACTTTATCAGGGATCATGTCATGAAAGGTGATATTGAGATCTACTTCATTCCAACTGATGATCAACTCGCTGACATCTTTACTAAACCGTTGGATGAAACTAGATTCAAACTGCTTGTTAGCAAGTTAGGAATGTTAAATGGGGAATCAGCGACATGACTTGTCATGTATGCTAATTCAGCGAGCTTAAGTCGGTCTTACTCGCTGATCTCAAAGCAATGAAGAGCTTAAAGTCTTCATCTAGTCCAATGGCAAACGGCTATTGGTAAAGACTAATCAAATCCGTTGATCCCTGTTGCTTTGGGAAAAAGCAAACAATAGCAATGAAGAGCTGAAAGTCTTCATCTAGTCCAATAGCAAACGGTTATTGGTAAAGACTAATCAAATCCGTTGATCCCTGTTGCTTTGGGAAAAAGCAAACAATAGCAATGAAGAGCTAAAAGTTTTCATCTAGTCCAATGGCAAACGGCTATTGGTAAAGACTAATCAAATCCGTTGATCCCTGTTGCTTTGGGAAAAAGCAAACAATAGCAATGAAGAGCTAAAAGTCTTCATCTAGTCCAATGGCAAACGGCTATTGGTAAAGACTAATCAAATCCGTTGATCCTGTTGCTTTGGGAAAAAGCAAACAATAGCAATGAAGAGCTAAAAGTTTTCATCTAGTCCAATGGCAAACGGCTATTGGTAAAGACTAATCAAATCCGTTGATCCTGTTGCTTTGGGAAAAAGCAAACAATAGCAATGAAGAGCTAAAAGTCTTCATCTAGTCCAATGGCAAACGGCTATTGGTAAAGACTAATCAAATCCGTTGATCCTGTTGCTTTGGGAAAAAGCAAACAATAGCAATGAAGAGCTAAAAGTCTTCATCTAGTCCAATGGCAAACGGCTATTGGTAAAGACTAATCAAATCCGTTGATCCCTGTTGCTTTGGGAAAAAGCAAACAATAGCAATGAAGAGCTAAAAGTCTTCATCTAGTCCAATGGCAAACGGCTATTGGTAAAGACTAATCAAATCCGTTGATCCCTGTTGCTTTGGGAAAAAGCAAACAATAGCAATGAAGAGCTAAAAGTCTTCATCTAGTCCAATAGCAAACGGTTATTGGTAAAGACTCATAAAATCCGTTGATCCCTGTTGCTTTGGGAAAAAGCAAACAATAGCAATGAAGAGCTTAAAGTCTTCATCTAGTCCAATGGCAAACGGCTATTGGTAAAGACTAATCAAATCCGTTGATCCCTGTTGCTTTGGGAAAAAGCAAACAATAGCAATGAAGAGCTTAAAGTCTTCATCTAGTCCAATGGCAAACGGCTATTGGTAAAGACTAATCAAATCCGTTGATCCCTGTTGCTTTGGGAAAAAGCAAACAATAGCAATGAAGAGCTAAAAGTCTTCATCTAGTCCAATGGCAAACGGCTATTGGTAAAGACTAATCAAATCCGTTGATCCTGTTGCTTTGGGAAAAAGCAAACAATAGCAATGAAGAGCTAAAAGTTTTCATCTAGTCCAATAGCAAACGGTTATTGGTAAAGACTAATCAAATCCGTTGATCCCTGTTGCTTTGGGAAAAAGCAAACAATAGCAATGAAGAGCTAAAAGTTTTCATCTAGTCCAATAGCAAACGGCTATTGGTAAAGACTAATCAAATCCGTTGATCCTGTTGCTTTGGGAAAAAGCAAACAATAGCAATGAAGAGCTAAAAGTCTTCATCTAGTCCAATAGCAAACGGTTATTGGTAAAGACTAATCAAATCCGTTGATCCCTGTTGCTTTGGGAAAAAGCAAACAATAGCAATGAAGAGCTTAAAGTCTTCATCTAGTCCAATGGCAAACGGCTATTGGTAAAGACTAATCAAATCCGTTGATCCCTGTTGCTTTGGGAAAAAGCAAACAATAGCAATGAAGAGCTAAAAGTCTTCATCTAGTCCAATAGCAAACGGTTATTGGTAAAGACTCATAAAATCCGTTGATCCCTGTTGCTTTGGGAAAAAGCAAAAAATAGCAATGAAGAGCTAAAAGTTTTCATCTAGTCCAATAGCAAACGGTTATTGGTAAAGACTCATAAAATCCGTTGATCCCTGTTGCTTTGGGAAAAAGCAAACAATAGCAATGAAGAGCTAAAAGTCTTCATCTAGTCCAATGGCAAACGGCTATTGGTAAAGACTAATCAAATCCGTTGATCCCTGTTGCTTTGGGAAAAAGCAAACAATAGCAATGAAGAGCTTAAAGTCTTCATCTAGTCCAATAGCAAACGGTTATTGGTAAAGACTAATCAAATCCGTTGATCCCTGTTGCTTTGGGAAAAAGCAAACAATAGCAATGAAGAGCTGAAAGTCTTCATCTAGTCCAATAGCAAACGGTTATTGGTAAAGACTAATCAAATCCGTTGATCCCTGTTGCTTTGGGAAAAAGCAAACAATAGCAATGAAGAGCTAAAAGTCTTCATCTAGTCCAATGGCAAACGGCTATTGGTAAAGACTAATCAAATCCGTTGATCCTGTTGCTTTGGGAAAAAGCAAACAATAGCAATGAAGAGCTAAAAGTTTTCATCTAGTCCAATAGCAAACGGTTATTGGTAAAGACTAATCAAATCCGTTGATCCTGTTGCTTTGGGAAAAAGCAAACAATAGCAATGAAGAGCTAAAAGTTTTCATCTAGTCCAATAGCAAACGGCTATTGGTAAAGACTCATAAAATCCGTTGATCCCTGTTGCTTTGGGAAAAAGCAAACAATAGCAATGAAGAGCTAAAAGTCTTCATCTAGTCCAATAGCAAACGGTTATTGGTAAAGACTCATAAAATCCGTTGATCCTGTTGCTTTGGGAAAAAGCAAACAATAGCAATGAAGAGCTAAAAGTTTTCATCTAGTCCAATAGCAAACGGTTATTGGTAAAGACTCATAAAATCCGTTGATCCCTGTTGCTTTGGGAAAAAGCAAACAATAGCAATGAAGAGCTAAAAGTTTTCATCTAGTCCAATAGCAAACGGTTATTGGTAAAGACTCATAAAATCCGTTGATCCCTGTTGCTTTGGGAAAAAGCAAAATAAAAGCAATGAAGAGCTAAAAGTTTTCATCTAGTCCAATAGCAAACGGTTATTGGTAAAGACTCATAAAATCCGTTGATCCCTGTTGCTTTGGGAAAAAGCAAAATAAAAGCAATGAAGAGCTGAAAGTCTTCATCTAGTCCACTAGCAAACGGCTATTGGTAAAGACTCATAAAATCCGTTGATCCCTGTTGCTTTGGGAAAAAGCAAACAATAGCAATGAAGAGCTAAAAGTCTTCATCTAGTCCAATAGCAAACGGTTATTGGTAAAGACTAATCAAATCCGTTGATCCCTGTTGCTTTGGGAAAAAGCAAACAATAGCAATGAAGAGCTAAAAGTTTTCATCTAGTCCAATAGCAAACGGTTATTGGTAAAGACTCATAAAATCCGTTGATCCCTGTTGCTTTGGGAAAAAGCAAAATAAAAGCAATGAAGAGCTGAAAGTCTTCATCTAGTCCACTAGCAAACGGTTATTGGTAAAGACTAATCAAATCCGTTGATCCCTGTTGCTTTGGGAAAAAGCAAACAATAGCAATGAAGAGCTGAAAGTCTTCATCTAGTCCAATAGCAAACGGTTATTGGTAAAGACTAATCAAATCCGTTGATCCCTGTTGCTTTGGGAAAAAGCAAAATAAAAGCAATGGAAGAGCTGAAAGTCTTCATCTAGTCCAATGGCAAACGGCTATTGGTAAAGACTAATAAAATCCGTTGATCCCTGTTGCTTTGGGAAAAAGCAAACAATAGCAATGAAGAGCTAAAAGTTTTCATCTAGTCCAATAGCAAACGGTTATTGGTAAAGACTAATCAAATCCGTTGATCCCTGTTGCTTTGGGAAAAAGCAAACAATAGCAATGAAGAGCTAAAAGTTTTCATCTAGTCCAATAGCAAACGGTTATTGGTAAAGACTAATCAAATCCGTTGATCCCTGTTGCTTTGGGAAAAAGCAAACAATAGCAATGAAGAGCTAAAAGTTTTCATCTAGTCCAATAGCAAACGGCTATTGGTAAAGACTAATAAAATCCGTTGATCCCTGTTGCTTTGGGAAAAAGCAAACAATAGCAATGAAGAGCTAAAAGTTTTCATCTAGTCCAATAGCAAACGGTTATTGGTAAAGACTCATAAAATCCGTTGATCCCTGTTGCTTTGGGAAAAAGCAAAATAAAAGCAATGAAGAGCTAAAAGTCTTCATCTAGTCCAATAGCAAACGGTTATTGGTAAAGACTCATAAAATCCGTTGATCCCTGTTGCTTTGGGAAAAAGCAAAATAAAAGCAATGAAGAGCTAAAAGTCTTCATCTAGTCCAATAGCAAACGGTTATTGGTAAAGACTAATCAAATCCGTTGATCCCTGTTGCTTTGGGAAAAAGCAAACAATAGCAATGAAGAGCTTAAAGTCTTCATCTAGTCCAATGGCAAACGGCTATTGGTAAAGACTCATAAAATCCGTTGATCCCTGTTGCTTTGGGAAAAAGCAAACAATAGCAATGAAGAGCTAAAAGTCTTCATCTAGTCCAATAGCAAACGGTTATTGGTAAAGACTCATAAAATCCGTTGATCCCTGTTGCTTTGGGAAAAAGCAAACAATAGCAATGAAGAGCTTAAAGTCTTCATCTAGTCCAATGGCAAACGGCTATTGGTAAAGACTAATCAAATCCGTTGATCCCTGTTGCTTTGGGAAAAAGCAAACAATAGCAATGAAGAGCTTAAAGTCTTCATCTAGTCCAATGGCAAACGGCTATTGGTAAAGACTAATCAAATCCGTTGATCCCTGTTGCTTTGGGAAAAAGCAAACAATAGCAATGAAGAGCTAAAAGTCTTCATCTAGTCCAATGGCAAACGGCTATTGGTAAAGACTCATAAAATCCGTTGATCCCTGTTGCTTTGGGAAAAAGCAAACAATAGCAATGAAGAGCTTAAAGTCTTCATCTAGTCCAATGGCAAACGGCTATTGGTAAAGACTAATCAAATCCGTTGATCCCTGTTGCTTTGGGAAAAAGCAAACAATAGCAATGAAGAGCTAAAAGTCTTCATCTAGTCCAATGGCAAACGGCTATTGGTAAAGACTAATCAAATCCGTTGATCCCTGTTGCTTTGGGAAAAAGCAAACAATAGCAATGAAGAGCTTAAAGTCTTCATCTAGTCCAATAGCAAACGGTTATTGGTAAAGACTAATCAAATCCGTTGATCCCTGTTGCTTTGGGAAAAAGCAAACAATAGCAATGAAGAGCTAAAAGTCTTCATCTAGTCCAATGGCAAACGGCTATTGGTAAAGACTCATAAAATCCGTTGATCCCTGTTGCTTTGGGAAAAAGCAAACAATAGCAATGAAGAGCTAAAAGTCTTCATCTAGTCCAATGGCAAACGGCTATTGGTAAAGACTAATCAAATCCGTTGATCCCTGTTGCTTTGGGAAAAAGCAAACAATAGCAATGAAGAGCTAAAAGTCTTCATCTAGTCCAATAGCAAACGGCTATTGGTAAAGACTCATAAAATCCGTTGATCCCTGTTGCTTTGGGAAAAAGCAAAATAAAAGCAATGAAGAGCTGAAAGTCTTCATCTAGTCCAATGGCAAACGGCTATTGGTAAAGACTAATAAAATCCGTTGATCCCTGTTGCTTTGGGAAAAAGCAAACAATAGCAATGAAGAGCTAAAAGTTTTCATCTAGTCCAATAGCAAACGGTTATTGGTAAAGACTAATCAAATCCGTTGATCCCTGTTGCTTTGGGAAAAAGCAAACAATAGCAATGAAGAGCTAAAAGTCTTCATCTAGTCCAATGGCAAACGGCTATTGGTAAAGACTAATCAAATCCGTTGATCCCTGTTGCTTTGGGAAAAAGCAAACAATAGCAATGAAGAGCTAAAAGTCTTCATCTAGTCCAATGGCAAACGGCTATTGGTAAAGACTAATCAAATCCGTTGATCCCTGTTGCTTTGGGAAAAAGCAAACAATAGCAATGAAGAGCTTAAAGTCTTCATCTAGTCCAATGGCAAACGGCTATTGGTAAAGACTAATCAAATCCGTTGATCCCTGTTGCTTTGGGAAAAAGCAAACAATAGCAATGAAGAGCTAAAAGTTTTCATCTAGTCCAATAGCAAACGGTTATTGGTAAAGACTAATCAAATCCGTTGATCCCTGTTGCTTTGGGAAAAAGCAAATAAAAGCAATGAAGAGCTAAAAGTCTTCATCTAGTCCAATAGCAAACGGTTATTGGTAAAGACTAATCAAATCCGTTGATCCCTGTTGCTTTGGGAAAAACATTTCTTTTTATTTTCAAAACGTTACTCTCAAAATCTTTTTATATTATATAAAAGTACAAAAACAGTTGTTGTTCACAACTGTTCCTCAATACAAAAGAAGGAGAGAGAAATTGTGGCCCACAACCATACCATATATATATAACCTCACCTCATAACCTTACCTTCACGCTTCCTATTCACTCTCTCTCTAAGTCAAAAAATCTCTCTCTCCATCTGCTCATCTTCTCTCTCAAGCATTTTGTTAAACACCTTATACTCATTTCATCTTCATTCTTACAAAAAATCTATGGCTTCTTCCTCAGATATTCAGGAACAAGTTTCTACCACATATCTTAATTCATCTGTTTTCACTCCTTCAAACATCACAAAAGCTTCCAAGGTGAATTTCTCTGCTTCTCAGATTGTTGTGAAACCCAACAATCATATTGGCACCTCTGTGTTGCCAAAAGACTCTGAAGGATACAAGCCCATGTTGGACTTTATCCATGCTTCTCCTGCCAAATATTGCATCATGGCAGATCCAGGTAAGATATTTGTTCATCTTCTCCGAGAGTTTTGGTGGACTTGTGAGTATAATGATGAATCCAAGTCCATCACTGGTACTGTTCGTCAGGGGGAAAAGACGATTACCATTACACCGGCGTCTCTTCGCCAAACTCTTCGATTTCCACAAGCCACTGAGGAAAATAGGTTTGTGGAAGCAGCAAGTGATGTTGAATGGAAGGATTGGTTGCCTTCCATTGGGTACAATTATAATTTGAAGAACCCCCCAGCAATCCCAAGCAATCCTCTAAAACAAAATCTCCCTGGGATCTGGAGAGTTCTTTTCACCCATGTGATACAGTGTATGGGTGGAAATTCAGGATCATACAATCAAGCATCAACAACATCGATGCCAATGATTCATGCACTTGCTGAGGGGCGGTTTGTTGATTACGCCCAGCTGATCTTCAACGACATGAAGAATAAGGTCAGCATTAACAATAGGTCACACACTGTGCCTTTTGTTAGAATCTTTTCTCTCATCTTCAAGGAGGCACTGGGAAATGAATATGAACTGCCCAAGGCCTCAACAATTCCAATAGCGAGAGTAGGCAACAACATTTACAAGCAACCCGCTGAGCATCTTGTTGCTCGCCTCACTCCACATATAAAAGAGGTACTCTTCTCTCTAAACTCTTCTTTATACCCCAAAGACAGCGACTGGGAGGCAGCACTTCTTTCTGATGAAGTGGCTGATACGGTCGCTGTGGACGCTGAAATGCCTTCTGAGGCTGGTTCGCTGGTAAACCCCCCAGCGACCTCCAAAGCCTCTAAAAAGACCAAAGATAAATCAAAGGCAGCGTCCTCAACTCAAACTTCTCAATCTTCACCCTCCGCTGACGTCCCAAAACGTAAGCGGAGTGTATCAAAGGGCAAACCAAAGGTTAGGAAGTCCTCACTGCCCAAGGACGATAGTACCCAAGCCACCCCATCAGCAGCCTCCCAACAGGCTGTTGACGAGTTAAACGGGAGCAGCAGGCAGCCACCTCAAATTTCTGTAGGAGAGGTTGGTGAAGTTATTGGGTCACCCCAGCCCACTAGAGGTCAAAGTCCAACTCCACCCCCAAATAATTCCCCTTCTTCTTTATTACCCTCTGAGTCGTTGACAGCAGCCAGATCACAGGTGATGCTAGAGTCAACCCATTCTACGGCCGATGAAGTCTTGGTGGAACAACACACTGAGATTGAGGCACCAGGTTCCCTTACCCAAAATATTGCTGTACATGTCTCGGAAACTGTTAGTGCAGGGACCGAGACAAATCTTTTGTTCGCTGAAATGGAGGTTGATGATGAAGATTTGGGCAGCGAGTTTGATCTCCAAGATCATGATGCTGAAATTAGACTCGCTGCTGCAGAAGAAAGCGAAGATGAAGTATTTGTTAGTGGGTTCTTAGATGATGATTTGGGTTTTATGCTGATCGCCTCTCCTCCGACCGAATTTGAGGATATCCCAAAATTGTTGGATGATATGCCTCCTCCACCTTGCTACTCGTATAGACCCACAACTTATCATGAGCAGGATGGCTTTTATGGGGATTATGTGCCTAAGGTGGATGATGGTGAGCTTCAAAGAAGAATAGAATTGTGTCACCTTCAGCGAATAAGGCCTGGTGTATATGTTGAAGTTGAAGAAGTTGATGATGAGATAATCATGGAGGTGCCCCCATTGCACCATCCAGATTTCTTTAGGGTTCCTTGCTCCAAGTACCCTGTTTCTTTAAAAGATCTTAAAGTTCCTTCTGCTGATGAAGAACTTGTCACAGCTTGCACTGCTATAAATGTGCCTGGTCTGGATTATGTGGAGACCCGTCAGCTGCAAGAATTATTAACAAGGGTGCAAATTTGCCAGAGCCAAGGCAATAGACATGGGTATTTGTACGCTTGGCTGGTGGATCAAATGGCTCAAATTCATGTTGAGGCTCATGAAAGCTTTCAAGAGTTGCTAACTGGAAAGGATTTAGTGAATGATGAGCTAGCTGAGCTCAAAGGCATGGTGTTTGGGATCACCAAAAATCAAGTCACCCAAACAAGGTCAAATGAGCACTTGTTCAAAAGAAATCAAGCCCTGTTAAATGCAAGCATGAAAAAGGTCAGCACTTCCAACTCTGCTATCTCTGCCTCGCTGGACAAATTAAAAGATGAAATCCGTTCAGCGAAGGTCACCGAAGAGCCTGGTCTCTTATCATCTCTTCAGCAACTCTCCCAATCTAATATACTCTTCACTGCTCAACTCAACAAGTTAGATCAAACTATCTCTTCCTTCTCCAAACATCAAGACAATTTTCTCACCACCCTTACAAATGAAATTTCCTCCCTGAAAAATCAAGTCCTCTCTCATACCCCTTCTCAAGTTGCTGTTGACAAGCAGTTGTTGAAAGAATCTGTCAGCAGGACAAAGAAACTTGAACAAGAGGTTGCTGGTCTTAAAGGCATGATGGGTGAAATGCTGGGTCTCTTCAAGAAAAACAATGTGGAAGCAGCAAGTCCCTCCGCTGCTTCCAAGGGGGAGAAAACTGCTGAAGAGGTCCCAGCAAGTCAAACGAATGAAAATGCTCCCCTCGCTGAAAATGAAAACGCTGAGATGGTTGTTGAACCGGCAGCAAGTGTTCAGGGGGAGAAAACTGCTGAAGAGGTCCCAGCAAGTCAAACGAATGAAAATGCTCCCCTCGCTGAAAATGAAAACGCTGAGATGGTTGTTGAACCGGCAGCAAGTGTTCAGGGGGAGCAAGCTGATAAGGTTGATGAACCGGCAGCTAATGTTGAGGGGGAGAAAACTGCTGAAGAGGTCCCAGCAAGTCAAACGAATGAAAATGCTCCCCTCGCTGAAAATGAAAACGCTGAGATGGTTGTTGAACCGGCAGCAAGTGTTCAGGGGGAGCAAGCTGATAAGGTTGATGAACCGGCAGCTAATGTTCAGGGGGAGCAAGCTGATAAGGTTGATGAACCGGCAGCTAATGTTCAGGGGAAGAAAGCGAAGATGAAGTATTTGTTAGTGGGTTCTTAGATGATGATTTGGGTTTTATGCTGATCGCCTCTCCTCCGACCGAATTTGAGGATATCCCAAAATTGTTGGATGATATGCCTCCTCCACCTTGCTACTCGTATAGACCCACAACTTATCATGAGCAGGATGGCTTTTATGGGGATTATGTGCCTAAGGTGGATGATGGTGAGCTTCAAAGAAGAATAGAATTGTGTCACCTTCAGCGAATAAGGCCTGGTGTATATGTTGAAGTTGAAGAAGTTGATGATGAGATAATCATGGAGGTGCCCCCATTGCACCATCCAGATTTCTTTAGGGTTCCTTGCTCCAAGTACCCTGTTTCTTTAAAAGATCTTAAAGTTCCTTCTGCTGATGAAGAACTTGTCACAGCTTGCACTGCTATAAATGTGCCTGGTCTGGATTATGTGGAGACCCGTCAGCTGCAAGAATTATTAACAAGGGTGCAAATTTGCCAGAGCCAAGGCAATAGACATGGGTATTTGTACGCTTGGCTGGTGGATCAAATGGCTCAAATTCATGTTGAGGCTCATGAAAGCTTTCAAGAGTTGCTAACTGGAAAGGATTTAGTGAATGATGAGCTAGCTGAGCTCAAAGGCATGGTGTTTGGGATCACCAAAAATCAAGTCACCCAAACAAGGTCAAATGAGCACTTGTTCAAAAGAAATCAAGCCCTGTTAAATGCAAGCATGAAAAAGGTCAGCACTTCCAACTCTGCTATCTCTGCCTCGCTGGACAAATTAAAAGATGAAATCCGTTCAGCGAAGGTCACCGAAGAGCCTGGTCTCTTATCATCTCTTCAGCAACTCTCCCAATCTAATATACTCTTCACTGCTCAACTCAACAAGTTAGATCAAACTATCTCTTCCTTCTCCAAACATCAAGACAATTTTCTCACCACCCTTACAAATGAAATTTCCTCCCTGAAAAATCAAGTCCTCTCTCATACCCCTTCTCAAGTTGCTGTTGACAAGCAGTTGTTGAAAGAATCTGTCAGCAGGACAAAGAAACTTGAACAAGAGGTTGCTGGTCTTAAAGGCATGATGGGTGAAATGCTGGGTCTCTTCAAGAAAAACAATGTGGAAGCAGCAAGTCCCTCCGCTGCTTCCAAGGGGGAGAAAACTGCTGAAGAGGTCCCAGCAAGTCAAACGAATGAAAATGCTCCCCTCGCTGAAAATGAAAACGCTGAGATGGTTGTTGAACCGGCAGCAAGACCCATAAATGTTTCTACTTTCAAACCAACTGCTGAGTTTCATGCTGCCCTGGAAAAGAGATACGCTGATAAGGGTAAAGCAGCATTGGTTACTTTAAGCAAACCACCAAAAGTTCCCTCTTCAGCAAGGGAACAACAAGAAAAATTTATGATTGGAGCCTTTCCAAAATCCACAACTGCTACTGCTGAACAGTCTCCTGAAGAAGTTGTTCGTCAACATGAAATATTAAGCAAAAAGAAAGAAGAGGAGCTGTCTCAGAAATTCATAAATGAGCAGGTTGTTAATGAAGAGTTAAAAGATGCTGATGATGAAACGAAAAGATTGGCTCAGCAATCTGGTGGTTTGGCAGCATTAAGGAAGAATGAAGAACAATTCTTTGCAAAGAAAATTGAAGAACGCTGAGATGGTTGTTGAACCGGCAGCAAGTGTTCAGGGGGAGCAAGCTGATAAGGTTGATGAACCGGCAGCTAATGTTGAGGGGGAGCAAGTCAAAGAAGCTGAGATGGTTGTTGAACCGGCAGCAAGACCCATAAATGTTTCTACTTTCAAACCAACTGCTGAGTTTCATGCTGCCCTGGAAAAGAGATACGCTGATAAGGGTAAAGCAGCATTGGTTACTTTAAGCAAACCACCAAAAGTTCCCTCTTCAGCAAGGGAACAACAAGAAAAATTTATGATTGGAGCCTTTCCAAAATCCACAACTGCTACTGCTGAACAGTCTCCTGAAGAAGTTGTTCGTCAACATGAAATATTAAGCAAAAAGAAAGAAGAGGAGCTGTCTCAGAAATTCATAAATGAGCAGGTTGTTAATGAAGAGTTAAAAGATGCTGATGATGAAACGAAAAGATTGGCTCAGCAATCTGGTGGTTTGGCAGCATTAAGGAAGAATGAAGAACAATTCTTTGCAAAGAAAAGGTGTGCCCAAGTTGTATACGCTGAAAAATGTTACCAAAAATACACTTGGGCCAACGGAATGGATTGAGATTTACAAGCTGGTCAAGGATAAGACAGCAGTAAGCTATGAGCCACTGATCAAAATGGCAGGTGAGCAAATAAAGCATATACATCAAATGGAAAAGAAGTACAAAATCAAAGATTCCTTGCTCAGCGCTGCCAGACATCCATATCCCTCTCCTCCTCAGCAGCCAAGAAGTGGTGTAAAAAGAACAGCCTCTGGTCAAGTGGCTTCTCAGCGCCCATTTGTTCTCAGAGCTGTTCCACAGACTGACATAGATACTGAGCCACTGCTAAATCTAAGAATGCCTTCTAGGACCCTCTTTGTGGATGGTGTCTATGATGACAAACTAGGAGGGTTCTGTTTTTGCAATATCCATGGTCATGAACTCTTCTTCAGGACCAATGAGATTGGAATTGCTTCTTCTGCCTTTTTGATGAAGATAAGGAAGTATTGTGTGCAGTCTTCCAATGATCCCAAGTTCTTAACGCTGATTGATCAAGAGCTGCTGAAGCCTGAAAGACAACAAGACAAAACTTTCATAGAGGCCAAGCAAGAGTCGCAATGGGATTAAGAAAACTTGTAATCTTTGTAATGCTATCTTTTTTGTAAAGTTGTTTGTCAAGTAAATAAGATCAGCATTCCCTCATATCTAACTATTGTACTTCTAAAAAGTAACTCATACTCAGCTAAGTCTCCTCAGCGAATAGGGGGAGATTGTTGAGTCATGGATTCGCTGAAGTTTACTTGCTGAGTCAAGTAGTCGCTGACAGCCTCAGCGAGAGGTTTCATCAGCGAGTCTTCAGCGATCACTTTTATCTTCAAGTTAAAGGATAAGTTCAATGACTCACCGCCATGTGTTGTAAGT
The DNA here is from genome assembly GCA_034093135.1 of Erigeron breviscapus. Classification (NCBI taxonomy): domain Eukaryota; kingdom Viridiplantae; phylum Streptophyta; class Magnoliopsida; order Asterales; family Asteraceae; genus Erigeron; species Erigeron breviscapus. The sequence goes on from CM067175.1 coordinate 66,385,325, forward strand.
CAAATATGGGCGGGAAAATGAAGATAAGAAGACTGGTCCCCAAGGACACGTGTTGGAAGATCAGATTGAAGACAAGTGACCTTGTACCGTTTTGGGAAACAAACAAGATGAAGAAAAGAGATCTCTGCCGACCAGTCTTACACACCAATAGATAGTTGACAACCTTCATGTGTCAACATCTATTGGGTTGTCATGTGATGTCTCTTCTCTCCTATATAAGACATCACTTGACCTAGCCGCAATTCTGTTGGTTCATTCTACAATAGTCACTTAGTGTGTTTTTCTCTCATTGTAGAATTATATCATTGTTAAGCTTTTTGTGTGTGCAAAAACTTAACAATATTTTCTTTCTTCTTTTATTGTAAACCAACCATGTATTCACCGTTTAATTAATACTACTTATGATTAAACGTGCTTACTTTATTATCTTACATTCTTAGTGTAATTTACATTAGTTGTTTAATTACATAATCGTTGCAAACTTGGGACTTTCATAATTTATATGTCATTTTATGGTAATTCTGATATTTTTTAAAAATATGTTGACAATTGAAATCTTATCTTACAGTGCTCATGTGCCATTTCATTCGTCACGTCGTCATTATTTGACGTTCATATGAGGTATTTGTTTTCATCAATTTTAAATAGCAAATTAAAAATCAAAGACAGTATTAGAATACATGACCTCTAACTTCTACTAATATTTATGCATAAACCACTTAATCTAACTTAATATTTGCTTATTTTTTTGCAAACTACGATAGATATTAACTGAATAGTATACCTAATTGAAAGAAATCGATAATATAATTGTCCATTTTTGTAACTTATCTTTTTATATTTATCTTTGTACTATGAAATATAAATTACTTTGATATAATATAATGTAGATTATAATGATAATTATATCTAATATTGTACTTACTGATTATATTGTAAAAAATATTTTTTTTCTTATTTTAATCTACTATAATATAATATAATATAATATAATATAATATAATATAATATAATATAATATAATATAATATAATATAATATAATATAATATAATATAATATAATATAATATAATATAATATAATATAATATAATATAATATAATATAATATAATATAATATAATATAATATAATATAATATAATATAATATAATATAATATAATATAATATAATATAATATAATATAATATAATATAATATAATATAATATAATATAATATAATATAATATAATATAATATAATATAATATAATATAATATAATATAATATAATATAATATAATATAATATAATATAATATAATATAATATAATATAATATAATATAATATAATATAATATAATATAATATAATATAATATAATATAATATAATATAATATAATATAATATAATATAATATAATATAATATAATATAATATAATATAATATAATATAATATAATATAATATAATATAATATAATATAATATAATATAATATAATATAATATAATATAATATAATATAATATAATATAATATAATATAATATAATATAATATAATATAATATAATATAATATAATATAATATAATATAATATAATATAATATAATATAATATAATATAATATAATATAATATAATATAATATAATATAATATAATATAATATAATATAATATAATATAATATAATATAATATAATATAATATAATATAATATAATATAATATAATATAATATAATATAATATAATATAATATAATATAATATAATATAATATAATATAATATAATATAATATAATATAATATAATATAATATAATATAATATAATATAATATAATATAATATAATATAATATAATATAATATAATATAATATAATATAATATAATATAATATAATATAATATAATATAATATAATATAATATAATATAATATAATATAATATAATATAATATAATATAATATAATATAATATAATATAATATAATATAATATAATATAATATAATATAATATAATATAATATAATATAATATAATATAATATAATATAATATAATATAATATAATATAATATAATATAATATAATATAATATAATATAATATAATATAATATAATATAATATAATATAATATAATATAATATAATATAATATAATATAATATAATATAATATAATATAATATAATATAATATAATATAATATAATATAATATAATATAATATAATATAATATAATATAATATAATATAATATAATATAATATAATATAATATAATATAATATAATATAATATAATATAATATAATATAATATAATATAATATAATATAATATAATATAATATAATATAATATAATATAATATAATATAATATAATATAATATATAATATATAATATATATATATTAATATAATATATTAGTCTTATTGTAAAGTTTATGGATAAATAATATAATTAACTAATTTAAAGTGTTAAATTTTGATATGTTTTGATGTATCATTTAATAAAATAACACTCATAAGTAATTATTAATTACTTAATATCTATATTGTCACCGTCCATCAGACGGTATAATCAGTAAAATATATAAAACTAGGAAATTTCCGGCCCCGCGTTGCGGGGCATCAATTATCGTGTTGAAACGATTGTGTTATTTAGTATACTTGCGTTGAATTAACAAATATTCTGTCATGAATAGGTTTGTTTAAAAGTTTATCATATCAAATATATATTTATTTAAAGGCAAAATCACAATAGTTCTCGTCTGCGCGTTGCGTGGTTCCAATTAATTCGATTACTTTTTGTTATTGATGATTTATGTTTGCTAAAAACTTTGACATATAAAATATATACTTATTCAAAGACAATAGCACAAAAAAATTAATAAAAGTTTTTGATATATTGTTTGGAAACCTAAAAACGATTATGTTTTGTTATAGATGATGTGTCGCTATATTTGTTTGTTAAAATCTTTGACATATGAAATAAATATTTATTCAAACGGAATACCACAAAAAAATAGTTTTCATATACTATTTGAAAATCCCCCCAAAAAAAATAGTTTTCATATACTATTTGAAAATCCCCCCAAAAAAAATATGTAAGAAACCAACAAATAACCAGCAATTTTATATCTGAAAGGGATCTAATGTGATAATATCTGAATATTGTTACAAAAAAAGAATAAACGTTTTCAATATAATTATTTGAAAATCCGAAAGGAAAAACATAAAAAAAAAAAAAAAAAAAAAAAAAAAAAAAAAAAAAAAAAAAAAAAAAAAAAAAAAAAAAAAAAAAAAAAAAAAAAAAAAAAAAAAAAAAAAAAAAAAAAAAAAAAAAAAAAAAAAAAAAAAAAAAAAAAAAAAAAAAAAAAAAAAAAAAAAAAAAAAAAAAAAAAAAAAAAAAAAAAAAAAAAAAAAAAAAAAAAAAAAAAAAAAAAAAAAAAAAAAAAAAAAAAAAAAAAAAAAAAAAAAAAAAAAAAAAAAAAAAAAAAAAAAAAAAAAAAAAAAAAAAAAAAAAAAAAAAAAAAAAAAAAAAAAAAAAAAAAAAAAAAAAAAAAAAAAAAAAAAAAAAAAAAAAAAAAAAAAAAAAAAAAAAAAAAAAAAAAAAAAAAAAAAAAAAAAAAAAAAAAAAAAAAAAAAAAAAAAAAAAAAAAAAAAAAAAAAAAAAAAAAAAAAAAAAAAAAAAAAAAAAAAAAAAAAAAAAAAAAAAAAAAAAAAAAAAAAAAAAAAAAAAAAAAAAAAAAAAAAAAAAAAAAAAAAAAAAAAAAAAAAAAAAAAAAAAAAAAAAAAAAAAAAAAAAAAAAAAAAAAAAAAAAAAAAAAAAAAAAAAAAAAAAAAAAAAAAAAAAAAAAAAAAAAAAAAAAAAAAAAAAAAAAAAAAAAAAAAAAAAAAAAAAAAAAAAAAAAAAAAAAAAAAAAAAAAAAAAAAAAAAAAAAAAAAAAAAAAAAAAAAAAAAAAAAAAAAAAAAAAAAAAAAAAAAAAAAAAAAAAAAAAAAAAAAAAAAAAAAAAAAAAAAAAAAAAAAAAAAAAAAAAAAAAAAAAAAAAAAAAAAAAAAAAAAAAAAAAAAAAAAAAAAAAAAAAAAAAAAAAAAAAAAAAAAAAAAAAAAAAAAAAAAAAAAAAAAAAAAAAAAAAAAAAAAAAAAAAAAAAAAAAAAAAAAAAAAAAAAAAAAAAAAAAAAAAAAAAAAAAAAAAAAAAAAAAAAAAAAAAAAAAAAAAAAAAAAAAAAAAAAAAAAAAAAAAAAAAAAAAAAAAAAAAAAAAAAAAAAAAAAAAAAAAAAAAAAAAAAAAAAAAAAAAAAAAAAAAAAAAAAAAAAAAAAAAAAAAAAAAAAAAAAAAAAAAAAAAAAAAAAAAAAAAAAAAAAAAAAAAAAAAAAAAAAAAAAAAAAAAAAAAAAAAAAAAAAAAAAAAAAAAAAAAAAAAAAAAAAAAAAAAAAAAAAAAAAAAAAAATTTACACGTAATAACATAAATTTTTGCACCACGTGACTATAAAAGACGTATATTAGAAAGATGGGAATTTGGCAACGCACATGTGATGCATATGAAGTTTGTTGGTTCTAAATGATATGATAAGTGATAAATATAATTAATTTGATAGGTTTTTTAATATTTTGTGATGTTAGTACTTATTTAGTGGTATAAAAACTTATGTTATTATGAAGTGCTAAATATAATTATTTTTGTAATATAAATATTAAAAATATTGTTGTTAATGTCAAATATCATAATTTTGTTTGAATGTATTTTATAAAAGGATATGAGAAAATTTCAAGTGTAAATAGAGAATTATATATGTGAGTTTAAAATATTTGAAGAACTAAAATTTTGAATTTGTTTTCAACTCTTGCTATGATAGTATATGTAATCTCAAAAAATATATCAAATAAATTGTTGTAATTATAATGATCACAAAGGAAGAACTCATAAGAAAATATGTATGAACTAATTTATTTTTCACGTATGAAATTAGTATCATATAAATTGTTACGGTCAGCGGATATGTAAAATCTTGACTTCGTTACTGTCTAAAACATAAGTATCCCGAAAGAGTATATGTCGAGGCTGCTATTAAGAAATATTAAAAATAGTTTTACAGCTTAACTCGTGTTAAGTCTTACCTTAACCTTAAGTTGGCTGTTCTAGAGACAATTAAAAGGCCATCAAGAAAGAGTAATTCTAAGTTTTCAAACATTTTACAAACAAACTTTTACAAACACAACTTCTACCAGTTAAATCATGTTTATGTATTATCTTTTTTTTTTTCTTTCTTTGCTGATTGTACCACCTCGCATGACGCATATGTTTATAAAATATTTATCCACCTAGGCATCGGTTCCACCAGTTAAAATATTTATCCACTTAAGCTTATAATTGCAAAACACAAATATTTAAGATGTTACAAACAAAAAAAGAAAAAAAAAATCAAGATTTCAAAATAAAAAAAAAAAAAAAAAAAAAAAAAAAAAAAAAAAAAAAAAAAAAAAAAAAAAAAAAAAAAAAAAAAAAAAAAAAAAAAAAAAAAAAAAAAAAAAAAAAAAAAAAAAAAAAAAAAAAAAAAAAAAAAAAAAAAAAAAAAAAAAAAAAAAAAAAAAAAAAAAAAAAAAAAAAAAAAAAAAAAAAAAAAAAAAAAAAAAAAAAAAAAAAAAAAAAAAAAAAAAAAAAAAAAAAAAAAAAAAAAAAAAAAAAAAAAAAAAAAAAAAAAAAAAAAAAAAAAAAAAAAAAAAAAAAAAAAAAAAAAAAAAAAAAAAAAAAAAAAAAAAAAAAAAAAAAAAAAAAAAAAAAAAAAAAAAAAAAAAAAAAAAAAAAAAAAAAAAAAAAAAAAAAAAAAAAAAAAAAAAAAAAAAAAAAAAAAAAAAAAAAAAAAAAAAAAAAAAAAAAAAAAAAAAAAAAAAAAAAAAAAAAAAAAAAAAAAAAAAAAAAAAAAAAAAAAAAAAAAAAAAAAAAAAAAAAAAAAAAAAAAAAAAAAAAAAAAAAAAAAAAAAAAAAAAAAAAAAAAAAAAAAAAAAAAAAAAAAAAAAAAAAAAAAAAAAAAAAAAAAAAAAAAAAAAAAAAAAAAAAAAAAAAAAAAAAAAAAAAAAAAAAAAAAAAAAAAAAAAAAAAAAAAAAAAAAAAAAAAAAAAAAAAAAAAAAAAAAAAAAAAAAAAAAAAAAAAAAAAAAAAAAAAAAAAAAAAAAAAAAAAAAAAAAAAAAAAAAAAAAAAAAAAAAAAAAAAAAAAAAAAAAAAAAAAAAAAAAAAAAAAAAAAAAAAAAAAAAAAAAAAAAAAAAAAAAAAAAAAAAAAAAAAAAAAAAAAAAAAAAAAAAAAAAAAAAAAAAAAAAAAAAAAAAAAAAAAAAAAAAAAAAAAAAAAAAAAAAAAAAAAAAAAAAAAAAAAAAAAAAAGAGTAAAAGTGGTTCAGTAAAAAAAAAAAAAAAAAAAAAAAAAAAAAAAAAAAAAAAAAAAAAAAAAAAAAAATAAAACATCTTTCGGGACGGTTGGAATATGTATTTTTCTTACATAAAATTATATCACTTTGGTACGGTCTCGTCAGTAAATATTTGACTAATCGAATTTCTTATTCATATTAACATCTATCTGTACTATAATTAAAAGTGGAGGTTGGGAGTACACTTGGCACCCCTTAAAGCCCTTTTTAGGCCTAAAACTCTCTCCTAATTACCCTAACTCTCTTATTTTTCCTAGATTTTTTAAAATTTTTTATTTGCTTATTAAATAGATAATATATTTAAAACTCAATCATAAATCTTTCTATAAAAATAAATATTTTTAAATTTTCAAAAGGTATATAATATCCTTAAAACTTTCCCAATGATTATATATACAATTACCATCTAATTATCCTTTAAGACTAGCTAGTATGATTATATTAGAGAGAAAGACTATATTGACATCATTTTATTAGAAAGTTTGACAACCAAAAACACGAATGTATAGTCAATTAAGAAAGAAGGTAGCTTACGTGAATTATGTGGCAAAAGACTTAGGGCTATATAAAGAGAGAAGAAGCATGCATGGAAGCATAAGTCAATCATCAAATATTCAAAATGGCACCAACGAAAAGGAAGACACAGCCACTTATAATTATGTCTTTTGTTATTGCCATGGTTTTTCTTGTAAGCCTCCCCTTATCTACCACGGCAGCCTACCTAGACGACGACATGCATAACATTTTTGGAAAAACACCGCCACCGCCATCACTCAAGGCAAGACTCCACCACCACCGTCCATGCTAGGCAAGACTCCACCACCACCATCTGTTCATGGCAAGACTCCACCACCACCATCAATTCAAGGCAAGACTCCACCACCACCATCAACTCAAGGCAAGACTCCACCACCACCAGTCCATGCTAGGCAAGACTCCACCACCACCATCCATTCATGGTAAAACTCCACCACCACCATCCACTATGTACAAGGGTCCACCACCACCATCAGTTCATGGCAAGACTCCACCACCACCATCTGTTCATGGCAAGACTCCACCACCACCATCAACTCAAGGCAAGACTCCACCACCACCGTCCATGCTAGGCAAGACTCCACCACCACCATCTGTTCATGGCAAGACTCCACCACCACCATCAACTCAAGGCAAGACTCCACCACCACCGTCCATGCTAGGCAAGACTCCACCACCACCATCTGTTCATGGCAAGACTCCACCACCACCATCAACTCAAGGCAAGACTCCACCACCACCGTCCATGCTAGGCAAGACTCCACCACCACCATCCATCCATGGAAAGACTCCACCACCACCATCCATCCATGGAAAGACTCCACCACCACCATCCATCCATGGAAAGACTCCACCACCACCACCATCCGTTCATGGAAAGACTCCACCACCACCATCCATCCATGGAAAGGCTCCACCACCACCATCCACTATGTACAAGGGTCCACCACCACCATCCACTATGTACAAGGGTCCGCCACCACCATCCACTCTGTACAAGGGTCCGCCACCACCATCCACTCATGGCAAGACTCCTCCACCACCATCCATGCTAGGCAAGACTCCACCACCACCATCCATCCATGGAAAGACTCCACCACCACCATCCACTCAAGGAAAGAGTCCACCACCACCATCCATCCAAGCTAAGGCTCCACCACCACCATCACTCAAGGCAAGACTCCACCACCACCATCAACTCAAGGCAAGACTCCACCACCACCATCAACTCAAGGCAAGACTCCACCACCACCGTCCATGCTAGGCAAGACTCCACCACCACCATCTGTTCATGGCAAGACTCCACCACCACCATCAACTCAAGGCAAGACTCCACCACCACCGTCAATTCAAGGCAAGACTCCACCACCACCGTCCATGCTAGGCAAGACTCCACCACCACCATCTGTTCATGGCAAGACTCCACCACCACCATCAACTCAAGGCAAGACTCCACCACCACCGTCCATGCTAGGCAAGACTCCACCACCACCATCTGTTCATGGCAAGACTCCACCACCACCATCAACTCAAGGCAAGACTCCACCACCACCGTCCATGCTAGGCAAGACTCCACCACCACCATCAGTTCATGGCAAGACTCCACCACCACCATCTGTTCATGGCAAGACTCCACCACCACCATCAACTCAAGGCAAGACTCCACCACCACCGTCCATGCTAGGCAAGACTCCACCACCACCATCTGTTCATGGCAAGACTCCACCACCACCATCAACTCAAGGCAAGACTCCACCACCACCGTCCATGCTAGGCAAGACTCCACCACCACCATCAACTCAAGGCAAGACTCCACCACCACCATCTGTTCATGGCAAGACTCCACCACCACCATCTGTTCATGGCAAGACTCCACCACCACCATCTTCATGGCAAGACTCCACCACCACCATCCACTATGTACAAGGGTCCACCACCACCATCCATTCATGGCAAGACTCCACCACCACCATCCATGTCATGGCAAGAGTCCACCACCACCATCAGTTCATGGCAAGACTCCACCACCACCATCTGTTCATGGCAAGACTCCACCACCACCATCAACTCAAGGCAAGACTCCACCACCACCGTCCATGCTAGGCAAGACTCCACCACCACCATCTGTTCATGGCAAGACTCCACCACCACCATCCATCCATGGAAAGACTCCACCACCACCATCCATCCATGGAAAGACTCCACCACCACCATCCATTTCATGGAAAGACTCCACCACCACCATCCACTATGTACAAGGGTCCACCACCACCATCAGTTCATGGCAAGACTCCACCACCACCATCCATGCTAGGCAAGACTCCACCACCACCATCCATCCATGGAAAGACTCCACCACCACCATCAGTTCATGGCAAGACTCCACCACCACCATCTGTTCATGGCAAGACTCCACCACCACCATCAACTCAAGGCAAGACTCCACCACCACCGTCCATCCATGGAAAGGCTCCACCACCACCATCCACTATGTACAAGGGTCCGCCACCACCATCCACTCTGTACAAGGGTCCGCCACCACCATCCACTCATGGCAAGACTCCTCCACCACCATCCATGCTAGGCAAGACTCCACCACCACCATCCATGGCAAGACTCCACCACCACCATCCATCCATGGAAAGACTCCACCACCACCATCCATCATGGAAAGACTCCACCACCACCATCCATGCTCATGGCAAGACTCCACCACCACCATCTGTTCATGGCAAGACTCCACCACCACCATCAACTCAAGGCAAGACTCCACCACCACCGTCCATGCTAGGCAAGACTCCACCACCACCATCTGTTCATGGCAAGACTCCACCACCACCATCAACTCAAGGCAAGACTCCACCACCACCGTCCATGCTAGGCAAGACTCCACCACCACCATCTGTTCATGGCAAGACTCCACCACCACCATCTGTTCATGGCAAGACTCCACCACCACCATCAACTCAAGGCAAGACTCCACCACCACCGTCCATGCTAGGCAAGACTCCACCACCACCATCCATCCATGGAAAGACTCCACCACCACCATCCATCCATGGAAAGACTCCACCACCACCACCATCCGTTCATGGAAAGACTCCACCACCACCATCCATCCATGGAAAGGCTCCACCACCACCATCCACTATGTACAAGGGTCCACCACCACCATCAGTTCATGGCAAGACTCCACCACCACCATCTGTTCATGGCAAGACTCCACCACCACCATCCATCTAGGCAAGACTCCACCACCACCATCCATGCTGGCAAGACTCCACCACCACCATCAACTCAAGGCAAGACTCCACCACCACCGTCCATGCTAGGCAAGACTCCACCACCACCATCTGTTCATGGGTCCACCACCACCATCCATCATGGAAAGACTCCACCACCACCATCTGTTCATGGAAGACTCCACCACCACCATCCACTATGTACAAGGCTCCACCACCACCATCCACTATGTACAAGGGTCCACCACCACCATCAGTTCATGGCAAGACTCCACCACCACCATCTGTTCATGGCAAGACTCCACCACCACCATCAACTAAACACTATGCTTCCTAATATATAATCAATTTGCATATATAAATCAAATGACTACATGAGTGAATACTTTTCCTTCATGGTGATCCATTATTAGACTATTCGATGTTTATATTTCTTCATACATTGAATAAAAACAACCACCATTATACATTTTCAAGAACATATATATCGTCCTATAAACCAAGTATCTGTAATTATCCTCCCATCTTGCTACTATGCATACCCACTAACCCACCTAATTAAAAATGATTTGAATTGAATTATCGGACCATTTTTTTTTCTTTCCAAAATTAATACACACGAATAACTCTCTATAAACCTCCATAAACTTTTGAATATAGTGGAGAGGATCATAGTATGTCATGTCGCCATGGACTTATCTTAGAAACCTCCATTGGAGGTTCTCATCTTAATATAGTTATCTAGACTACCATTCCATTATATATCATTCTTCAGTTCAGATTAATCAACATAATCATTTTTTGAATCGATATCAGCTGGGTTTTTTTGTTCCTCGGTTATGGATCCCAGTGTGGAATCTCCACCTTTGGAAGAATCATTGGCTCTAGCTACTTGACGATAGCCTGCCTGCAGTCACAACTTTTTGATGAGGCCTTTCCTATCAATGACCTCTTCTTGTATCAACGTCACATCACCCAAGACAGCTCAAGAACAATCCATTCCATCAATACTTCTTCTTCACCTCACCTTCAACCAATCCCTGGGTTACAGAAAAGCGACTTGGTGAGAACACCATCTAGGTTCGAATCCCTGCAAAAGCATATTTAACCAGCCAAGGTTTCTAGGGTCTCACCACCAAGTAGCTAGCGTTGCAGGGTCGCTAGTTTGAGAGGAAAAATTCCTTACCGGACTAAGGGGTTCCCTTAGAAATTTACTCTTATTCTTATATAATATGAGGGGGTCGCACTTTACCTCATCATTCCTCTTCCTATTTTTGATGAGGCCTTTCCTATCAATGACCTCTTCTTGTATCAACGTCACATCACCCAAGACAGCTCAAGAACAATCCATTCCATCAATACTTCTTCTTCACCTCACCTTCAACCAATCCCTGGGTTACAGAAAAGCGACTTGGTGAGAACACCATCTAGGTTCGAATCCCTGCAAAAGCATATTTAACCAGCCAAGGTTTCTAGGGTCTCACCACCAAGTAGCTAGCGTTGCAGGGTCGCTAGTTTGAGAGGAAAAATTCCTTACCGGACTAAGGGGTTCCCTTAGAAATTTACTCTTATTCTTATATAATATGAGGGGGTCGCACTTTACCTCATCATTCCTCTTCACAACTTTTTGATGAGGCCTTTCCTATCAATGACCTCTTCTTGTATCAACGTCACATCACCCAAGACAGCTCAAGAACAATCCATTCCATCAATACTTCTTCTTCACCTCACCTTCAACCAATCCCTGGGTTACAGAAAAGCGACTTGGTGAGAACACCATCTAGGTTCGAATCCCTGCAAAAGCATATTTAACCAGCCAAGGTTTCTAGGGTCTCACCACCAAGTAGCTAGCGTTGCAGGGTCGCTAGTTTGAGAGGAAAAATTCCTTACCGGACTAAGGGGTTCCCTTAGAAATTTACTCTTATTCTTATATAATATGAGGGGGTCGCACTTTACCTCATCATTCCTCTTCCTATTTTTGATGAGGCCTTTCCTATCAATGACCTCTTCTTGTATCAACGTCACATCACCCAAGACAGCTCAAGAACAATCCATTCCATCAATACTTCTTCTTCACCTCACCTTCAACCAATCCCTGGGTTACAGAAAAGCGACTTGGTGAGAACACCATCTAGGTTCGAATCCCTGCAAAAGCATATTTAACCAGCCAAGGTTTCTAGGGTCTCACCACCATCATAATTGCTACATATAATTAAGACACTCATGCCCCCATCCTCTCTTGGCTAGACTCCATCACTACCTTTATCATATGCTTCATAAGGCATGGGGTAGTGTGTCTTCCGGACATCTTCGTTTCATCCATTGTTTTCAAGATTTGGCTGCTAAACAAGGGTTCCTCTTTTGATGAAATCAATCTCCTCTGTTTTCATCTATAGTGAGCACCACCACCACCAACTTTCACCTTGGACGACAATGCTTATAGATTGGCGAACCTATAAAGCCACAGTTACGTCATAGTAACGGATAGAAGCTTTAGTCAAAAGCATGCCAAATTGTTTGATGTTGCACGATTACCATAGGCGGATGCAAGTAAGTAGAGGGGGGAGTATGAACCCAGCGAATTCAGGCCCAACATCACTAAATTTCTTAAATTATTAGTTATGACCCCAGCCCAAAATATAAATAGAACCCAGCCCATAACAAAAAAAAACCCTTACGCTTTGAGAAAAAGAAAAAAAAAAAGAAAAGAAAGTGTCTCAGGAGACAGGAGGGAAAAAGGAAACGTGCTTCATAACTTCACAAGGCTTTTGGTGGAAGATTGCAACTTTGCTAATAATTGCTAGATACATCAATGACAACAATTTGTTAACTTGAATAGTATCACCGCTCTTGCAATGTTAATGGTGGAAACAAGGAAGCATCTTTCCTACCCTTTGGTATATCGTCTATAAAAGCTAGCATTGGTTTTGCCCGTTGCAACCGCCACAGTCGAGAGATGTTTTTCGTCAATGAAGCTTGTAAAGACGGATTTGCGAAATCGAATTGGTGATATGTTCTTTAACTCATGTTTGATTTGTTCGGTAGAAAGAGAAGCACTTGCCAATGTCACGAATGAACAAATCATTGAAAGCTTTCTAAAGATGTGTACTCGCAAAGGACAATTGTAATTTGGTTATCTTAGTTTAATGAAACTTACTTTTGTTATTAGCTTCATGATGATTTTATACTATGTTTAGCCTGTTTTGAGCACTTTTAATGCTGTTTTTTTGTGATGTTTGTATGTTGATTTTAGGCTGTTTTAGTACTGTTTGTAGTAATGCTTTACTGCTGTTTTTACAGCAGTTTTTAGTGCTATTTGTATGCTGTTTTTATCCTGTTTTAAGCAGTTTTAGTGCTGTTTTTGGTGTTGTTTGTATGCTGAATTTGAGCTGTTTATAGTGCTGTTTGTATGCCGAATTTGAGTTGTTTATAGTGCTGTTTGTATGCTGAATTTTGTGCTGTTTTAGTGCTGATTTAAGGCTATTCAGGTGAGGTTCTGGTGCTGTTTGTAGCTGATTTTTTTGCTGTTTGAATGCTGATTTTGGAGCTGATTTGAGGCTACTTAGATGAAGCTATTCGACTAAGGTAAAAAAAATTTGCCCCCACCATCTCAATGTTCTGGATCCGCCACTGATGTCGATTACTATGTCAATGGCACATTTGGCAAAATGTTATCAGGCACTAATGCATGCCAACCATCGTTTACCATATATAATACGGAGTAACTGGAAAGCATTTGAGGATTTATGAAAATCTTAATTGATTCTCCAACCATCCCTGACTTCATAAACATTGCAATCAATTATAATCAACGTTGACTAAACGACAATTCAAGTACTTTTCCTATCTCTCTAGACTCTAGCACCTTGTTTTTCATTATTCCTTAATATTTCCATATTTAGTTAACGGAAATATTTAGTTAACGTTGACTAAACATTGCAATCAGCTAACAGAAGTCTGACGTTAAAAACTAACGATATTACTTTTATTGAGAAATGTTTAGAAATGAAATTCTTTTACTAGATGAAAACTAAATAGGTTCACCAGATTAAGAATTTTGAGTAAAAAAGTTATCTTTTTTGTGAATTTTTCCTTTTTGCGTTTTATATAATACCGTTTTTTTTTCAACCATTGTTTTTATAAATGGATTCAGTGTGCAGTGGTTGAAGAACTATATAAAGAATGCTTTGTGTCTATATAGATTGATCAACATGACAACATCTTAACCATAAGTCCATAACTAGAGAGCACACAACAAACAGAGTTGAGAGTCAGAATGCGTTATTAATTACTCTTTAGATAGAACAACAGTTGTTGATAAAATAGTGAGAAATCAACTTGTACATGTGAGAGCAAGCTAGCTTTAGAAAAAGCCGAATTGTCCAAAGGCATTTCATATAACTTATCCAACAAAGGGAGCTAGCAAAAGAATGAATGACATTTTGGAACACTGTACAACCATATAAATCAAATACCTTTACATAAATTACTTACAACACTTACCGTGCCACCACCAACCATCCCGCCACCACACCGCGGGGCCCCGTTTCATTGCGCGGATACCATGCTAGTGTGATATTAGATTTGGAGGTTACTAAAAGCTGTTGAGTCTCTGCATAGCCGGCTCAACAATTATCACTGAGTAAGCAATCGTTTTAGACCCCTAAAAATCTAAGACCTCAATTTTTCGTATAATAGGCTTAGTGTTTAGATTTTGGGCTAGGTAACATTAGATATTTTAAATTACAGTAACACATTTATTGGTTTTTGCATCAACCTCTACACTCTTTTTAGTTACTAGTAGAGTTTAACATCATAAGTTGAACTATATATTTTGGCTTTATTTATTTATAATTTATTTCTTTCTTTCTTTGTTTACTTTAATTAGTATTTAATAACTAGGCCCCTAATTTGATCTCGTTTAAGGCCATCAAAAATCTTAAGCCGACACTGAGTCTCTGAAAAGCATTATATTATTAAAAAAAGCTAACTTGTGTGACCCAGACACAAAGTAAAATGTGTTAAACTGAATTCGGTATTTCCATAATAATGAAGAAGCAAACTTTGGAAATGAGCCTTATTGATCAGAAATTTTGTTGAAAATATGTGTTTGGAGTAATATATGGACGATTGGTTTGTGTGGGAGCTTGGAAACCGCAACAAGACTTCATTCTGTCACTTGGATTGGGCCAAGTAATTGGGCTAGCCTTAAAAGAGCTCTTTCCCAGACTTTAATATTAGACTCTTCTTTGAGGATGATCCAACCAACCCATGCCTCGTTCAAAGACTTTCTTATACCCCTTTCTTATTTATTTACAAGGAAACCACTCTGGATCGATAACTTCCTTTAATGTTATTTTTGCTCATAATTGTTTTTGGTTACATTATTATATAATGGTTAGTTTGATCAGATGGTAAGAAACCAATCAATGTATAAAATTTCCAGTTTGATCAAATAAACCATTTTAAAATTATCACGTAACTCATTTTGAATAGTGTGAAAAGTTACGGACCCAAAATAATATAATACTACTAAATAAGAGTCGAAGATAGTAAAGGATATAAAATTAGTGTTATGTATTAAGGGTAATAGATTTGGCTATAAAAAGAGGCATTAGAGCCATGCATCAAAGCATAACTCAAAGCCCTTTTAGTGAGTAATTATGGGATCAAGAAATGGCAAGGGGTCTTCCTCTTATTCTATTCTTATTTTCTTTAAGCTTTTTGTCATCAATGGCGACAACCTACCCTGCTGATAAGTCACCGCAAACATCAAAATATAAGCCACTGAATTACCCGGTGCATGGCAAGTTTCCACCACCATCCCCTAAAGAACCTTATGTCTACAGCTCCCCTCCTCCACCAACACCAAAAAGGCCTTACATATACAAGTCACCGCCTCCACCTCCACCAAATAAAAGGCCTTACATCTACAAGTCCCTCCTCCACCACCAAAAACTCCTTACATTTACAAGTCCCCTTCTCCACCTCCACCAAAAACGCCTTGCACGTCTCCTCCACCACCAAAAACTCCTTACATTTACAAGTCCCCTCCTCCACCTCCACCTCCACCAAAAACGCCTTACATGACTCCTCCGCCACCACCAAAAAGCCATTACATCTACAAGTCCCCTCCTCCACCACCAAAAAAACACCACACCTACAAGTCGCCTCCACCACCTCCACCAAAAACGTCTTACATTTACACGTCTCCCCCACCACCAAAAACGCCTTACATTTACAAGTCCCCTCCTCCACCTCCACCAAAAACACCTTACATCTACAAGTCTCCACCACCACCTCCTCACTACTACTAAGAATGCAGCTCATTCCTTTTTCAGTTCTAATAATTTCATTAATTGTCAAAATAAGTACAATCTCACTGAAATTGTACCATCAACATGGACAGAGAACAGCAGATTGTTGAAGGGTAAATTGAAGTCAAAAGATTGAGGAAGAATATATATTAGATTATTGATGTGTTTTTTTGTTTCCTTTATGTCATGTAGGTGTTATATATATATATATATCTCTTCTGTTTGCGTTGCTTTTTATATATTTGGATGTCATTCACGTATGTAATAGCATGCCCAAATCCTATATTCTCCTATTCCTGAATTGTAAGCCATTAATTATGGATGAGTAATTGCCACAGTGTGTGTTACGATATAGCACATATGATGTTCTTTCCTCACTTTTTTTTTGTTACTGATAGTTTGTATATTCTCTGCCCTTCTCATTGAATTAACAATCCCTATAAATACAAATGGCTCTCCACTATTTTTGGGAAGAGATAACCACAAAACCAATAAAAGATTGTATCTCCTAAAATACAAGATATATATCTAGTAATTAAATATACGATATGCATAATCTATTACACCCCCGCAGTCGAAGCGAGAGGAGGACGAATGCTAAGGCTGGATCGGAAATCATCAAAGAGAACTCGTGGAAGACCTTTCGTAAAGATGTCAGCTATCTGATAACGAGAAGGTATGTGAAGAACACGTACAGAACCACGTTGAACCAAGTCACGAACAAAATGAATATCTAGCTCAATGTGTTTTGTGCGGTGATGTTGAACTGGATTTCCAGATAGATAAACCGCACTAATATTATCACAATACACCAGGCTGGCTTTTTGAAGAGGCCTATGTAATTCTAATAGTAAATTGAGAAGCCAACAAAGTTCAGCAACAACATTTGCAACCCCCCGGTATTCGGCTTCAGCACTAGAACGAGAAACAACTGCTTGACGCTTTGAGGACCAAGATAACAAATTAGTACCCAAATAAACACAATATCCAGAGGTAGAGCGTCGAGTGTCAGGACAACCCTATTTAAATATACGATATGCATAATCTATTAGTTACACTAATGCATTTTTCCTTGATTGGCAAACGAATTAATAAATATCTGCAATTAAGCTTAATTTAAAAGGGGCTCACCAAAATGGAAGAAGGTCATACACGGAATTACGCTTACAAATTTTATTTTTTTTACACTTACAACGTGCTGATGTTTATGCTAGAAACAAACGAAATTTTGAAAATAAACCTGCAAGTCTCATTCATACAAAGTGCAAGCATTGAGCTTCCAATTATGGCTCAAATCCAGAGCCAAGATGAGATCCTTGAGTGGACAAGTGGAGGTCATTGCAAATTTGATCATTTTTGTAATAATTGTTTGGTGTAATTTTGATGATACGCTTTAAGTATTGAATGTTGCTTTGTGATCTCTATTCTCTAATTTGGTTCTAGCACCCTGTTAGTCTTAATAATAAAAGAAAATTGGTTCCCGTTTAAAAAAAATTAAAATTAATAGTTTAATTACCATATGGTGATTAGTTAATATATTTCATATTTTCATGCATCTTCGATTTATATATATCGTGCATCGTTTACCTTTACTTTTATTAATAATAGACGTTCATGTCTGGAGTAGGATTTAACTTATCAGCTCGATGAACTAAATGTCACGTTAGACAAATATTTGAACCCATCCTCCGCAAAGTAAATCCAGCTATTTGTACATTAACATAAGCTATATAGAAAAACGAAGGAAAATTAATGTCAAAAGCAATTTCAGTCTTCAAACTCGATCTTCATTTAATTTCAACTCTTATTCCAACATATTCTTCGACCTCAAAAGAGTGTATGATATGAGTTGAACGATCACACATGACTCAATCAACCCGTCGGATAAACGTACAAGTCGAAACTTTTCAAGTTCAACCATATAAATGACGTCCATGGTTTTACGAGTTCTGAAATGCACAAATAATACTCCCTTCGTCCCATTTTAGTTGTCCACTGTTGACTTTCAAAGTCTTTTTGTCTCAACTTTGACTGCAAATATCTTTGTTTATATTCTATAACACTTGATATAAAATATATAAATAAATTTGATTTTAAACGAACTTTTTAATGATATAACTTTCATCAAGTATTATATAATACAAACAAAAATATTTACGGTCAAAGTTGAAGCAAAAAGACTTTGAAAGTCAACAGTGGACAACTAAAATGGGACGGAGGAGTAGCAACCTTTCCATAATGACAGATGACCATGATGTCTATCTTAAAATAAAAAATATATTTTAAAAAAACTCTAACTTGTTCTTACTTAAACAAAGAGAGAAAAAAAGAAAAAAGATTTTAAAGGAAATAGACGAATCATAAGGAAGAATATGACAATTTTGCCCTCATGTGTATGGCATGTGAAGGAGTTAACAAAAGTTACCACCGGTGCCTTTTTGGGCCATCAATGAAAGCTATTTGCGTACAAAACGACCGACGTGGTAGTTTTTAAAAGTTAAGGACAATCAATGGAATTCGCGCAAACCACGATTCGTTTAACTTACTCAAAAAAAAAAAAAATTTGTTTTTTTTTTTGGTCAAGTGGCTACACTTTCATTAGTTATAAAATTGGTTAAAATCATATATTTCAAGAACATTTGGGTTGATGAAGACTAAAAGATTGCTATGAGTTTTGATTATGATTGGATATATTAGTAGCGTGTCCTCCCATAGTCCCATTTCTTATCTTATCATAAACAATGACACAGAAAATTGTATCCAACCCCCCTCGCAACCGGGAACTTAATTACCCTTAAGATATTCATCTGATTAGAATACACGTGTTTCCCAAAATAGCATTTTTTTTTTAACATCACATGTTATTAAGGCAGTTCTTCCAAAGTTACTCAGCACAAAGCTGAATCAGAATCATTAATGTAATTGGCAAGTCTGCTTTAAAGATGATGGTGGTATCATGGAATGATCTAGAGATGCATTACACGGCAGACACTACAATCAAATGAATAAAAGTTAGAATGTGACACATGAACAACAATTGCATTAGATGAAAAAGATGGTAACTATGAGTAAGAAGCAACAGTCCTTGAATATTGATTTAACTATGACTAATTACATTCAGTCGAACTTGTGAAAGGAGAACATGCGAGATCCTAGATTATCACCGGTAGAGAGCATACCGATTTTCTACGAGGTACAAAAATTAAAAACTATTGACCACTCGCAAAACAGATTCAAAACTTAGTCTAGAACCTGTTTATGCCACAAATATAAGCACCGAAACTATAATTTTAATGAAAGCTACTCAATTGACACTATATTTGGATGAAAGCTACCACAAAAGAAATGGTAAAAGGACGATAGAGGTCGAATACTGTAACAAGTAAAATAGCAAACCAAAATTAGGCAAGGTAACAACACACAAGAGCAACTGAGCAAGACATTATAAAAGCAAGGACACACAACACATCTTTGCTCAAAAACACTAAAAAGAAGGTTTGAAGTATTCTATAACAAGGTAAAGCTAGCTATTCATTCTCTCTCATTATATTCTCCCCTGTTTCTTTCCTTCATATTTTTCTAACAAGACACCTCTGTACACTCGTATTCCAGCTGGATCCATGTACTATGTTTACGTACCAAAATTCTAAAGACTAAACTGTAAGATGCTGCAATTTCCTAACCACGATATCCCTAGCTGCCATTCGGTTTCTCCACCGTCCCCTGTGTATTGAGCAAAATCAGTCTCATAAACCACATGTATACATGCAATTTAGCTGACAAACCCAGTGATAAGCATAGAGATGGCATTTCAACCCATCTACTTGTGAATGGGTTGATCTGGGTTCGTTTTAATTTCGATGGGTCAAAAGCAGCCAAAATTGTTTCTTTTAAATAAAATCACTTGCAATAATATAGTTTCTGTAGCGAAATTCTATCCATTAACCTTCCTCACCCGACCTAACCCAATATTACCCATTACTAAAGATGCCCAAACCAACCATTGTCCTAATGGCATTTCAAAGCCATTAAATTACACAACAAATAGCTGACATTACGTCTCCATCACTGTAAAGATACTTGAAATAAGCGGTGACGCATATGGTGATTAATTATTGCGACTCTATAAAAAAAATTAAGAAAAAGAAAAGAGAGCCTTCCAAAAAAAACCCTAAAAAATTAAATCACAGTATCAATATCATATTAATGAATGTTAATGAAGAACTCAAACTGTACCTGAATTTCCTGGAGTAATTTTTCAAGTTCAACTTTGATTTCAGAAAAAGAAGGACGAATGCCAGGATCAGTTTCCCAACATCTTTGCATCAACTCCAACAACTTCGGGTGTGTATTAGTGGGAAGATCTGGCCGACGCCCCTGATGGAGAAAAAAACCCTTCAGCCCACTTATATTTCAAATTCAATCTGTATGTAAAATATATTCTCTATCGGTAGTAGTCTTCCTTTGACTTCATATTTCAAGCTTGTATTTGGCAAAATCAAAATTAATCAATTATTCTTCTACAGACAATGCTTATTTGTGTACTTTTGTATGATTTTAGCTTTTCCCTCGGATACTATATAGTATATACATCAAATTTACTTTAACCCTAGGTTGTATGTCAAATTAATAGACAACATAAGAGTACTACCAACTGGAGGTATTGAATAGGGGGTGAACTGCACGGAAATGGTTCATAGATTCAAAACAAACAGTAAGGGATTGATGTGTCTCAATATATACATATTTCCCACATCTTATTTGGACGTTTTAGGTACGGTTGATAGCTGTTTATACATGTTTTGTGGTGTTTTATGGTATTTGCTAGTGATTTCAGGTCTAGGTCTAAGGCAGGTATTTCACTCACAAATGGTAGAAAACGACTTAGGAATGGTCCAAAGGCACTAACGGATGAAGAATGGTCGAAAACAAAGTTAAAATGGTGAAACCATGCAAAAGTCGCGGCGCGAGAAAAGAGGCTCGCGGCGCGAGTTTTTGGTCTGCAGTCCTCTGTTCGAATTTTGGAAGATCTCGCGGCGCGACCCGAGTACCTCGCGGCGCGACTTCGAGCTGGCAACATGTTTTTCTCTCTCCTGGGGTATAAATACCAACCCCCACTCAACCCTAAACCTAATCTTGGATACCACAGCCTACATACTTTTCTTCCAGACGATTTTTAGGGTTTTTCAAGGGTTTTCACTACTCCAACATCATTTGAAGACTTGAAGATTAATTTTGATTCTAGATTAGTGATTGCGGCTCGGTTGTAACCTCGATTTGGATTGTTACTTCATATTTGGTACACTATGTTCTCCTTGTTATTTGAATCTCTAGTTATTTTCATTATGAGTAGCTAAATCTCTACACATCTATGAAGATGAAGTGAAACAATTAGTTATGGTTGCATAATATTTTGAATTCAAGTTGGTTTTACTTAACATTTTGTCAAGATCTTAATGAAGTGATTTCTTCTATTTAAACTCGTGTTCTTGGTGATATTTGTGTCTTTTGTATGATTTTAGCTTTTCCCTCGGATACTATATAGTATATACATCAAATTTACTTTAACCCTAGGTTGTATGTCAAATTAATAGACAACATAAGAGTACTACCAACTGGAGGTATTGAATAGGGGGTGAACTGCACGGAAATGGTTCATAGATTCAAAACAAACAGTAAGGGATTGATGTGTCTCAATATATACATATTTCCCACATCTTATTTGGACGTTTTAGGTACGGTTGATAGCTGTTTATACATGTTTTGTGGTGTTTTATGGTATTTGCTAGTGATTTCAGGTCTAGGTCTAAGGCAGGTATTTCACTCACAAATGGTAGAAAACGACTTAGGAATGGTCCAAAGGCACTAACGGATGAAGAATGGTCGAAAACAAAGTTAAAATGGTGAAACCATGCAAAAGTCGCGGCGCGAGAAAAGAGGCTCGCGGCGCGAGAAAAGAGGCTCGCGGCGCGAGTTTTTGGTCTGCAGTCCTCTGTTCGAATTTTGGAAGATCTCGCGGCGCGACCCGAGTACCTCGCGGCGCGACTTCGAGCTGGCAACATGTTTTTCTCTCTCCTGGGGTATAAATACCAACCCCCACTCAACCCTAAACCTAATCTTGGATACCACAGCCTACATACTTTTCTTCCAGACGATTTTTAGGGTTTTTCAAGGGTTTTCACTACTCCAACATCATTTGAAGACTTGAAGATTAATTTTGATTCTAGATTAGTGATTGCGGCTCGGTTGTAACCTCGATTTGGATTGTTACTTCATATTTGGTACACTATGTTCTCCTTGTTATTTGAATCTCTAGTTATTTTCATTATGAGTAGCTAAATCTCTACACATCTATGAAGATGAAGTGAAACAATTAGTTATGGTTGCATAATATTTTGAATTCAAGTTGGTTTTACTTAACATTTTGTCAAGATCTTAATGAAGTGATTTCTTCTATTTAAACTCGTGTTCTTGGTGATATTTGTGTTCTTCGATAGTGGTACTAGTTGAATGCAAGTATTATTTGAGTTGTTTGTCTATGAATAACTCTTGCTAGGTCATGGTATGATAGTAAATTATACAAGTTGAATAGAAATTACTTTGTTAAGTGGATTTAACGGTTGGTGGTACCACGTTTCTTTCACAAAGATAAAATTGTTATTTAAATAATCAAATAAACTAGTTAGTTCAAGGAATTGTAGCAGGGGTGGTGGTACCACTTGTTGCAAGAAATTGCATTGATTAGGTGATTGAGTCGATTTTACAAACGGAGTGCACGCCGGTTGTGTTTTGTCTTGTCACAATTATTATCACCAACATTAAAGAATTTTGAGCTTAACCCATATGCAACCTAGACTTTTTGTGTAGCAGATTCGACATAGATGGCTTTTTAATTATTTGTCACAACTCCAACTATTTTCGTGTGCTCTCGATTGACGCCGGTTGAGTACTTCTATTTACTTGTCGATTACATAGCTTTCAGAAACGCAAAGTGACAATTCGCTCACAAACCAAACTTTCTCTTGATTTACATTTTAACAACCTTTAGTACAACAATCAGTCCTTGTGTTCGATCCTGGTCTTGCCAGTTAGCTATATTACATACGAACGGGTACACTGCCCGTAAGTGTGTTGTAGTCGGTTAGCGGTAAATCTTGTTATAAATTTTAAACTAGATTTCACACATCAAGTTTTTGGCGCCGCTGTCGGGGATTGATTTTTAGTACTTTTGGTTGAGATTCTGTGAATCGATCCTTTTTCGTGCTTCGCACGGAGAAGTTACTTGCTTTATTTCATTTTATTTTGCTTTAATTGTACCTCAGGTGCTATTAAGGTTTGTTTGTTGTGTTGTGTTCGCAGATTATTCACAGGTAGTGGATGAACACTCGAACTTCTGGGAGACCATTAGTGAAAGCCACATCCAATCCCGAAAAACTCAAAAAGCGCACCAAAACACAAACATCACAACCATCAACTTCCGACCCATTTTTCATAGACACCACTCCTAGACCCAAATCCGACCACATACTTCACGAGACTTATTACGAGTCGGGAAGTAACGAGTGGGGTTACCATTCCGAAAAAGAACCATTCTGATAAAACACCTACCCCACCCGAATCACCGAAAACAACCGTTAACATGGTCGGACAACAAAACCCTCCCGATCTTTTCAACATGAAGATCGAGGACCTTCCTCGAACCATACCCACATCTCGCCAATCGGCCATTCGTGCACCCGAGATTGACACTTTCACGGTGAAAGGCAATCACTTGCAAATGGTTAAAGATTTGTGCTTTGACGGAAGGCACAAAAGAGATCCTCATGAGCATCTTGACAAGTTCGAGATGATTTGCAACTTATTCAATTATGGGGAAAATCAGGCCAACAACGTTAAAATGAAGCTTTTTCCCATGTCTCTCACGGGAGAGGCTCACAAATGGTTGAAAGGTTTGGCACCGGATAGTTTGACTACTTGGGGTGCGGTTAGAGAAGCGTTGATTGAGAGATTCTTCCCCGCTAATCGGGAAAGAGAGCTCATACTTGTAATTAGATCTTTTAGGCAAGATGAGGATGAGTCTATAGTTGAGGCTTGGTTAAGAATGAAAGATCTATTGTGGGAATGTCCCGGGCATGGGGTGAGTGACACCGAGATTGTGGGGATATTCATGGATGGGATGAATAGGGAGAGTTATGAGAAGATGGTAATGACGTGCGGAGGTAGCATTAGTTACAAAACCTCGAGTGAGCTTTGGAAAATGTTTGAAGATATGGCAAAAGCTCAAGTTTCTAGGACTTCAAATAGAGATAGGAGGTCACGTAAGGTAGTGGCTAGGGTTGATGAAGGGGAAACATCCGAGGTGATTTCTGAAATTCGGGCACTTTCAAACCGAATGGACGAAAGGTTCTCAATGGTGGAGAACAACTTTGGTGGACTTGAGCGGGATGTGAAGATTATGGCCGGGGGATGTACTCATTGTGGAGGTCCACATCATCCCAACGAGTGTGATTCGGTAGTCAAGGAAGATGTGAATTTTGTGCAAAATCAATGCCAAGGCCAATACCAACCTCTCTTTCAACGTGGTGGCAATTACCAAGGCCGATATCAAGGTAACCCTTCTAACTCTTTTAATTCTTATTCTAACAATCGTGGTGGTAATTTTCAAGGTAGGTGGCAAAAAGATGACAATCATGGAGCACCTCAACAACAACAAGCACCACCATCACCTCCAAGACGAGAAGAAGACGAGGGCGAAGGATCACCTCTCATCACCATGATGGCCGAGTTCCTTGACAAACAAGACAAACGAGAGGAGGCCCAAGAGAAAAGGAATATCTCAATGGAGAACTATTCCAAACTTTTGAATGACAAGATCGGGGGCTTGCATGACAAGATTGACATAAGCAATCGCAACACCCATGCCTTGATTTCCAACTTGGAAAAGAGAATTGATAGAATGGGCACTCAACAAAGGCAACCGGGCACTCTTCCAAGCAATACCCAACAAAACCCGAATCAAGACAAAGGCTCATGGAGGAGTGGGGATGACAAGTACAAAGGACCCCAACACCGGAATGAAACCGTCAATGCCATATTTACGCGGTCCGGCAAGGTAATTTTTCCTCCGAGTGATAACTCTTGTGCTTCTAACGTTTCTCCACAGGTTGAGCAAATTGATGAAAGATTGGATGACGAGCTAGAGATGGAGTCACCACCGATGGAGAGCACTTCAGTTCCTAAAGCCACACCACCTAAGGAACCCGCATTGAAACCTTACAAACCAAAGATTCCTTTTCCACAGAGATTGATTAAAGAAAAGATGGAGTGAATGGATAAATTTGTAAGTGATCTAAGGAAGTTGCATATCAATATTCCGTTTTTAGATGCAATTGTGCAGATGCCAGGGTATGCAAAATGTTTGAAGCAAATCTTGATGAACAAGAAAAAGTTGGCTGAGGTGGAGACTACCGTTTTGGAAAGTGTTTGTTCGGCGGCAATGGCAGGTAAGTTGCCCGAAAAGCGTAAAGATCCAGGTAGTTTTACTGTTCCTTGTAAGATTGGTGATTTAACCGTGAGTAAGGGATTAACAGATTCAGGTGCAAGTATTGATTTAATGCCTTCATCTATTTATGCTAAACTGAACTTAGGAAAACCTAAACCCATCAACATGAAAATTCAATTGGCCAATAAATCTATTATAAGACCTATGGGTATTTTAGAAGACGTGTTGGTCGAAGTGGGGGGTTTGGTATTTCCCGTGGATTTTGTCATCATTGATGTGGGAGAGGCATTAAACGTGCCCCTTATTCTAGGAAGACCATTTCTTGCTACGGCCGATGCTACCATTGAGGTCGGTCGTGGTAAGCTTACATTGAGAACGGGGGATGAATCGGTAGAATTCTTGAACACTACTTCGTTTTCTTCACCTAACATTGTTAATGCTATTGAGACTGTTTGTGTTAGTTCTAGTGATTCTCAGATTGATGAACGGTGGGAAGATGAAGTGGATGAAAAAGGAGATAAGGGGAAGATAACGCTTGTGATTAATTCTCGACCGACAAGTAGCCGAAGTGCCAAGATCCGTAAATTGTACGATTGTGTCAAGTCCGCGGTTTCTCATTGCAATGTGAAGTTGTCAAAAGAACTATGTTCGAATTTGTTAACCAAAGAGAAAGAGGAGTTGATGTTGGAGGTGGATGCTTTTGGTAGAGCAAATGATTGGATTCGGACGAAGATGAAAGATGATTGCTTCCCACCTATTAGGGATGGAACTCCCAACAACTTAAGTGTGGGGAGGGGGGTTAAAGGCCCCAACTTGGTAAATCTTTGAGGTTTGATCGAGTCAAGCTAATGACTCGTTAATAAATAAAGCGCTTCTCGGGAGGCAACCCGTGTGTTTTTGCTATCTTTAGTCGTTTCAGTACTTTTCTTTCTATTTTTTGTGTTTTTGTTGAGATGTACAGGTGATAAGTCGTCAGGTCGAACCGATAAGAGAAAATGAGTGTTGAAAAGTCTGAAAGTGGAGAAACAAGCGCAACTCGCGGCGCGAGATTAGGGGTGTCGAGATCAGAAACCTTTCTCGTGCGAGCGAGATCTCGAGCTCGCGGCGTGAGAAACATGACAGGATCGCGGCGCGAGCAGGATCTCGCGGCGCGAGATTAGGGGTGTCGAGATCAGAAACCTTTCTCGTGCGAGCGAGATCTCGAGCTCGCGGCGTGAGAAACATGACAGGATCGCGGCGCGAGATTAGGGGTGTCGAGATCAGAAACCTTTCTCGTGCGAGCGAGATCTCGAGCTCGCGGCGTGAGAAACATGACAGGATCGCGGCGCGAGATTAGGGGTGTCGAGATCAGAAACTTTTCTCGTGCGAGCGAGATCTCGAGCTCGCGGCGTGAGAAACATGACAGGATCGCGGCGCGAGCAACTCGCGGCGCGAGGTTGGCTGCTCGCTGCGCGAGTTGTGGATTATTCAGGTCAGAAACTAAGCTCGCGGACACGAGGAGCAAAATCGCGGCGCGAGCAACTTGGCAAGGTCGCGGCGCGACCATAGGGTCTCGCGGCGCGAGATTAGGGGTGTCGAGATCAGAAACCTTTCTCGTGCGAGCGAGATCTCGAGCTCGCGGCGTGAGAAACATGACAGGATCGCGGCGCGAGCTTATCTCGCGGCGCGAGTTTTGGTGCCAGGTTGAAAATTTTGGGTTTGCAAGTTGAATTCTGGAAGATTGCTTTTGGAAATTTTGGAATAAACAAGCGGGTTTATGCTGGCAGTCAGTTCAGCACCCACTTAATTTTTGGCTTCAACTTTGCATTGGTGAATTCTTGCTTTCACCCGGAGGTTTTTCATTGTTCCTTTCTACATTTTGCATTTTTCCTTTTTTCCATCTTTTAACTTAGTTATTCGTCCATTGAGGACAATGTACAACTTAAGTGTGGGGAGGGGGATTGGTAAATTGGAAAAATGAAAATTTTTGAAGTTTCTTTCCTTTACTAGCATTTTGGTTATGTTTTTAAATTTTTGAGGCTATAGGTTTTGTGCAAAGACGAGAAATGAGGACTTTGAATTTTGCTAATCTAGGATAAAACTTGAGATTGTTTACCTTTAGCTTTCCTTTCCTAGTGCTTGTGGCATTTCATCGTTCCAAGAGGTCATAGGCTTGTCCCGAACTTCAAATAATCTAGGTTGCTTGCGAATTGTACCTTAATGATGAACCTAATGTGAATAATAGCTTCGCTAGTTGATGTATTGGTAGGCACCGCTTGAGGTTTTCCGTTTGAATTTTGCAACTTGTGTGCACGAAAAGCTTGAAATGTATTAAATATGCTTGTGGTAATTTGACTTAACATATGGTTGCACACCGGATGTCCGGTCCTTAATTCTTATGTTATAGGTTGTGGCTCTAGTCATTATGTTTGGTCTTTATATCGGGGTGTCTGGGGTGCTGCGGCATCAAACGGGTGGCACATGCGGGAACACGCGCAAAACAATTTTCAATAGTCTAATGCTAATGTGGGCTTTGAGATTCGAACAAGTAGGTCCTTTGGGTAACTCCGTTTTACCTAGCTCACCTAAAGCTTCCAACTTGGGATGAGTTTCCCGAAAGTTCGCTACATGGGTCTCATAGAAACTCACGGGTATTTAATTATAAAACCTTTTGTTCTCGTATGTGTTAGTGTTTAGAGCATGGTCTCTGGATATGTAACCCAACCTTGAGTTCTGGCGTATGTCTCTTAACGATACTCACGTATCCGTAGCGAACCGCTAGCCGGACGCTTAAAGTACACTTTCGTATGATCACCCGATGTGTGGATAGAGTTGCAATTCTAGACCGTAGGAGTATGTTTTGTCAAGAGACTCGTAAGTATAACGTAATGAAAACCTTATGGAAAACCAATGGCGTGAGTGTTTATGTGGACAACTATACCGATAATCATTGTGGAATATTGCTTATGTTACCAATAATAATGTTGATGCTTGCTAGTAGATTATAGCTTAGTAAGAACGAGCCTAAGGTCAATTGGAATGATAGAAACGTTCAAGAGGTGTTAACACAAGCATAGGGAG
Organism: Erigeron breviscapus; assembly: GCA_034093135.1. Classification (NCBI taxonomy): domain Eukaryota; kingdom Viridiplantae; phylum Streptophyta; class Magnoliopsida; order Asterales; family Asteraceae; genus Erigeron; species Erigeron breviscapus. The sequence continues at coordinate 66,414,395 of CM067175.1, forward strand.
GATTCTAATTGTAACCGAAAGATGGTTTTGCTCTAGATTAGTCGAATTTTCTGATTTCGTCCTAAACTTTGCTCATTAGTTTTTAAATTCAATTGCTTTTGGTATTCGACATCGCTTGGTAGGAAACTTCTCTTATAACTATGTTTTGTTTTATGAAATCATGAATTGTTGGGTTATTGAGAATTGATTAAAGTGCATACTTGCTTGAGGGCAAGCAAGGTTTAAGTGTGGGGAGGGGGATTGGTAAATTGGAAAAATGAAAATTTTTGAAGTTTCTTTCCTTTACTAGCATTTTGGTTATGTTTTTAAATTCAATTGCTTTTGGTATTCGACATCGCTTGGTAGGAAACTTCTCTTATAACTATGTTTTGTTTTATGAAATCATGAATTGTTGGGTTATTGAGAATTGATTAAAGTGCATACTTGCTTGAGGGCAAGCAAGGTTTAAGTGTGGGGAGGTTTGATGTGTCTCAATATATACATATTTCCCACATCTTATTTGGACGTTTTAGGTACGGTTGATAGCTGTTTATACATGTTTTGTGGTGCTTTATAGTATTTGCTAGTGATTTCAGGTCTAAGGCAGGTATTTCACTCACAAATGGTAGAAAACGACTTAGGAATGGTCCAAAGGCACTAACGGATGAAGAATGGTCGAAAACAAAGTTAAAATGGTGAAACCAGGCAAAAGTCGCGGCGCGACCAGTAAAACTCGCGGCGCGAGCTCACAAGAAAAGTCGCGGCGCGAGAAAAGAGGCTCGCGGCGCGAGTTTTTGGTCTGCAGTCCTCTGTTCGAATTTTGGAAGATCTCGCGGCGCGACCCGAGTACCTCGCGGCGCGACTTCGAGCTGGCAACATGTTTTTCTCTCTCCTGGGGTATAAATACCAACCCCCACTCAACCCTAAACCTAATCTTGGATACCACAGCCTACATACTTTTCTTCCAGACGATTTTTAGGGTTTTTCAAGGGTTTTCACTACTCCAACATCATTTGAAGACTTGAAGATTAATTTTGATTCTAGATTAGTGATTGCGGCTCGGTTGTAACCTCGATTTGGATTGTTACTTCATATCTGGTACACTATGTTCTCCTTGTTATTTGAATCTCTAGTTATTTTCATTATGAGTAGCTAAATCTCTACACATCTATGAAGATGAAGTGAAACAATTAGTTATGGTTGCATAATATTTTGAATTCAAGTTGGTTTTACTTAACATTTTGTCAAGATCTTAATGAAGTGATTTCTTCTATTTAAACTCGTGTTCTTGGTGATATTTGTGTTCTTCGATAGTGGTACTAGTTGAATGCAAGTATTATTTGAGTTGTTTGTCTATGAATAACTCTTGCTAGGTCATGGTATGATAGTAAATGATACAAGTTGAATAGAAATTACTTTGTTAAGTGGATTTTGTTTGTCTATGAATAACTCTTGCTAGGTCATGGTATGATAGTAAATGATACAAGTTGAATAGAAATTACTTTGTTAAGTGGATTTAACGGTTGGTGGTACCACGTTTCTTTCACAAAGATAAAATTGTTATTTAAATAATCAAATAAACTAGTAAGTTCAAGGAATTGTAGCAGGGGTGGTGGTACCACTTGTTGCAAGAAATTGCATTGATTAGGTGATTGAGTCGATTTTACAAACGGAGTGCACGCCAGTTGTGTTTTGTCTTGTCACGATTATTATCACCAACATTAAAGAATTTTGAGCTTAACCCATATGCAACCTAGACTTTTTGTGTAGCAGATTCGACATAGATTGCTTTTTAATTATTTGTCACAACTCCAACTATTTTCGTGTGCTCTCGATTGACGCCGGTTGAGTACTTTTATTTACTTGTCGATTACATAGCTTTCAGAAACGCAAAGTGACAATTCGGTCACAAACCAAACTTTCTCTTGATTTACATTTTAACAACCTTTAGTACAACAATCAGTCCTTGTGTTCGATCCTGGTCTTGCCAGTTAGCTATATTACATACGAACGGGTACACTGCCCGTAAGTGTGTTGTAGTCAATTAGCGGTAGATCTTGTTATAAATTTTAAACTAGATTTCACACATCAGGGATCCACTTAAAAAAAAATGATAAGTATGAAGTCTTCAATATAAAAAGTAAAAGAATGGAACCTGGAATATTGACTTTGGAAGTATGAATCATAAACTGGAAATGGACTTGTATGCAACGAGCAGAAGTCATGATTAAAGGCCCAGTCTTTGAAAGTATATCATATCCAGACTATTTTAAGAAGGTAGTGCACTAGTGCATGTGACCTAAAAAGAAACTGCACCTTTCCTTGACTAAGTATCAAGCAGATGTTAGTGCATGCAAGATAATTGCTATCATAATAAGGTTATGTTTCCTTCTACACTCAGCCTAGGAATATCATTTCATGTTTTAAAAGACATGATTAGCTAGCTCTATTTAAACATATATTAATTTCAATTTGTCATCACAGTTTCACTTACTTACAGACTTGGATCATACCAGCCCTGTTAAGAGATATAACTTATTGATTATACTACCATAGTCAATGACATTATGTAGTATAATAGAACTCACTATAGTGCCTATCTCATTAACATTTTCATCTCTATGATTTAACGCGATCAAAAATATCCCGATTTCGTAAATACAACAAGGACTAAATATAGAGAAGTATGGACCTGTCTTACTCCCAAGGCTGCTTGCAATGGAGTCATGTTGTCATAAGGAATCTACAGAAGAAGCAAACATTAGCTCATCTACAGCTCACTATGGTATAAAGTAGGAATTGGACCCTACTTTCAGTTACTTCTGAATGACACTTCAATCCACAAATATGAAATACCAAACCTTGGCTGTCACAAGCTCCCACAGAACAATCGCGAAACTGAAAACATCAGCTTTCTGATCATATGGTTGATGATTTATAACCTATGAATAAAAATACAGAAAAGGAGTCACAAGCGAATCTTACTTGATAGAAGCCATTCATCATGCTAAAACTAAATATTGGCAAAAAGATCAGGTCGGATAACGGTTTAAAGATGGGTAACTTTAGTAAGTAGCCAGGTTGGTTTTAACTTTCGCAAGGACCAGAGTTGGTTTGATCCAGAAATTTTTGCCTAAAGTTCTGTTTACTTTTAAAAATGATTATGGTTAAAATACACTCAGGTACTTTCAACCCATTGGACCTGTAAGAGATCAAATATAACGCGAATCAACCCATTCATGAGTAAACGGGAGTAAATAGACAAACTCTAGTAAAACTTGATACATGCACAATTTTGAAGTAGCGATGCTAAGAGATGATAATTTTAGGGCTCCATGATTTATCAAAGAACAACCCGATAAGAGGACTAATTAATATTAGTAATTACATCTTCCTGAAAGATAAAGATTTCTCTAACCCATGATACTACAAAGCCCATAACAAGCAGATCAGACCATCGATAGAATATACAGTAATAATTTCATCCCAGATGGCAAGAGACTGAATACAAACCTCAGGAGCCATCCATCTGTATGTTCCAGTTTCTGCTGTCATTACTCCCTCTTGATTCTGGAAACGAGCGACCCCAAAATCAGCGACCTTTACAACCTAAAGAGATGAGTAACAAAATGAAATTAGAAGCTTGTAAATGACTAATTTAAGATCCAGGTCAACTAAGCATAAAAAAAGAGTTCTTATATCACATATAAACACAAAGAGAAATGCAAATCAGAATTTCTAGAGTTGATTGTAGATTTCCTATGAATCAGAATCATTCAAATATACTCAGTTGCTTCCACCGTTTCTCTTTATTTGTGTTACATACATCATACACACACACACACACACACACACACATATATATATATATATAGTTAAAAACAAGGAAATCAGACAAGAATTAGATAGTGAAGTTGATAAACTCACAAACGCATTAAATAAATTAAAGATTAACGATATTAAAATAGAGAAGAAACCAGAACCATATAAACATTGGATACCAAGAAAATGAATAACAGTTCTTTTTTAGGTAGAAGTAGAACGTTACAAGAATCAAGAGCATCTACTAGCAGTTTACAAGATACTATTTCATCAGATTCATTTTTAAATAGAATAATTAGAAGAGGATCTAGTTCTAATAGTACACCAAATACTATACAGTTAGAAGAAGAAATAGATTTAAACAGAAATATTAATTTATATAATCAGCATCAATTAAAAATCTTAAATCCCAGAATTTTATATCAAACAGGAAGATTTAATGTTAATACCGTATTAATAAGAAGTAGCAGAGAAGAAAGTCTAAGAGTACTTGATAGAACAGTAACAATAGATTTATTTTCTCCAGACACTATACAAAGAATAAAGCAATCGGGAAAACATTTTTCACATATAGGATTAGTAGTTATAGGAGTTAAAGCTTTAGGTAGAAAAAATTTAGGAACAAAATTATTAGCATTATTGCTAGATAAAAGTTGGAAAATAGAATTAAAAAAGGCAATAATTTCAGGAATGGAAGTTGACCTTAGTCAAAATACAACTTTATTTTATTGTGCACCAGATATTTTAAAAGATATAAAAGATTTACAAAATATAAAAATAGCATTACAGACTAAAGGATATGAAAATTATGATGGAAATAATCTTGTAATTAGTATAGGAGTATTAGGTAGAGCAAGTAATAGATCAGGTATGAAATATAAAGTAAATATAGAAGGAATAGTAAATGCTATAGCTTCAAAATCTATACAAATGATAAACCCAATAAAAATAGATCCTGAAGAGTTAGCAGGATTAGAATGGCAATTAGATGAATTAAAAGAACAAGAAAATGAAGTTTTAGTACCTAAACAGAGCGTCATATATGAAGGATTAGATGGAACACAAAGTCTTAGATTTGTTAATTTCACAAAAGAAACACCTAAAGATGAAAATGAAGCTGAAATGGAATATACTTATATGAATATAGAATATGATACAGAAGAAGATGAAAATATATTAGATATAGGATTTAGTAAATTCAAAGAAGAAGAATGTGATTATAGTCTATGGGAATATTTAGAAGAAGAAGAAGAAGAAAACAACAAGAAGAAGAAGAAGAAGAAGAAGAAGAAGAAGAAGAAGAAACAACAGTTTTTAAAACAGAAGAAACTAATAAAACCATAGATCAAATAATAGATAGAAAATTTACAGAATTTAATATACAAGAAGAAATAGACGATATGTTAATGGAGTGTATGACAGAATTAGGATTAACATATGAAGAAAGCTATAATAAATTACAAGAATATTTTAATCTACCATTAGCTACAGATATAGCACAAGGAAAAATTATGATATCAGATTTTTATAAACAAGAACAAACTTTAGTTGGTGATACATTTATGACTCCACCATTAAAAAGATTAAAACCAGAAGAATGGACAGGACCGTCGTCATCATATACAACACATGTAGGTAGAGAACCTTGGACAACACCCTCTGTATCATATACAGGAGAATCAAATACAGTAGGAAAAGGTAACAGATTACCAGTAGGAAGTATATATAGTGGTAGTATGTTGTTAATAGAAAGTCAAAAACCACAATTATGGGCAGATGAGTATTAGCATGGGAACAATACAGTATTATATATATATATATATATATATATATATATGTGTGTGTGTGTGTGTGTGTGTAGGCCGAGGCCACCTTTAGCCCTGAAACTGCCACTTTTTTTGAATTTTGATTGAAAGCAATAGTCTGTTGTCATTTGTAACAGTTGGAACAAAGAGTAAGATGTCAAACGTTCAAAACCACTTTGGTGCGATCATCAGTTGTGAGGGAGCAGTAGTTTCTTCTCTGCAACAGAGTTTTGCCCAGTTTGGCCAGCGAACAGTCCATGATTACTAAAAAAGCCAAATCTACAACACTATGGATGACCCAAATTGACAGAATCCAGGGTAACTCAGGCATGATCGACACGTATTATGCGACTCGATTAGTCTTAGCTGTGTTCGTATTAGTGAATATATATATATATAGCGGTGTGATTCTTCCACTTTTATTTAAAGAGATTTCCTTTCTTGGTCCCACAATACCACATATATATTCGTTCTTCAGTTTCAATCATATGCAACATTACAGTCCTTATTGTTACAACTCAGATCAGGATTGTCTAAGTTATTCTAGATATCAATTTGGATATAACTTAGGAGCTAAAGTCATTAATAGTGAGAAACATAAGTTCAAGAATGCAAAAATTTTCAGACATAAAAAATGAGAGTTTAGAAACAAAAAGTAATATTGAGGGAGCCTTTCTCAGAGATTCCATGGAATAGAAAGAAATCGGGAAGTAGAGAGCCAAGAACCACAAAGCATGGGTAAAATGAGAAAGAAAGGCAGGGTGGGAAACCCACAAAAGTACCGTAACCATGGATACAGACGATCCGTGTCTTAAGACCAAGTATATGTGCATAAAGTAAAATAAAGAGTTTAACATATTATTGACCAAGAAATTTAATATAATAACTACCCAAATAAAGAAGCGCCTTACATTGTCATTGTCCATAAGCAAGTTTGCAGTCTTCAAATCCCTGTGGATAATATTGCTCTTATGCAAGTACTCCATTCCTCTACAAACATCTATTGCAAACTGCACCAACTGAGGAAGCGACAAGGTGTGATGGTTCTTATGTAGGTATTCATAAAGGCTGCCTCCAGGCATGTATTCTGCAAGCAGAAAAAAAAGGCAGGCATACTCAAACATGAATGTTGGTCAAGGAGAAAACCATGCATAGTTTTTGATGGATGCATAGGATATGGACCAAAATATAGTGCCATAAGAGAAAAATTAGTATAATATTTAAAACAATTTGCTGTTAAAATTCCTGACTAATGACTCATAGACATACAAAAATCATAAATTATGTGAACCTTCAACTATGAACAGAAAAACAATGTTTGGTGCAACGCATTGTTCAGCGCAAGGGAAGACAGATGCTAACAAGGGTGGAAGTCATCAAGAGGTATTGAATCTATAAAGTTAAAAATGTCAAAAGTCATCATGTGGACACTAATGAAAAAGAAGATTAGAAGAGCATATATATCAATCATCAAGAGCAGTGGCATATAGCCATCAAAAGCTGAACATAGGAAGCACAAGACCTATTGATATTTATTTCTTTCATATTTAGTTGTATAATCCGAACCTAAATTCTATAGACCAACCTTGGTGGAGCAATTAACAGGAAAACTTAGGTCGCGTTTGGTTCGCAGATTCTGATGGAATCTGATGGAATTGGAATTGAATTCCATTCCTTAGTGCGTTTGGTTGTTCAATGATGAAGGAATATCATTCCGTTGGAATGTAAACATTCCCTCATTTGATGGAATCTCCATTCCATGGGGATGGGGGAAGGAATCCCATTCCTTCCGTCACTTAAATCTTCAAAAATGAAAAACATTCCGTCAAATTCCATTCCATCAGATTCCAATTCCTTTAACAGATTCCATTCCTTCCAAAAACATTCTGTGAACCAAACGCGCCCTAGTAGCAACTACCTAATCGCAAACCAACAACTTCCAGAAAATCAGAACCTGTTATAATGCACAGATGAGGTTGCTTTGTGCTAGCACCAATAAAACGAACAACATTTCTATGCTGGACCTCCCTGAAATCACAATAAACAATTATCACATAAAGAAAAAAAGATAGTCTTGTACAATGCAATAGTTAACTGTTTATCTTCACAACTATCACACCTGAAGGTGGTATCATGTAAAGAAAACACTGAACACAATAATTCAAGCTCAAGTAGAACTTCAATAGAACCAAGTACAAAGCTTCAATTATAATGCTAAAATTTGTAGCATCTAGTTTTTCGTGAGAAAGAATGTCTACCTAGCAAGAAGATAATTAATATAAAGTCAAATTAAGTTACAGCTAAAACTCCCAATATGCAAACTATCAGCACACCAAGGCTAGAAACCAGGCCTGAAAATAACCATAAAAGTCTAAGGAAGGTGACCCTCCAAGCTCATCAGATTTGCAAGCATTGGGAGAAAAACATTCACAAGCAGAATTTTATATATGAATATTTTCATAGTTCAACCTCATGACTTTCTGTGTCAAGCGATAACCTTACAAGTTGCTTGCCCATAAATGAAAATTTAATAAGAGTAAAGGATATACAATGATATATCATTGGATAATAAGAGATCCCCACATAAGAAACTAGAGTCTGATTGCTTTTCTAATTATGTACAAAAAGAACTACTCTTTAAAGGTTTTTCAACAAACCCAACCACTTTCAACAATTAGCAGTAAACTGATCTTTAATCCAATCAAATGAACTGATTCTTCATACATTTGACTCGACCACTTGCTTAATATGGAAGGATACCATTACCATGTGTCCATGTCAGTATTCAATGATGTTCTGTAAAAGTATTACAGGATAAAAAAAAGAAGTTACCTGAGAATAGCTACTTCATGACGAAACTCATCCTCCAATGCTTCATTCAGGGTTTCGGATCTAAGAACTTTTACAGCAACTTCCTGACCCACATACGCACCCCGGTGCCTTGCCAAGAATAAAAATTAATACAGATCAACATGAAGATATTAAACGATAAAAGCGATAACATATAACACAGCTATGACATAAAATCCACTTACAAATCTCCACAAGATCCCGATGCGACCTTTTCCCCTAACTTCAGTAACCTAATATCTATCTCTGTATCTACAAATTTAACTTGAGCAGTTAATGCTCTCTCTATGCCTGATTTCAAACGTGACGGACCCGACCATGATCCCTGCAAGGTACGTGATAATGTAGTTTCAGGACACACTGATATATAACAGTGTCATACAATTCTACCAAAGAAAAAAAGATGCAAACATCAAATTTGGTGCTATGACAGAAAAGGTTCCAATATACAAAAAAGACCGAAAGCAAAAGTTTACTGAAATCAAATCATTAAAACAGCTCATCATGTCTCACTACAAATCATCGATAAGATATCACCACATAAGCACAGATGGTTCTAAAACATGACAACCAGCTACTATATATGAACGTAAGATTTAATAAATTACAAAAAAATAGCTTGACTTGTTGAGACTTAGGTTACAAAGAGAATGCAGCACATCAGAGGAGATTGTCGATGAAGAATTGACACTAAAAGCAAATTAAGATTATTTTTACTTCCTGGTTCAGTGAAAATATAGAACTCAAAGATTGGATATGATTATGAAGATCTTCACTGTTCAGAAGTCCTTAAGGAATGTATTCCAAAAATACACACACATTTATAATTAGAAATTTAATACACATTCACCTACTTATTATAAACAGATCAGATCCAAGAGATTGCATTACTAATGATAAATTCATATTGAATGTTCAGCTCTCAAGAAGTTAACAGTATAATCTTTATGTAGGATGAAAAAAAGTTGGCGCCAAAAGGTCAAGGTAAATGACTGAAATTCTGTAAAAACAAATCTTGGAAATATAACAAATTAACGATTAAACTAAAAGCTATTAATATAACAGAATGGCCCGATATAAAACATCAAAATATGCTAGGAATTAAATATCAGATATAAGCTGAGAATGATTTATCTTAACGGTTCTTTTACAATATAAGATTTGTTATACACTTATAAAACTCTCACATTGTTGTGTATGTATCTATACCCCAGCCTGCTGCAATCTCGTCAAGGATATCGGGTATCTATAAGCGAACCAATTATGTATTCTATATACATCATTTATCTTCCAATACTTTAATATTGTGCTGATACTTATAAAGTTTATATTCATTCAGACCCACATACTAGCACAATATCACGACGTAATCATTGCAGTGAGTTGGAAATCCAAACCTTAAATGGCCCCCTCAACCCACCGGCCACCACCAGGGCACCAGCTAGAACCCCAAAATCAAAGGTGCAGAGTCTGCACCATCCCAGATAATGGTGTCACCATAGTAAGAATTACTACAGATTCTATAGTTTCAATGTCTCGCCCTGCCAAGTTCAGATCTCAATTAGCACCTCGCTACACAAGTGCAAAGTGCTCAAGTGGCTGTAGCATTGATACTCCTCTAGTGTGTGACAACTCGTAATTTATTAGCAACGGGTTAGTCTTAATCTCGATCATTATTATAATTTCGTCTAATTTAGAGATTATGACGTAGAAATTATTAGATAATTGAATATTTGATATAGTTCAATTAGACGTGTCCTCATGACGTAGACTATTAGCTATTTAGACGAATGCCGAGTCTTAAAATAACTTTAAATGAAGATTTAAAAGTTATGTATTGAACACAATAAATAGACTGTTTAAACTTAATATTTCTAAAGTTTACTTTGACTAAATTTTATTGACTTGTCTTAACTAAAATGAGACGAGGGAAAATACCTTTACTTTAAATTATAACCTTTTAGTCAAATGGTAGTTAATCGTAAGCATTTTTACCAAATTAAGGGTATTAGAAATATCCAAAATGAGGCCACATGGGCTGAAATGTTTTGAGAGGCAGGGAATTAAACACCCCCTTCCCTCCTTCTCTTTGTGTCGACCCCAAACCCACACCACACACACAAAACACATACATCAATCAAAACACACACTCAAATTCTCTCAATCTCTTTATCTCTTCATCAAAAATCTGTTTTGGAAAAGGAGTAATCAAAGGGAATAATCAATTTCAATAATAATTTGGGTATTATCATCATCATCATCATCATCATCATCATCTTCTTCAAATTATTTCAAGAAAACTTCAAGTTTTGGTAAGTTATCCTTTTTCTACTAAACTTTGATTTGAATTGATTCAATCTTAGTATTATTTCAGTTTTTGGTTAATTAGATTGTTGGACTATGAATATGAAATGGGTTTTGGCTTTTGTTGAATAAATGAATTTGATTAGGATTAGGTCTTTGAAATCAAAATGGTTGAATTTGTGAAATGGTTAGCGAAATGGTATTGTTTCCAGGTTATTGAACATGTTGGTACTTGTTGAAATGAAAAGATTTGAAATGGAAACGATTTGGTTTGGCGAAAATGGTCAAAAACTGCACTTTCACTCGTGCAGCTCTGCATTCGCGCCGCGATCTAGTTGAATTTGGCCTTCGCGCCGCGAATGGTTCACCTCGCGCCGCGAGTTTTTAGTCTGTTTGACATTTTTAGTTTTTGACAACTTGAACGTCTGAACTTGGTGAATATTGAATGGTACTTTAGACTACCTTATAATGACAATGTCATTGATATTACCAACTAAAGTTAAATAAAATGAAAGTTTAAATCACATTCTCGGTTATGGCATTCTAGGGTCTATAGCTAAGTAGTTCTACATAAGATACTTGTCGTCGTGAGCTTGGATCCTCACTATTGGTAATCATATCATAGGTTTTGGATAACGTGGAGAATTGACTGTGGATCTTCTCAAGCTATTAGCACCTTTTTAGCACTTTGAACGCTAAGGTAAGTTTATGGCGCCCTTTTCCTTTTACTTTGGGCCTGAAAAGCATGTGTTATAGTATACACGATTTGTTAAATAAATGATTGTTTTGTGAGTATGCCATGTGATTTGGATACTTAGATCATTTGACTTAAATTTGCCATGTTGACGGATGTCGAAAATGTGTCTACGTGTCATTTATTAAATGTTGAATGAAATGACTTTGAATTGCCGTGTGATGGCTGATTAAATTGTTTCTTTGTGTTTGACAAACTAAAATGTTGCCCTGTGTAGTTATCACTGTTATGAAACCCTAGTGGTTGTATTGTCAGACTTAGTTCTTGACTGTCTTGGTTATGGTCCGCACCCACTAGTAGAAGGAAATCCTGTGCGAGGCATGTTGGCTGGATACTGTCGGATGTTATTTCCCGGCTGTCATATGTTAGTCATAAACATTGTTGTGGTGCGCACCCCATTTTATAGGGAAATCCTGTGCGAAGCAATGTAGCATAGTGATACTGTCGGACTTGGCTCCCGGCTGTCATATGCTTTAGTCAGACTTAGACCCCGGCTGTCTTGTTATGAAATATTATCAGGTTTTTGATCCTGATTGTCTTGTTGAAAATAACTACACGTCATTGTGTTCTCTCAATGACGATAAAAATTTGGTCAAACATACTGTAAACTCACCAACTATTTCGATAGTTGATCCTCTCAAATTTCATGCTTTTCAGGGAACCAACAGTAAGTATTGGAAGTGTATATGGCATTTTAGAAGCCATCTTTTGAACTTTGGACGTACAATTAGCGTCAGACTTCTGAGGACTATCGTATTATTAGTCCTAATTGTACTAGACTGTCCAAATGTTATTATTGTATTAAGTGGGCCCATTTCCAATTGAGGATAGTTTGTATCTGTGTATTGGGGTCCACATCTGAACGATTATACTTGTAATAAACTCGTATTTGGATTAATGGATGAAATCTCTATTTACCTTCTGATTAGTACGCAATTATTTGTTAACCCTGTATTTCCGCTACAACGGGGTGTGACATAGTGCATCCCTAATAACTTCCAAAAGACTGAACCTGGGTGTCTACTTCCTGATTTACTGCATTGCAACCTAGGGCTTCTAAAAGTTTATTAAGTTTCCCAATTCCTTGATCTACCTAAAGCTTACATGAAATCGCCCAGATTCACATGGCATCACAATGCGACATCCATCAAACATAGTACTCCATACTGTGTCAATAGTGTTTGCAAATAGTATAAAGAGTAAATTACAATTTTGGTCCCTGTCGTGGGTTAAAAATTACGGTTTTCATCCCTAGGTTTCATAAATTACCATTTTAGTCCAAATAAGTTTGCTCCGTCCACGGTTTTGGTCCAAATTGCAAACGAGCGTTAACTTACCCGTCACGTGACCTGCACGTGATGGGTATTTTAGTCCTTTCAATAACACAAGGACCAAAAATGTAATTAACTCTAAACTCATTACATCTATCATCACCTTCATCACCTGTATCTATATCTATATCAGAGACAAAAAATCATGATTCTGAAAAAGACACATCCTAAAAATCTGGGTAACAAGATCAACAATTAATAGAAAATCATCTTTGCTATGGATAATGAATCTAAAGATTATATATACAAACATAATGATAAAAATAATGATAACTATTACTCGTATTATAAAAATAACAACTTTGGGCTATTTTTGTTGTTTTTCTTTCTGTACAATCTCAACAAGAGTCAATTTACATTCTTTGTTGTTTTAATCATACAGCCAACTAGCCATACCCCCATTTCCTCACGTCCTTTCTCTATTATACATACTCCATGCCCCCCTTTGGCAGTTTATCCGGTCATTTTTTTGAGAAAAAAAAGTAAAAGAGTAAAATAAAACTAAATAAAGTTTCAGGCTATAGTTTCGATCGAACATCTCAATCGATTTCATAAGTGGCTATAGATCTGTGGTTTCAATGGGTTTCAAGAATTCAGTTCGTGGGTTAGATCGTTGGTTTCAACAAAACCAATAACGCAAATCTCATCTTTATTCCCTTGATCTCTACATACACCAAATTGAGTTCATCGAAATACAAGAAAAACACATAACCGGAAAAGATCCAAGAAAAAACCATTGCCGGAGCCGCCGAAGAAACCTCCAACCAACCACTATATTATGTCAAATCTAGCAATACAGTTGCAGGTGATGATGATGATGATGATGATGATGTAGAGATAGATTGTTTTTATAGATTACATGAGATGTTTGGAATGGATTTGAGTATTTTTCCTATATTTTTTTAAAATTATTTTAAGATTTATATAGATATTATGAATAATTAGTTGTATTTTTGTTTCCTGAGTAGTTGAAATTTTTGGGGATATTTAAATATTATGATGGTGATAGAGAGTAGAAGATATAATTGATTTGAGAATTTGAGGATGTTGATATGAGTATATGTGTTTGATTTTTATTATTGAATCATGATTTTTAATCTATATAGATATAGATCCAGATAGATGTTGAAGATGATGATAGATGTAAGAAGTTTGGAGTTAATTACGCTTTTGGTCCATGTGATAAGTAGAAGACTAAAATACCCATTATGTGCAGGTGATATGATCTCATAGTTAACGTTCGTTAGTGATTTGGACCAAAAGCGTTGATGGGGCAAACTTATTTGGACTAAAACAGTAATTTATGAAACCTAGGGATGAAAACCGTAATTTTTAACCCAGGGACCAAAATTGTAATTTACTCTAGTATAAAAATAGGGTATGTAACCTCTGTGGACAGAGGTTACATACCCTAATTTTATACTATTTGCAAACACTATTGATCCATATAAACATAATAGCTGGCCCTAAATATGGTTTACACACATATACCAAACAATAATTAAAAAACAAAAAAAAACCTTCGCCACCAGATACCAAAACCCATATGATTGAAATGATAGTAAACATAAGTAGTATTAGATACGAGGTACCTCGCTCCTAGCAATTGCACTCTCCATTGCTGCATGTAAAGCCTGTGTTTCCTGACCAAAACATAGCAACATTCAGACCTAACCATGGATGTGTATCATTAAGACATGTCTGATATACATAGTCAGCAGACAAATAGAAGCGTGTATTTTATATATAACCATGCATTTGGGTTCCTCATGCTAATGGAAATATACAACTGATCATATAAAAGAACATAGATCATAATAGAGCAAGTTGTACTAATATTGTAACAGCACAAAAGAACCAGATGTACCTGAAGAGGCCATCCATCAACCACAAACACATCTAAAGAGTAGCCATCAGTTGTTGAAAATACATGTGCTTCACGTATGTTGAGTCCTATGTCAGAAAGTAATGCTGAGAGCTGGAGCAAAAGATGAGGTGTTAAAACTTTGACTAGGGAAATAACTTGAAAAGGATCAGAGATGCTCAGTGGCGTGTCTACGTCTCAAGACCATCAAAAATGTTTGGGTGTCTGCCCATATTTTAGAACATCAGATAACACAACATCAGACTAATGAACACTAAGATGCAGAAAACATTAGCCAAATGTCATCTAACAACAGGTTACAAGGCAACGTGTAGACGTATAGTCCCTTATTCTTGACTTAAAATCATGTATAATAATACTATTTCTCACTCGAGTAGCTATACAAGATCCATCTAATGCAATAAGAGAAGGTGCAATCAAACAAAAAACACAAATAATATCGACAGCAGAAATGGTCATGGTCTCATAAATAATATCAACTACAGAGTCAGTTTTAGCATAGATAACCTGAAGTTACAGATATTTGTCGTGGTTTTTTTAAATAGAAGGGAATCAAAGATCTTAAATTTGTGGCTGTTTCTGATAATAAAAGTATTAGATTATCAATTGGTCGAGC
Organism: Erigeron breviscapus; assembly: GCA_034093135.1. NCBI lineage: Eukaryota > Viridiplantae > Streptophyta > Magnoliopsida > Asterales > Asteraceae > Erigeron > Erigeron breviscapus. The sequence goes on from CM067175.1 coordinate 66,429,741, forward strand.
CAGATGGCAAAAACATATTAAAAATCAAGGTAATCAAAAAACATGATCAACAATTACATTGATTTGAGATATCTAAACGCAGTAACAAGGACAGAAATGATGAATCGTGCCGTCCTTCACCAAAATACCTGACTAAGAAGCTTAGGCTTGTCAACAGCTGAAAATATCACTTCATGAATAGGCACGTGATCTTCATGCCTGAAAAACAGTCACCACGGTCTTCAGAAATCGAGTAAAAGTGTGAAACAACAGCGGTATGTAGAAATTGAACATGCAAGAGTAAATTACCAACCAGAAACCACATGCTATTCATAAGGTCCTAACTAACTAGGTTCATCTACTTCCTTAGTGCTTAGATATGTTTTGATCTAACGGCTAGAATTTGAACTCTCGCAGATCAGAGAGAGCCAACATACAGCCAGGTGGCTGCCAAGGATATGGTATCTTGCTACAATTTATGTCTTCCAATCCAACATATGATGGCAAGGTTTATATAGACTTGGAGAGATATAATTAAAGATTATGAAAATATTGCATATGTGTGGAAAATCAACAAATCCGTCAATAGTAGATTTAATTGACCAAATCCTCGTTTTAAACTAACTTTAAAATATCACCCATTAACATGCAAGATACAGAAGAGAGAAGACCTCAGTAATTAGCAGATTAACCAAAAGTTGAAATAAGGTGCCATTAGAGATGCATTGTGTATTTCACTATCAGATAGAATACTAAGTGAAACTAAAGCCCCATTTCAAAAGAAATTGGGCTATTAATATCAGACAAGTAAGCTAGCCTCCCTGAATCCTACATACAGAAGCTAGAGACGAAGACATATAGAAGGTGGAAAAAAACAAATAAAGCATCTATTAATAGCTTATGATGTTATGAAGAAATTTGGTAAGTCACGAATCACAATGATAACTAAGAAGAAAGTGGTTTCCTGAGAATTATGGAAAAAGAAATCTCATTATATGGTAAACCAGTAAAATCTTTAATGTTATGAGAAAGAAAATGTATACACCAGTCCCCAGATCTTTATAATACCTTCTGAAAGAATCTCCTTCAAGATGCACTTTGTCCTTGTCAAGAGAATTTCTTCTAATCTCCAAGTTTAGGTCCCCGAGTTTAGAACAAGGTTCAAAATCAGTTTCACGATTCCTGTCACGTTAGAAGAAACAAGTAGGGTAAGTAACAAATGATAGAAGAGTGCACCTTTGAACTGAAAGAGAACAGGACAATCGGAAACTGATGTATGTGAGACAACACTGATGTATATCATCACAAATCTGAAAGAAAACCAGGGCTAGAATTGCATCCTAACAATGCATTAAAATAGCTTGTCTTTATTAATATACCCTCCGTGTGACAAACTAGGCCCCACAGATGATTCCTGTTGGTCTTCATCACCATCTGCTCGAGTCCAAAAGTTCTGTAATGCTCAAGTACAGGACCAGCCACATGCATAAAAAAACATAATATAATTATTAACTTACGATTATAAGATGGCACACAAAAAGAGACGTCAATCATAATGCACAACGTAAGATTAAGAGGAACTGAAATTCAGATTAACTATAAACAATAAGTTTTAGCTTTACAGTCTAAGAACCGTAAATGTATCTATGTGACACACACACACACAGAGAACTACTACCTTTTTTTCAATACTAAAACTCGATACTCTCATCAAGAAAGAAGAAAAATTTTACAAAGTTATTTTTCGTCGATGCAATGAAAGCTACAATACTTGCCGAGGGTGACCAGCGAATCAACAACGGCAGCCTACAAGACCAAGGTGCAATGCGCATTTCCCAATCACAATCCAAGTTAAAAAAAAAAAAGGTGAAAACCTTGAATCTTTTTTTAACTTCTAATATAGCAGATGTAAAAACCCCCCTGCGGGAGTCCAGGCCTACAAGCACATGCATACAAATCCCAACCATTGCAGATTGCAAACTACCAATTATCTGGATCAGGTTGGGACTTTTTAACACATAAAATAGAACCAAAAATGACCCAAGTGGTTCCTGGTAAACCAAAAAAAGTTGTATATTAGACAGATAAAGATTTTCTCTTCAAGTGTCGGTTGAAATCAATTTACAGCTTCTAGACTGCTAAGATATCAGTAGTGCGCTACCACAAGGATTCGAGGAGACTGAATAAGATCATACTTGTTTTACATTTCACATAAGTAAATGGTGCTTTAGAGGTTGACTTGGGTCAGGCTCCACTAAATTCTAATGGCAAAGTAGTTAAATGAAGGTTGAAAAGCACAGCAGAAATGTAACTCCATCACTAACATAGCTAGATAGTGTTTCCTTCTGGTCTTTTTCTCCATGACGTCGAATTTAAAGTCATACAAATACGGGATAGCAAACATGGCTCGCATTGCAGTGGCCCAGCATAGCCTTCAGTAAAACTCTCCCTAATTTAAAAGAACTGCCTATCCATTCTATTTGCAAATTAAAAGTTTGTGAGAAGTGAGACCATGGATATCACATTGATCATGCAATGCATTCAAGGGTCAATCAGCACTTGCTAGAAAGAATTATTGGACACTAGACAAAATATAGGCATGTTAGTTTATAGTTGAATGTGAAAAATTAAACACAATCTAACTTTGTAATTTTGAATTTGGAGTAGAACATTTACCCAAAAACCTTGGAGTAAAACATGATGGGGTATTCTTATAATAACCGATGACCTTGAAAAAATAAACTTTTCAATATCAAGATTTTGATTGTCATACAACTGTTTGGAATATTATTCAACCCCTGGAAGTTTCTTTAAAGCTATGTAGTCAATTTCGGTGGTATACCAGTGGTATACCGGCGGTATTTCGGTTTTCGGTCCTCCACTGGTATACTGGTATAGATTTTTGTCCAAAATTTCGGTACCGAGATTTTCGGTGAAATTTACCGAAATCTCACCGAAATCGGTCAAATTTCGGTCCAAATTTCGGTGGTATACCAGTTTTTCAGATTTTTTTTTATTTTTTATTAAATTATTTTTGTCCAAACTAACAAACAACATAAGAAACACTAAAATTTTCAAGTATTAACACTAATCTATCAAATATTGACACTTTTAAGCTTGACTTTTATATTTAGATTGAGTATTAACTTGATATAATTGCTATTTGTGTGTATAATTGCAATCTTTTTGGTATATATATAATTATATATAATATTTTTCATAATATTAAGATTACCGAAATACCACCGAAATACCACTGAAATAACCGATATTTCAAATACCAGTCCTTGACCGAAACACCGAAATTTCGGTCCTTAACTACTTAGCTTTAAAGCTTGTCAGCTATGTAAATTGGCTTTAAAAAAGGCTTCTGTCTAGTAAAAGTAGGCTCAAATTTAAACAATATATATCTAGCAAAATAAAACTAGGACAAACAACGATGCCCAGCAATTCCTATAAACTTGGTGAATCATCAACAGCGTCTATAGGAACTAAGAGACTTATTCAAATTCAGCGAAGATAAATGAGGCAGATATATAGTTCTAACACTCAGGTTAGCAATAAAATAGTAGCCTGAAAAGTTAAACTAAAACCATTACCTCCAAAAGGCGGACATGAAAAACAGGTCGATTCTCAGGATCCTTGGCCAAGACAAGTAGCTTTTGATGCAGCAATACATCTTCAACTCTATCCCAGTTGATATCCAAGGCATAACTGTATTACCATGAAGAAAATAGAGAATCACCGATATAAGCAATAACTATATTTTAGGTGACATTAGCAACTAACACCACATAGTTCATCACATACATACAACACCGATGTAATCGCTCTGTTTTCACTTCTGCTACCGAATCTGTTTGTAAATCAACTTAGATTCAAGTTCAAAATAGAAATTCCTTAACAAAAATGAAAGTGAAAAGACGAACAAAAATTTAAAAAATATACATACATTAAAAAAATATATCTAGCATACATATAAAGAATCCAATTCCTTATGATCGAAAAATATGTTGGAAAATGATAAATATACCTAAAGATATGCCTAAAAATCAACCTAAAACTTCAAAACTTTGACATGTGTATCCCACTAATTCTCTTTCTTAATCTTACCCCTTGAATTTTACAAATGTCATCATCTTATTATTAGGCATATCTTTAGGCACATCAATTAGGTTGATTTTATCATTATCAACAATATTAATATATATTTCACAATTATAAAACACTTTTGTTTACATGTGTAAGTTGTATATAACTTACACATGTGTAAGTCGTGGTGGCGGTGGTCGCCGTCGCCGGAGGATCATGGTGGTGGTCGGAGATGATCATGGTGGTGGCGGTGGTGGTGGTCGGAGATGGTGAAAAATGAATGATTGAGATTTGGTCCTAATGGTCCTAAAATAAGGAGTGTCCTAAAATAACTTCCCTATATATATATATATAATATATATATAAATACGACACTAAGTGGAACAAAAAGGCATTAAATTACAAAACATGCACGAAAGCACTCAATTAAAGTAATATAAATGATTAGTCACACCAAATTCTATTATATTCCTTATAATTGCAATTTTAAGCTACCTAAACATAAATTCCACTCACATTAATTAAATAAATAACAAATAAATAAATTAAAACTTATATAACAATAAACAAAATGCGCCATAGCAAACATATACACAGACTCAAAATTCGATACAAAAACTTATGAAGTACGTATATTCTATATATATAGTTTATTATATATGTATATGTATATGTATACCTAGAAGGTAATCGATTGAAGTGAGCTTCTAACTGCTCACGGAAATCAGGAGAAGCTAAAACGTCATCGTTTCCGATCGAAAGTAAGCGATTATAAACATCATTAGCTACTTCGTTGCCGGAAAAAACACCTACAAAAGTCCGCGGCGGTGAAGAGCTTTCACCTACTCCTTCAACTAAATCCATCACTTTTTTTTACTTCAATGTAACAAACATATTTACTTACACCAATCTATATCTATATATATTTATATATTTATATCTATCTATCTATATATATACATCAAGTAATAAGTATTTTATGTGTGTAAGAAAGAAGCAGAGAAAATGTGTGTGTGTGAGAGAGAGAATGTGAAAGGAAAGGAAGTTTTTTGGTTGTGGCGGTGAGGGATCTTTGACGGTTATTTGACGGAATCTAAACACAGCGAGGGGTAATTTGGTAAATATGAAGAAAGTGAAAGGGTAATCTGGTAAAATAATTTATAATTATTACTGTACTATTTTGAATTTTTAATTATTTTTTATTGTTTTAGAGTCTGTGTGTCTATTTAAAGGATAAAAAAGGTTTGAAAATAGGAGTGAGTGTGTGTATGTGTTTGAAGTGTGTGTGAGAGAAGGTGGAATGGATAGGGTTCAGAAGTTTGTTGAGGATGTGAAATGACGAAATAGGTTATGAGATGATATAATGGTGGGGTTAATGTGAGGGGTAGTTTGGTAGTTGTGTTAAGTGAAAAGAACTTTTGGGGCCATAGGAATTTGTTAATAGCGGGGAAATTATCACATGCGTTATTGGGGCAAAGGTATCGCCAAACCAGTGTCAGCATTTTACATGAGGAATGATAGGGTGACATTTAGGACTGAGAGCAGATGATCATATCTTCAAATTGGATAGAAAAGTGCTTTTAAAAGTTAACATAAAATTCCTCTTAAAATCTTATTACATATAAATTTTGTTAATTTTTTTTTTAATCTTATTCTTATTTTTTTCTAAATATAATCATAATCATCTTACAACAAAATGAAAACGTATGACTGGATTGAATCATATACCTTCAAGTTCTTTAAGAGATTTTTAGAGTAACGAGTTAGAAGAATATATCATATCCAAATTAGATAACTTGTGTTTGTAAAGCTTGGATTTTATGTATATGACTCTGTAGTAATACTTGGTTACTTCAGGCTGAAAGGAGTTGAGCGTCCTTGAATACGTTTTTCCTCCAAGCCGTACATGGATTGCCGGCTAGACCTCCTCCTCGTGCTGACTTTGAATGACATTCTGTGGGGGTCATCTAATATTATACACATTTTACACACATATTTATTTATTGTATACACACCAACAACTTTTAAACTATCATATGGTGCGAGTTTTCTCACCTTTTCATGAAGTCTCACTCATTCATTTTAAGTGGGCTTCCTCCTATGTGATACCCACCTCTTCATGAAGTCCCACTCCCCCCTTATTGAATGGGCTTTCTCCTATGTGATATGTCAGTGACATAACACAAGTCTCCCTTTTATGAAGAAATTTTAATTCTCTTCTTAATATAAAGCTATAAGTTTATCTTAAAATATTTAAAAAAGATATGATAGCTTTAAATTATACATTTAGTTTATACAATATTTGAAAAGTTCGTATGTTATAGTTAATTTATTATGATAGCTTTAAATTATACATTTAGTTTGTATGTTATAGTTTATTTATTAAAATAATATCTGTCTTGACATCATTTGTTAACCTCGTGCCAAACTACCATCTTTTGATAGATGTGTGTAATAATAATGTAACATATGGGTAGAAAATCATTAAATAATGGTTGTGTTTTTCTTTCTGAATGGTAAACAATGCTTAGTTAACCATTTTGTTGGTGTATTTAATAATGTTGTACCAAATTAAATTAAGAATAAGGGCAAACATTAATACAAAAGTAAATTCCATTTATATACAATTGACATTTTCATGAAATTTCTATTCGAGCTTTGAATGCTGACTAATTTGATCATTTTGATTGTTATTTCCTAAGTTTATCAATATTATCTAGAAAAAGAAGTAAAAAAAATAAAATAGTATTAGCACTTGGCAAATCAGAATTAGGAACATAATTATGATTATATTTTCTGAAAGGGGTGATCTTTGGGAACAAGTAATGGTCTATTGGTCCATTGTCAAATGATTTCGTCTTTTAATTATGCAAAAAGTATGGTAAATTTAGTTTTCACCAGTATATATTTATGAAACTCTACCAATTTCATAAAGAATCTGACTTGACTTAATAGTTAACCCATGTGTGTTTATGTAGATCATGCTGTAACCAATTTATTTCAAATAAAGAACCCATATTTTTCCGACCTATCCATACGAAGTCGATTTAATTCGAGTTAGTGATCATAATTTAAAAAAAAATATATATGTTTACAAAAAAATTACGTATATATTTTTATAGATATAAGATAAACCAACCATATTGATTTATTCATTCTTTTCTTTTTGTCATCATGACAATATCAAATGTGTTAGTTTATTACAACATATTTGTAAATATTTCTCTAACAACTTTTGTGTATAAAAGAAATGAGTAAAAAGGGGTCTAACATTGCCTAAATTGCAATAAGAAACTTTTCATTAGTACTAATTTATTTAACTCTTTTTTTTTTTCAAAATGAAGACATTGGAAATTTACTTAGCTAGTAAATTGTTTTAACCTATCTACATTTTTATGTTCCGGTTAATCAAACGAGCTTTTAAAGTTCTCTTTTTTTAACCATTGCGTTGGTGAAATCTTGTTAACCATCGCCGTTATTTAATGCCACAATGTTAATTCAAATCTGTCAACTTTCTTGAATGAGAAAATCATTAGAAAACAATCCAAAAATCTTCCTAAAAGCTTTTATTCCACGAGATTAAAGATAGCTCCAAGCCTAATATGTGAAGTGAATGATCAAACTAAGAGGTAGTGAACTCAAGTATCATAAGGGATACATTATGTTTATTTGATGTTGTTGACTAATGCTGCAATGGATGATAGTTGTTGCACAATTGCACCTTTCAGAAACCGCGTTCATTGGGTACTCCAAAAATCGAAGGATGTTAGAGACCACCTGCTTTTACAAAATAGATTATGCGTTTAAAAACTGCGTTTTGAAAAAGCATGTCTTTACCTACTTTTCCAAAATTGCATTTTCACTCTAATAAAACGCGAATAATCACTTATTTTGCCAAACACATTTTTTTCATTATTTGCGTTATGCAAACGCAATAATCAGATAATCAGTTCAAAACGTAATCACAAACACCCTAAGGCACCTTGGCATCAATTTGAGTTTGGAAAAGGGTATCCTTGAACTGAAACGACCATGAGCGGAAATGAAAGAATGACCCAAAAACAGGGCATACCCAGACTTGTTTCAAAACAGGAGACCCACACTATCTTGCATTTTCCAATATAAAAAATAAAACTACAAAACAACTTCAAAAATTTAACCAAATTGGGTCAGTGGACGCCTGAAGTGCTAGACTAATAACCAAACAAGGCACTTTTTCTTTCAGTTGCTAAAACTAATCAGCCTTGCACTAAATAAAATTATCAGGCCTAAACTTGGTTTGATATTATAGATATAAATATATAATGTAGGGATAACAGATTGTTATTAAAAATCTCCCTATCAACAGCAGCAAGCCAACCAATCCTGATCTAAGAGATTTAACTTGAAAAAAAGAATATGTTGCTAGTCATTTTAAAAACAAAGTTTGAAATTTGACTTTCAGAAGTCAAACCTATGTATCACCATCCCAAGTTTTAGAGAAGCTTTCAGAGCTATATTCTTGTAACAAATATTTAAACATAATGCATCAACACATCCCATTTTTATCTACAAGATATACCTGCCTAGATCCCACTTTACAAAATGGGTAAATTCTGCATATTAAAACTTCCCTTTTTGACCCAAAATGCGCCTACATAAAGACAGGGTGCACTTGGTTAGCTCTTATGTGTACTAATTAGTTGAAATCCATGAAGGTAGGTCTGGGTGGACGGTTAGTGGTTAAATCAGGCTGCTGTTGTGGTTGCTGAGTGTTCTGGTTGGCATAGTGATGAAATGCTGGTGGATGGGATGAATATTGAGGCGGCAATGGTCGGTTGTAGTTCATTCCGTTAAGTGGTGGCATTTGACCAGTCTCGATTTTGAGCCGCTGTACTTCTGCTCTCAGGGTTTCATTCAAAGCTGTGTCACAAATGGACAATTCACGTTAATCTCTAACATGTAAAAGAAAAATAGGGACAAAAAAAGAGTCACATTGTTAGAAAGTGATGCATTTTCAACGAAGAAAACCTAGTAAGTCCGTTTACTAAATTACTAGAATGTGAATGAGAGTATACATTGTAATCGTATTTGATACACAACTATTTACTTAAAAAAAAAATTAATTCTCGGACAAAAATATTTCGGGTAACCTAATCCGGGAAACAAAAGAATGGATTACCAATTACAAAACCCGTCGGATCTGCCCATGTTGCCATCGTTATGAAATAGCAAATTAGCAATCACCTAGACTACTAATCCTCTTAAATTGAAAAATAACTACTGCTACACCCCCCATCCCACGAAAAAACTGCAAAATTTAAAAATGCAATCAAACTTTCTTGTTAAGAAGATAATAAAAGTGTCAAAATGATAAAAGTCCATATCGATTTTAAAATCAAACTCTAGCCCATATGGCCACAAAAGTGCCAACTGTACTCCCTCACATGAAAAATGCAACCTGTTTTCTTTCTTTTCCATGGTTTCAATTTGAATTTGTGTGTTCTTGCATACAAGTAGTCATACAAAAAAAAGACAAGAATGATTCCGGTCACCATAAATTATCTAACTTTCGCATCCAAAAGAGTAACTACGATGATCATAATTTTACAACTTACCATCTCTGAGTTTTGCTTGTTGTTCCATTGCTTGTAACCGCAGCTTGAGCTCCTTATTCTCAGAAGTAAGACCAGTTGTATCCCGCTACATTACAATTAGCAATAATTGAATTAGAAGTTCCTCATACCATTAACTTTTTTTTTATTCCTTCTCAATATAAATGGCTAATTTCATTATTCTTTTAATTTGTTTTTTCTTTTTATTTATGGACTAAAACATACCCTATATTAGAAGACCAAAACTTATAGTCATTTCTCTACTTACCACTAAATCCATTTAATTATGACCTGGCCGATTTGGGTTATGTTTTATCTCTAGTGGGTCAAAAGAATTAAATCAATATATTAAACTAACAATATAACGGGGCAAATTGTGCAAATAGGTTCAATGGGTTTACGCGGTCGCCGAAAGCGTTTTCTTAAGCATACAGCCTCCTAAAACACTATACTTAAAAAATCATATTATTATAATGAAATCAAACATCAGAGATTATTATTATTTCCAATAAATTTTTTTAATTTAAAAAATAAAGAGATTGTGTTTGCAAATAAACAGCATAACTCATTTTAATCTATCCAGGGCTTATTATAATCCTTTAACTGAACCCTCCCATCTTACCACCACTGCCATTAATACTACATCTACTTTATAGTTTAGGACATCGGTTTTTCTTTTTGTATTGCCTTCTCAAAGATGATTTTCTTTACATAACTTTCAACAGAAGGGCCCGTTGATTAATTAATTTCAGTTTGATTTATTAATTTAACCAATGACATAACTCAAGCATCTAAGGACACTCGACTAGAAAGTTTTAGCCTCTGTGTGATCGAAATCTATTGAAATTTAGACCTTTGTTCTCACAAAAACGAGGTATAAAAGTTTCAGAAGTCAATACTCCCATTAACCTAATACAAATCAGATACATAGACAAGAAGAAGGAAGTTCAGATGGAATCATTTAAGTAATGCAACTGTGTAGGATTTCCATGTCTGGTCATATATAATAATATGCGCATATATGTGTTACTAATATTTTGGTCCAAGACTTTATGTCAATCAATTATTCTCCGTTTTACTTTTACACAGGGACAAGAGCAAGCTATTACCACGTTAAAAACAGATATTTCAAATTGCTCCTAAGTGCATACAAATCCAAATCTAGCTCTGAATCATGGAAGTAATTTTCACAATTTTAATAGTAGCAACTTACAAACAACAAGAACCAGAACGAAAAATTTTAGATTTTCCATGTTTGTGGGTTTCCAAACTCAAATTTAACTTGCGAAGCTTGATAAACTTTTATTGATAAATGAATTAACTATAAAACATAATAAAACGTCATCAATCTTATTCTTTTAGTCGATAATTTAGTTTGTGTATATAATACTTTTTCCAACCCAATAACCGAACCACTTCCCATTTCAGAATGTCCCAAAGGCCATTAGATTTTTGCAAAGTATTTACACCTATTTTATCTTTGTACTCTCAAAATCATTACACAAATTTACTATCTCCAATTGTGACCTTTCTCTTGCCTTTGTAAGGGACATCTTAGACATTAATCAATCGAATTTACTTACCCATGTACCAAGTCAAACATATTCATCAACTTTTTAACAAGAGAGAAGAACTAATGCAATGTGCAACATACCTGGAGCATTGTCACTTGGGTCGATAGAGTGGTTGCCTCGTTTTGAAGGGTCTGTACTTTCCTCTCCAACTCACCTGTGTACCTTATTTTCCTCTCCTTGGAACGTGCAGCCGACTGTCTATTTGCAAGAATCCTAGAAACAACCATAAAGAACTATAAACAGCTTGATACTAACATAAGAATAGGCGGATACAAGTTCTCTAAACAAAATACACAGAAATAACAATAATCGGCTTTTATCTTAGAATCCCAATCACAAACACCCTAGTCACAAGTGAATTTTCCTATCTATCATTAAACCTAGGGTAAATTACACAAATCATACCTGAGGTTTGTTCCAAACTACACTGGACATACCTACAATTTAAAAATTACGTGAGACATACCCATCGTTGTCAAAAACTTACACTGACCATACCTATCGTTGACGGTCGTCTATTTGGCCGTTAAGTCAAGTCACGTGTCGTGCATGTGAGGTATCAAAACCGTAATTTCGTGTAAACTTCAGGTATCATCCGTGTAATTTACCCTAATAAAAAGTTATTAAGATATTTATATTTATATTTCATTGAGTAAATTACAATTTTGGTCCCTGTTGTGAGTTAAAAATTACCGTTTTCGTCCTTAGGTTTCATAAATTACCGTTTTAGTCCAAATAAGTTTGCTCCGTCAACGGATTTGGTCCAAATTCGAAACGGTCGTTGAATTACCAATCACGTGACCTGCACATGATGGGTATTTTAGTCTTTTTCTTACCACAGGACCAAAAACGTAATTAGCTTTTGTAATACAGTTTTTTCTTAAGTAATACATATGAAAAAAACACATTCCTAACAACTCCCAAATCTTCAACATGAAAACACAGCAACAATTCAACAAACATCATCATCATCCATCTTTCAGAAATTTACATTCAAAATCCATAACAACAACTATCTTCTTCCAACTTCAATCTCGTTAATAATAATAATAATAATAAAATAATTACTCAAATAATTATCAAACAAAAGAAGTCAACATACAAATTGATCGGTGTTACATGTTGCATAAACTTTTTACTTACTTACATTTACATCACCAATATACAAAGATAATTAGTCATGGCATCGCAACAACTAAAAAGAGAGAGCAAAATTGAAAACCCACTAGTTAATTATAATAATATGTCACGTAAATGGTGGTGACACCTCCGACACCAATACATCATCTAAAACCCATACCTCGATCACAATCTGAAACAAACACCACTGTCCACCGTCACCAACAACACATTCGTCCCCCCTTTTCCAGCTACGAGTTCATCAGATAGTAGAGAGAGAAAAAAAAAGAGATGAGATCTAGGGAAGTGAGAGTGAGGAGAAAAATAGAATTTTATATTTTTTTGTTGAAGAGCAAGAGATGAGACTTTTGGGTTCTGTTTGGATGAATGTTAAGAATATGATTATGATTATAGGGATAGATCTGATGATAAAGATAGGTATAGATATGAAGAAGATGATAAAGATAGGTAGGTATAGATCTGATGATAAAAATAGGGATAGACTATGAAGAAGATGATAAAGATAGGTAGGTATAGATCTGATGATAAAAATAGGGATAGACTATGAAGAAGATGATAAAGATAGGTATAGATATGAAGATCTGATGATAAAGATAGGTATAGATATGAAGAAGATGATAAAGATAGGTATAGATATGAAGATCTGATGATAAAGATAGGTATAGATATGAAGAAGATGATAAAGATAGGTATAGATATGAAGATCTGATGATAAAGATAGGTATAGATATGAAGAAGATGATAAAGATAGGTATAGATATGAAGATCTGATGATAAAGATAGGTATAGATATGAAGAAGATGATAAAGATAGGTATAGATATGAAGAAGATGATAAAGATAGGATAGATATGAGATCTGATGATAAAGATAGGTATAGATATGAAGAAGATGATAAAGATAGGATAGATATGAGATCTGATGATAAAGATAGGTATAGATATGAAGAAGATGATAAAGATAGGTATAGATATGAGATCTGATGATAAAGATAGGTATAGATATGAAGAAGATGATAAAGATAGGTATAGATATGAAGAAGATGATAAAGATAGGTATAGATATGAAGAGATGATAAAGATAGGTATAGATATGAAGAAGATGATAAAGATAGGTATAGATATGAGATCTGATGATAAAGATAGGTATAGATATGAAGAAGATGATAAAGATAGGTATAGATATGAAGAGATGATAAAGATAGGTATAGATATGAAGAAGATGATAAAGATAGGTATAGATATGAAGAAGATGATAAAGATAGGTATAGATATGAAGAAGATGATAAAGATAGGTATAGATATGAAGAAGATGATAAAGATAGGTATAGATATGAGATCTGATGATAAAGATAGGTATAGATATGAAGAAGATGATAAAGATAGGATAGATATGAAGAAGATGATAAAGATAGGTATAGGGATATAGATCTGATGATAAAGATAGGTATAGATATGAAGAAGATGATAAAGATAGGTATAGATATGAAGAGATGATAAAGATAGGTATAGATATGAAGAAGATGATAAAGATAGGTATAGATATGAAGAGATGATAAAGATAGGTATAGATATGAAGAAGATGATAAAGATAGGTATAGATATGAAGAGATGATAAAGATAGGATAGATATGAGAGATGATAAAAGATAGGATAGATATGAAGAAGATGATAAAGATAGGTATAGATATGAAGAAGATGATAAAGATAGGTATAGATATGAAGAAGATGATAAAGATAGGTATAGATATGAAGAAGATGATAAAGATAGGTATAGATATGAAGAAGATGATAAAGATAGGTATAGATATGAGATCTGATGATAAAGATAGGTATAGATATGAAGAAGATGATAAAGATAGGTATAGATATGAAGAAGATGATAAAGATAGGTATAGATATGAGAGATGATAAAGATAGGTATAGATATGAAGAAGATGATAAAGATAGGTATAGATATGAGAGATGATAAAGATAGGTATAGATATGAAGAAGATGATAAAGATAGGTATAGATATGAGAGATGATAAAGATAGGTATAGATATGAAGAAGATGATAAAGATAGGTATAGATATGAGAGATGATAAAGATAGGTATAGATATGAAGAAGATGATAAAGATAGGTATAGATATGAGAGATGATAAAGATAGGTATAGATATGAAGAAGATGATAAAGATAGGTATAGATATGAGAGATGATAAAGATAGGTATAGATATGATAGATCTGATGATAAAGATAGGTATAGATATGAAGAAGATGATAAGATAGGTATGGTCAGTGTAAGTTTTTGACAACGATGGGTATGTCTCGCGTAATTTTTAAATTGTAGGTATGACCAATGTAGTTTCGAACAAACCTCAGGTATGATTTGTGTAATTTACCCTTAAACCTATTTTTGACCCACTACATATTTCATTCAAAACATACTACACTACGTTTTCACAATAATCCGATAATCAGTTTAAAAACACACATCCAAAAACCTTCCTAATCATTTAAAACTATCTACTACAACTCAGCAAATAAAATCAAATAAGTTCATAAACACATCAAAAGTCGCACCTATTCCAAAATCCAAACCAAAAATAACAAAAAAATTTTATAAAAAATAGTAAAAAATTAACAGTACCCTATACCATCTTCCACATATATCGGGGAGGTGGAAGGTAGAGAGTCTTTCATAAAAATCACTTTTTCTACTAAACATTTTTTTCATGATTATTTGTGTTTTACAAACGCAATAATTATATAATCTCTCCGAAAAGCAATCTAATCTAAAACAACCTCTACAAAACCAACAAAAAAATTTCAAAAAAAAAAAAAACAAACCCAATTGAAAAAAAAATAAACTTGGAAAAAATACATAGAAAAAGAAAAAACCTTTTAGCTCTTTTGGGATCAAGCAAAGCAAGTTCAGCCAACTTATCAGGACCAACAGCTTTCTTACTATTACTATTACTACTATCCAAAGTCATCATCATCTCATCAAACGACGTCGTTCCATCCATAGAATTACTATATCTATGTCTATATCCACCACTGCCACTTTTTTCACCATCAAAAAAATCACCATCAACAGACAAACTTCTAACATGACCCATCACCCCTTTATTCACTTCTGAACTCTCTCCTGATGAATCGCCGGTGGTGGTGGGCATAGGGGGCCCACCGCCGTCAGATGATAAAGAAGGTAAGTCGATATTAGCGAAATTAAAATCTGCAACAACATCGTCTAACAGAATGTCAACTTGGTCTTCTGGGAATCGGAAAAAAGTCTCGGATTGGGATCGCCGGTGGTGCGGTGTGCGAGATGGGGTGTTGGGTATTTGTGAGATTATGTCTATTGGTGTGGCGGTGGTGGTGGCGGCGGCGTAGTAGGTGGTGGTGGGTTGTGGTTTTCCGGGGAAGGTTTTTCGGGTTTCCATTTTTGAAGGAAAAAGGGAGGTGAGGTGAAGTGCAAGTTCTGAGAAAACTTTTTTGTTTCTAGAGGAAAAAGGGGGCGCGTGTTTTTCGATGTTGGTGTGTGGGTGTTTTTGTCATTTCATTATTTTCTACGATTTTTAGGTGGTTAGGAAAATGTTTACACTAATAACACGATATATTTACTTGGATTAAGAAGATCCTTTACTGATTTTTTTGACTTAGATTGATTGAGATGGAAAGATTATAATTTTTGATTTAAAATCAAAATCCTTGAATAATTATTTTTGAATTAAGACCTTTATTTTAATACAGTGTAAAAATTAATCTAACTTTTCTCTCAAAATGTGAACAACTTGAGGGGATCCTAACCTTATTTACTTGGAGAAGGCGTCATGATCATTCACAGCAACTTTGTCAATCATCTCAACATCATCAATTACTGGTGTTTTGGGCCGGCATGGGGTGACCAACGGCAAAAGGGGAGAAATTGTTTTATTTTATGTTTTTTACATTTTGATTTAAATAGTCGGATAAAGAAAATTGAAGTTAACAAGTAGCTTCTACTCCAAATCCCTATAAAAATATAGATACACTACTAAGACTTCATTCATTTTATCAAACCATTTCACAACCAACACTTTGATATTCACATAAAATCTTCTACAGATAATTTTTTATGATAATTAAATAAATTCTTCAAAATCCTATGTTCATTATCTTTGAAGAAAAATACATTTTTGATATCTGAAGTTGTCAAAATTTTCATTTATAGTCTCTAAGTGAGTAAATTACAAATAATATCAAGTTGGTTATTTTTTTCATTTTTGATACCCTCACGTGTTGGTCACGTGGGGTGTTGACGGAAAAACAAACGACGTATGTGTTTGGTACCAAAAATGAAAAAAATAACCAACTTCTTGATATTATTTGTAATTTTCTCACTTAGAGACTATAAGTGAAAATTTTGACAACTTCAGATACTAAATATGTAGTCTTCTCATTCAAAATTAAACTAAACCGAACTTTGTATACACTTAATTAAAAGGTTTATGATTGATGAAAAATAGAAATACATTTTTGATACTGAAGTTGTCAAAATTTTCATTTATAGTCTCTAAGTGAGTAAATTACAAATAATATCAAGTTGGTTATTTTTTTCATTTTTGATACCCTCACGTGTTGGTCACGTGGGGTGTTGACGGAAAAACAAACGACGTATGTGTTTGGTACCAAAAATGAAAAAAATAACCAACTTCTTGATATTATTTGTAATTTTCTCACTTAGAGACTATAAGTGAAAATTTTGACAACTTCAGATACTAAATATGTAGTCTTCTCATTCAAAAATTAAACTAAACCGAACTTTGTATACACTTAATTAAAAGGTTTATGATTGATGAAAAATAAAAATACATTTTTGATATCTGAAGTTGTCAAAATTTTCATTTATAGTCTCTAAGTGAGTAAATTACAAATAATATCAAGTTGGTTATTTTTTTCATTTTTGATACCCTCACGTGTTGGTCACGTGGGGTGTTGACGGAAAAACAAACGACGTATGTGTTTGGTACCAAAAATGAAAAAAATAACCAACTTCTTGATATTATTTGTAATTTTCTCACTTAGAGACTATAAGTGAAAATTTTGACAACTTCAGATACTAAATATGTAGTCTTCTCATTCAAAAATTAAACTAAACCGAACTTTGTATACACTTAATTAAAAGGTTTATGATGGTGATGAAAAATCAAGAAATACACTTGTCACTTCCAATTTAATTTTTAATGTTTTTTAAAAGAAACCTTTCTACTAATTATTCATCTTTTTGAAATAGCCTAAAGTTAAAGTTTTTACTATTAAAGTTCAGACATGAAAGTCATTGTGACATGTCATTTGAATTTACTTTAATCTCTATCTCTATATATGTTGTTGTCTAGAAAATCAAACAACCAACAAAAGTTCTCCATCCGATATCAAACAAGATACACCGATAATGACATTTATGCTGCAATCACCATCACATCAGACCATCACTACTTCATTTCCTACGACTAAAATGTGAACCTATAATCAACGGATAAAATGTTACTACTTCATTTCCTTCGACTAAAATGTGAACCTATAATCAACGGATAAATGTTGTACGAATATTATAATGTATTACACTTTGATGTTTTAACGCATCAAAGTTTTACGTGTACCTCTCTCAAAGTTCACATTTATATACAAGGAGTAATAAATTCACAAGGTTTTATAGTTATTCACAACAATACTTTTTTAACACACAATAAGATATGTACATTAGTTGTGGGTGTATATATAGATTTACTAGACATCGTGCGATGCGGGTGTGACGAGTGCTGACATCGACGATGGAGATGGTGGTGGCAGTGGTGGCGGAGACGGGTGGTGGTGGCAAAGGTGGTGGTGTGATTATTAATGTAAAATTAATTGATGTAAAGGGACATTGTATTTATTTTAATGGTCTTAAAGAATGTATGTTGTAAATAATTTCATTAAGGGTATTATAGGTATATTAGGTATAGATATTTTAAATTAATAAATAAAGAAAATGGGTAGTTTGAGTTAATCAAGTTCTTTTTGAAAAATTTAGAGGGATTAAATGGTTTATAAGGTAGTGTATATATATACATATTAGAGGGGTACCCGTGCAATGCGACGACGGTAATGGAGATGGTTGGTGGGGGCAGCAATAGCGGTGGCGGTGGTGGTAGCGTTGGGCGTGTGATTATTAATGTAAAAGCAATTGATGTAAAAAATGGGTAGTGTAGTTATTTTTAGGGTTGATGGATGAATATTGTAAATAATTTCATTAAGGATGTTATAGGTATATTAGGTGGAAATATTTATATAAGTGAATAGATGAAATAAGTAGTTTGGGTAGATGGGAGTTAAAAAATATTTTGACTAGATGTAGTGTGTGGGTTGAGAATGTGTTGAAAGTTAAGGGTATTTTGAGTTTTTTAAAGATAGAAAGTTAAAAAAATAGTTTGTTTTATAAACAGTATATATATATATCTCTACTACTTTATAAAAATTATCACACTCTCTTTCCTAACACTTTTCAACACTCTCTCTCATAAAAATGTCCCTATGCGAAATGACTATTCTACCCTTAATGAATTAATTAATTTTATTCATTAATTTAAACTGTTAGGTCGGAAATCGACCAAGTATAATTTGTTCAGAAATAGCTTGAAGTTTAGTGAAGACGTTTATACAGAATTCTGAGATGTCTCAGAATTCCTTCACTGAAGCTTCACTTCAGTTCAGATCAAGATAAATCTGAAGCATTCATTCTGAAGTCAAAGACTGAAGTATGAAGAAGAGAATCATCTCAGAAGCGAGCAAAGAGTGATTCTACCGGAGCGAAGACTGAAGCATCTCAGTGTAAAGTACTTACAACACTTTACACTGATTACGAGGAAGACTTTTTACTTTACATACCTTTATCCAGTTAATAGATTTATCTATTAATAAAAGGTACAAGGTAAAAGTATAGGTTTGGAACATAGTACTATAAGTCACATCAACTGACTTATAGAAGTTACAAAGGCTGATGGATTGAAGTTGTTTGATTTGATTGTAAAAAGAGAAGGTAGGGCAGCTGAAGAATATAATCAAGTTTCAGTTCACGAGTTTGGGATTTCTGAGCATAAGGAGATGATCCAAATTCTAAGGGGGAAGCCGAAATCTGCCTTGATTGGTGCATGGTTATCAAGAATACAACAAAAGATGCAGGCCAAGGTAGAAATTGAAGGAAGATTGTTTGTAAAGAAGGATCATTCTCCACTGAAAAGGAAACCTACTGAAGCACCTTCTGGTTCAAGGCCTGCCAAGAAGTAGTTCCTTTTTCAGTTTACCATGTACTTGTAATATATTTACATTTGTGACAAACATTTCAGTTTGTATATATATGTTGCAAATTGTAACCAATAAGTAGATGGTAAGTTTAAGTTAGAAAAACCACAAGTAAAATTCTGAGACATCAATGATCTATAAGATGTACTTAGAAAATTTTTACAACTTAAACAAAACTTGCATTTCAGACTTACAAACATGTATAGATAGAAGTCTGAGATGCATACACTATTTCAGAACAAATAGGGGGAATTTGTTAGGTCAGAAATCGACCAAGTATAATTTGTTCAGAAATAGCTTGAAGTTCAGTGAAAACGTTTGTACAGAATTCTGAGATGTCTCAGAATTCCTTCACTGAAGCTTCACTTCAGTTCAGATCAAGATAAATCTGAAGCATTCATTCTGAAGTCAAAGACTGAAGTATGAAGAAGAGAATCATCTCAGAAGCGAGCAAAGAGTGATTCTACCGGAGCGAAGACTGAAGCATCTCAGTGTAAAGTACTTACAACACTTTACACTGATTACGAGGAAGACTTTTTACTTTACATACCTTTATCCAGTTAATAGATTTATCTATTAATAAAAGGTACAAGGTAAAAGTATAGGTTTGGAACATAGTACTATAAGTCACATCAACTGACTTATATACTCTTCCTAGTACAAGCATATAAGGAATTAAGTTTAATTCCTTAAATGCTCACAACCACTTTTATACGATCTTGTCCATGTCATCATGAACTTGGTCTATAAATGTGAAGTCTTCTCACAACTTGCAAAGTGCTTGAAACTTTAGCATTGCAACTTGTGAGATATACTCTAAGTAAACTTACGAGTATTTCCAAGTTATTTAGATCACTTGTTTTTCGGGATTGTTTAGATACTTACACTTGGGTGTTTATCTTTGTTCCGTAACAATCCTTGTATTTGTTTATATATCAATAAATCAAATACATTAGAAAGAAAATAACGTGTCTCAATGCTACATACTTGATTATACTTACATATATCTTTATATAGTTTCTGCCATTTAGTTCGTGCATTTTACCTTAAGTCAATTGTTTCTTGTTATCCATATCTGGATCGTAAACTGAACTTGTCCATCAAGATCAGTTGTACTTGCCAGTCGGGTTTAGTTAATCATCTTTATTTGGGACTAACACGTTCCTTCATCACCAAGGCGAAAGCACCCTATAATGTCTATCAAAAGAGGACTTTAAGGGTTTTAATGAACATCTGAGGCTAAACAAGGTATTGAACAGGGTATGGAAATTTGGGTAAACAAACGGTGTTAAAAACAAATAACACAACATTTAACAAAGTTGTACATAATAGTCTAATCCATTAAATCCCATGTCACTAGTTGCCAACGGTCCAAAACCCGAGAAGTTGTCCAGACAATACCCCAATAGACGATTAAAAACCGACACCATTGTGGTGTATGACACTAAACAACTCAATCAACCAATTCTAACCATGTTGGCTTAAACAAACGCGCCAACCCACAAATAACAACTTAAGATTATAGCATTCAGATCCTTTCGTTGGTGTAATTGATGTACCAACTTACAAAAATGATTTGACCAAAAGTGAGAAATACCAACTAACAGCCCAAACTCTTTTTCTTTTTTTTTTCTTTTTTTTTTTTTCTTTTTTTTTCTTTTTTTTTGTGAGCTACTTTTACTCTGACTAATTGGTATTCTCTTAAATAACATTTGAAACAGTGATAAATCATATACTCATATGCTCAAATGAACGATCCAAACTTTATCCAAACAAACATGACGAAATCAATCTATTCTCAATAACCGAGAATATCCCAACCCGACATAAAGGACAACCCCAAACCATCCACTAGCATAGGCAACCAATGACCCACCAGGACTTCGACTATCGGTATGGCTAGGTAAGGTGTATATATAAAGGTGGAGTTAATAACAAAGAACAGGCTAGTGACAACAAGTTTTCTATTGTTTCTTGCACTAAAAGTGAGTGCAACACAAGGGTTTAAAATAGGGGATTCACTAACCAGTGTAGTTAGCTACTAAGCACATTAACAAAACATGTACATAACAAATTTTTACGAAACAAGGGGTGAACATACAAAGAACAAATGGTTTTATCCTAAGTTTGCCTCTTCTGATAAATAACACGGAACGATCAACCAGGACAAGTTCTAGAATCAACGCAATCACCGGCACACTCATAGCAAATGAAATAATCCAGAAATGGAAAAACCAACCTCAAACTTGCACGTCATAGTTCAGAGCTCTAAATAGAACCCTTACTCTTGGATAAATCCAAAAGCCTACGAGAGGGACAAATTTACAAGGCTAATAAATCCAAAACCGTAACACCTAGCATAACTAGCAATGAATCAATAATCTCACAAAATTGGGTGTTTTGGTGCTTTGAGCGTGCTAGTCATATTATTAATCCAGAAGGGATTGCCTAATTAATCAATCAAAACACATTCCACAATTTAAACTTTGTACCAAGGGTGTAGTCAAATTGCTTATTAATATCTATAATTAAGTGACAAAAGCAATTAACTACAAGGACAAGCATGCAAAAGTTCAAAATTCCTCTAAAAATACCCGAGTTTTTCCTATTTACCACCCCCCACACTTGAGTTCATGTCCAATGAACTAAGGCAAACTATGGGAAATAGGGGAAAGTAAACAAAAAGCAAAATCAAGAACAAGAAAAACTTGCCGGGTATGACGGGTGTTCCATGCTTGAATCATGCCAACAAGAATATGGGCACTGAACTTACTGCCAGCATATGCATATGACAAAACTTGCTATTCAACATGAACACACGATTAACGAGCAACAATAATAAACCATATCAAAGTCATCCAACAACCATCATCAAAGAGCTTATTCAAAAACACAAACAAAAAGGAAAAAAAAATTCAAGATTAAAATTTAAATAACAAAATAAAAGACACGGGTTGCCTCCCGAGAAGCGCTTAGTTTATTAACGAGTCTTTAGCTAGACTCCTACCCCGAATAATTACCATGGTGGGGTCTCAGACGGCTCCACACTTGGAGTGTTGGGCGGTCTACCTTTAAACGGTGAAAAACAATTACCGTTCACCTTTGTCAAAATCCAACTGTTAACATCACAAAGACATAAAAAGTCTGGTGGCCTACACGAGTAAGGTGAAAATTTTGTGAACTTAACTTTTATCATTACCCATTCCTTAAACTCCACCTTTTCAAAATCTCTACTCACATGATCTATCATATCTATTTTTAGAACCAAGTTTTCTATCCCATCGCCGTTTATTATACTCAAACAATATTGAGTTACCTGAAGTATAAAAATGACTTTCTTGAGAGACAATTGAGCACTTATCAATGAGGAAAGTAGCTGATGCTCCCTCTAGCTTCCTATTGTTTCTCACCAGTTGAAAACATGCTTGAACTATCGGTGATTCATCCATTTTGGTGTGTTCAAGCTCAATCATCTTCGTTGGACCAGTTACCAACTCCTCATCCAAGTCGATAATGACTTCATCCTCCAAATCCTGCAAGATATATTTAGCAACATTTGTATCATCATACAAATCATCACATACCTTACCAAGGAAGGAGGAACATATTTTCAAATCAACATCTTCGACCATCGGCTCTCTACTAATGAGTAATAGTTTGTTTTGTTCCAAATAAGTCAATTGATACTCATCTTCTCTCGAGTCGACTCCAATCATAGATTGTGGAAATGACACTTGCTCTTGTGCTACTATCTTACTCATAACATCTCCTGGTTCCATAAATTCTTCTTTAAATTCTCCCATTATCACTTCACCAAAGTCAGATTGTAGAGGAGAGACATGTGGTTCCTCCATTGCATCAGTATTCAGGATTTGAATGGAATCCTGTATCTCTGGATATTTTTGGATTTCAGGAGGTTGAGTATGAGATTCATTTTCCGATAGATCATAAGCTTCTGTTGTTTCGTTCTCTTCTGAAGTCTCATACACTTCTTGCCACATTGTTTCATTTTTGGGCACATACACAAATTCGTTGGATTGAATAAATTCTTCCACATAATCAAATACTCCGTCGGAATCCATCCCTAAGATTTCTTCGCTTAAAATATCGTAGGATTCATCATCTAGCCCACGCAAATAAATTGTAACAAGTTCACATACAAAAATGTTGTTCGTGTTTAACTTATCAACTATGTATCTAATCCTCATCCATGCTTCATACCAAGTCTCGTTGGGTAATTGATTAAAGTACCGTATCTCATCCGGGTATTCTCCCTCCAACTCATAGTCTTGATCGGCCATAGGTGACGCTAAAACTACAAAACAAACACTAGCACACCCCGTGAAAAGCACAAATAGAAAAGAAAAACTAAATAATAAAATGGACTAGAACTAAATTAAAAAAAATTAACACTAAATTATGCTAACCTAAGAAAGCAATTAACTTCCTTACAAGTAAATGTGAGAAAGGATCGAACTACAAAATTAAACAACTACTAAAACAAAAGTCCCCGGCAGCGGCGCCAAAAAATTGATGTGCAAAATCGAGTTTTAAATTTATAAACAAGAAATACCGATTTTACTACCTAATGCACACTCTCGGGCAGTGGACCCGTTCGTGTATAGTATAGATAAATGGTAAGTTAGGATCGATCACAGGGACTAAGTAAGCAATTGTTCAAATAAAGTAATTCAAGTAGAGATGGGGGTTTTGTGACCGAATTGTCACTTTGCTCAACTTAAAGTAAAGAAGAATAATTAAATCCGGTATTACCGGGGCAAGGATCGTCCTCAAACGATAGAAAAAGGATTTTATTACAATAATAATTAAAGGTCATCCATCTCGAATCCGCTCAACAACATGGTCAGATTGCACATAAATGAAGTTCAATTTCAATTTAAGTTGATTAAATAACCGAGACTCAAACAAAGCACCAACCCCGTACCCGTCAAGTTAATGACATTATTTGACTCTCTTGCTTAAACTAGTTTCATTACAAAGACCGGTACCCCAAGACATATTTTATAACTTCCCTAATCAAACAATGGTTTTGGTTATTACGATAACAATTATATCTACCGATTGTACCCAACCGTTAACACATTTCCCCCTATTATCATTGAATGATTATCTACCGTACCCGTCTTAGATCCAATTATTTGTACCCAAATAATCAAAATGATATATGTATAAACAATAATTACCATTAAAAACACACATAAATCACCAATCAATTCAAGATAAATTATAAGGAAGAAATACGTTAAGATCTCGATATAACGTTAAATGAAATCAACATTGAATTATAAAAATTGTGCAATCCTTACATATTGTCTCACTTTATCAAGATGGATGATAAAGTGATTAGCCACTCATATTGAAATAAGAATAACAAATCAAATATAGTGAATTCATCGTTACCGAATACAAGAAATTGAACACGAATAACGGAAATCGTCCAATCGTAATGAGGATCTTCAAAGGTGTTAAATCTGATGAAAAATAGCCTTCAAAAGCCCTAAATTCGACTGGAGTGAAGAATAGATATCCTAGGGTTTATTTGCACTTGGTATTTATAAGTTTAGAGAAAAATGCTTGCTGGCCGACCTACAATTGCGACGGGACCAAAACTGGTCCTGATGGGACCATCTGTAATCCATGACTTCTTTGTGTTGACTGCCTCCCCATTGCGATGGGACCAAAATTGGTTACGATGGGACCAGCCTCCAGAAGTACTTCAAACTTGTTTCCTTCGTTTCTCAAGCTCTTCGGTAGGCATATTCGGACCTTCTTAGCATCACTTACCCGGTTTTCTTCTATTATACCTGCTATAACCTGAAAAAACTAAAACATACCATAAAGCACACAAATGCATATAAAACGACCATAAAACATGTATAAAACGTCCAAATACTATGTGGGAAATATGTGTATATTAAGTCATATCATTACCAGACTGAAAAACATGATCCTTGGAGCCGTTCCTGAAGATCTAATTCCAACACTTGTGTTGTTCCCCAGTGCCAAGGCAATGTGGGATGAATTGGTTATTCAATTTGAAGGAGGTGATGACACTATTGTCAACAGAAAGGTTGCCTTGAACAAGAAGTATGAATCTTTCTTTGCTCTTCCCAATGAAAGTTTAACTGGTACTTACACTAGGTTTACTAGTGTAACACCCCGCTAAAGCGGAATATACGGGATGTACAGACAAGCACAAATGCACACAGTACAAGTTCCAACACAGCCAATAACATAAAAGAGAAGAAGTATAAAAGTTACTACCCAGAATAGTTAATAATCAAAAGACAGAACAATTGTCTTGAAGTACAGGAGTCTGAACTGAATAAGCAAAGGGAGATCTTCACGGCTTCCGGTCTTGAACGTACGAACAGTCGCCAAAAGAGATGAGCTTTAAAGAGGAAGACTCCTATGCTAAGAGATCTACTAGCCTAGCCTGAAAAGCATGTAAGTTCAAAGGTCAACTACAAAGTAGTTGGTGAGATTCACATAAAGTACTAGTACGTATACATATAATAATATGTAGAGTAAGAACAAGTCACAAGATCTGTACGTTTAACAAAAATGCTTTGTGATAGTAAGGACAGTACAAGAACATATAATGAACTTTAAGTGTATTGTCACTGCTAACCCGATTGGCCAAAACTGAGCTGTAATGAACTTATGCACGTAATAATCAAGTACTTCAAGAAGATCTAAATCAGAACAAGAACAGATAATATGCATCCTCCAGAACTGCGGAGAATGAGGGTGGGCCTACCCTAAACAGCGCTGTCCATAATTATCTACGGTTCAATCCCTGAACTGTAGGATATGAATTGATAGCAGTGAATGAGAACTGAACAAGTACAAGTACGAACTAGAATATGTTAAAGATCAAGTACAGTAGTATGGAGGTATTTAAGATCCTGCCCATTCAAGACTTAAATACTCCCTTAAACAGTATAAATGTATTTAAGATCCTGCCCATTCAAGACTTAAACACTCTTTTAAATAGTTAGGAATCATATCATAAGTACCTCGTAAGATCATAAAATAGTACGTGAAATAGTTCAAGATCATAATATAGTACGTAAAGTAGTTCAAGAACATATGTACAAGTACAAAGTAGTTTTCATTCTTTTCAGTCCCCGATAAAAGAACTTGAACAAAATGTACGAAAGGGGGATTAGTGAACTCACAGTGATCTGGTACAAGCACAGTTTATAAGCACAGAGAACAACGCAGAGATAGACAAGTAATATCTATCAGAATCCAAGCACGCCTTGATGGAAGCCTAAGTACAGGTTATTGGTCATAAATAAGCACACATATTAGTTCATGTGTTTAATTAGCCATTGAAATGTCCTTGATGCACTGATGATTTGGTCCCTTGAAGATCTTTGAACGTTTTGACTCAAAAGAGTTTGAATGAACTTTAAGTACTCGATTTAGTTGTTCATAGAATTCGTACTTTAATAATTAAGATGTTTCATGACTTAAATGTACTCGGTCAACGGTGGAGCGATGTTCTTATCTAGGAATTGGTCTAGAGGTTAAGTACAAGATCGTTTTGAAGACAGGATTGTTTTGAACTTGAGTTCGTTTTGGAGTTTTACTAAGACAGGATCGTCCTAGGTTGTTAGCACAAGGTCGTCCTAGGTGATTAGCACAAGATCGTCCTAGGTGATTAGCACAAGATCGTCCTAGGTTGTTAGCACAAGGTCGTCCTAGGTGATTAGCACAAGATCGTCCTAGGTTGTTAGCACAAGGTCGTCCTAGGTGATTAGCACGAGATCGTCCTAGGTGATTAGCACAAGATCGTCCTAGGTGATTAGCACAAGATCGTCCTAGGTGATTAGCACAAGATCGTCCTAGGTGATTAGCACAAGGTCGTCCTAGGTGATTAGCACGAGATCGTCCTAGGTTGTTAGCACAAGGTCGTCCTAGGTGATTAGCACGAGATCGTCCTAGGTTGTTAGCACAAGGTCGTCCTAGGTGATTAGCACAAGATCGTCCTAGGTTGTTAGCACAAGGTCGTCCTAGGTGATTAGCACGAGATCGTCCTAGGTTGTTAGCACAAGGTCGTCCTAGGTGATTAGCACGAGATCGTCCTAGGTGATTAGCACAAGATCGTCCTAGGTGATTAGCACGAGATCGTCCTAGGTTGTTAGCACAAGGTCGTCCTAGGTGATTAGCACGAGATCGTCCTAGGTTGTTAGCACAAGGTCGTCCTAGGTGATTAGCACAAGATCGTCCTAGGTGATTAGCACAAGATCGTCCTAGGTTATTAGCACAAGGTCGTCCTAGGTGATTAGCACAAGATCGTCCTAGGTGATTAGCACAAGATCGTCCTAGGTGATTAGCACGAGATCGTCCTAGGTTGTTAGCACAAGGTCGTCCTAGGTGATTAGCACGAGATCGTCCTAGGTGATTAGCACAAGATCGTCCTAGGTTGTTAGCACAAGATCGTCCTAGGTGATTAGCACAAGATCGTCCTAGGTTGTTAGCACAAGGTCGTCCTAGGTGATTAGCACGAGATCGTCCTAGGTTGTTAGCACAAGGTCGTCCTAGGTGATTAGCACAAGATCGTCCTAGGTTGTTAGCACAAGGTCGTCCTAGGTGATTAGCACGAGATCGTCCTAGGTGATTAGCACAAGATCGTCCTAGGTGATTAGCACAAGGTCGTCCTAGGTGATTAGCACAAGATCGTCCTAGGTGATTAGCACAAGGTCGTCCTAGGTGATTAGCACGAGATCGTCCTAGGTTGTTAGCACAAGGTCGTCCTAGGTGATTAGCACGAGATCGTCCTAGGTTGTTAGCACAAGGTCGTCCTAGGTGATTAGCACAAGATCGTCCTAGGTTGTTAGCACAAGGTCGTCCTAGGTGATTAGCACGAGATCGTCCTAGGTTGTTAGCACAAGGTCGTCCTAGGTGATTAGCACGAGATCGTCCTAGGTGATTAGCACAAGATCGTCCTAGGTGATTAGCACGAGATCGTCCTAGGTTGTTAGCACAAGGTCGTCCTAGGTGATTAGCACGAGATCGTCCTAGGTTGTTAGCACAAGGTCGTCCTAGGTGATTAGCACGAGATCGTCCTAGGGTTTGTAAATTAAAGCACGTTATGACCCAAATTTGTTCATACATATTTTGTTAAACACATTTAGACACAAACCCATTAACTTTTAACACGATTTTCATTCAAAATTGGACCAAATCATCAAGAACATGAACTTGAAAAAGTACACTTTTAATTTGATCAAAAACCCATCAAATGTTGTTGTTACCTGAGAAATGATTCAAGAAGTGTGTTTTGATTATCACAAGGATGCTAAAAGTACAAACGATTTTGATTAAACAATTCAAAATCAAGAGATGCTCTAGTGTGTGTTTTATGGCGTCTGAGTGTGTGTTTTAGTGAGAGAGTGGAGAGGAGGAGAAGATGATGAATAGGGTTTTCTCTCTCTAAACTCTTCTATTTATAGTCTTCCCATAATAAATGAACTTAATAAATGCAAGGACTATTTATGAACATTTGGACTAGAACTTTTATGAACATGAACGTTTACGTACTGCACTTTAGTATTTTATCGAACTTAATCATAAATTCGTCATATCAATCATGATTTAAGATCGAATCGACCTTCATATAAGCACATAATTTAGGTCTAAAGCACGTCAAGAACTTACTTAAATTGAACTGTCTAGCCGTTCAAGTGGCGAAAGTACTTTTTAAAGAATTTATTTAGAACATTTCTAGGACGGTTGTTACATTCTCCCCTACTTAGAGGAATTCATCCTCGAAATTAAGAGTCTTGCCGATCAAAAAGATGAGGGTACTTCTTCTTAATGAAGTCCTCGCGTTCCCAAGTGTCATTATATCCATGTCCAGCACTCCAACGTACACGAACTAGTGGTACTCTGCTCTGTCTAGTCTGTTTAGCATCTCTATCAATGATCTCGATGGGCTCTTCAGTGAACTCAAGCCCTTCGTCGATATGAACATCCTTAACAGGAATGACGGTCGGGTCGTCAGCCAAGCACTTCTTTAAATTGGACACGTGAAATGTGTCATGAACATTGCCAAGTTCTAGGGGTAGTTCCAGTTTGTACGCAACTGGTCCAATCCGTTTAATGATCTTATAAGGTCCGATGTACCGAGGCGCCAATTTGCCTTTCTTGCCAAAACGGGCAGTACCTTTCCATGGGGAAACTTTTAATAGAACTTTATCGCCTACTTGGAACTCTAAGGGTTTACGGCGTTTGTCAGCGTAGGACTTTTGTCTGTCTTGAGCAGCTTTAAGCTTTTCTTTGATAACAGCGATTTTGTCAATAGTGAACTGCACGACTGGGAGCTTCATCCAGCTTCTTTCACCGGCGTCTAGCCAACAAAGTGGTGATCTGCACTTACGCCCATATAAGGCTTCGAACGGTGCACACTGAATGCTAGTGTGATAGCTATTGTTGTACGAGAACTCGATCAATGGAAGATGTTTATCCCAACTTCCTCTGAACTCTAATGCACAAGAACGGAGCATGTCCTCCAAGGTCTGAATAGTACATTCGCTTTGCCCGTCCGTCTGTGGGTGATAAGCGGTGCTCAAGTTAAGTCTAGTACCTAACGCTTCTTGCAGTGACTGCCAAAAGTCAGATGTGAAGCGAGGATCTCGATCGGACACTATTGATAAAGGGACACCGTACTTGGTCACAATATCGTCTATATAGATCTCAGCGAGTCTCTCCAGTGAGTAGTCATCACGAATTGGAAGAAAACGAGCTGATTTCGTCAGCCTGTCTACGATAACCCAAATAGAGTTATGGTTGTCCTTTGTACGAGGCAGTTTCATGATGAAGTCCATGGTAATATCTTCCCACTTCCACACCGGAACTTCTAATTGTTTCAATAAACCGGAAGGTTTCTGATGTTCGATCTTAACTTTAGAACATGTCAGACATCTACTGACGTACTCAAAGATTTCTCTCTTCATCCCAGGCCACCAGTAGTCTTGCTTCAAGTTCTTGTACATCTTGTCTGCGCCCGGATGAATCGAGTACCTTGAACTGTGAGCTTCCTGCATGATGATCTCTCTAACACCATTAACTGCAGGGATCCAAACTCGGTTTTTGAACTTCCTGACTCCTTCGTCATCAATTTCCAGTTCTTGAGCGATTGGGCCTAACCGTTCTGCCTTTAGGTTTTCTTTTGACCCCAATCCGATCTCTTGACCTGCGATCACACGTTGTTTCAAGTCTGTACGATCTGCCTCCTTGATGGACAAGACTTTGACTCGTTCTTTTCTGCTTAGAGCGTCAGCTACTACATTCGCCTTTCCGGGATGATACTTGATGTCACAATCGTAATCACTTAGTAACTCCACCCAGCGCCTTTGTCTCATATTCAGCTCTTTCTGATTATACACGTGTTGCAAGCTCTTATGATCGGTGAAGATAGTACATTTAGTTCCGTACAAGTAGTGCC
>CM067175.1:66461905-66517167 GCA_034093135.1 Erigeron breviscapus
GAAGATATTTGGTCGTACCATGAGATCGGAGATACCAAACAAGTATTTTAATTTAATTACCGTTATTTGCTTTTTCAAACTATTTTCAGACTAAGCCTCTCGCTGAATAAGTGGTTGCGGCTTCTATTTACTTTTCAGTATTTTAATTAGTTTAATAGGAAATCGTGACAACCCCACAACCGCTAGAATTACACGTATCACTAGATTAGGTAAAGCAACGCGTCCCTGTGAACGATCCTGTAACTTATCACTTAACTATACTACATCCGATCGGGTTCTCTGCCCGTAGGTGTGTGTTTTGAGATAATTACTTGTACAACATTTTATAAATTTAAAAGCAGAAATAAAAACCACCATCAAGTAGCTAGCACCTTTCCTTGACATGTGTCTAAATGGGCTACAAACATCGGTATGTATGAGTCCAAGCAGCTCTTCAGCCCTCTTCGGTTTATGCGGAAAAGGTTTTCTTGTCATCTTGCCGGAAACACAAGACACGCATTTTTCAAATGATTCTTCATCATTTGATTGTAAGATCCCTTCACGTTGAAGTCTTTCAATGCGTTTTTTTGCCAACATGAGCAAGACGACAATGCCAACGATAGTTAGAGTCCAAGTTAGGCTTGACTCTTTTGTGAAGATACCTAAAGAACTGGCTAAACCAGCTTGCTTCTTTTTCCCGTTCAACTCAGCTAGAGACTTAGGACAATTCCTCTTCCAGTGTCCCACTTCAGCACAATGATGACAAGCCTGGTCCTTAGCCGGATGCTCCTTTTTCGCCGGAGGGGTCTTTTTAGGTTTGGAGACAGAAGCAATTTGCTTTCCCTTACCAACGTTCTTACCCTTAGCTTTCGGTTGTTTTGCTTTCTGAACCTTTCCCCCCCTTGATCACAAGAACTTGGGGTATCTCAGATTTCTTGGGAAGGTTTTTCTCATACTCAATTAACATGGCATGAAGTTTAGCTATGGTTTTGCTCATGTTGTGCATATTTTAATTGCGCAC
Source organism: Erigeron breviscapus (assembly GCA_034093135.1). Lineage (NCBI taxonomy): Eukaryota > Viridiplantae > Streptophyta > Magnoliopsida > Asterales > Asteraceae > Erigeron > Erigeron breviscapus. The sequence continues at coordinate 66,462,906 of CM067175.1, forward strand.
AAAACTCTCAAAATCCCTTGAAAGAGACTTAAGAATCATGCCAATAGCAATAGGCGGAGGATACGCATAGTTTAGCCTTTCCAAGTGCTCAAAGTAACTTTTCATCTTGAGTACATGAGCGCTCACCGGTTTCCCATACTCGTGTTTGCAATCATGGAGTGACTCAATTAGCTCAAATAATTCAACTCCAGCTTGTTTTTCGTACATAGACTTGAGTTCTCTGATCATATCATACGGATTGTACAATTCGAATTGCTTTTGAAGCTCGGGAGTCATGCTACCAGCATCAAACAAGCAACCTCAATATGTCTATCGTAGTGAGTATTGTATGCTTCCATCTGCACAGCAGTGGCACTCGCATCAGGGATAGCGGGCATCTGATTTTCAAGGACATCAGTTTTTTTTTCAACTCTTAGGACAATCCTCAATTGACGATATCAGTCATTGAAATTGGTTCCAGAAAGTTTTTCTCTTTCTAGCATCGACCTGAAAGCCGATTGGTGTATATTTTGTGAAGGATTTATTGCCATTTACAAAACAGATTCAAGTTCAAAAATCAGTATTTTCGATAATAAATTCCTTAAGAAATATAATTACCCAATGTTAAATCATTTAACAATTAATTTCATTAAGGCTAGGATCCAATTGACATACCATCATTTCATCAGTTGATCTGCTAGAAATGACGTACTCAAAAGGTAAGTGACGATCAGTAATTGCATTACAAGTACAATTCCTAGATTTATGGGACTTACAAAGACACTTGTATAGGGGTATTAAGTGTTTTGTAATCATGTTTTGTCCCATCTTATGCCACGGGTCAAGGTCTTACCGCTTAACTCGTTTTAAGTCTCCCAATTAAGAACTTGTAAATAGTCTACCACCGTCTCACGATGAGTAGTAATTTACCTTGGAGTTGCAATTCACCTACGTCTCACGTAGAGAAAAAAGTACTTGCAAGCGTTCTTAGCAAAGTGGGTGGCAAAGACTTAACTTTAATTGGGTAATGCAATTGATGTGAATCAAAAGTTTATGTATGAAGATTCATGCACATCTTCATAACATAATGTTTAATAAAATCATTTTTATTGTCATAACAACACAAAAGAGCTCGGTAGCTCCATTTGAACGCACAAAGAAGCACAGAAGTAAAGGTTTGCGATAGACGCAATATTAAGAACCCACTTCTTTAGGGAGCTAGCGGATCCCGACTTATACCTCTCTTAGAGTTTGTTCAAATGGGTGAGCCGGTGTATCTTTTGATTGTAAGACACCAATTTTATTAAACAAAATCATATTTCGATATTTATTAGTCAAGTTTATTCTTTTCTTAAAACAATTTTGCATCACCATTTACAATAATAGCAAAATAATAAACCTACTAACTATTAACAATTAATCATGCAACGATTTATGGTAGGCAACCTAAATCATGGCCACTATGGTTAATGTACATGTTTAAGAACGACTCCCCCTTCATAGAAGAGGATCACATACATCAAGTTGCCTTGATTGCGTAAGCCTTTAAACAATATACAAAGATATTATCAAATAAACACATAGATGCTGACTGGAAAATTCCAACAGCTTCACGACCAGATTTGACATAGTAAACGTCCGAATTGGCCTTAGCTCAGAACTACAAAGTTGTAGCCCTATGAATTTTGCATCTACAATCCAAAGGAGAGCTCCTAACTCATTACGGTTGATTTTATATTAATTTTTTAGTAAACAGGTGTCAAACAGGAAAAATCACACGAAAAATTCACATAGTCACACAATTATCAAATAATTAACCCTAATTATTGGACCATTAAACTAAGCAATACATATCAATATATCTAAGTAATAATCATAAAGAATTTTGCATGAATTCCTTATGATTTTTACTTTTATTTAACAACATTAAATTAAAAAGTACATAAAACATGCAATTTATCACATAAACATGCCAATTCACATAATCAAAACTTGCATAGAGGGTTTAATTTAACAATTAACATTAAGTGGGTTGAATTAATAATAAAAAACAAAATCCTAATTTTATTTTTTATAAAAATCGATTTAATTAAAAATAAATAAACAAAACAAATGTTAATTATTTAATTTTAATTAATCAAACCAACCCTCAAACCCCTATCAAGTTTTGAACTTTGTAACTAATATATCACATATTAGGCTCGTGATACCACTGTTAGGATTCTTAACTATTATCAAGAACAATTACACGAGTACGCAGCGGAAACAATCATATGCAGTATAATTAATTAACAAAGTAAAAGTGAATGTGTACCTTTTTAGCTTAGCTTCCAATAGTAATAATAATGATATGATTATTATTTAGGGTTTAAAATAAAACCACTCTACGATCGCACACACGACACGTCAAACAAAATCCGGAGATTGCTAGATCTTGAATCACCAAAAGCCAAAAGCTCCTAGCTCGCTTTCAATTACAATTCGTCGAACACGAATAAAACCAAATTCAGTCGAACAAAACTAAAACCACCACAATTAATGCAAAGGTGCTATAATTTATTATTAACTATATATGCAACTAGTATATAGTAATTAAACTTAGGTTTCTTGTTTTCGGTTTTTGTTCGATCGAAAGAATTCCGAGAGGGTTATTTCTATGTATATTTTTTAGGGTTAATTATTAGGATATATATAGGGTATAAATATATCCCTAATAACTTAACCTTCAAGCTAACATCTTTTGACTTGGACTAGGGTTTAATTAATAATTACATTAATTATTAATTAATATTTAATAATTAATAATTCATATTTATTAATTAATAAATAATTCTAATTAACATATCTAGCTAATAATGTCCAATTATTATTTCTCTCAATTTGGTGATTATAAATATGTAGATACAATATATACATATTAACGGATATCTAAGTGTTATCGCGTGAGACCCCGTAGGCTTAAACATTTTCGGACATGCATTTATTTAACGTGATCATATTCCAACAGTAATGGGTAACTTTCTAGTATGGGTAAATACATGTTGGCTCAGGTTGACTTACACTTTTTTTAGTTAACGGGTACCCATTATGATTGACCCATATACACAGTTAATGGGTAATTTTCTATATTTAAATTTTACGAGTTGTAAGTCCAATTTACCCATTCATATTATAAATGGGTCGAAACTATCACATCTACTTTTCAAAAATGAAACTTTGACAATATAAATGCAATGACTGAACTTAATTAGTGTTTTGATTTCGTAATTTGAAAGCAGGGTTAAGTGTCAACATATCAATATTTGATTTGTTGGTGCATATGACTTCCAGATTTTGTATATGCTTGGTTAAGCTAAAGTTGAGTTTCGACTTTGGTAATTGAGTCTAATGTCGAGCCCAACACTGTATTGCCTCGACTTACCTTGATTACACCTCCCCTAATGCTGGTCACCAATGACCATAATAGAACACAATTTCATTAATGACCATTGTGCAATTAACATGTAGCATGACCATCTCGGATACATTGTTGCTAACCACTGGGTAATAGCCCATTGGCCACCAGCCGCCACTTTCCAGGAGAGGTCCTGGGTTCGAGTCTTGCCAAAGGCAAACTTGAGATAATCAGGGGATTATTAAGTGGTTGAGATTCACCTGGACACTAGCCTGGTTGGGGGATTAGTGGGTACCAAATGGTATATGGGATCAAGAGGTTTCCATCCAATTACCCTTTTTTTACATTTTTGCTATGGTATGAAATTTACCCAGATCAAACAAAGTAATTCGTATGCTCCGTTTGTCTAAAACAATCGAAAATAGATTTTTTTTTTTCTTATTTTTTTTCTGTTGTCTTTTTTTTTTTTTTTTTTATTTTTTTCTTTTGTTTTAGTATTTTTTTTTTTTCTTATTGAAATAAGTACTACAACTTATACAAGCACTGCAACTCCAAACAAAACAAAGCTGTATTACATGTTGATATTCTCTTCTAGGCCTAATTGTTTACTTTGCTTGTGTAATTTGTGAATGATTCTCCATGTAACTGCATCAGGAGCCACACCATTTTTTTTTTCTTATTGAAATAAGTACTACAACTTATACAAGCACTGCAACTCCAAACAAAACAAAGCTGTATTACATGTTGATATTCTCTTCTAGGCCTAATTGTTTACTTTGCTTGTGTAATTTGTGAATGATTCTCCATGTAACTGCATCAGGAGCCACACCATTTTTTTTCATTTCTCCTAAAATCAAGTACACTTCTTTCTTCAAACCCAACTTGCAACCACCTTCTATCAAAATGTTGTAATTTATTACATTTAACCTAACCCCACAATCTACTAATTCATATACAAAATCCCAAGCCTCGTTAAACTTCCCTGAACGACAAAGCCCTTTAAGGATAGCCGAGTATACAAAACTGTCATGAACCCCGGATGGCCAAATGATATCCTCCCAGAACACCTTTGCATCATCTACACGATTGCATTCACATAATCCAAACTTGCATAGAGGGTTTAATTAATAATTACATTAAGTTTTAATTAATTTTTTTTTTTTCTTATTGAAATAAGTACTACAACTTATACAAGCACTGCAACTCCAAACAAAACAAAGCTGTATTACATGTTGATATTCTCTTCTAGGCCTAATTGTTTACTTTGCTTGTGTAATTTGTGAATGATTCTCCATGTAACTGCATCAGGAGCCACACCATTTTTTTTTTCTTATTGAAATAAGTACTACAACTTATACAAGCACTGCAACTCCAAACAAAACAAAGCTGTATTACATGTTGATATTCTCTTCTAGGCCTAATTGTTTACTTTGCTTGTGTAATTTGTGAATGATTCTCCATGTAACTGCATCAGGAGCCACACCATTTTTTTTTTCTTATTGAAATAAGTACTACAACTTATACAAGCACTGCAACTCCAAACAAAACAAAGCTGTATTACATGTTGATATTCTCTTCTAGGCCTAATTGTTTACTTTGCTTGTGTAATTTGTGAATGATTCTCCATGTAACTGCATCAGGAGCCACACCATTTTTTTTCATTTCTCCTAAAATCAAGTACACTTCTTTCTTCAAACCCAACTTGCAACCACCTTCTATCAAAATGTTGTAATTTATTACATTTAACCTAACCCCACAATCTACTAATTCATATACAAAATCCCAAGCCTCGTTAAACTTGCCCATAATCATATCTTCTAGTACCTTGAAACCCTCATCGACTTTGCCCATTTTACAAAACCCGTTAATAACAGTGTTTAGAGTTACTACATCTGGATGGCATTTTGTCTCCAGCATTGTAACAAGAGTGTTTAAAAGCTCGGTTGAAGCATCAGTCTTCATTCGACATAGAGCTCCTAAATAAATATTGTAAATTCTCGCCTTATCTACCCCTTTTTTGTTCAACATGATTTCAAGAAGTTTCTTTGCTTTACCAAGATCATCTTCTTCTAAACAAAGGCATTCTATTAGAACTTTGTAAGTAATCTCCGAGGGTACGTACCCAATCTCAACCCCTTGTTCCAACAGCTGATACGCCCTCAAATAACCACCATTTTTAGCAAGTCCATGAACAATAGAATTGTATGAAACTAAACTCGGAACACACCCTCGTTTCCTCATCATATAAACAACCCTTGAAGCACCATGATGCCTCCCATATCGACAAAATGAATCTATCATTTGTCCATACGCAAAACCATCGTCAACACTCTTCCCTTGAGGCATATTCTCCGCAATATCAAACACATCTTTAAACAACCCCTCTTCACATAAACTACAAATCACATTGGAAAAAGCCGCATGGTTAATCAAACGATCCTCTTCCTCACCCATCGTCTTCCACATTTTTCCAAACAAAACAAAGCTGTATTACATGTTGATATTCTCTTCTAGGCCTAATTGTTTACTTTGCTTGTGTAATTTGTGAATGATTCTCCATGTAACTGCATCAGGAGCCACACCATTTTTTTTCATTTCTCCTATTGAAATAAGTACTACAACTTATACAAGCACTGCAACTCCAAACAAAACAAAGCTGTATTACATGTTGATATTCTCTTCTAGGCCTAATTGTTTACTTTGCTTGTGTAATTTGTGAATGATTCTCCATGTAACTGCATCAGGAGCCACACCATTTTTTTTCATTTCTCCTAAAATAAATATTGTAAATTCTCGCCTTATCTACCCCTTTTTTGTTCAACATGATTTCAAGAAGTTTCTTTGCTTTACCAAGATCATCTTCTTCTAAACAAAGGCATTCTATTAGAACTTTGTAAGTAATCTCCGAGGGTACGTACCCAATCTCAACCCCTTGTTCCAACAGCTGATACGCCCTCAAATAACCACCATTTTTAGCAAGTCCATGAACAATAGAATTGTATGAAACTAAACTCGGAACACACCCTCGTTTCCTCATCATATAAACAACCCTTGAAGCACCATGATGCCTCCCATATCGACAAAATGAATCTATCATTTGTCCATACGCAAAACCATCGTCAACACTCTTCCCTTGAGGCATATTCTCCGCAATATCAAACACATCTTTAAACAACCCCTCTTCACATAAACTACAAATCACATTGGAAAAAGCCGCATGGTTAATCAAACGATCCTCTTCCTCACCCATCGTCTTCCACATTTTTCCAAACAACGCGTTCCCAACCTCAAAATCTCTTTTCCTCAAACACCCACGAATCAAAACACTAAAAGTCAACGCATTAGGCCTAACCCCACACTCACACATTTCATCAAACACCTTACGTGCATTACCCATTTCCCCAATCTTACAATACCCATTAATTAAACTAGTATAACTCACCACATTCGGACAATGCCCCAAACACTTAATATGAAACAACAACAAATGCCCAAACCCGACACACGAAACCCCACAAAACTGATCAATAAAACGATTAAAATTCATCAAAGACGGCACGAAACAAGGTTTTAAACTCATAATTCTATACACAACATTTAAAGTAAAATGTGGTTTTTTATTCCAATCCAATAACCTTGCAATGATCACATTACATGTCCTTTCATCAGGTATTGTTAAACTATTAAGAGACAGTAAAAACCGACGATGGGCTTCTGCGAAACGATTGGAATCGCAGAGGGCGTGTGTGATGCTTGTGAGGTTTAAAGAATTGGGTGTGTATCCGTTTATTGTGAGATGGTTTAAAAGGCGGATTGCTTCGGTTACGTTGCGATCGATTGTGCATAATTTGTGGATTTTTTTAGTCCAGTAGGATGTGTTGGTTGTTATGTTCTGTTCTTGAAAAGGTTGTGTTTGAGGGTTTGGGTTACACACAGTAGTGTGTGTGAAAAAGAGAGGGAGATTTGAATGGTGTGTGATTGGTTTGGTTAAGAAATTGGATTTGGAGGACAACATTTTTTTTAGTTTGTTTGGGTGTAAAGAAAATCATGTTTACAGTGAAACTAGTTATGCCTTTGCCCTTTGGCTAAAGCGTTCGGTACTCGAAAATGTAAGGATTTGCTTACAATAGATTAAGTTAGATTACGTGTTTCCTTGATATGTTCTAGTTTTCTTCAGAATTGTATAACACAAAATTGTATATTTGTGTTATATATTAGTTGACGAAAGTTATATCAATGAAAAATACATTTAAAACTCAATCAATTCATATATGTTACATCAAGTGTTATATAACACAAACAAAAATATTTACGGTCAAAGTTGAAAGAAAAAGACTCAAAAAGTCAAAATAGGACATTTAATATGGGACGGAAGAGTATTATATTCAAAGTACAGCTAAGCTTAGAGGTAAGATAATTATTGTCATCTTTTTAACTCAAGTGTACTTTTTTTGTGTTGTCGCATAAATTGTTGCACTTTGCTAGTTTGCTACATCTATCATCAATTGTTGTTTTTAACTTTTTTTTGGGGGGTTAAATGCAAATTTCGTTCCTGTGGTATTTTGAAAAGCGGCTATTTCCTCCTTGCCGTTAACTTTGAGTTTTTTTCATCCCTGTGGTGGGATTTCGTCCCTGTTAACCCCTCCCCACGGATATTTTCGTCATTTACCCACATTCATCCTTGTTCTTCCAAACCCACAAACTTTTCCCAGATCCATACTATATCTACTTCCATGTACTGTTCAAAAATATATATATATATCTACTTCCATATCTTAATTCATACATTCGTAACTTATTCTTTTAGAAAAAACCCACACTTACAAAAACTTAAACTGTATATGTGGGAAATGATTGATAGACTTTTTTTGATGATGAAAAAATTTCTCCATTTTGTTTAGAAAGAAAGAGGGTGGTTAAAATGACACAAATCTGGAAATGAGATTTAGATTTGAATTTAGTTCAGATTTGGTTATAAATATGAAAATGAATTTCTGGGTTTCTGTCTGTCGATGTTGAAGAAAGAGGTAACTGATAAAATGACCAAGATACCCCTCACATAGGGGAACTTAACAGATGGGTGTTAACGGCAGTAACAAAAATTCCACCACAGGGATGAAAAAAACTTAAAGTTAACGGAAGGGATGAAAAGCCGTTTTTCACATAACCACAGGGACGAAATTTGCATTTAACCCTTTTTTTTTAAACATTCAAATCAAATAGATTATATATCAATGTAAAACTAACAAGAAGCTAGAAGTACAAAGTGGAGAGATGAGTACAAATATCATCAATTGTTGTTGTTCTTTGCTACTTGTTGCCATCATTATAGTCGTTGTCATCAATTATATCTAACTATGAAGTAGATTTAAAGCTTTCACCATATCATCAATTGTTGTTGTTCTTTGCTACTTGTTGCCATCATTATAATTATATCTAACTATGAAGTAGATTTAAAGCTTTCACCATACTTCACCTCATTTTTTTTCCACCTAAGCCTTACAAATGGTCTTATTAATATAGTTGAGTTAATTTCACAAATGGTACCTTGGTTTGTCATGAGTTAAGTTTTAGCCCTCATGGTTCACTTTTATCAAATATTAATTCTATAGTCGTATTTTAGTTGGCCATTGTATAATTCCCTCGTCTGCACATGAAAGTATGTTATCTTGAGGTTTCCCGTCAAGGTTCCAGTTTTGGGAGAGGTTTTCTTTTTTCTTGAATGATTTTATAAAGTATTAAGTTTATTTTAAGTATTCGAATTGATTTTATAAGTTTGTTATGAAAGCGATAAGAAAAAAATAAAAAATATAATATCATCCAAAACGATATATGTCACCCGGGCGTTGCCCCGGGAGATATTATATTTGTTACGATTTAATAGAAAAAATTATTCAAATCTATTAAAATATATTTTTGATAGAAATAACAAAATGTCTAGAAATAAGTATATTAGTTACGACATTTCGATAACGATGAGATAATGCGTTACAAATAGGTGTGCGTTCATGGATCGAGGTTAACATACCACAAACTTTTTGAAGAAAACATGTATTATTTAAATGATTAAGAATAAAACAAAAATTGACATTTGTCAGTTAAAAAATGAACAGTAAAGTTTTGTGTGAAAGTGAAAGTAGTTCGCATAAAAGTTTAGTGCTAAAAGTGTAAGAGGCTAAAATGTTGTGGTGAAAATAAAAGAAAATCAAAAAGTATAAAAGTTTAGTGTTAAAAGTGTAAAAGTTAAAATATTGTGGTAAAAATAAAAAGAATAAAAAGGTTACTATTCTTTGCACGCGACTGTTAAAAAACGAACAGTAAACTTTTTGTGTGAAAGTGAAAGTAGTTCGCATAAAAGTTTAGTGCTAAAAGTGTAAGAGGCTAAAATGTTGTGGTGAAAATAAAAGAAAATCAAAAAGTATAAAAGTTTAGTGCTAAAAGTGTAAAGAGTTAAAATATTGTGGTGAAAATAAAAAGAATAAAAAGTTTGTGGTAAAAGTAAAGCAATAAAATTGTGGTGAAAATAAAAAGAATAAAAAGTTTGTGGTGAAAATAAAAGAAAATCAAAAAGTATAAAAGTTTAGTGCTAAAAGTGTAAAGAGTTAAAGTATTGTGGTGAAAATAAAAAGAATAAAAAGTTTGTGGTGAAAATAAAAGAAAATAAAAAGTATAAAAGTTTAGTGCTAAAAGTGTAAAGAGTTAAAGTATTGTGGTGAAAATAAAAAGAATAAAAAGTTTGTGGTGAAAATAAAAGAAAATAAAAAGTATAAAAGTTTAGTGCTAAAAGTGTAAATAGTTAAAGTATTGTGGTGAAAATAAAAAGAATAAAAAGTTTGTGGTGAAAATAAAAGAAAATAAAAAGTATAAAAGTTTAGTGCTAAAAGTGTAAAGAGTTAAAGTATTGTGGTGAAAATAAAAAGAATAGAGAGTTAGTGGTGAAAATAAAAAGAATAAAAAGTTTGTGGTGAAAATAAAAGAAAATAAAAAAGTATAAAAGTTTAGTGCTAAAAGTGTAAAGAGTTAAAGTATTGTGGTGAAAATAAAAGAAAATCAAAATTATAAAAGTTTAGTGCTAAAAGTGTAAATAGTTAAAGTATTGTGGTGAAAATAAAAAGAATAAAAAGTTTGTGGTGAAAATAAAAGAAAATAAAAAGTTTGTGGTGAAAATAAAAAGAATAAAAAGTTTGTGGTGAAAATAAAAAGAATAAAAAGTTTGTGGTGAAAATAAAAAGAATAAAAAGTTTGTGGTGAAAATAAAAAGAATAAAAAGTTTGTGTAAAATAAAAAGAATAAAATTGTGGTGAAAATAAAAAGAATAAAAGGTTACTATTCTTTGCACGCAAAACGATGGCTTTGTGGCTTTGTTTTTAATATATATATATATATATATATTATTAAATATATATATATTTACGTATATAACATATATTAATATATATATATATATAGTTATTTAGTGGGCATTTAACTAGCACGTTTTCCAAACTCCATATATATATATATATATATATATATATATATATATATATATATATATATATATATATATATATATATATATATATATATATATATATATATATATATATATATATATATATATATATATATATATATATATATATATATATATATATATATATATATATATATATATATATATATATATATATATATATATATATATATATATATATATATATATATATATATATATATATATATATATATATATATATATATATATATATATATATATATATATATATATATATATATATATATATATATATATATATATATATATATATATATATATATATATATATATATATATATATATATATATATATATATATATATATATATATATATATATATATATATATATATATATATATATATATATATATATATATATATATATATATATATATATATATATATATATATATATATATATATATATATATATATATATATATATATATATATATATATATATATATATATATATATATATATATATATATATATATATATATATATATATATATATATATATATATATATATATATATATATATATATATATATATATATATATATATATATATATATATATATATATATATATATATATATATATATATATATATATATATATATATATATATATATATATATATATATATATATATATATATATATATATATATATATATATATATATATATATATATATATATATATATATATATATATATATATATATATATATATATATATATATATATATATATATATATATATATATATATATATATATATATATATATATATATATATATATATATATATATATATATATATATATATATATATATATATATATATATATATATATATATATATATATATATATATATATATATATATATATATATATATATATATATATATATATATATATATATATATATATATATATATATATATATATATATATATATATATATATATATATATATATATATATATATATATATATATATATATATATATATATATATATATATATATATATATATATATATATATATATATATATATATATATATATATATATATATATATATATATATATATATATATATATATATATATATATATATATATATATATATATATATATATATATATATATATATATATATATATATATATATATATATATATATATATATATATATATATATATATATATATATATATATATATATATATATATATATATATATATATATATATATATATATATATATATATATATATATATATATATATATATATATATATATATATATATATATATATATATATATATATATATATATATATATATATATATATATATATATATATATATATATATATATATATATATATATATATATATATATATATATATATATATATATATATATATATATATATATATATATATATATATATATATATATATATATATATATATATATATATATATATATATATATATATATATATATATATATATATATATATATATATATATATATATATATATATATATATATATATATATATATATATATATATATATATATATATATATATATATATATATATATATATATATATATATATATATATATATATATATATATATATATATATATATATATATATATATATATATATATATATATATATATATATATATATATATATATATATATATATATATATATATATATATATATATATATATATATATATATATATATATATATATATATATATATATATATATATATATATATATATATATATATATATATATATATATATATATATATATATATATATATATATATATATATATATATATATATATATATATATATCTACTCGACCCGTCTCACCAAATTATTAACCCTTCTTTATTACCCAAATGTAAATTAATCTCATTTTTTTTCTTTTCTTTTTGCTAAATCATTGATGATATACCCTTGTTATTAATTAATATTATTATATGTTTCTTGTTTGTTTTAATAGGTCAACGAATCGTTGTTTGTGGAAATTGAGGTTGGTGAAACCATTGTTGTCGATGATGACCCGGCATCTGGAAAGTTTAAGGTTACTGCTTTTGATGCTAACCATTGCCCTGGTACCTATATTTCATTATTATTTACTACTAATCATTTTTATTTTTTTTCATTTTAATTACTATCTTCTCAATCTGATGACTGATGTAATGATATTTATATTCTCGGCTAATTATGTTATATGTTGTATTTTTAATTAATTAATATTAGAATCATCATGTATAATACTCCCATCATCATTACTTGATCCAAATGTGATATTGAGGAAATTATTTGTTGATTAACCATTTGTCTGCCATGCTATATGCAATCATCAGGTGCGGTCATGTTTTTGTTTGAAGGCACCTTTGGTAATATCCTGCACACAGGAGACTGCAGACTTACACCTGAGTGTTTGCAAAAATTACCTGAGAAATATATAGGCACGACATCCAAAGAACCAAATTGTCGACTTGATTATGTCTTTTTAGACTGCACATTTGGGGCTTTTTCTTCAAAATTACCAAGCAAACATGATGCAGTTCGGCAGGTAGTTTCTGACCCTTGTAGCAAACATGATGCAGTTCGTGTAGAAAAATTTCGATATACTCGGTTTCGACCCCCCATTTTAATAGCGTTAGGAAAAAAATAGCGTTAGGAAAAAAAAAATTAGATCCCGACCCCCCACTCAAAAATTTCTAGCTTCGCCACTGGTAGTAATTTGTGTCTTCCTTGTGTCTTTTACGAATTGTGTCTTTTTATGACCTTCAACTCATCTTTCTCTCTTTCATTAGCTTATGATTTCCAGTTTTTTTCATCATACGAGATATGGAAAGAGATTGTGTATAGCCGTGAAGGTGAATGATATCACTTAACACTTTAACAGTATGGGTGTCAGTTTTGAGCGACTTGCATATGAATGGTTTGATTTGGGATATACCTCAACTTTAATTGGTCAAATAGAAAATTACCTAAATTGAAAACAAGTCAAATGGGTTATGAGTTGTCTTCAAAGACAATTTATACAACTAGTGGGACACTGTTAAAGATAAAGAGTGACATATCTAAAGATTTGGTTAACAATCTACCATTAAAGTTAGATATCACTGAACTTACCTCTTGAAAGTAGGTCAGTTTTGAGAGACTGCTGCCACTAGGAAACTGGCTAATTTGGTATTTTGTTTGAGTTTTGATCATGTTTAATATAACATCGTGTGTAGTCACACTATATAAATAGTTTTTGTTATCATATTTAACATAATAATTAGTTATAGAAGATAGAAAACTTTCGACAAAAAAGGGTTTGCGGTTCAATCCATCCCCATTTGTTTTAAAATGTTTTTACTGTTGACTCGTTATCCACCCACTCATTTTTCTACCCTTAAACTTGATAGCTATAAAACTGCTTCTCTTAATTCAGGTAATTGATTGCATATGGAAGCATCCAGATGCTCGTGCGGTGTACCTGACATGTGATCTCCTTGGTCAGGAAGAAATACTTGTTAGTGTGAGTGAAACGTTTGGCTCAAAAATCTATATAGATAAAGAAAACAACCCTGAATGTTTCCAGTCTCTATCTTTGACCGTACCTAGTATACTTTCACAAGATCCTACTTCAAGATTCCATATTTTTGATGGTTTTCCAAGACTTACTGAAAGAGCAGAAAGAAAACTAGCAGAAGCCCGGGCAAATTTTCAGCCTGAACAGCTTATAATACGCCCATCAACCCAGTGGTACGTCTTTGAGGATGTTTCATCAGATTCTGAAAAACTCAAAAAAAGTCGGTTTAAAGAAGCAATGAGGGATAAGTCTGGTATTTGGCATGTTTGCTATTCTATGCATTCCTCTAGAGATGAACTTGAGTGGGCCCTACGGTTACTTGCACCTAGATGGGTGGTGTCGACCACCCCCGAGTTTAGAGCCATGGATCTTAGTTATGTTAAAAGGCACTGCTCGTATCGTAATTTATCAATGGATGACCCTCTATGGAAGCTTCTAGACATTGATCTCGGGTCTCCATTAGTCATTGAAGACTTACAGGAGGAAAGTTCCATTTCAAGGTCTCAGTTGGATTCATCACAAGCATTTGTTAACAAGGAAGAAATCTTGACCATGCCTTCTGAAGTCAAAGTGTCAACTGTGACATTGTTTGGGAGAGCAAGGCTTGGACTTCATAACTCTACTTTCACTTATGAAGATATAGTCAAACCTGAAATTACATTTCAGATTGAAAATGTTGAACTTCAGAAGAAACATGAAGTGGGTATGGATCGGGCTGTTTCTGAAGACCAACTTGATGATTCAAAGTCAAAGTCAAAGTCAAAGGAGCTAATGGTGGAAGTAGTCAAGCGCACCACTGCTTGTTCACCAACCAGATTGTCGACAGGAGTTGGTGAAAACATAAGAAAGTTGTATAGAAGTATGCATATTCCAGTGCCTAGGCCACTTCCTTCTTTGGCGGCTTTATTGAATGATAGAAAGAAGCGTGCCAGAACTAGGGTATGACAAAAAGTTTGATTACATTATGTGTAAGTATTTGCTCAATTTCATGCAATAGCCAACCAACGGTATGTTTCCAGGGGTTGACTAAAAGTCAAATTGTAGAGTGCATACATCCAATTGATGCTTGTTCCTTGAAGCAGTGGATTCAAGAATACCTTGTAGAGTAATATATTCAGCAAGCAAGTAGGGCTTTCGTAACTTTCATGGGGCACCTTTATTAGCATGTCTGTTGGCAGCCGAGATGGTGCAGTTGGGTTCCCAATCCGTGTAATCTAAAACACAGGTTGAGAAATGAACATGTAAATGGTTTTCGTGGGTAATAATTTCTGTTCATGTAGAATTGTATTTCGTGCAAGGTTTTGCAATACAAAGCATTATGATCTGTTTTTTACAGATTAATGTTGAATTGCATAGTGGAGTTATGCCGAACAGATAGATACAGAAACATAGCCAACCATTAACATTACCAAAACAAATTATTGAGTTCTTTCTAAGTTTTAACATGTATCCTGAGACAGGAGCTCGTATTACTTCGCAAAATATTGGGTTGTAATTAGGGCAAATTGTTTGGAAAGTACTCCAACTTGTCTTAAATAGCTTTATGGGGATCGGAACAAAAAACACGTCCTTTGTGGGCTAAAACTCGGCAAAAACATCTATTGAGGGGTCTCCGTTATCTTTTAGACGGAATGTTCCGTCTGTTCCATCTAAAAGTTAACGGAGGCCCCGTAATAGATATTTTTGCCAAGTTTTAGCCCACAAAGCACATAGTTTGCAATTTATATAACACAAAAACTTTAAAGAGATAGGTTTATGCTACCCGTATATGTGACAATCGACGTAAACATTTACATCAACATTATCTTACCTATAATATAGTATAATTAATACGTACTAACTTATGTATACTCATTTATCTTATTTATTATTTTTCAAACCATTTTGTGTTATGGATACTGTCAAAACCATTTTTTTTTCTTTTAATTTTTAATTTAGTTAACTTAACTTGGGCATGATATGACATAACGTAAGTTAACTTGCAAATATATGATAATGATATAAGAATTCTTGTTAGCCTAAGTGTAATTGTTTAGAGTAATGCAAACATGAGCCAAATAACCCAAAATCATACTCCATGTTATTATCCTACAGTAAATTATGTCACATCAATTTATCTTGTAAGAAGATTATCCAGAAGCAAAACAAAAACCATCTCTTCCAAAGTTTTTTTGTTCTATAAATTACAAAATACGTCCTTTGTGGGCTAAAACTTGCCAATTGGAAGATCTCTGTTACCTTTTAGAGAGAACAGACGGAACATTCCATCTAAAAGATAACGGAGACCCCACAATAGATGTTTTTGCCAAGTTTTAGCCTATAAAAGACGCGTTTTTTGTTATGACCCCCATAAAGCTATTTGAGTCAAGTTTGAGTGCTTTCAAAACAATTTGCCTAACAGTAGCCCAATATATGGGTTAGGCAGGCTGATTAACATGTCTTGTATTGTTTATGTTTTGGTACAATACAACTTGAAACTAGATTTATTGATAAAGCAATATAGACTCGGATACATTTCGCACACAAAGTCAACTCACTTTACTTAATACAAGGCAGTAGAGCAAAAGTTTCTTTTATATTATCACCCTAGCCCGTAACGTGGTTTGCACTAGCGTTCTTCTTTCTCGTCTTTGACATCATTCATCTGATCATGGCTACTCAGGCTACTGTACGTTAAGAAATAGAAACTTGAGGCCCGGTAATTCAACATGAATAAAATATTCTCTTTTACCTGTTTTTCATTGTTAATTAAACACTTTAAAGTTCAAAATAAAAATAAATATGTTATTCTTACAAATAACTAATGAAAAAAAAGTTTAGAATCATATGTAGACAAGAGAAATATATTTAAAAAATAAAATTATTACATAAAATAGCAACGAACTTTTTATGAACTCTCAAATCTAAAAATCATATAGGAAGCCACTTAGATATTGATACATGTAATTTCTTATACTTGATTTTTAAATTGAAAACTAATGCAAAACTCAGTACTATTTTATGCAATTAACTTTGAGAAAAATTATAGTTTTTCTTATGTAATACAGAAAGTAGATTAAGTGGTTAACACATTTTCTTTTGGAAATAAAGATAAAGGTTCAATGTTCACCCCATGCAAAAACAGGAGGTCATATTCTATCATTTAGATATAATCTGAAACCTTTTCACCCAAATAAAAGTAAAACTGCCTACATATCAACCTTCCCACTGCACCATCAAGATATTGGGATCCAAGACGTCATTGGTGTTACATTAACAAAAAAAAAATATTCTTATGTAATCCTGAGTGATTATTTTTGAACCTTTCTTTAACCACTTCCAAAATCGTATCGTATTTAAACTTGAAACTTCAAAATTGTATCTTAAATGATCTATCATCAATTGTTGTTGTTCTCTGCTACTTGCAGACAATCATCATCATCATTGTCATCCATATCTAACTATTAAGTAACATCTCTCTCTCTCTTATTGCTAAAATATATAATAGTTCTACTGCTTATAGCTTTTGTTGCTTATTTCATTCATAAATCCCCCTCCACACGGACCACACACACAAAAATACTGTCACATTTTTCATGTAACCAATTATATCTTTATCACTGTCTGTTTTATGTACACATGCTGAAGTTAAACAACATCTGTTATCATTAATTCCGAAAGTGCACACAACCTGTTTGTTAAAATGCCTAAGTGAGTTTGCCACTATTGTCTGTCTACAAACAAATAGATTTAGCTATATAACTTTTATGGTGTATCGATACGATTGATAGATACATTGTCCTTGATCAAATAATCCTCTTTTTTTTTTCTTCTTATCTAACACTACCTTGTTCAATCTTCATATTGAAAGTTTTATTCATCCAATTAGTACCACCAAAGTTTGTTGCTTTTCGGGGTCACTTAAAAACAAATATCAGATAGTTTCCAACTAGTAAAATGTCTTGTAGGTTTCAAAAGACACTCGGGTTCAAACCTCAGTAGTTTAACAACTTGGGATTGCCAGGGAAAAAGTATACGAAACGGCCACTGGAATACCTTTTTGGCCGTGTACGTAAGAGCGAAATGTTCGACTTTTATAACAACTCCCTATTGGTTTGATACCCTATGTAATACTAGAGGATCTTTTGTTTTTATGACAGAGCTGCAAAATTATATATTTGTTACTGAAAAGGGAAGATTGCATAGCTGTATGTTGTAATATTAATATATCGGTATTTTCTTAAACAGGACTAGTTCTTGGAATATAATGAAGCTACAAAGTGGGAAACTGGTGACCAATATCTGTGCGCAGAATCGATATATATGCCATTTTCATCTTCTCCGAAGATTCTCTCTTTGGTCTATGAAAAAAGATCCAGATCTTGAAGCAGCCTTAAGTAGAAACCGTCGCTGGATTGTGAATAACCAAATTAAAAACATAATCATGAGGTGCCCTGATCAAGTGGCATCGGTTGATTTCCTTCAGAAGAAGTTCAAGTCTCTTGATCTTCAAGGGAAAGCCCTCAATTGGCTTAAGAAATACCCGTGTTGCTTTGAAACGTACCTTGAAAAGGATGAATATTACTGCCGGTTGACTAAATTGATGCTCTCTCTGGTGGAAGAAGAAGAAACTGTAAAGGATATGCAGGAAACGAAAATTGTTGAGAGATTAGCGAAGTTATTAATGATGGTTTCCAATCATAGACTCAATGTCTCAAAACTTCATGAAGTTAAAAGAAGTTTGGGATTACCGGATGATTATTTGATACGCATCATTCCTAAGCATCTTGATGTGTTCAGAGTAGTCAATTATGGTGGAAGAAAAAACACTATGGAAATCGAACTCACCAAGTGGGATCCAGAATTAGCGGTTTCCACCATTGAAAAAGTAGCTCAAAAACAGGGTTGCAACCCATCATTCCCGTGTTCCTTACCCTCTACTTGGGTAAAATCATGGGAGAAATTTCGTGAATTTGATTCGTTTCCATACATGTCACCTTATGTGGATCCTGGTCACTTGGTAGAAGGGTCTCGGGAATTAGAAAAAAGAACGATTGGGCTATTGCATGAATTTCTTTCACTTACTCTGTGGAAGAAAGCATCAATAATGAAGCTAGGTCATTTCAGGAGGGAGTTTCGTTTACCCGAGAAATTGAATGTTTTGCTCTTAAAGCATCCGGGAATATTTTATGTTACAAATAAGTATCAAATTTATACTGTTCTTCTTAGAGAAGGATATAGAGGGTCAGAATTGGTTGATAAAGATCCACTTGTCCTTGTAAAGGATAAATTTGGGGAACTGATGCAAGAAGGACTTCATGAGTACAATAGAAGACATCATACATTGAATATAGAAAAGAAGAGAAAGAAGGGGATGATAGCAATGAAAGAAGGGAAAAAAGAGCCGATCCCTGAGCTTTCTGATGAAGATGGTCAAGGAGATGATCTGGGTGGCATATTTGATCCGGAAGAAAGAAAACGCTTTTATAAAGTTCTCCTTGATGATAAGGCCCCTTGATTTTTAAAGATTATGCTGTCTGATCTTATTGTTGTAATCCTTATATATTTAACTAATCCATGACACTTCTTTTTCACTTAATATGAAGATTGTTATATATATATACATAGTGTTTCGAGTTAATGGTGGTAAAAGTGGTGGCAAGCTTGGCTCTAAAAATAGCGACATTGATTACATTATCGATCATCTAAGGTTTAAAGTTTACATACATGATTTAATGAAGAAATGGGAATAAAAGCATCACCTGGATATGAATTTGCTTGTTTCCAGGTTTTCACATGTAGTGTTATATATGAACCTAAAAAGTATGGAAAATTCCATTGTTATGATCACGTAGCATGTTCAACTTTGAAAAATATCAAGTCATAATGGAACAGAATGGATCTGTTTTACATATGAAAAGGCATACGAAATGGACATCTCGTTGGGATGCTTATATCAAAGTAGAAGATGCTAACCACCAGTTCTTGATTTTTAATTCATTAACAGTTATATTTTTGGCTGGTATTGTTTGTGCTGAAGTTTCTGTTGTCCTCACTTACATACATCCTTGTGTTGAGGACTGGCTATGATGGTGGAACGCATTTTGTTCTTGGGGCTCACCGGCTCCGTTTCTTTTTAAGTTTTTTATTATGCTATATCTAATCCGGCTTTTACTTCAGAGTTTGAGTGTTCCAGTATCTATAATGGTATATTTTGGTTTCAAACTTGCTGCCGTGTTGTCTACTGACACAATTAGTTTCAGCAGGTCCTTTTATTTGGTTCACTCTCTGTTCTCATTATTCAAGTTTGATTTAAGCATTCAATTAGCGCAAGTTTCTTGTTAAGGTTCGTTTAGCTTTATTTTACAATAGTATGCAAGTTATCAGCAAAGGCAACCATCTATTTAGAATGTGATTATCTACATTGCTATTACCTTTTCAATTCACAAAGTTTGTTTTAAGTCACACTTATCATAATCTCGCCATTTCAATTCTGTCAACCTGCTGTATTTAAAACTTGAGATTTCATGGGTTATTTGCCTCATTATTATTCTCAATATCTGCATGTAACATGATATTTAACCCCGCTTTCAACCTATGAAAGTTAAACACTGATTAAGGTCAGTCGTTGCTGCATTTATAGTGTCGAGTTTCATGTTCAAAAAGAAGATGCGACAATTTCGACCCATTTATATTATGAATGGTTAAATTTGACTTACAACCTCTTAAATATGAAATGTAGCAAACTGTGAATATGGGTCATGTGAGTCAGAAGTAATGAGTTGCAATGTTGCATACAACCGCATAAACGGGTGAATTAAACAAATAGGGATACTATTGTAATATTATACAAGCTTTTACTACTTCACACAATAATCTCTCTATATAACTAAGAGAGGATATGAAAAAGTCTATGTGGCATATTCATTTAACTTACAAGTAAGATTTTTGCTTATGTGTCAATTGCTAGATAAAATAGTCTTTATTTAAATTTAAATTAAATATTATTTGTATGTACATATTAATATACTAGCATTTTACCCGCGCAATGCGGCGGTGGTGGTATTATCGGCGGTGTGGTGGTGGCGGCGGTGTGGTGTTGTAAATTGTTTCATTAAAGGTATTATAGGTATTTTAAGTGGAGATGTTTAAATTAATAAATAAAAAAGAAGAATTAATTAATTCATTAAGGGTAGAATGGTCATTTCGCATGGGGACATTTTTATGAGAGAGGGTGTTGAAAAGTGTTAGGAGAGAGAGTGTGATAATTTTTATAAGGGAAAATTTCATTACATACCCTTGTGGTTTGCCATATTATCAAGTTTCACCCCTCTAGTTTTTTTGTATCATTAGATACCCATATGGTGACTTTTCGTATCATTACATACCCCTTACCCTAACAGACGTTAGTTGTGCTTCGTTAAACCCCTCATGTGCATTGCACACGAGGGTATTTTAGTCTTTTTGACATCTGAAACACTCCTTCCTTCTTCTGCATCTTGTTTTTCAGATCTAACAAATCATTCCAAATTTCATTTACATAAAAAACCAAATAAGTTGTTGACTCACTATTTAACCAGATATGGGTGCCGACTAGAATAAAAAGTGTTGGTGTGGCAGTGGTAAGTCATATATATCTTCACCATCCAATTCATCATATTTATAAATTTATATTTATATATCTATATTAAATATATAAACACCACATCAAGTCAGGAATATGTGAACGAGTTATTCTATTTCATTAACTTTCGAAATTGTAAACAAATCAACAACCGATCTATATCTATAATCATCATCATCATCATCATCATCTCAGTTCTTCTCATCATCATCATCATCATCATCATCATCATCATCATCATCATCATCATCATCATCATCATCATCATCATCATCATCATCATCATCATCATCATCATCATCATCATCATCATCATCATCATCATCATCATCATCATCATCATCATCATCATCATCATCATCATCATCATCATCATCATCATCATCATCATCATCATCATCATCATCATCATCATCATCATCATCATCATCATCATCATCATCATCATCATCATCATCATCATCATCATCATCATCATCATCATCATCATCATCATCATCATCATCATCATCATCATCATCATCATCATCATCATCATCATCATCATCATCATCATCATCATCATCATCATCATCATCATCATCATCATCATCATCATCATCATCATCATCATCATCATCATCATCATCATCATCATCATCATCATCATCATCATCATCATCATCATCATCATCATCATCATCATCATCATCATCATCATCATCATCATCATCATCATCATCATCATCATCATCATCATCATCATCATCATCATCATCATCATCATCATCATCATCATCATCATCATGATGATGATGATGATGATGATGATGATGATGATGATGATGATGATGATGATGATGATGATGATGATGATGATGATGATGATGATGATGATGATGATGATGATGATGATGATGATGATGATGATGATGATGATGATGATGATGATGATGATGATGATGATGATGATGATGATGATGATGATGATGATGATGATGATGATGATGATGATGATGATGATGATGATGATGATGATGATGATGATGATGATGATGATGATGATGATGATGATGATGATGATGATGATGATGATGATGATGATGATGATGATGATGATGATGATGATGATGATGATGATGATGATGATGATGATGATGATGATGATGATGATGATGATGATGATGATGAATTCGTTTTGCTGCTTCTGGCCGGAATCTGTTATTTTTGCCGGAATCTGCTGGTGTTGCCGGAATATGCTGTTCTTGTTATTTGGTTTTTTATGTAAATGAAATTTGGAATGATTTGTTAGATCTGAAAAACAAGATGTAGAAGAAGGAAGGAGTGTTTCAGATGTCAAAAAGACTAAAATACCCTCGTGTGCAATGCACATGAGGGGTTTAACGAAGCACAACTAACGTCTGTTAGGGTAAGGGGTATGTAATGATACGAAAAGTCACCATATGGGTATCTAATGATAAAAAAACTAGGGGTGAAACTTGATAATATGGCAAACCACAGGGGTATGTAATGAAATTTTCCCTTTTTTTAAATAGTTATAGTATTCCTATGTTATCGCCATAGTATTTGTTTAATATCTATTTAATCAATGAATTTTTTAAAAAAATATATGTATGTTTAAATATGGTTCACTTTAAACGGAAATCTAATATATACTTGATATGATAATAATAATAATTTATATAATAATGCTTATTAGATGTAGGTATATTCTAAATGTTTAAAGTTATAATATATAATATAATACATTATTTTTATGATATCGAAGTTTAAATCAAAGTAATAATAATATTGTTATTAATATCTTTTATTATACTAAAGCACAGTTGCTCTAATAACTTATTGACCAATCACAACTTTGATTTTTTAAAGTTGACTTTTGTTTTCAATTTTGACTTAATTACCAATGCGGCGGTGGTGGTATTATCGGCGGTGTGGTGGTAGCGGCGGTGTGGTGTTGTAAATTGTTTCATTAAAGGTATTATAGGTATTTTAAGTGGAGATGTTTAAATTAATAAATAAAAAAAAAGAATTAATTAATTCATTAAGGGTAGAATGGTCATTTCGCATGGGGACATTTTTATGAGAGAGGGTGTTGAAAAGTGTTATGAGAGAGAGTGTGATAATTTTTATAAAGTAGTAGAGATAGGATTATTATTTAAATATCAAATAAATTAAGTACTTAAAAAAAATATATGTATGTTTAAATATGGTTCACTTTAAACGGAAATCTAATATATACTTGATATGATAATAATAATAATTTATATAATAATGCTTATTAGATGTAGGTATATTCTAAATGTTTAAAGTTATAATATATAATATAATACATTATTTTTATGATATCGAAGTTTAAATAAAGTAATAATAATATTGTTATTAATATCTTTTATTATACTAAAGCACAGTTGCTCTAATAACTTATCGACCAATCACAGCTTTCGATTTTTTAAAGTTGACTTTTGTTTTCAATTTTGACTTAATTACAATGCGGCGGTGGTGGTATTATCGGCGGTGTGGTGGTGGCGGCGGTGTGGTGTTGTAAATTGTTTCATTAAAGGTATTATAGGTATTTTAAGTGGAGATGTTTAAATTAATAAATAAAAAATAAGAATTAATTAATTCATTAAGGGTAGAATGGTCATTTCGCATGGGGACATTTTTATGAGAGAGGTGTTGAAAAATGTTATGAGAGAGAGTGTGATAATTTTTATAAAGTTGTAGAGATAGGTTAAAATTAAAATATCAAATAAATTAAGTACTTAAAAAAAATATATGTATGTTTAAATATGGTTCACTTTAAACGGAAATCTAATATATACTTGATATGATAATAATAATAATTTATATAATAATGCTTATTAGATGTAGGTATATTCTAAATGTTTAAAGTTATAATATATAATATAATACATTATTTTTATGATATCGAAGTTTAAATCAAAAGTAATAATGACATATTGATTATTTCGAATTATCTTTTATTATACTAAAGCACAGTTGCTCTAATAACTTATCGACCAATCACAGCTTTCGATTTTTTAAAGTTGACTTTTGTTTTCAATTTTGACTTTAATTTACACTTTTTTGTTTTCTATCACAAATTTACACTTTTTACCCAATAATTTTAATATAATAAATAAATAATAGCTAATATATATTTCTAATGTGTAAAGTTAGATACACCATATGTAACAATAAAGCAAATAAAATGATAGTAACCTATTATGATTTTTTAATGTCCAAATATCGCTTCCCATATTGGGAAAAAATGCAAACCTATAGCTGCAGAAGTGGGAATAATGGCACCCGAAATAATACTGTTTCCATATGTCACAATTTACAACTTTGATGGACATATTATATTTTGTAATATTCAAATATCGCTAAGCATGTCACAGTAAACAACTTCGATGAACATATTTTTTAAAAATATTTCAATATAAAACTCAAAGTGTTGATATATAGATCAAGTTTTTATTACTCAAAATAATATATTAAATTTTAAACTATAATAAATTAACATTCAATATTAATAACACCGTAAGCCCCGTGTATTAGACACGGGCCTAAAATCTAGTTATATCATTAAATTAAATATGATATAGTGATTCTTTTTTTCGTATAATCATTCGAATTTAAGAGAATCTTATTTTATTATTTAGTTATTAAATAAAAATCCAATTTATCTTACTCAAATTCAATAAATTATTCATTTTTTGAAAATTAATTTTCAGTTTATACTTTATGCATTAAAATTGAATTTATATTGATGGTTTATTTATATAGTATATTTTATATATTATATTTTTTGATTTCATTTGTTGTTACGTAATTGCATGATTTAAATATTATTAAAAAAATAAGTCCATTGATTAGTATTAAAATATATTTATGATGTAACTTATCTTTAATAAATAAGTTTACATTTTACCATGCAACGCATGGTTTTAATCTCGTTACTACTATGATACAAACTAAGAATGGACGCAAAAGTGTGTAAGTCTGACCCAACCTGTATTTACCTATACTAGAAAGTAGAAACAAATTACCTGACCCACCCAACTGGCCCATTCTGCCCTCTCTAAAATGGACGCAAAAGTGTGTAAGTCTGACCCAGCCTGTATTTTACCTATACTAGAAAGTAGTAACAAATTACGTGACCCACCCAACTTGCCCATTCTGTCATCTTTAACAAAAAACCTCCTAGGATTCTCATGTTACTAAAATCATGAGCAGAAAGAAAAAGATGTTTGAATTTCTATATTCGAGAGTATCTAATCCTGTTTTTTTTACTTGTCGCGTATCTTCAATTCACATTAAACTTTCTTACAGAAGACTATTGACCAAAGATATGGATGTTTTTATCTTGGGTAAGTTCATAATTCTGCAAGAGGCGAGAACAAAGCGTTGGTTGGCAAACACATTTTCGCTTGTGATGGGAACTCAGAAGTGAGTCAGAAGTGTTAAAATGATGAGGTAAAAACAAAAAACAATATGGCGATCAAAGTTATATAATGCAATTATATAAACTTCACTTTTTACTTCAAAAATGTTATAAACCCTAAAAAAAAACTTTTAAACTTATCTCTCTATATAACTAAAAGAGGATATGTTTTTGATTATGTATCATTTTATCACAATATTTATATTATTTTCATGTCATGTGTATAGTCATGTCATGCTCGTTAGTCCAAGTCATAAGTTAATTAGTCAAAGATTTTGTCAATCAATATCAATATAAAATCTTAAAAAATTATTTGATATAAACTTATTTTCACGTTAAAAAGAAATAATTTGATTTTTTTTCCTTTTTTTGTAACATTATTTGATTTAATATATGTCATGTGTGTTGTCATGTTGTAATTGTTTATTAATTAGTAATTACTTTTGGAAAAATAAAATTTCAACCATTTATTTAGATTAAATTTTTTTTTATTATATAACTATAAAGAATATGAATTTTTGATTATTTATCATTTTATCACAATATTTATATTATTTTCATGTCATGTGTATAGTCATGTCATGCTCGTTAGTCCAAGTCATAAGTTAATTAGTCAAAGATTTTGTCAATCAATATCAATATAAAATCTTAAAAAATTATTTGATATAAACTTATTTTCACGTTATAAAGAAATCAATTTGATTTTTTCACATCAATATATCAATATTTTGTTTAAATTATAGTCTATAACTTATAATAAAATAGCTTAATTATTTTGTCTTAAGTTTTACTGCTTTACTTAATGAATGGTTAGGATTTAATCTATAGAAATTGCAAAATCGAGATCCATGTGCTATTCAACGAGTGTGCTTTTTAGGGTCGTGCTTTGTCTGTTTTGCATAAAAAAAAATTAAATTATTAGATTAAATTCTCTCTATATAACTAAAAGAGGATATGTTTTTGATTATGTGGTAATTGTGTTTATTTGACACTTAGGATTTTTGCTTAGGTGTCATTTTATCCTATTTATTGAATTTTTTGTTTTTTTTTTTTTTTTTTTTTATATGTTTATGCATTCTTTTTATTTATTTATTTTGGAGATGATTCTGAGATTGTTTTTGTGTGTGAATAAGAAAATGATTTGTGAGTTTGAATTTTGGGGGTGAAAGTGTTTGGGTATTTATTGTGGATTTGTGGTGGTGGGTTTAAAATTTTTTAATTTTGGGGAGAATGGCGCCATAGAGTGTGAATCGTTGGATTCTTGAAGGAAGAAAAGGACGGTTCAGATTTATTCTATAGTGAGAATGCGGATCATGATCCGTGTGCTTTACTTAATGAATGGTTAGGATTTAATCTATAGAAATTGCAAAATCGAGATCCATGTGCTATTCAACGAGTGTGCTTTTTAGGGTCGTGCTTTGTCTGTTTTGCATAAAAAAAAATTAAATATATTCAACAAACAAAAAACAATATGGCGATCAAAGTTATATAATGCAATTATATAAACTTCACTTTTTACTTCAAAAATGTTATAAACCCTAAAAAAAAACTTTTAAACTTATCTCTCTATATAACTAAAAGAGGATATGTTTTTGATTATGTGGTAATTGTGTTTATTTGACACTTAGCATTTTTGCTTAGGTGTCATTTTATCCTATTTATTGATTTTTTTTCCTTTTTTTGTAACATTATTTGATTTAATATATGTCATGTGTGTTGTCATGTTGTAATTGTTTATTAATTAGTAATTACTTTTGGAAAATAAAATCTCAACCATTTATTTAAATTTAAATTTTGTTGTATGTCATGTGTGTTGTCATGTTGTATTTATTTATTAACTATCAATTACTTTTGGAAAAAAAAAATTCAACCATTTATTTAGATTAAATTTTTTTTATTATATAACTAAAAAAGGATAATTTTGCTCTTTAATTGACATATAGAGTTAATTGTCACATTAGATTTTTGATTATTTATCATTTTATCACAATATTTATATTATTTTCATGTCATGTGTATAGTCATGTCATGCTCGTTAGTCCAAGTCATAAGTTAATTAGTCAAAGATTTTGTCAATCAATATCAATATAAAATCTTAAAAAATTATTTGATATAAACTTATTTTCACGTTATAAAGAAATCAATTTGATTTTTTCACATCAATATATCAATATTTTGTTTAAATTATAGTCTATAACTTATAATAAAATAGCTTAATTATTTTGTCTTAAGTTTTACCTCTTACTTTATTGTCATTCAACATTGATTTCGTATTTTTTTCCTTTTATGGCCAATTCAATTAATTATGTAGCTTTTGTAAAAATGAAATATTATATTTAGAATTTTTGTTTTATTCACGGATCAACTCAATTATACGTCATTCTTGCAAGAGTTAAGAATAAGAAATAATTAAAAATTTTGATGGAAAATGGGATCGTTGTCAATTATATAGCTAAAGTTATTTTTTTTAGAAAATATGTTTATAGATTTGTAATTTGTATGATTACGTGTAACATAAAATTCGAAAATATTTAGTAATCATTCTACTATAATATTTTCTAATAGATTTATTACATTATAGTTTTTAACACTACTACAAAAAAAAGTAAAGGAGACCTGTTTTGAAGGGTTATAGAAAGCCCTTTTACAACCGGTTTATATGAAAGAGGTTTCTATTATAACTTAAAAACTGGTTTCCTTTCATGGATATAGAAACCCCTTTTTAATTACATAACCGATTTCTTTAAAATGTTTAAACACCATTTTTATTTGCAAAACCGGTTTCCTTATGTATGTATACAAATCCCCTCTTAATTAGCAACCGGCTTCTTTTATGTATGTATACAAACCCCCTATTAGTTAGAAACAGGTCTCCTTTCCTTTTTATAGAAGCGCACCATATATATATATATATTATATTATACATTAATATAACATGCATCATTAAGAAAATTAAACTTGTAAAAAAATGATATATTAATTAACATCAAAACTTGGTAATCCAAACATCTCGGTCACAAAGATCAAATGCCTAAATTATACTTCATTCCAAGCATATAAAACATGACAAACAAAGCTAAAAACACCATTAATTGTAGTTTGAACTTCTAATACCAAATGTTATTTCTAGTACTAATATATATCTTGATCTTCATGGAACTTCCATGTGCACCTTTTATTTTTGTCTCTGTCTTTATGCATTCTCTTCATGTAATAATCCATGATCAACTAACCTGTGAATAACAATTTTTTTGTAGTCCATTAGTTTTCCAAACAACTACTAAAGATGCCCCCTATACCATGATGGCTTGGTTAAGTATTTAGCCTAAAGAAGTCTTTGTTTCAAGATTACGTACCATAGACATTATTATGCCTTCTAGAGCCTGACTGTGAAGAATATAACATGGAAATTCACACCAAGGTCTTATAGTATAGGACCTGTCAATCGAGAAATTAATGATGGATTAATAAACATTTATACTACATAGTACAATTGTAGAAACTTGATCAAAAATAGTAGACGGGAAAAGCCATTAAATTGGCATATTCTATGTTATTGTAAGAACCTAACTATACCAGGCTATATTCATGTGAAAATGAGTAACATTTAACCTCTTTCTGGATCTTAAGACATAGCACATCACAAAAGAATGCACAGACTTGTAGCATACATCATACATGTTTCACTCCTATATAATATATAGATAAATTTTGCTAACATCAATACAATTATACCTATTAGTAACCCAAAGAAATATTGGCAGCTAAGAAAACAGTAAAAAAAAAGTTATGGTGTTCTTGTATAAAAATTGAAATGCAAAAAGCAAGAAAGGGAGATTATACCTAACCGTACTTGTCTGCAAAATGACCCATCCATACACCAACGATCCTGTCAATATCCGTTTGAGTATATGGTCGCATACTTGTCCAAGGGAGCTATTAAAAACATAAACATACGTTATTAACACATCAAAATACATAAAGAAAAAACGATATGTTAAGTGCTTACTTTTGTCGACAAGTCATGTGGTTGACTAATCACAAATTCATACATCCAACGCATTACGTAGAACCCGCACTCCCAAAAATCATCTTGTTGGTTGCACTAAATTTTGTAAGCATGCAAATATATAATTAAGCAGAGGCAACCATCTAAATCAAATTGTTTATATGCATAAAAATAGGGTAAGAGAACATACATCAACGACAGTCCAATCAAACCTATTTCCAAGACACCTAAAATGAAAATAATCAATATTTTTATGTTAATCTACTACATAAGAATCAATAGTAAATACCGAGCCGATAAAATAAATCTTACTCAATGATAGTTTTTGTGAGGTTGTAGCTCAAATGGGTCGTCTTTTTATCCTTATTTAAGGAATCCAAAATGAAAGCCAATCCCTTACCAGGTGCTAATATCATTAGTGACCAGTGTTTCCTAGAAATTCATAAGACTTTTTCATGACACATAATAAGCATTAATAGACAAAGTAGATAACAACATATAATACTTACTGTTGTAAGTAAGGCAAGATTACATAACTTTGCTTGTTAGAAATGAGAGGATTGACTGCTCTACACAAATACTTGTAGACATTTCCTGTATCGCTAGTTAATGCTTGATCTTGAATCATGTACGGGTTCAAAAAGAAACACTGGTTAGGTCGCCCTTGACTTTTTTGACGAGTCACTAGCTGATTATGCAGGCACCTAGTAAATTGACGATTATAAGTATATGAAATTACTTTAACATCAAATTAAATGATTATGGTAAATATTAACACACTTACATTGCAAAAAAAGTTATAATCCCACAATCAAGCCACCCATTTGTCAACAGAAGCAATATATCGTCGTGTTGAATACCAAAACTAAAAGGTTCTTCGATGAAGAAAACATCAGGGTTGACTTTAACCATCAGCGGGTTATTTCGTTCCATGAAGCCTTTATAAAAGGTTTGCATATAAATGGGTCTTGTAGCCAATCGCCCATGTATGGCTCCAAGTGCCACGTTTCCTTTCTGTGTTGCCTTACCCGTACCAGATTCTAATTGACGAGTTGTTGGTGAAATTTGTTTTCCTGTTTTGGGCTATTCAAAGAATTCGAGCAACATAATACATTTCGTAATTAAGTATACCAAGCAAAGCAATAACACTTTAAGATTAAGTGTACCAATCAAAACAATAACTCTTTGAGATTAAGTGTACCGAGCAAAACTATTAAAAAAAATAATTCAACTTATACTAAAATTGGACTAAAAACTTAATTAATGGCATCTTAACACCTTTTTGAGATGTTGAAAGTTTGATAGAAGAAAGAAAAAAAATTAACCGAGATCATGAAGATAAAAATTTACATCATCATTTGCAGAATAATAATACTTCTCCAAAATCACTCATAACCAGTAATATAATTGGTGAACAAGCCAAATAGTCCGGCAATAATTTTATCATGGGATTTGCTTAGCCTCGACACTGTTAGAACTTATTTAATGATATGAACAAGTCTGGTAATATATAAAATAACTTCACGTCAAACAATTAATGTTTTAAATTTTTTTAATGAAACTGGTTTCTTAAAAATTAAGGGAACCTGCTTTAAACAAAAAAATGTATAGTAAGAAGAGTTACCTTAGCAACACCAACTGACGATTTCGGCCACTGAATGTAGCTACTCCTTGCTTGACCAAGCTTGACCATGTCAGGCTCTGGCGGAAATGGAAGATCTAACTCCTTGTACTTTGGGTCAACACTATCTACCTGGACCTTTACGCAAGATTCCTCCATAAGTCTTCCATGTAAAATTCGGTTTCCTGCTGGATGTACCATCCCGGTAGCACATTTAATGTTGGTGGCAGGTATATACAATACGCATCTTTGAGGCCCCTGCTAAACATGTATATGTGATGTACTTAGAATGCTTTGACAATACAAAATATATAATACACACGGCTACCTGGACCTTATCAAATTTAATACGCACAGCTACCTGTGCAGGTGTCGATGATACGACAGTAGATGGGACGATACACGGTTCCTTAAAGTTTGATGCAGAGGCAGAGCTCCTAACACTCGGGCTACCTTCACGAACTGGCATTTTCAGCGGCACACCAGCTAGCCTATCTTCCACCATTTTCATACAAGAAGCACGTATTTCTTCCTCTCTCTGTTTGTATCTTTTTTCCATCTCCATCTCTCTCTGCTTGCATCTATCGTCTATTTCCATCTCCAGTAGTTTGTTTTTCTCCTCCACAATCTCCAGCCTCTCTTTAAGGAACTCTATTTCTTCCTTTTGCCGGTTTTTTCTCGGCTTTTTGATATACCCTGGTAAGCCTTTTGTGAATCCAACATGAGATCCAACTGCCAGGGTGCGTCCCCCATGTTCCTTGCCTAATACTTGTGTTAACACATCTTCTCCGGGCGGAGGTTTCCAACTACCTTCGACCATTCTTTCATTATAAGATGCCTATAAATTCATACAAGTTGATACATTTTTTAAGTACAAATACAAAATTATATGATCACACATTAAATAACAAAGCATAACCTTACCAACTTATCAGCAACATCTGCCATTTCGGGTGGTACATGTCTCTTTCCATTTTTATCTTTAGGCATCCTAGCTAACATGTAACTCCTTGTGCGAGCATCCCAATAATGTGCTGGTGTTGCTATATCTTCCTTCTCTCGCTCTTTATCCCAAACTTCATCGTTGTTACGATACCCTGTTGGGCCTAGAAGAGGCGGAAATTTTTTCTCGTTGGCGTCATCTCTTCCTTTTTCACGTCTTGCCTGCATACAGTAGAAAAAGAAACTATTACAATCAATGAAAAATAATACTATTATATAATACTCGAGTATATATAAAGATAGGAAACTACTATTTTTTCATCAGTATTTTCTTGTATGAGGAAAGCGTTCCATGCTTTAGGTTCTATAAATTTGTAAACTTGACAAGGACTTAATCCATGATCCATAAAGTTCTTTCGAAGTCTACTCTTGAATGCCTTCCACATTCCGCCAGCTTGTACTAGAGCCTGTTTTTTTGCATTGTCATTTGGGATCTTATAATATGCCTGTCAATTGTGAATGAAATATAATTAAATGTTGATACATACATGTCTTAGTTAAATCAAAACCCAACTATCAATTTCACATATCATACCTTCACTTCTAACCAAACTTGGTCTTTAATTTTTTTATCCACCTGTTTCCATGTTTCATGAGTAATCGGAACCTTAGTTCTAGTGATTACTCCAAGTTGTCCAGAATAATCAAGAAACTTGTTCCCTATCGGCTGCCCATTTTCATCAAATTGGGGTTTCCATGGTGGATTTTTACTTGTCTTTCTTCCTGTTGGGCCTCTAGTCTTTCTTTCTGGTTCTTCATCAATTTCCTCAAATTCTTCCTCAAAATTTTCATCATGTTGTGTATCATCCTCTTGGTCATGATCCTGTAAGTTTACTTAAAAAACCCGACCCATCCGATACTTGTACTATATAGAAAGAAGTTTTAAGTTAACCATTTTTATACTGGTGATAACAAAACCAGTACCTTTCGAGATAGATTATATGCTTGCATATGTAAACAGCTCAATATAGCTCCCAACATGTTGGGTTCGGTTTGGACTGCCTCAAAGTTTCCGAATAATTAATGCATTGAATAAGATTAAAGATACTATGTTGTTAAAACAATAATCTAATAAATTTGTTTCACCAAAAAATTTAGTAGGTTTGAAGGGTAAACACTTTTGACGCCTTTAACCTGGTGAACCCATGTTTTAAGTCAAATTTTGAGGCCTTTTTCAGCATAATTAGTAAAAGCCTTGGTGTTTTATTTGTGAATAAATAAAGCAAAACATTCTCTAATCTAATGTGTTGCCCTGTTCCCTCCTGCCGCCCTGTTCCCTCCCAATTCATGAAAATCCTCTAGATTGTGATTCAAAACTAAATCTATAAAACAACATCAATCTAAGAATTGGACAACATTCTCGAAACCCTACAACAAAAATCAATAAAACTTACCATCTTTGTTAGTGGTGATTTGCTAAGGCAGATGGCTATTACTGGCGATCGTTTGTGGTGGCGGTTCCAGTTGGTGGTTCTGAGAAAAAGGAGGAAAGAAACGTGAATAAGTTACAGGGGAGGCGTGAATGAGAGTTACATGGAGGCTTAGTTCTTGAAAATACGAGGGAGAGGAAATTTCAATATTTTTCAAGGCCCGCCATAAAAGTAATTAGAACTTATTTTAAGCCCATAACTATTTATTTAAAAATTAATTAAAACTAACAGAGTAATTATTTATTAAGCCATTAAATAACTATCTACATATAACTAGACCTGGCAATTCATACCCAAACTAAAAATTTTGGGTAAATTTGGGTAGAATATTTTTCCTTTTGGGTATAACTGGGTGAAGTCTAATACTAAAAACGGGTTTAAATGAATATTTCAATCATTTATGTGAATTATAGTGCGGGTCAAAACGGGTAATAAAGAGGGTTTGAATGGGTAAAGTGACTACACAGGTTCCAATATACAGCTATAGCACAATAAATAAATATAAATAATATATATATATATATCCTCACCGTTTAGTGTACAAATTTTAATAAATAAATACTGTAATAAAATATTGTATTACATTTTTAACGCTTTCGTACCTCTCTTCAAGTAGAGCGAGGATTGTCTATCCATAATCCTTCGTCGTGGTCGGATCTCAAGTATATGGTATTATCTGTCACCCCAATTGTTGATTGAGTATCGGTAAAAAATGGGGGGAGCTCATCAAGTTGATCGTATTCTTCTTCGTCAACAACATTCTCGGCACCAAGAATTCGTCGTTTACCATGGAGAACGACATGCCATCTAGAGTTACTCGGGTCTTCAATATAGAATACTTGGGTGGCTAGCTTAGCTAAGATAAATGGTTCTGATGCATAGCCATTTGTGGAAAGGTCTACTGTTGTGATACCAAAATTGTCGACTTTGACACCGTGTCGGTTTTCCACCCACTTACACTTGAGCATTGGTATGCTAAAAACATTATAATCAAGTTCTACAATTTCTTCGATGGCACCATAATAAGAATCTTTTGCGATCGACGACCTCGTGGAGAATCCTGTGGTTGTGGCTATCAGCGTCACTCCACTGTTTTGCATTGTACTCTTTGCATCTTGTTGTTTCGTATAAAATGTATAGCCATTTATATCATAACCTTGATATTTTGTCACGCTCTCACTCGGACCGTATGCCAACCATTTCACTTCTTCATCCACATTTTCTGAGTTACTTACCCTGTCTTTTAACCATGATGCAAATGTGTTGTAATGTTCAACGGCCAAAAATTTGTCACTCTTGTTCCTGTATGTCGCTTTTAAAAACCGCTTGTGCTCATGTACATATGTACCAATACATGTCATGTGTTGTAAGACTGTAAAATGTGCCTGATGCATATAATCTTTTGACGGAAACTCTACTTTTTTTCCAATTGTACCCGCCCCTGACAGTCTACCCTCGTGTCGACGCTCTGGGAGTCCAATACTTTTTGAGCCTCTTAGGCAATCATTACAAAATTCAATAATCTCCTCAGAAGCATAACCTTCAGCAATGCTTCCTTCTGGTCGAGCTCTATTCCTTACATACTTTTTTAAGATACCCATATACCTCTCAAACGGGTACATGTATCGTAGAAAGACCGGACCACAAGCCTTAATTTCATATACAATATGAGATACGAGGTGAACCATGACATCAAAAAATGAAGGCGGGAAGTACATTTCAAGTTGGCATAGAGTGACGATAACATCATGTTGCAAAGTATTCAACGCTTCGGGATCAATCACTTTTGAATGGATAGAGTTAAAGAACAAACATAGTTTAGTTATTGTATAACGGATGTGTTCCGGAAGTATTCCGCGAATTGCAATAGGAATCATTTGTGTCATCAAAACATGGCAGTCGTGGGACTTCATACCAATCAACTTATTGTCTTTCATCGAAACCAACCTTTTAACGTTCGAAGAATATCCTGATGGAACCTTAACACCATTTAAGCATTTGCAAAAAGAAGTTTTTTCAGCTTTGGACAAGGTATAACAGGCTGCTGGCAGATATGTTCGCTTCCCATCACTATTCTCCTGTGGAGCAAGCTCCGGTCGTATTTTCATATCGACCATGTCCTTTCGAACATTAACTCCGTCTTTGGTTTTCCCTGGAATATTCAATAGTAACCCGATCAAACTATCACAAACATTTTTTTCGATATGCATAACATCAATACAATGTCGGACCTGTAAATTCTTCCAGTATGGTAAATCCCAAAAAATAGATTTTTTTTTCCAGATTTCATCCGATTTCCCACGCTTTCTTTTTTTGCCGAACTCATTTTGGAAGTTTTCAACCTGGGAAAATACAGTTTCTCCATCTGATGGTGGGGGTAGACTTCCGTACTCACTATAACCATCAAACAGATTATCCATGTTACGATATGGGTGATCAGGTGGAAGTGATCTTCTATGGCCCATGTACACCGTTTTCTTGCAGTATTTCAACCATCTTGAACATGTGTTATCTTGGCAAATGGGACACGCCTTAGACCCTTTTGTACCATAACCCGACAAGTTCCCATAGGCCGGGAAATCACTGATAGTGCAAAAAATCATGGCCCGTAATCGAAAATTTTCATTCATATACCCATCATGAACTACAACTCCCGGACTCCATAATGTTTTCAAGTCGTCAATTAAAGGAGACAAATACACATCAATCTCATTACCAGGTTGTTTCGGACCCTGAATTAATAAAGACATCATGATATATTTTCGTTTCATGCATAACCAAGGTGGAAGATTGTAAATGCATAAAAGAACCGGCCAAGTGCTGTGACGGCTGCTCATGTTTCCAAACGGATTAATTCCATCTGAACTAAGTCCGAATCTTAAATTTCTGATCTCATCTCCAAATTCGTCAAATGTATCTATATTCCTCCATTGAGGGGAATCAGCCACATGTCTAATTTTCCCATCTTTTTTACGTTCTTCATCATGCCAACGCAACAATTTTGCATCTCTAGGGTTCGCAAATAATCGTCTTAATCTTGGTATGATGGGAAAATACCACAAAACTTTAGCTGGGGGGGGATTCTTCTTCACATCATCGCCGACTTTTGTTTTTTTTTTGCGCTCATACCTAGACGCACCACATTTGAGACATTCATGGAGGTCGCTGTGCTCATTTCTGTATAACATACAATCATTTGGACATGCTGCTATTCTTTCAACTTCCATTCCCATTGGACACAACATTTTCTTTGCTTCATATAACGAAACAGGCAACACGTTATCTTCTGGGAGCATGTCATGCACAACTTCTAAAAGTCTTTTGAAGCTTGCATCACTCCAACTATAGTCTGCTTTTAAAGTGAACAAATTCAATACCGCAGAAAGTTTTGAGTACTTTTTACAACCATTGTACAAATCTTCTTTTGAGTCGGCAAACACTTGTTGAAATTCATCGTTTTCAGTTGCATCATCATCATCATATGCATCATCATTATCATCTACATCATCTCTACCACTTTCATTATCATTATCATTTTCATTAGCTTTTTCTCTCAATACATTTAACATTTCAGTAAAATTATCATGATCGAGGTTGTGGTATGAATGGTCATTGTTTGCATCATTTTCATTTATGTCTTCTACACCACTATCAACCAATAACTCCCCATGATATGACCAACAAGTATACCCTGGCACAAAACCCTTTACTACCAAATGTCTATATATTTCTCTCGCTTCATCATATTTTACACAATTTTTGCAATCTGCACAAGGACATGATATTCTAGAATTTCCTTGCAACACTCGATCAGCCTCCGCTACTTCCATAAAATCAGCCAAGTTTTTTTGGTATTCATTTGTATGACGACCTATCTCGTACATCCATTCACTCCGTTTCATCTAGATATATACAAAAATAAAAAGACTAATTATATATGTTAAACTTAATTAACTTATAAAGGATGGCATTCATGTATCATATACTATATGATAAATTTAATTATTGATATAAAAATAAAATATATATAATAAATGACTTATATTTATTATAATATATATATTAATTTGAGCATTATTATTATTATTATTATTATTATTATTATATATATATATATATTACAATTATATGATACCATGTGCAAAAAGTATATAACTAGATGGGGTCAAATGCTTGTATGATATAAAAGTATGTATTTAAGGATATGCCTATAAGTTTAATCTGTTACAATATGATGAAGTTAAAAGAAACCATAATATAGATACTACTAAAACATACGGCATAATATAGATATTACTAAACCATAATATCTTGATTCAAACCAACTACATCATAATCAATGAAAGAAAATAATAATTTTAAGCATCCTAATTTTTCCAAATCAATGTTAAATGCACGATCAATTTCATGTATCATTGTACCTTTTTCATATAATTGCTAGCTAATACCCATGCATAGTCAAATTAAAATTAAAACTAACAGAATTAGATAAAATTAAAGGTGAGAAAGATTGACAATTTATGGTAAACATATATATTAAAAAAACTCAGTAAATAAGAACATGTACATAGTAATTTGTTTATTTACATACCTTTTTTTCCAAAAGATGAAACTTTATAATGTATTGCTTTGAGAAATTTGATGGTACTATATCTGTAATATTTTTTATGTGTTCAAATACTGGTGATTGAATTGAGATAGAGAGATAACTAAATTTTACATCGTATATATCCTTTTAATTTGATGATATATCCGTTGTTCAACAACTTTAGCCGAAACAAAAGGTTGGAAAATACATTTTAAAAGTGTTTTTTCATAACGGGTTTTTATTTCATGAGTATAAAGAAGTGTTTTCTTAAAACCGGTCTCTATTTGATAAGTTTAAAGAAGTGTTATTAACAAAAACCGGTCTTTATGAAAAGAGATCGTTTATTGCTCTAAAACCGGTGTCCATTTGTACTTAAAGAGACCTGTTTTTTACTTTAAACTCCTTTTTATACATAGAAACCACTTTTTTATTTAAAACGGGTCTCCTTAGTTTTTAAGAAACCAGTTTTATCAAAAAAATTAAAACACGTTTCTATAAGGGGTGTCTATTTGGATTTTTGTAGTAGTGTAATGATCTAATGATCTACAAGTATTAAAAAATAACATATATTATCTACTAATTCGTATAATATTTCCATTTAATTATTATAATGTTACCGTCTAACGAACGGGTCTAATCTAGTAAGATACTAAACTTAAATCATTTGTATGATTAATAGAGACACTTTATAGTTTAAAATATATAATACGCCATACCTCTTAGTTTAAGTGTTCTAGATTAAGTTTTTGGGTTTTTTTTTCTTCACTTTAATATATAGTAAAATATTTTTATTTGTGAATATAATACTTAAGTAATATGTTTAAGTTTATATCAATGAACCAGTGGCGGAGCTATGTGTGGCCAAAGGTGGTCATGACAACCACAATGTTTCTAAAACTCTAAATTTATAATATTATTTTTATATATTTATTTGGTTTAAAGTAGGTATTTGGCAATCCTAACTAGTGTAATTTAATTTTGAAGTTTAATTTGCGCTTGTTAGGGAAAATTATACAACCCAAAACTAAAAATTCTAGCTCCGCCACCGCAATGAATACAATAATATGTTAAGATTTTCTTAAGATTGAAATAATATATCATTTGTCGTTTTAAGTTTTAACATTAATAAATTTATAAGTTGATAAGCTTTTATACAAGTATTATCCATTTCATTTCTAAAAAGTCAACGTCTAGCTATCTTCTCCTTTCGTACAAAACAAGTTGACAATGAACTTCCACAAATGAACTTTTGGGGATTAAACAGGAGCAACATCGAAAGAGAAAAGATTAGCAGCGATTAATATTTCACAACGACCATCGGTGCATCGACGACCGGCAACAAACACCGATAGATAGGCATCATCGACTGACACATTCG
Organism: Erigeron breviscapus; assembly: GCA_034093135.1. Lineage (NCBI taxonomy): Eukaryota > Viridiplantae > Streptophyta > Magnoliopsida > Asterales > Asteraceae > Erigeron > Erigeron breviscapus. The sequence goes on from CM067175.1 coordinate 66,503,550, forward strand.
CATTTGTAAGTTTCTATATTCTGTTTATGTTAATTATTACGGAGTAATAAAAAAGATTGATGTGGTACGTACAAGTGGCACGTTCATGGTATAAAAAACTCTTGAAATCTAATGTATTATGTATATATTGTTTTTTTACAAAATTTAGTACGCACATATTTTGACCGGCTCGTTCATGTTATTAAAAACTCAGAAATTCAGAATGGGCCTATAGTGTACATAAATTATAAAGATGGATGGAGTGGTTGATTGAAGGAAAGTAGACGGGATGGCTAAAAGAAGTGGGGAGAGGTGGGGTGAGTTATGGGTAGGGATGATATTACGAATTTTAGGGTCGGCTTGTTTAATAATTACTTATGAGTCGATTTTAAGAAAAAATGTTGATAATCGTTTAATTTTTTATGTTTTTATTTCCCAAACGCGATAAGCTCGTTTAATCATTAAAGGTTGAATAATCTCATTTATGATTATTAATAAACCAATCTTATACTTATATAAAATTCATAAAATTCACTTAAAACTAAGCTCGTGGGCGCGTGTGGCTCTTGAAACTCGAATAGCACATTCGACTTGAATCATTAAACGAGTTTTCGAACGATCCGACCCGAATGTTAGTTTACTAAAGCTCGACTCGTGAAACTAGTTTAGTGCAAATTTGTGTTCGAGTTCGGCTCAAGGTCAAAAACTACTACACTAGAACTCGACTTAGACGAACTTGAACTCAAGTAACTCGTCAAAAGCTCAGATCTTCTCACCACTACAACAAGGGGGAAAAAGTAAGTAAGTAAACACCCAATGCCGTCTTTCAAGGTTTTGGGTCCCAAATACCTCGACGGTGTATGGGAAAGGTTGAGATTTAGACAACCTTACCCCTACCACGAAGGTGTAGAGAGATTGCTTTCAGTATCTATCCAAGATAGAAAATGACCTCCAGCCTTGCAAGATATGGGCATAGAACCCTTAACTTCTGTCTCCAGAGACAAGAATGTTAACCACTTATCCAATCTTACTGGTACTTAAGTTAATTATGACTATCTTTTGTATTTGTGTTTTTCATCAATAGTTTGTGTTATGTAGATGTTTGAAATTATATACCGAACCTCCACAAGAACTAATAGTACGTGGTAAAAATTTTTGGTACGCACTAAATTCCAAGTAGTTGAATTGCATGACCTTAAATTCCGAATTATGGAAAGAGATTGTGTTTTTTGGAAAGAAATAAAAAGTTTCATAAGATTGTTAAAAGACTTGTATTAGAGTTTCATACTTTATATTTGCATTTTAAAAGCAATTTTTCAGCTTCCGCCACAAAGGGTTATAAAATCCTCGCTATAAAAATAAGTTGAAACGAATATAAAAAGCCACCCATTCAAAATAGTTCCCAAGTTTTACTAATGACATCTCTATAAACCATTATCAAAAACTAATTCGGTGAATCAAATTTTGTAGGATTGTTAATGGGTTTAGGTTGGCGGATTATTGGGTCGAAAATTTCTGACCTTACCCCGACCCATTAAATATTTCAGGTTTGAAACTTTTTAACCCGGACCTACAATCTGTCAGCCCGAACCCAACCCACCAACCTACAAAAAAACGGGTTGACGGGTCGAGTTTCTGGTTGGCAGGTCATATGGGTTGTGTGTTGGTGGGTTGCTTTCAGGTTAAATGGGTCATGGTTGTCGGGTTGGCGGGTCAAATGTGTTGGTGGGTCGACCTATCTAAAAAATCATATAAACTTAAGGGTTAATTACAAAAATGGTACCTGAACTATCCATCATATTGCACAAATCATACCCAGGGTTTATTAATTACGCTCGTCATACCCAAACTTACCATTTTTTCACTCGGATCATACCTGGACCAAACGTCCGTTAGTTGTGCTGTTAAGTGCCCCCATGTACAGGTATGAAATCTGTAATTTTCATTATACTTCAGTACCATTTTTGTAATTTACCCTTATTATTAATATTTTAGTTTATAAAACTATATTTTATCAATTAGTATTATTTAATAAAAATTAATATTGTTAATGACTATTATTTAGTAATAAATTATAATTTTATAAAAATTTATTAATATTTTATAAATATTTATTTTTTAAAAAATATTTACTTTTGTTTTATGAAATAATATTTAATTTTTATAAAAGATTATTTTTGTTCTATAAAAGTTATTAATTTTTATAAAAAATGTATTTTATTGAAAACTATAAATATATTGAATTATAGATCCATGATTATTTTGATAAATGCGTATTTTCATATTTATTTATTGTTTAAAAAATATTGCATGGTGGTTGTGTAGGTACTAATGCGATACAAGAGATTAAGACATTCCTTCTAATTTACCCTTTTTTTAAAAGAAGAAAATAAATCTTGAATTACATATTTATCAAGATCATTATAGATATATAATTCAATATGTAATAGTTTTTAATAAAATAAAAATATTAGAAAAATAATATCTTGGATAGACTAATAATAATTTTTTTTATAAAAATAAAATGTTATATTTTAAAACAATATAAATATTTATAATATTAATAAATTTTTATAAATTTATAATTTATTACTACATAATAATCATTAACAATAATATTTTTAATTAATTATAACAATATAAAATGTAATTTTATAAAGTAAAGTATTAATAATAAGGGCATATTACAAAGATGGTACCTGAAGTATTGTAAAAATTACAGATTTCATACCTGTACATCAAATAGAGCATGCAAAATGACGAAAATACCCCTCACGTGCACGGCACATGGGGGCACTTAACAACACAACTAACAGACGTTTGGTCCAGGTATGGTCCGAGTGGAAAAATGGTAAGTTTGGATATGATAGGCGCAATTAATAAGCCCTGGGTATGATTTGTGCAATATGGTAGATAGTTCAGGTACAATTTTTGTAATTAACCCTAAACTTAAATTATTTCCGAGTTGGCTACTCAACATGTTAACCCAATGGGTGAACCCGAACCCAACCCGAAAAAAATCAGGTTAGGGTCGTCTTGTCAAAGCATTCACAATCCTAGCCCGGTTTTTCTCGGTTCAGTTTGAAGTTGGGTTTCGAGTTCAGTCGATTATTGAGAAACCTCATATTTTGGCATCTTCGCGTAGATTTAGATTGATGTTCGATTCTTACTACAAGTAATTTGACGTGTTCATTTCTTATCAAACTTCTTGAATTGCTATCATGAACTTTGTGTGCAGCCATAGACCTTCGAAAAAACACTCAAGTTATGGCCTTTTTTGGACCCCAACAATCATCACAGGCACGTTTTGTACTTGATATTGCGAATACATTCAAACTTCCGGTAATATCTCCTGCAACGAGTCCCTGCCTCTCTTCAAAACAAAACCCTTACTTCATTCGTATAGCACAAAATTCCTCAACACAAGCCGAACCTATAGCAGCTCTCATCAAGTCATTTGGTTGGAGGGAGGTTGTGTTCGTTTTTGAAGATACTGATTTTGGAAGGGGACCAATTCCCTATTTATTCGATGCCATGGGAAACATTGGCACTCAAGTAAAGTATCGCACACTTTTATCTCCTTCATCCTCGGATAATACACTTATGGAACAAGTCTACAAATTAAAGACCACAAAAACTCGGGTTTTTGTGGTGCACATGTTACCGGCTCTTGCTTCACGTTTTTTCAAGAAAGCACACGAACTTGGTATGATGGCTCCGGGATATGCATGGATCATAACAGATGCTCTTACTGGTCTCTTATCTCATTTGGATCCTCAAGATTTAGATTATATGCAAGGTGTACTAGGTGTAAAGCCTTATATACCACCATCCAACCATCTAACTAGCTTTGAGAGGAAATGGAGGACACGGTTCCATAAAGAATACCCTAATATGCCGAGAATTGAGCTTGATATGTTTGGGATATGGTCTTATGATTCTATTTTGTCTCTAGCGGGCGCGCTACAAAGAGTTGAGAATGAACCAAGTAACGATACAAAGATACATGACTTGGCCGCCATTGAAACTTCAGAATTGGGATCCAAGCTCCTTCCATTGATCCAAAACACGAGGATTAAAGGGTTAAGTGGCGATTTCCATGTTGTCAATGGACAATTACAAACTTCAGCTTACCAAATAGTGAATGTGATTGGAAATGGGGAGAAACATATTGGATTTTGGAATTCAATGACTGGATTATCAAAGCAAACAAGAAACAATCAAAAACTAGATTACACCACTAGTAAAGATATACTAAAAGCCATCATATGGCCTGGTGATACTCCAAAAATCCCAAAAGGTTGGGACAATAAGAAACTACGAGTGGGAGTTCCAGCTTTAAGTGGGTTTGTGGAGTTCATGGAGGCCTACAGAGACCCTATAACAGATATAGTTTATGCAAATGGGTTTTGCATAGATGTTTTCTATGCAGTCATAGATGCAATGCCATATGCTGTAAAATACGAATTCATTCCCTATGAAAATCCTGATGGTGAGAGCTCTGGAAATATCGATGATCTTGTTTATCAGATTGTGCTTGGGGTAATTAATTACCTAACTTTCATATATATAGTTAGATTTCAATGTAAACTCCTGATTAATGTTAATAATTTCTTCTTCATTATTGATATCTGATAGAAGTTCGATATGGTGGTCGGGGATGTGGCTATCTTGTGGAACAGATCAAACTATGTTGACTTCACTTTGCCATTCTCGGAGCTTGGAGTTGAAATGCTTATTCCAGTTAAGGATGAGGACAGAAAGAATGAATGGATTTTTATGAAACCCCTTGAAACAAAGCTATGGATAATAATATGCGTCTTTTTTATATACACTGGATTCGTTGTTTGGGTTTTAGAGCATCGCGTAAACAATGATTTTCGTGGCCCTCCTAATCAACAAGTTGGAAAGACCTTTTGGTTTATCTTCTCCACCCTTATTTTTGCACACAGTAAGTCCCTATCGAATTATACGTTTATTACACAAATTCAATCAATTCTTCACATTATGTGAACATATTCAAGCTCTTAGATAAAAGCTATAGGTAATCATTCACCTGAAAATATAAAGAAACATGTTAAGATTACCTCAAACCATCTCTAAGGTGATCTAGTGAATAACATCCTAAAATCTTTGCTAGATTTTAATTCCACTTGGTACAATCATAGGGGTGGTCAGGGAAAGGTTCGGAAACAGCTAGCCACGGGATACCATGGTTAATCTTGGTCCATTTGAGTGCAAACAAAAAAAACTTATCTTCACTAGATAACCTGAATAGGGAAACCTCATCCTTTATTTATGTTAAAATTACTTTAGATTTAAATTAAGCGTCTAAAATTTTAATATTAAAATTTATAGAATTTAGCGACATCTTGAAAAAAAATGAATCTGGCCCGTGTGATGCATTAGTTATTTCTGTGTGAGTGAGTAACCAAAGTGAAAATAAAAGTTGGGAATATTTCTTGCAGGGGAGAAGATGATAAACAACTTATCTAGATTTGTGGTGATATTGTGGCTACTTTTTGTTCTAATTCTAACCTCTAGCTACACAGCAAGCTTATCATCCATATTAACAATGCAAGGTCTTCAACCAACTGTTACTAATATATATGAACTCATAGCAAAAGGAGAGTACGTAGGTTTCCAAGACGGTTCTTTTGTTGAGGGTATCTTAAAAAATATGGGGTTTCGTAGTGACAAGTTGAAGAAGTACCGCAGCTTCAAAGAGTATGAAAATGCCCTTTCTGATGGAAGTGGAAACAATGGAGTTTCTGCCATTGTTGATGGGATCCCTTTTGCAGGCCAAAAATTGCAACAAGTACCTAATAGTGGGGGGTCAGATATACCACACTGCAGGCTTTGGTTTTGTAAGTATATATAACTTAAATCAAGATTTTTGAATCAGTTCAAATTTGGTTTCTTTTTTATTAAACTGGACTTTTCCTTTGATCATTATATGGGGAATAAGATAAGATGTGCCTTTTTTTATGAATAGGCATTACCAAAAGGATCACCACAAGTAGCTGAGTTCTCAAAAGCTATTTCAAAGGTGGTAGAAAGGGAAATGAGAAACATATTAAACAAGTGGTTTGGAAATGAAGGTTATTGCCCGGGGCAAAATGGCCAAGCTCAATCTTTTTACAAGCTGAAATGGGCTAGTTTTAAGGGTCTTTTTCTGATTGCCGGCTTGTCTTCAACATATGCATTGGTTGTATATATAGCAACTTTCTTGTATGAAAACAAGGAAATACTAGCCTCAGAGGGTTCAATACGCTAAAAGATGAACACGTTGGAGCAAAGGTTTTTTGAGGAGAAATATAAGAAATCCATTGGAACACAAACAATCGACTATAGTCATGATGTACCTGCTGAAGAGAACACAATGGATATAACACCGTCAATGCCAACTCAGACAATCATTGACGAGCCTCAAGATGAAGGAGTATTAACAAATCTGACAAGCAATGTAGAACAACAAGGTGAAGGCGATAGTATCTCGACTCCTGATAGTGAGATTCATAGTACCTCGACACCTGATAGTGAGATTCAAATATGAGCCAAGTCATGTATACTTAAAACAACATGTTAGAGTGCGGTTAACCGGGCTGTAGTCTATGCGGTAGTGACTCAGGGTACCTATTCGGTACATGGGACGACAGGGTTCCCACCCATTTACCCTTTTTATTGTTTCTTGTTAGAACTTAAAAGTTGTTGAAAATAATAGAAACAGAATTGTGAGGAACTAAGACGTCATTGATCACTATTCTTGCAGAATTAAAAGCCCCGCATATATAAAAATGCAGGTGGAGAGTCCCTTAGGGTGGGGGGAGTACCTCACCACCCCTCCCCGCCCTTCCTGATTTTTCTTCTCCTCCCCGCCCGCTCCCTAATTGCAGGGAATACCTCCCCGCATTTCCCACCCTTTTCTATTTTATTTATTTTCTATTTATATTTATTCTAAATAATAACTAAAACTTTTATTTCATAAATTAAAAATACAACTAAAAAACATAAACTTTATTCAAACACACAAATAACTAAAACGTAAACAACTTAAACATATAAACTAGGGCATCGGCCATCCGTATCTCGAACAAATGTCGCGTTTCTGCGCCAACAACATCTCCAACATCGGCCCGGTGAGGTGATCGTGTGACCTGATAACGAAGTCCATATCGTTCTGACGCTGTTGACTTTGGACCATACGTGTCATCTCCTCATCCCATACTTTCCTAGCGTCCTCCGCCGCCATATAACTATCCATCATTGCCTTCTGAATCGGAAGCTTCTCCTCCCGAGCTCGCTTTTTATCCTCATTGTCGCATTTCAACTCGGCGACCATCTTCAAGAATTCTTCAGATGTGGTGGAGGCGGATGTAGCCGGCTGCTTACCTCTACCTCTACGTTGGGGCGGCGACACGGGTCTAGCAGGCAGTGGTGGTGCTTCAACGTCGTTCCCATCTTCTTCTTCTTGATCACACTGGTTCTCGTTCAAGTCGATATGGATAGACGCCTCCCCGGATGAACGGACATTTGACCCTTCCGTTCTTGCCCTTTTGTTCCCCGAATCCTCCATCCCCTCCAAGGTAAGAACTTCCGCCCATTTGGGCCCGTTTTTCAAAACATTCCACGCCTCTACATGTGGAAACCCGGACTTGTTATTGTATTTCCGCATGTACACTGCCACGGCCGCCTTAAACACATCCTCGTCGTTTTGGCCACTCAACATCTTACCCTTCTTAACATTGTAAATACCACAAAAACCTGAAACCTTAAGTTTCAAATCCTTCCATTTCGGCCGAATTACTTCCGGGGTACGGTTCGAATCACGCTTCAAATGTTTATCCATCTCATGTTTCACCTTCCTCCAAAACGATCCGCCCGTTTGGGCGTTTCTGGTGTATGGATCCTCGGAAACGTTTAATCAAGCTTTTGCCAATGCCGCCTCTTCAACCTTCCCCCAATTACGACACTCCCTTTTTTCTTTAACCGCGAATTGGGTCTCGGGTATTGCTTCTTCTTCTTCCTGTACTAGCTCGTCCTCCTCTTCTTCTTCTTCGACATCTTTGTATTGTTGTGATGAACCACCCGCAAATTGCGAAAAACCCGATGGATTTTCACCCGCATATTGCGAAAACCCGAGATCCATCTGAGTCAAGAAATCATCAGCGGGCACGGGTATGTAAACATTATCGGCGGTGTTTTGTGGCGGAGGAGGAGGTGGCATTGAATCGCGTTTGTTTGGGGGCGGTGGGTTTTTGCGACGTTTGGGAAGTTGAGCGAAAACTGGATCTTTATGTCTTGGATTGCCCTTCCATCGATTCATTTTTGTGATTTATGTGATTGTAGTATTGATTGTTTAAATTGAAAGAAAAAAAAAAGAAAGAAAAAGCACACGAACAGAATGCAGAAGGAAGAAAGAAAAAGATAGAAGAAAGAGAGAGGGTGAATTTTGACCGTTTGGAGTGGGCCCCATGCCTTTATTCTTTTTTTTTTTGTAACGGCTAGAAATCGCAGGAAACGGGGACGGTCGTCCCGCTTCGCTCCCCACCCTACCCGGTACCGGTACCACGGGACGGTGTTCCCTTAGGTACCGGTCCGGTACCTATTCGGTCACCGGGACACTCCGTGCACCCTTACAACAAGGACCTTATAAACATGAAAATAGAAAGAAAAGAAATATATATAAGTTTATCAACTTTTATTGCAATTATGGCAATGCTATACCATTTTTGAATGAAAAGGATAACCATGTGAGAAAACTAAATATAATATAGATTATATTTTTTTCGATCGTTTTCAAACTTAAAGATAACTTTGTTCCATATAAAACTAGCATGTGTGCGTTCTATAACATTTAGAGCATGGTCTACAAAAATCATCACTCATGTTTTTTGGTTTGTTATTAATACAATAAAGTTCATTGTTTGAATAGTTCAGTTGAAATGATGAAGTTTTAAGAGTCCTTAGTAGAACTAAATGAAGCATTTACGTTCGACAATTTTACTATGAAAGTTTAATGTTTCTTGGGCCATCTCCAATGGTACACTCAGTTTGCTCAAGCATACCGGCCACCTCAGCAACACGTCAGCAAACTGTTCCAACACACTAAACCAACAAACTGGATTTATTTTGCCTCCAACCCAACACACTGGAACTTAATTTATCTATGTCACATAATCATGTTTATTAAATTATAGGGCTAATTACTTAAAAGGGTATCATACTCTCGCTTTTTTACTATAACATGACTCAACGTTTTTTTCCGTTTAATGTAAGGACCAACATGATAGAGTAAATCTAAGTCGAGTAACAAAACCACCATCTAGTTTTATGATATATACGTGAAGGCAGTTTTGTGTGTATTTGGTCCATGTCAGCTTAAATGTTCACTCGTTGACCTTGACTTCACTAATTATGGATCCCATTTCTTATATGTAGCTACATATCACATCTATATGTATATATCTATATGTATATGTATATATATATCAATAAAAATATACTGCCACCATTATTTTTTTGTGATTGTGACCACCATTCAAGAAAGAAATAGAGATCCAAGTATCCAACCATGCCATCGAATCTCCCCGTTCACTTCATCAAATTTATTTGTTTATACACCCACCAAAATTATTTTGTTCACTTTACCTATTCATCATCATCATCAACAACAACAAAGGCGGTGGCACCACCGATATTATCAACTTCAGTTGCAATTTCCACCACCACCGCTTATTGGATGTGTGAGTAATAGAAGTGTTAAGTTAATTTAGAAAAACTATAGATATAGAAAAGCGTATGTATATGTGTGTTGGGGGATCGGTATCACTACATACGGGGTTGGAGAAGTTAACAAAGACATAGATTTTCATGAGGAAAAAACAGATCTGAAGATCACCGCCGCCACATCCCACCACTGGGCCTGGCTATCTGGTGCTACCTCCATCGCCTCCAGATTCTGGTGATGGAGGCGACAACAACATCCTTTCTATGGATTAATTCACTTCCATCATGAGATTAACATTTACCTATATATATATATTAAAGTTTTGATTGGATTTTGAAGGGATACATGGATCAAGTAGAGCAACGGTGAATGAATGATATGACTCGTAACACTCTTGATTGGATTTTGGGGGTTATTTATAGAGTATAATTAAATCCCAAGTTTTAATTGAATCTATATGAATGAATTTTGTTAACTGCTTTTAAGTTGGGTTTTTAGGGGTTTCATCGGGTTACAAGGGAGGGGATAATACACGTGATGGCTATATGACAAGCTTACTGGGCAAAACCACTACACGTAAGCAATAAACCACTAGTGGTATTTTTAGAACCCATAATAAACGGTGTTTATCACGTTGGTCCTTACATTAAACGGAAAAAAACGTTGGGTCATGTTATAGTAAAAAAGTGAGAGTATGATACCCTTTTAAGTAATTAGCCCTATAATTTAATAAACATGATTATGTGACATAGATAAATTAAGTTCCAGTGTGTTGGGTTGGAGGCAAAATAAATCCAGTTTGTTGGTTTAGTGTGTTGGAACAGTTTGCTGACGTGTTGCTGAGGTGGCCGGTATGCTTGAGCAAACTGAGTGTACCATTGGAGATGGCCCAAGAAACATTAAACTTTCATAGTAAAATTGTCGAACGTAAATGCTTCATTTAGTTCTACTAAGGACTCTTAAAACTTCATCATTTCAACTGAACTATTCAAACAATGAACTTTATTGTATTAATAACAAACCAAAAAACATGAGTGATGATTTTTGTAGACCATGCTCTAAATGTTATAGAACGCACACATGCTAGTTTTATATGGAACAAAGTTATCTTTAAGTTTGAAAACGATGAAAAAAATATAGATTATATTTTTTTCGATCGTTTTCAAACTTAAAGATAACTTTGTTCCATATAAAACTAGCATGTGTGCGTTCTATAACATTTAGAGCATGGTCTACAAAAATCATCACTCATGTTTTTTGGTTTGTTATTAATACAATAAAGTTCATTGTTTGAATAGTTCAGTTGAAATGATGAAGTTTTAAGAGTCCTTAGTAGAACTAAATGAAGCATTTACGTTCGACAATTTTACTATGAAAGTTTAATGTTTCTTGGGCCATCTCCAATGGTACACTCAGTTTGCTCAAGCATACCGGCCACCATAGCAATACGTCAGCAAACTGTTCCAACACACTAAACCAACAAACTGGATTTATTTTGCCTCCAACCCAACACACTGGAACTTAATTTATCTATGTCACATAATCATGTTTATTAAATTATAGGGCTAATTACTTAAAAGGGTATCATACTCTCGCTTTTTTACTATAACATGACTCAACGTTTTTTTCCGTTTAATGTAAGGACCAACATGATAGAGTAAATCTAAGTCGAGTAACAAAACCACCATCTAGTTTTATGATATATACGTGAAGGCAGTTTTGTGTGTATTTGGTCCATGTCAGCTTAAATGTTCACTCGTTGACCTTGACTTCACTAATTATGGATCCCATTTCTTATATGTAGCTACATATCACATCTATATGTATATATCTATATGTATATGTATATATATATCAATAAAAATATACTGCCACCATTATTTTTTTGTGATTGTGACCACCATTCAAGAAAGAAATAGAGATCCAAGTATCCAACCATGCCATCGAATCTCCCCGTTCACTTCATCAAATTTATTTGTTTATACACCCACCAAAATTATTTTGTTCACTTTACCTATTCATCATCATCATCAACAACAACAAAGGCGGTGGCACCACCGATATTATCAACTTCAGTTGCAATTTCCACCACCACCGCTTATTGGATGTGTGAGTAATAGAAGTGTTAAGTTAATTTAGAAAAACTATAGATATAGAAAAGCGTATGTATATGTGTGTTGGGGGATCGGTATCACTACATACGGGGTTGGAGAAGTTAACAAAGACATAGATTTTCATGAGGAAAAAACAGATCTGAAGATCACCGCCGCCACATCCCACCACTGGGCCTGGCTATCTGGTGCTACCTCCATCGCCTCCAGATTCTGGTGATGGAGGCGACAACAACATCCTTTCTATGGATTAATTCACTTCCATCACGAGATTAACATTTACCTATATATATATATTAAAGTTTTGATTGGATTTTGAAGGGATACATGGATCAAGTAGAGCAACGGTGAATGAATGATATGACTCGTAACACTCTTGATTGGATTTTGGGGGTTATTTATAGAGTATAATTAAATCCCAAGTTTTAATTGAATCTATATGAATGAATTTTGTTAACTGCTTTTAAGTTGGGTTTTTAGGGGTTTCATCGGGTTACAAGGGAGGGGATAATACACGTGATGGCTATATGACAAGCTTACTGGGCAAAACCACTACACGTAAGCAATAAACCACTAGTGGTATTTTTAGAACCCATAATAAACGGTGTTTATCACGTTGGTCCTTACATTAAACGGAAAAAAACGTTGGGTCATGTTATAGTAAAAAAGTGAGAGTATGATACCCTTTTAAGTAATTAGCCCTAAATTATAAAGTACATTGAACCATCAAATTTTTGAGAAAAACAAAGGATGGCCCACTTAAAGTTTAATGTTTCTTAGGCCATCTCCAATGGTCAGTTTGCTCAAGCACACCGGCCACCATAGCAATACGTCAGCAAACTGTTCCAACACACTAAACCAACAAACTGGATTTATTTTGCCTCCAACCCAACACACTGGAACTTAATTTATCTATGTCACATAATCATGTTTATTAAATTATAAAGTACATTGAACCATCAAATTTTTGAGAAAAACAAACAAAGGATGGCCCACTTTTTGTTTGCTTTCAATTTGCTCGTATGCATACTGAGAAAACAAATTGAAGGTGCAATGCTAACAAACTGGGTTTCAGTTTGCCCAAGAACCAACACAATGGTATGCTTTAACCATTGGAGATAGCCTTAGATTAGTTGGTCTTTGTGCGGGTCAATTAATAAATCTTTATAAATATTATGTTACTTTTTTTGTCTATTTAGTTTAAAAAAGAAGTCACAATTGATTCGATAATTACCAATTGGGGTATTCCTATTAAACTTTGGGCCCCCCACCAAAAAGTAGAGACCTTACAGGGTTGGACCACTTGCAAGCTCGTGCGACGGCCCTGCTTCTTGGGAACTGAGATTCACTCTTAAACTCAAAATTTCATACATTCTTCTAAAACCGTAACTCACAACCAAACCACATTTTTAATACCCAAATCTAAATTCTATCTCCATAGCTGATATACCAAATGCCTTCTTAATTATCAACAAACAAGTTTTTTTTTTTTTTTTAAAAAAAAGTTTTTCTCTATTCAGGTTATTGAAAGAAGTCGGTTTAACTTTTGACTCAAATGTTTGTGGCCTAATCAAGATATCTAGTGAGCATTTTTGAACTGTTTTCTAACCACCTCCATGATTATGCCTAGTGAAATTCAAAGATGAAATCACATGTAAAGATATAAGGATATTTAGCACTAAAACACCCTAGAGGTGGTTTCACAAAAGAGTTAATTGTGCATGATAATTAAGGATGACATATAGCTGAGAATGGTGATGGTGGTGGCGACGTCAAATATGTAAGCAATCAGGAATAC